>OX940975.1:61758017-62358017 GCA_954871275.1 Leptopterna dolabrata
AAATGATATCATGCAAATCCAGCTGTGCCCTGAGGCGCCTAGAGCCGTCTCTGGATCACACATCAATATTCCATCAAGATAGACATTAAACCGACAGCCGAGCTCTATTCCAATCGTCAGACTCGCATGTGCGCGACGTTGCATGGAATGTTGATTTTCTTATCTCGCTGAGGACAAATCCACAGCACGCGACTCCACCCCCCTCCACCCACCCACCAACTCCAGCACCTGTAAATATCTAACAAGGCCAAACACATCAGAGGAAAGTTGTTGGCGTATGTATATTTCAAAGTTGGAAACGTAATTTTCTGCCTGCTAACTCCCATGACAACGTGAGTTGTATTTCTATCGAGCTGAACTACAAGTTTCAGCACATTTCCCAGGGGGACTAATTTTAGTTAGGTATACCTTGAAGGTCTTCCCAACAATTTTTCCACTGTTCTGCTGCTCGAAAGTTAACTGGGAGGAACAGGAACTTAACAACCCTCAACCAAATTTAAGTTGCAAGACATTAGAATATTACCAGTTACCACAAATCATTCAGTCACACAAATCATACGAGATGTGATGAGATCGTCAGACCGAAGAATAGCTAAATTTCCAACCACTCGGAAAACCAACGTGGCCGTCGTCGAAACCAACAAATCAGCAGGAAGAGTTGCGACAATCCAACCGTGAGGAATCACCAAGGAAGAAAAACTGTAGGATTTGAAAAGAGAAACCCAATTTCAGTGCGTTAAATGTGACAGGCTAATATTTGCTTGCAATGCGCTAAAAAAATGTGCACTTCTTGCTTCCTGCCTAACTGTTGAAACAAAGAAGACTGATTTTGATAGTTACTATTTTGTTGGTGACAATTCATTCTCGCGAAGTTCTGCTTTTAATATTTCGATTATTGCAACTGAATCTCGTATTACTTTTTTTAGTTGGACAAATTGTTTTAATTTCCTTGTACGACTGATGTCCCTAAGCGTTTTTAGTTGCATTTCTCACCTAAGAATTTTGTAACCCTATTTTCCTACACGTGATTTCTGGATTAACACATCACATACACAGTGTACACATACATCGAGAAAACCCCATTTTACCTTCATTTTTCACCCATACCACCATTGGGCGTATTCCGATCGGGCTTCAAAGTTTCGGGAAACATCTAGGGCGCAAATGGAGCACGTGGCGAAAGAACGAATTTTTTAGACCGAAATTGAAGTAGATATGCATGATACGGCGGACGCGGACGGGACATCGCATTTTTGGAATCTGCGCACCTTGAAACGTAAAAGAAAAAAACTTGAGGGGGCGTTACATTTCTGGCTGAGCGAATACTTGGGTGTATTATTAATAGAATAATAAACCAAAATTTTCATCGAAAGCCGATTGTTAAAGAAACGCGAAAACGAAGGCTGTTCATTAAAACGATCACTATTCGATTTAATGTAAACCAAATAAAATCTGAAAAAAAGCGGGTGATCAGCTGGATTGGCCTCCTTCAGCGATGAAGACGCAAGCTCAGCGCCACAGTTCGAATGCTTCGATTAAGAGTTCTACACAGAAACAATTTAGGCCGTACAGTCATCGCTGTTGTTTCCTTTCTACACACAAATTAATCTATTATTTCGAATTTTATTTTTCATGCTTTTTTTGTCAAGCATTTTGAAGGTAGGTAGGCACTTTATTATTATTCCAATATCGACATTTGCAGCAGAATGTGAAAGCACTTAAATAGTTTGTTTTTGAGTAAAACCAAATTTTTTGTCCCCTCCCCTACCCCCCTCGAAAATTGACTCACAGGCCGCGAATGATTAGGAATTTAATATATGAAATTAGAAGCTCAGTCGCCGAAGGTGAAAAGGGGTTGGTTAGTGAGGTCCAATTCTGCGGGAAAAGTCGTTAGGGGGGGGATTATAGTAATATCGGCGGCAGAGGTGGATGTAATGACCCAGTTATGAAGTGGTGGTATTTTCTCTTTTGAGAGGAGAAAAGTTTGAATTGAGTGGAGGATGAGGAGGTGGATGAGGAGTAGGATGAGGAGGAAGAGGGAGAAAAAGATGAAGCGAAAACGCGGTAGACGAGATGACGAAGGAGGAGGTTTTGTGCTTCGGACGAAGAGACAGGGAAGACGGGAAGAAATGTTTCTGTAGTCTGTAGCGGGGGGGTCATAACGCCAAATAGGAGAAGGAGGAGCACAATGTGGTAATGGGTGAGAGGACTTTCTTCGTGAGGTCTCTTTCTCTTCCTCTTCACCACTTCACGAGCCTCCATCCACTCGCTCTTCAGGGCGGGCGTTCCTTGGGGCGCATTCAATGCGTCTCTTCACGTTTTCCCCCTCTTCCCGCTACCTTATACATCGTGAATCCCCGTCATTTCCCCCTCTTCCCTCACGTCTTCCACCCCGTTCCGCAACGTTTCCCACGCACTCACATTCGCTACAAAAGATGAGCTAATGTTGAATACGAAAAACCCTCACAATGGTTTATTTATCCTATTCAGTTCTTTTCAAATTTTCTCCTCTTTTTTTTCGCCTCCTATTCCGCCATTGAATTAAGGTCTGGTGGATTTTCGAAGCGATGGGAATTGCTCGTAGGAGCTCTTGCTATTACACGCTCTAAATGGTCGGACGGAATACACAAGTACCCTCCCAACATCCGCAGTCGCTGTTTCAGAAGCGCGTCACTGTCGTATAGAAAACTCGCACAACATATACGTGTTCGGGTATTGCTGGGGTTCGGAGGGTGTTGCCGTTAGGGTAATTATGAGTTTCGGGTAATATTGGGGTTCGGGTACATGGGAATGGGCGCAGCAGTTTCCTATAAAGTGTACACTGTCATATGACCCGGGTTTTTGTATCGCTATTGAAGCTCCTTAATGCACCTGAAATATGTCGTTAAAAACACAGAATAATATGTTATTTAAAACACGACAGTATAGTATAATATATTCAAGTGAATAAGTATTTTAGAAGGCGAAAATATCACAAAACACCCCGTAGAGTGCACGCATTGCAGTGGACGTCCCTTATTGTTGCGTATAGCTCACTCTCACACCACTGCAGATCGTAGGGATTTTCAACCCAGCGTCCCCCCCCCCCCCCCGAAGCACGACCAGCACGATTTCTGGTATCAAACTAATAAATAACCACCCAAATCGGTTGAGAGTTCGGGCACTGGACACAAGATTTGCAGAAAATCCCGCTTTCTCTACCCCCCCCCCCTCCCCCCGTCACAACACTATAGAAATAAATATCGAAATTTTGATGACGTAGTGCATAATTATACTGAATTTCGCGTCGAACAAAAAAAATACACACATAGATTAGTTTAGAGTTAAGCCTGGGAAGCGCGCACAAGATGTTGTCGGAAACCAACGTTTTTCGGCACTGACCACCCTTTTCCCACCCTTAGAAAGAAATTTCGGGATTCCGGCGACGTAGTGCACAACTAGACGGAACTCTGCGTCAAGAAACCACGTGAATCAGTTGAAAATTAAAAGATTTAATCCCAAAAACTCCAAGTTTTTTCAATATTAATTTCTCCCCTTCTAGACGTAAATTTCGAAATTACGGCGACCTAAGGACATAACTAGACAGTTTTCTGCATCAAAAAAAAAAAAAATTCCACAAATTTTCACACAACGGTTATTATTTACCTGTGTAGACGCCAGTAGATTCTACGTATATTACTGTTTTCTCAGGAAAGCCATGAATCGTGTACTGGAACCGGCCAGGAATATTACAGTTTCATAAAAGTGCGAGGGGTTCAATAATTCAGTAATTAATTATTTGTTGCTATTCACGAAGCATAAAGTAAAATTATAAACCGTTGTGTAATAATTTACCTATATAGATGCCCCCTCTGCGTAGATCAAAGTTTTCTGTGGTCAATACCTACCCTAGCGCTCCTCCCAGGAAAATCCTACATCAAGCACTGGAGCCATTCCGGCAATTACAGTTTGATAGAAACGCGCGGGATTTCAATAATTCAATCATTAATTATTATTCTTCTTCTTTATGTGCCTTATCCGGCTAACCGGACGTTGGCAATCACAGCAGCGAGAGCGTCGCGGTCCTCTGCTGTTCTAAATAGCTCTTCTGCACGCTGAATCCCGGTCCACTGCCTCAGGTTGTTCAGCAAGAGAGCCGTCTCCTTCCGGCACCGCGTCGACCCTCGATCTTCCCCTTCATGATCAACTGAAGCAGCCGATACTTAGGACCTCGCAAGATATGCCCCAAAAAAGCAATCTTACGGCATTTCACTGTAACCACGAGCTTCCTCTTTACTTGAGCGAGCTGGAGAACCTCCTCGTTCGAAACATGTGCTGTCCATGGGATCCGAAACATCCTGCGTAAGAGCCACATCTCAAAAGTCCTAGCCGACTGAGGGTGGCAGCCATAAGGGTCCAAGCCTCCGCTCCGTACAATAGGACGGACCACACGTAGCATTTAACCATCCTCCACCGCAGAGAGAATTTGAGGTCTTTATTGCAGAAAAGAGTTTTCATTTTCAAGAAAACGGAACGAGCAGTCTCAATTCTGCACTTTACCTCCATGTCCGGATCCATGGATTCATTGATGAGGCAGCCCAAGTACCTGAATCTCCTCACTTGCTCAATCTGGCGGCCATTGAGTGTCATCATTGACACCTTCATGAGGTGACCAGCTAAAAATCATCCATTTTGTTTTTGTAAAATTGATTGTGAGACCCGCCTGCTCACCAGCACTCGAAAGCCTGTCAAGAGAAGCTGAAGATCCAGCAGACTGTCGGTATCATCAGCATATTTGATGGAGCTGATCCGTTCACCATTCACCCTGATCCCAACCTCCAGATCATGGACAGCCTCCTTGAATGTGCGATCTGCAAAAAGGTTGAAAGGAAGAGGTGAAAGCAGGCATCCCTGCCGAACCCCTCTTTGAATGCTGTGCTCAGGGGTCTCAATATCACCTGCTCGTACTTCGGCCACCTGCTTCCAATATAGATTGCGGATCACGCGAACATCTTTCCATCCACTCCACAATCCCTCAGAACTTCAATGAGCCTTGGATGCTGGACCCGATCAAATATACCTTCTCGTAGTCAATGAAGCAGGCAAATACATCCCTACGCTGTTCATGACATTTCTGCATCAAAACGCTGAAGGCAAACAGGGCTTCAGGCAAGGGCGTGCCTGAAGCCGAACTGAGCGTCATCTAAGTCAAATTCACATTTGGAGCGGATGCGGTGGTATTACTCGCGAAAACGTCTTCAGCATGTGACTCATCAGGCTAATCAGTCTGAAGTCATTGCAAGCCTTGGGGTGCTGCTTTTTCGGAATCACCACAAACGTGGACTTCAACCACCTCTTCAGGGAGCTCTCCCGTCTCATAAATACAATATTAAACAACTTGACAACTAGATCTAAGTTGTCTTCATCTATAAACTTGATGGCCTCCATGGGTATCTCGTCCGGGCCACTGCTTTTCTGGTTTTACCTATAGAGATTGCATGGAGAACCTCTGATTTGAGTATGGAGCAGAAACATCATTAATTACTTGTTGTTATTTATGAAGCATAAGGTATAAATAATAAACAGTTGTGTAACAAACCGTTGTGTAATAAACCGTTGTGTAACAATTTACCTCTATAGATGCCCCTTCTGCGTAGATCAAATCAATAATCAAAAAATCAACAATATATCAATAAATCAACAATATAATAATGTCCTGATCCCCTAACAGAAACCACTCCTGTAATATTATGAGAGATTTAACCAAAAAACGCGGAGAACGTTGAGCTGGTCAACACAGACGGTTTTCCCCAACCGCCAACTGCCTCAGCGGTCGTAATGGCCGCTGGCAGGGGACGGATGGAAGTCTCTGAAAAACCAGCCCTTCTGGCCCAGCTCTTCATTCAACGATCCAATCCCTGACTTATGATTTCTCTCTCGACCCTTTCCACGCACCTGCTGTGGTGAAAACCGCGGGGTGTTAGCTTTCATCTTCCCGGTGTCTGCTCCGGTGAAAACCGCGGGACACCACCTTTCCATCAGTACCTGCTGTGGCGAAAACCACAAGGTACTAGCTACCACATCCCAGGCGCCTGCTGTGGTTAAAACCGCAGGGTATTAGCTAAAACATCCAGGCGCTGCTGTGGTGAAATCCGCAGTGAGCTTCACCATATATCGCCTGCTGTGGTGAAAACCGCG
The DNA here is from genome assembly GCA_954871275.1 of Leptopterna dolabrata. Lineage (NCBI taxonomy): Eukaryota > Metazoa > Arthropoda > Insecta > Hemiptera > Miridae > Leptopterna > Leptopterna dolabrata. The sequence goes on from OX940975.1 coordinate 61,764,195, forward strand.
GGGTGCTTGCCTTCCCTACGACAAACGCCTACTGTGGTTGAAAACCGCGGGGCGTTAGCAGAAAGACTCCGAAGGAGCACTCCTTCCTCATCCGCCTTCATCAGACCTCATCCATCTTTCATCCGCCTTCATCCGCCATGTCATGAGCATCCAGCACACACCCGCTCACAACAAATACAATAGGTAAATCCTTTTGAGCACCAGGTGGTTTTGGGCTGAGTTAATTCGTGTAAGTACGTCCTTTTCCGCGTGTTGATGGTCTACCGTTTATGTAACGCGGCCATATCCCCCCCCCCCCCCCCCGTTTGAGGTTCACGCTTCGACGTGCTTGTTTGTTTGTTAAATTCTGTATTCCGTCTAATATTAATGAGAGGAAGAGCAGAACCGAGTGAAAATTCCAGGCACACACTCAACTTGTCACGCTATTTGTACAGCTCATAAGTGTGGTCAACTCAAATTACGTCGATAATAATGGAAATAACAGTTGGTCATTTCAGAGGGTTACAGCCGCTGAGGGTGCGATAGGTGTATTCATACCCTACAATCCAACATGGATCACAAGCTATCGGAACTTCCATCCGAGCGACCACTGTGGTGTACTTTGTGACCGCTTACGGCCTAACCATAAACTCTTCAAAAAGTAACCAAGAAGGCAGAATGTCAACAATTTTGGATCAGATTCGAAGGAAATATATTGCAGCAATACATAAACACCCGGTACTAGGATATTCCATGGTCTCTCCACAGAGCCAGTCCCCGAATTCCCTCTGCATTTGGTCTTCAGTCGTACACGTTCATTGTTGAAAGAGATACAAATAATAATTCTGATAGAATATTATTCAAATTTTCCGCGTCTCGGAATAGCATTGAACCATGGATAATTTACTGAGGCTAGATATTGAGGCAGGGGATATTTTGGCAGCGTGAGGTTTTACGACGAATTGACCGGTTTTCAACAAATGGTTGATGATTTTTCGTGGGATTTTAAATAACAGAGTTGAAAATTCCATAACGACGGAGTGGATGTACGTGAAAAACATCAGAAATATTGGCAAACACAAAATCTGTCGTGCTACACAAAAATTTCTGCTGCGTCGCGAAACTCGGTGTGACACCCAGTGGAAAAACTCAAAACAATAATCAAGAACATTTCCCAAAGAATCGGGGGTGGAAATTCAGTTTTGGATGTCACAAACTGGTAAAATTGGTTAATATCACTAAACTTTATATACGTGTGTAGTATATGTGTAAATATATGTATCTATTCACAAAATGTGGTATACAATGGTGAAACAAAATGAAATGTCTAAAAATTCCATAAAAAGTGTATTAATCAAAAGTAGCTAAAATTTGAATTTGTCTGGGTCAAAAATTGGTTGTAACTGCTACTCAATCATCCGAATTATTGTAGGATGGTACTTTGAAAATTCGCTCATCTGGTCTGGCAGCATGAGTGGACCATTTTCGGTTCTGTGTGTTGTAACGTAAATCAAACAAATTTCTTTGGAAGTTCATACTTTTTTTTGTCGACTCCAAAGGTTCATTAAGTATAGAAAGAAATAATACACCATAAAGGTGAGAGAAAAAATCTGATTCGTTAGGAAGGTGGAGAGATCAATATCATATACGATGAATCATTCAGCATCGTATATTGATACTGCTTCAATCATTCAAATCATTGACGCGTGGTTCTCAGAATACTGTGTTATCTAACCCTCTTCTCTGAGACACGGAATAATTTATGATCGCACAATCAGGAACAGTTCCTTGAAACTCGACTTTTGCGCTTCAGTTTCAATCATTTGCGACAGCGGCTCCATAGAAATTTCACGATCTTTGGCAGACGTCAGTTTCGGACGGAAGCTGATATAGGGGAAATATGGTTATTTGAGCTGGCATTTGAAAGATGATAGATTTATCACAGATGCCTGATGACGCACAGTGGTTATCGACGTGCCCAACGTGTAGCGATATTCTACGAAATCAAGTTGGATGTGCTTGACCAGCTCGTGGTTTAGTTTGTGTAAGTGTTCCTTGATGGAAAAAAAGTTACCATGTGTGAACTACAAGGCGTGAATAGTGGTACCTACATCATCAATGGAACCAGAACTACGTCAACCAGTCGGACTCCCGTCACGTTTAACAACAGACAAGCTAAACAGATTAGGTAGCCATTTCTTCATAATATGTTAATAAAGTAAAAGTATACGTTTACTGTGATTCTTCCACCTTTAAATGGACTGGATCTGTAAATGGATGTTTTCTATCTGGTTGTGAGTTTAAAAATGTCTAACGACAGAAATTTCATCAGTATGAGTGAAGTTGCGGGGACTGATGGGGATCTTGCATGAGTCGGACTTTCGCAATTTTATTTACCTAATTTGAGGTGTTAACTTGGTCTTTTTTGATTTGAGCGTTTCAAAAAGTGGACCATCATCCAACAAATTTAATAAAGGTTAAAAAAGTGGTTTTTTGTCTGCAAAAGGGTAATTATTCGACCCAGGGACCCATAAAATATGGGATGTTTATATGAACTTTAATTTGAGCTTGAATTTGTTGCTGGGACCCTCATACATTTAAATGCTACCCGAACTATGACTAACTATCCTGTACCACACGCAACAGTCATCCAGCTGGTGTCAAAGAAAGTAGAGCTGTTCAGCGAACCAATCAAGATTTCTGAGAGTTATTAGCATTGATAAAGTCAGCAGAAAGACCGTTAGTACGTTGCAAGGGGAAAAAATTCCTCGACAACATCCCAACTTGGATCCAAACTACCTTCGCCGAACATCCAACTAATCAAGTAATTTTAAGATAAGAAATACGGAAGCCATGGAGCTGATCCCTGTTCATCACAGAACCCCATCAAACTTTTCTATTGTGAGTTTTCCAAGAGACGGGGGCGAAGGTCTGCAGCTTGGGTTGTAGTAACTGTGTTTGGAGCGAATTTCGAGTTAATCTGTAGTTAGATTGGTCCCGGACGGAGCTTTCAATCCGTGATTGATTTATAATCCTCCCCCTTCAAACGCTTGCACATGATAAACCGCCCGTCCCCCTAACCAGATACTCCCGCACAGCGAGGCCCGTCCTATAATTGTATTTGAGTTAACGCACTTCATTCGAAAAACGTTGTTTTTAGGTCATTATTCAAATTTGCTGTCAGTTGACTTTTTTAAGCCGCGGCTCTCATCGACGTACATATATTATGCTTTGCAATCCCGAAGGATTATCGGAGTGTTCTCAAATTGAATGGTGGGAAATTATTCCGTTGGATATATTGTAGGTAAGGCGGTAAGGAGAAATTAATGTAAGGTTCAGAACAGGAAGTTTACTTCACATCCTGGTCTCAAACTGATCCCTTCTTAATGTCATCAGTTTATTTCACTATAGTAAATGTGTGGTCATGCACTCATGATGTCACGAGGATGCGCATGACAAAATCCGTCACGATGACTCCAGATGATTATGACATCATAAATGAATAATGACGTTGACCCTCCCTCCCCCACCCACACATGATGAAACAGAACATGACATTGACATCATAACAATATAATACGACGAAGTGGATAAGAAAAACAATTCCAAACTAAAATCAGGTACTGAGAGGTCAATTTTTACCAGGGATGATACCTATATTAATTTGCGGTGAGATATCTGTATCATCGAAGATGAAATTGGATTTATTTATAGGCAGCAATTGGGCCTACACGAATCACAATGAAAGTTACACTTCTCGACATCGTGCCGTTGTATTTTACTCTGGATCATCCTCGTTTAGCGCCACAGTAAATACACCTGGGGAATAGTAAAACCGCAAGAACGATAATATCAATAATTCCGCTTTCGTCTTCCCGCACTAAAAACCGGCCACAATGGGCCGTGCCAAAGAGAGATGAGTTTACAGCTATTTTCAAACGATAATATTCAACCATGAAGGGGAGCGAAACGAATAAAATCGTTTTGCCGGAGCATAACGGGAGGGTATTTTATTAGGCGGAATGGACCCCATACATCCCGGGGCCAATATGGTTTTTCGCGTAATAGCCTAACGTTGGGGGCCGTTTTAACTGAAGATGGAAACTCTTTGGACGTCGGTTTTATGGTATTGTAAAGCCGCGTAGCGTAGCTAAGTAGCCTCACTCTCAACATAGTCCTTTCCCTCAAGAGCTGAGGTTGAAGGACCCTCGTCTTCCCACCATTAGCTAACGGCACTGCGGATTCCCACATATTTTTCGTTGGACACATTCAGCTTATCGAAGGAGATTTTTCGCCTGAGCGAGCCTTTGCATGGAAATTCCGGCCAATAATATGAGGATCACGTTAGTTGGCACATGTGATGGCCTGTATCTGCTGAGGAGGGATGATATCCACCCATCTGCCTCCCCTCAACTCCGCATATGCGCAAATATGAATCCATATAACTACTTCATACAGCTATAGGAATTTGGAAAGCCTCTAGAATGTTATTGCGGACATAGATGCGTATCCGCATCCTTGCAACCCTTCTCACGAAATTAACTTTTCATAGATATTTAGGGAGAAGTTAATTTATGCAATACAAACTTTGAATACACCAGTCAATTATGCGTTCATTCACTCATGTTCATTCATTCATTCACTTGGAAGACGAAAATATCCGACAAGGAATCCGATAATCCTAGTTCCACCCGTCCGCCGTGGGCAGCACTACACTTTGGGCTTTTGGGCTTTGGGCTTGTGTACAGTATGATTTAAGAAAATTCACGTCTCATCAGTTGCGGAAGGGGTGCATAGAAATCGTTTTTTTATGAGATCCGTAGCATCTTAAGACCAGCCGTTTTAGTTTCAACCTAAAAACACAGTCTACATGAACAAATAATTGTTTCCTCCTTTACTCAGGCAAGAATCAAACGGTCCAACTGCAGCCAAGTTACAGTGACCCAAACAGCTAATTCAAATTATTCAGTGCCTTACCCTAGTAACCTAGTGTCTCTACTTTTTCTATATCGAGCCCCTTGTGCTTAAACAGGTGCTTTTCGTGACCACTACGTTATGGACTGGGGGACTGCGGGCAAGAGCGTGTTTTGTGTTGAATAATGAAGTGAAGTGTGCGGGGGATTTGTTAAATAATTGTGGGCCTTTTTTTATTATTTAGATCAGATACTCTTCTGCAGATGGTAAATTTTTCAGCTAATAGAAAGCAGGAGAACTAAAATCAAAAGGAGCTAGAAAAAACTGTGCAAAGTATTACATAACGATTTTTTTACCCCTTCTGCGTAGATCACTTTTCTGTGGTCGAAAAGTGACCCCCCCCCCCCCCCTCCCACCAAGGAAAGCCCTGAATCAAAAAATAGGTAAAAATGTATCCATCATCAAGATCCAAAATAACCTCTTCCTAAACAAATAAGATCGAGAAACTCAAAAAGGTGTCACGAGGAGGGACAAGTGCGTGGGTCTCTCCAACGCAATTTCAAGATTTTTCTCGAGATCGCGCTCAAGTTAAAGAGAACGATAAAGAGTGGAGGGTGATGATGATCGAGTAAATTATTCCCTATTCAATAGTTTTTGTTTATTTCAGAATTCAAAGAAATCAAATAAGTGAATACAAATTAATTTTTCCGCTCGTTTCGGGTGTTGTTTGAGCATTATTTATCAGAATGGACGTTTTGGAGGGACCCCTATTTTGTACCAAGGACACTTGATTTGGTACAATTCACATTCAATGCTGTTCATTTTCAATAACACAAACCTGTTCCTGTTGAGCCGGTTGTGTCATAAGATTGACCAATACTCACAATCACAACCCGTTGTGGCGGACTTCAGCATTTGTGTCTTCTTTTATACCAATGAGAATAGAAATAATATGCCTACCGTAAACTCAGACTATGGGGCATTACTAGGTTGTCAATAAACTGAGCATGTTACAGAAATAAAATAACGTTCAGTGCTCTTACGATATGTACGGTAATTCATTGCTCTTACGGCATTTCAATCAATAATAAATTGCAAGACCAATGCACAAAACAAAAATCATAAACATAATTAAAAACAGTTGTACGTGTGTCCAGTAGGGTAGTGGCACCGGTCGCATACACTGCTCCATTATCATAAATATATTATATTTTCAACTTTAAATTCAAATATTAAGAGTTCTAGACGGTCTGGAAGAATGGGATTTCATTTAAAACATGGTGGAAGATTCAAGTCGATACAAAAAATCCAGGATCCATGGGAAAGTTATTTGGTTGGGCGAGTGTGATGCGAAAAAGGCAAATCTAGAGTCAGTCGCGTCTCTTCCAGTCGCTTAGTGATTTGGTCAATGGGCGAGCTCATTTTACATTGTATTTTCTGCTATTATGTTCTCACTGTCTCTGTGTGTTGATTCTCCATGCTTTGGGACATTTAGATTTGATTTCCGTGGTTTATTTTGCCCGGTAAACGATTTTTGACCAGTTGGGGGGGGGGGGGGGGGGGGGTCGTATTATACCGGTTCACACGAACAAGTTAGTTATAATATCGTAGGTACATGACAGGTTTTCAAATTTTTTGGATTGTTTTAGGTGTTGGAGACTTGAACCCTCACTACCCAAATATAATTTAAAATTTCCATCTATTAGACCAGTATTATACGGCGGATGATACTGGTGCCAAAATGTGTATGATATTGGTATACCCAATTTTTGCCCTGCATGAAACGTAAAAAAAACAACAAAAAAACAGTTTTGAAAATAATTAACTATAATTAGAGGGAACATAATTTCCTAATGTTCTTGGTTTCACTGCGTTCTCAATGAGTTGAACCATAAGTTACTACTCCCCAAATGTTTCTTGGAACACCACAAAACTATACTGGTATGCCACCACCCTAGTTCTCTAGTTTTTATATCAGTTGAACTAAAACAATACTTCGTGCATATCCAATCTTATCAAAATATGTGTCAGTTTTATATTAAAAAGGATGAACCTACCAGAAAAAGAGAAAGATTCCAGTTCCTTCATCTGTAGGTTTCATTATCTAGAAAAATACAGAACTAAAGAACCAAACTCCGGAAGCACCACTTGAGTTAACATTCACATCATGTGAATTCGAAGCGTCGTTCATTAATATTTGAATATTACCAAATCGCAGAAATTATTCAGTCTATTGAGCACTGTTTGCTGAAATATTTTAGCTACGGTGTCTAAAAGAGAGGTACCACGATAGTTCATCAGGCTTTCTATATTTCCTTTCTTAAACAACAAACAAGTTTTTATTTCACCCATTTACTTCGTCGGGTCCCACCAGCCAAAATAGGTACTATTAAACGTAACTATCCAATAAAAACTCGTATAAATATGATACATTCAAAACCTTATTAGCTTAGGAAGCCTTCAACAGAATATCAAGCTCATCTCTAGTTATGGGAGCATCCAAATCTGGCTCAAAGGTACATTGATAAAGTATTAACCTCTAATATGACTTTGTGGATGATGGTTTACAACTATGAGGAGATCCGAGCGAAGCTCGTGTCTCCTCTAATCAGCTCAGCGCTACCGAGTTGGTCCCGTGATTGACGGAAATTGAGGAAATTGGATCCTGTAGAAAATCCCGTCGTGTTAGAAAGACAACGAAACCTCTTAGGAAACCATCGCAGCCAACTCGGAATTGGAACATGATTACTTTAACTAACAAGCACCAGAGACGGTAGTCGTAAATACTGTGATACAACAGAAGTCTAACGGTAATGATCGACTTGGGCTTTTTTAAAGTACGATGGATTTTACAGGATCAGTACACCTACGGGGTGGAAGGGGTCCATTATCAAACAATATTATCCCCACTCAATTGATGTATCTGTCTAGAAATTAAATATAAATCAATAATGTTTACGTTATAACTTTATAAGTTTCAAATTTTACCATCACAGAACATTGTGATCTGTGACCTTACTAAAAACCATATGGAATACCAAGTGGATGGGCCGGGTTCCTCACATCGTTACTTTGATTCATACAGGCACAGACTACCTAGCAAGATAATTTTATTAGTGTTAAAATTAAACATCTCACCGAAAGTCTTCCATAATACCTGTATGAAGGGCTCGCAGGGGAGGTATGAGAACTTCAACAGCCATCCGTGGTTATAATCAGCTGTTCCCTAGCAATGACATTTGGGCAGGATTTATACGGTTTAATTCACGATCATGTTGACGAAGCTTTTGGACAAACGATGCTCCGAGTGGTCTTAAAAAATTCTCTAGTTCAAGATCAGTCTAAAAACGTTGAAAAAAACCATACCTGCCCTTCTTTTGAAAGTTTTCGAGTCACGGCGTTCTAAAAATTTCAACCTCGACTTTTCGCCCCTTAAAGATGACTGACAGGAACGCCTCACTTTGCGGACCGATCAGACCCAAACGGGACCAACAAACCAAATTTCATTAATTTCGGTTCATGGTAACTAAGCAAAGTGCGAAGTACGGCGTACGGCGGACGCACAGAAATTTTGGTTTATTAATTTCAATAATCCTTGGAATCGGGCATGAAAAAAAAGAGAAAAAAAGTACCCCCCCCCCCCCCCCCCGCTCCAAATTGATGGTTTCCGTTTCAAGGTTCCGAAAATGGAATGAAAAATTTCTGCCCGGCCACCGTACACCGTATTAAACTTTTCTTAGTTACCATGAATCAAAATTAACGAAATTTAGTTTGTACATTCCGTTCGGGGTCTAGTTGGTCCTCGAAGCTCGGCGTTACTGACAGTCATCTCTAAGGGGTGAAAAATAGGGGTTGCAATTTTCAGAACGCCGTAGCTCAATTCCTTTCAACAGAAGGGTATGGTTTTTTATGTTTTTAAATTGATCTCGAACTAAATAAATTTTTGATACCACCCGGAGCATTTTACGACTAGCCGTTCGTTTTAACCGAAAAGCTTCGTCAACATGATCGTGAATCAAAATGTTTAAATCCGGCTCAGATATCATCGCTAGGGAGCACCTGACTATAATCACGGATGACTGTATGAAGCCGAGTTGGTTGTTCGATGACATTATTTCATTTTAAAAACGCTGCGAATCCCTGCACAACGGTTTATTATTTTGTATAGAATACCCTTCTGTTACAGATCACAGCTCTATGTATAGATGACCCGTCTATATAATATGATATGTACTATTCTATTATATACATATTATGTACATCGCAGACCCTCCGTAGGTTAGTACCTAACCCCGTACTCGTTACTAGGTACCTACCTAAATCACGAGTTAAATGTTGCTAAAATAATTCTGCCGATGACAAACAGTACCTAACAAAAAGAAACACACATAATTAAGTTCTGAAAAGAAATTGTTGATGAGGAGTGAAAAAAGTTGCAAAAGTACCTACCAACAAACTCCAACCCCTTCTACGTAGATGGTATAATGAACCGTTGTGTAATAATTTACCGCTGAGTAATGATTTGCCGTAGTAATAATTTATCCATCAATAATACTTCAACGTTTGTTCAAGTTTCACTACCTACCAACAAACTGCAAAAGAGCCATCATTTTTCAAATTAAATAATATCACAGAACAACCAACTCGACTTCATACTCCGCCAATATAATCAGGTGATCCCTACCAATGATTTTATCTCCGCCAAATTTCCTATTGTGGGCGCGTCTCTGGTTACGAGATTTGGTTTGAATTGTATACATTTCATTCACACTGGAGTCGAAAATGCCTGTCGGTGCAAACTTCGGGGCCTTACTGTGAACGAACGGCTGGACGTACGATGCTCCGGATGGTCTTAAAAACTCGCAAGTTCAAGAACTATTTAAAACCGTAAAAATATTCACGTAAAAAAATGGTATAGGCGTTTTGAAAATGTCAACCCCTATTTTGAACCCCTTAGAGATGACTCACAGTAACGTCGAGCTTCGAGGACCAACTAGACGCCGAACGGAACCTATAACCCGAATTTCATCAATTTTTTTTTCATGGTAACTAAGAAAAGTGGCCCGTACGGCGTACGGCGTACGGCGGACAGACAGAAATATTTTTATTGCAGTTTTGGATTCTACATACCTTGAAACGTAAACCATCAAATTATCAGGGGGGGGGGGGGGGTAAGAATTGGAATCGAGCATGAAAAAAAAAATTCTTACCCCCCCTCAAAATTTGATGGTTTACGTTTCAAGGTATGTAGAATCCAAAACTGCAATAAAAATATTTCTGTCTGTCCGCCGTACGCCGTACGGGCCACTTTTCTTAGTTACCATGAAAAAAATTGATGAAATTCGGGTTATAGGTTCCGTTCGGCGTCTAGTTGGTCCTCGAAGCTCGACGTTACTGTGAGTCATCTCTAAGGGGTTCAAAATAGGGGTTGAAATTTTCAAAACGCCTATACCATTTTTTTTTACGTAAATATTTTTACGGTTTTAAATAGTTCTTGAACTTGCGAGTTTTTAAGACCATCCGGAGCATCCTACGTCCAGCCGTTCGTTCACAGTAAGGCCCCGAAGTTTGCACCGACAGGCGTTTTCGACTCCAGTGTGAATGAAATTGTATACAATTCAAACCAAATCTCGTAACCAGAGACGCGCCCACAGTAGGAATTTGTGAATACGGCCAATCATTGGTAGGGATCACCTGATTATATTGGCGGAGTATGAAGTCGAGTTGGTTGTTCTGTGATATTATTTAATTTGAAAAATGATGGCTCTTTTGGAGTTTGTTGGTAGGTAGTGAAACTTGGACAAACGTTGAAGTATTATTGATGGGTAAATTATTACTACGGTAAATTATTACTCAACGGTGAATTATTACACAAACGGTTCATTATACCATCTACGTAGAAGGGGCTGGAGTTTGTTGGTAGGTACTTTTGCAACTTTTTTCACTCTTCATCAACAATTTCTTTTCAGAACTTCATTATGTGTGTTTCTTTTTGTTAGGTACTGTTTGTCATCGGCAGAATTATTTTAGCAACATTTAACTCGTGATTTAGGTAGGTACCTAGTAACGAGTACGGGGTTAGGTACTAACCTACGGAGGGTCTGCGATCTACATAATATGTATATAATAGAATAGTACATATCATATTATATAGATGGGTTATCTATACATAGAGCTGTGATCTGTAACAGAAGGGTATTCTATACAAAATAATAAACCGTTGTGCCGGGATTTGCAGCGTTTTTCATGCTCGATTCCAATGGTTCATTATTGAAAATAATAAACCAAAATGATGGGTCTTTTGGATTTTGTTGATAGGTACTTCTGAAACTTTAACAAACGTTGCTGTATTGTTGGGTAAATTATTACACAACGGTTTATTATACTACCTACGCAGAAGGGGCTTCTATACAGGTAAATTATTACACAACGTTTTATTATGTACCTTATGCTTCATGAATAACTACAAATAATTTAAGATTGAATTATTGATTGCCGCGCAATTTTATGAAATGTATGTATTTCCCGGGCTGACTCCTCTACTCGATTTTGGTCTTTCCAGGGGGGAGCTTGAGGGCCACCACCACAGAAATCAGTGATTTATGCAGAAGGGGCATCCTTCCAGGTGTGTGTAATAATTTGTAGCGTTTTTTATTCCATTTTTGGATTCTACATACCTTAAAACGGAAACCATCAAATTTTGAAGGGGGGGGGGGGGGGGTTAAAAATTGTTTTTTCCTCCAAGGTCGATTCCGAGGGTTCTTTATTGAAAATAATAAATCAGAATTTGTTATTACAGTTTTTGACAAAGTTAGTGTATGTGCAAACGGACAACCGTACATACGCTGTAACGCTCCTCTAACAAAAAGAAATGCGAGAAAGTATGGGACCTCATACGAACCGAAATCGAGTCACAAACATTTGTTTTTAAAGCGACTTAATGCATCCTAAAGGAGGGGGGGGGGGGATCGGTTGTTCCTTTTCATGCAATGAATAGAATGTTGCACTAATGCATCGATGTAAATGTACAATTACTCTGCGTATCTACTCAATCGTTTACTTGGATGCTGCATGGATAATTTTGAGGGGACAACATTACAAACGACCTCTCGTAGGCCGTACAAAGGAAAAATGAATATAGTATTTGAGCATGAAACAACTTTTCAAAGAGATCACACAACGCAAGAACATCAATCAAAGGAAAACAAAGGAGATACTCGTACAAACGAGAACTTGAGCGCTTCATGTCAAACGAGTGAACTCGAAAGCGCTAAGTGCACGCCAATGGTTTAACAAAGTGCGCTCCTTTAAACGCAACTTTGAAGCCCTGGAGGTTACGGTTCTTTGAAGGTCTCAACTAACTCCAAACAAAGGGTGGGATTGTCACACTTGGGGGTCATTTGTGATAACAGGGGGAAAAAACCTTTGCTTTCATTTGAGTGAAAAATGCGCTCTTCAGTCGGTTTAGGATTATACTTAGACGTAGTTTGGGACTCGGCATTCGAGGGGGAGGGGGGTAGTCGAATGGAAATTTGCTATAAAAAGTAGTATTGACGCTCTCCTAGAATTCCGAGTGTAATTTTTGTTTGATAAACGGGGAAATATAATATTCTTTAATATTTTGTTTCACTAGGCACAGTTTTATAATAGGTAATTTAAAAAACAAAACAATGTACTTATACCTATAAAATAATAATAAATTCTACATCCACAAGATTTTTTTTTTCCAGTAGAAATACTGAAAAGTTATAACCACAGGGATACTATTTTCAACTCAATTTACCGCTACACAGACATAATAAACCCCTGAGCAGAAATTGGATGGTTTTTTGTTACCTACCTACTTGCTAATTATTTTCTCAACAAATATCATTTGAAGTCCCCAAACCGCTGGTATTATGAAAGTACCTCTTTTTTGTAGTAAACAAGCACTATGATTATTACTGGTATTATGACTTGCATGGTTCGGAGAAACGCACCAAGTAAGTAATTGCAGTTGTTTTAGCGTGGAGAAATTCATTGAATTTCAAACACCCTAAGACTGTAAATCGACGAGCATTTTGACGGCATCATGTGCACGTGCAAGCTATAAACAAATATCTGGTATGCTACACTCGACGTTCATCGCACAATCGCCTGCGTACACTACATTGCACCCATCGAACGTGGAAAGTATCACGGAAGTAACAAGGATCACGGAAGGATCCTTGATGATTCGACCTTTTATACGGAATTTTACGGTTTCCAGGACGGAATTTAACGATTGGACAAACGCAGTTGGATCTCAAAGTAGCCAGTTGGGGCGGGGAAGGAAATCAGCCTTGAAAAAGAGGGTGTAGAGGCTCTTTTATCTAAATTAAAAAAACGAAAATTTTCAGAAGGAAGCTTGATACAAATTTTTATTTATTCTTGCTTCCTCACTACCGGAAGCTAGGAGGGCCTTGGATTCCTGAGTGAGTAAAAAAAATGATGTCCTAAAAAATGAAAATTTCCGCTATCATTTTGCGTTTCAGACATGAAGGAACATTTTTGGTTCCGTGTCTGTCTGTGTGTCTGTGGTCAATTCCTTGTAATGCCCATAACTATACCCGAAATATGGTCGAAATGGGGTGAAATTTGGAAGGTAGGTGCGAGTTGCGTCACGTATGGTCCCATACCAAAATCAATAGAAAATTACTGTAACTTTCGCCTGCGCATGCGCAAACGTGAAATCCTAGTAGAGCCTATAACTAACTTAAATATCGTTGAAATGAGTTCAAATTTGGAGGGTCGATCGGGAATAGTACTTTCATAGATCCATATGAATTTCGTTGGAATCGTATAGTAACTTCCATCTGCGCATGCGCGAACATGAACTGTTGACCACTTCCTTGTAACGCTTCTAACGAGGCGAAAAATTATAGTCGTAGAGAGCTGATATTTTGAGGTTATACACGCGGGTTGGATCGCAGATGGTCCCACATCAAAATCATTGAAATCGTACAGTAACTTTCATCTGCGCATGGGCAACCGTCAGATCCTCTTAGCGGCCATTAACTACCCTGCAAATCATCGTAAAGCGGTGAAATGTGAAAGGCAGATGGAGGTGAGGTGTCGGGTGGTCTCAAATGCATTACATCAAGATCAGACTATAACTTTCATCTGCGCATGCGCAAACGAAAAATACGTGTTGCGTTTGTCCTTTGTCCAACCAATCCACCGACACAGGACCTACCCAACTAGCTCTGTTAGTCCCTGTGACCTGAGTCGTTTAGTCATCAACCCATGCATGGATACTCCACCTGTCCACTGAATGAACCTACCCAACTATTCTATACGTTCATGTGATTGCCTACTCGAATTGGTAGATGTTTTATAACATGAGCCAGATTATCAGTCTGATAACTTGTTGAGGTTAGTAGGTGGATTCGCAGCTAGAGCGCATAGTGCAGGCGAGTGAGCGATGAACGTCGAGAGTAAGCTACCCTGCTAGTCCAATTTATTCAAATTTAGTTACATATTTCAGTCACATGTCAGGGCCGCTCACGTGTTTATAGCACCACGGGGAAAACTGTTTGCTCGAGTATTTTCATAAGAGCACATTGACATCTGGCTACTTACCTACCAATACAAAAGCTGGCAGGCAGGAGGTCCTTAAAATGACTCACCTGGAAAACAAACAAGATCACAACATCACTACTGATTCGCTAATAATTCTCCAGTTAGTAATCTAAAGTGTGGAACTCAATGAAGATCACCATTGATGATATTCCTTACTACTCGTATAATAAGACAGTAAAGAGATTCAGATGAATTATGGTATTCCGCAGCATTTGGTGCTGAGTAATGTAATTCACATTACCGAGGAATCATAAGTACTCATACCTCAGGATTATCAAGCTTCTCACATGAATTTAATGTTTACAATGTAAAAAAGTCTGCCAAGTTGGTGGGATGTATTTCACTTTTCTGTGGGCTGTATTAAACATGTTTACAGTTTTACCACAGCAGAAGAAATACACGAATAAACCACTATCGAACAAGGTAGAACCCTCCAAACTCGAGAAAAAATACATCCACAACAAGGTTTTGGCGAATTTTCAAAGAAAATGTAGCTATTTGGCTCGTTCCAAAATTCCAGAGACGTGCTCCCTGTGAACCGGAAACCCCTCCAAAATCCGTTTTATGATCTAAATCAGGGGTGTCAAACTTGCGGCCCGCGAGCACCTTTCATGCGCCCCGCGGACAGCCCGAAGCCCTTTGTAAAGTTTGAGGATTTTTTTTGTTGAATTGAACACGGAAAATTTGTTGCGTGTAAATGCTTCAGATCCGACGAATCAGATGTGCTTTGGTGCGCCTCCTGGCCCGCCGGATCAGGCTCGTGGTCAAACCCGCTGTTGGTATTTACACAAGTGACGATGTGACGATTCTGATGCCTTATCCGGAAGCGGTAAGTGATAGTGTTAGACAGGTGTTGTGCTGTATAAGTTTTTTTGTGAAAAACTGCGGTTTTCATCGGCCTTAGTGATCTCATAAATAATCAACATCAAGTTCAAAAGCATGAAGAGAAGGATTGAAAAAGAGACAGTTTCGAGAGAGGTGGGAACTAAATTATTTCTGCACTATAGTCGAAGAAAAAAATAGTTTGCCTTATTTGTTCAAAAAACATTGCCGTCCCACCTGCAAAACTCTTGCAGTCGCTATGAAAGTGAGTCAGAGCTCATTTGTTCCGAAGTTAGAATAGCATACAAAAGACAAACGGTGCCAGATTTCTGGTCGAATCCTGAAAAACAATAATGATGGGAAGAAGTAGTAGGAAGGGGGGGGGGGTAGGGGGGGGGGGGGGGTAGTTCAAAACGTATTTCCCAACCATTTCATTAGTTGCCTACCTTTATTTGAGTATATCGATTTTGATTTACGACCCCCAAATACACAATTCAATTAAACAAAAGGAAAAAAACAATAGCATGAATAAAAATGAGATTTATGAAATTTTGTGTGTGTGTGTGTGTGTGCGCGCGCGCGTATGTGTGTGTGTCCGCCGTACATTGCACCGTCCGTCCGCCGTACTTTGCACTTTCTTTAGTTACTATGAACCAAAATTAATGAAATTAGGTTTGTATGTTACCGTTGGGGTCAAGGTGGTCCGCGAAGCTCAGCGTTACTGTCAGTCATCTCTAAGAGGTGAAAAATAGGGGTTGCAATTTCCCGAACGCCGTAGCTCAAAAACTTTCGATAGAAGGGTACGGTTTTTAAACTGTTTTAAATTGACCTCGAACTTGAGCATTTATCGAGACCACCGGGAGAACATGACGTCCAGCCGTTCCTTTGCACCTACACGTACACATCCAGCCAGACACATTGCTAGGGAACACCTGATTATACTCACGCACGGCGGTATGAAACCAAGTTGGTGGTTTAGTTATAATTTCATTTGGAGAATGGTGGCTATTCAAGACTTTGTTGATAGGTACTTTTTTAATTTGAACAAACGTTATGCTTTATGAATAGCAACGAATTGGTAATCAATGGGAAGTACAATATTCTTGACTCCACCGTATATTTATGAAATGTGATTGCCCAGCTGGCTCCAGTACTCCCTTTATAGGAAGCACGAGTCGATACTGAGCACAAAAACAGTGCTCTACGCAGAAGGGGCATCTATACTGGTAAATAATAAATGTTGAGTAATACCGTGCAGCGTTTTGATGCCCGAAACGCTAAATATGGAGGGAACTTGGTATTATGTTACTGTTTCATTGGCAGTCATAATGATCACACTTATTTAGAATGAAAAGGCCATTGACCATCTAAACCGAAATACGATGAATCAACTATTTGAACCGTTTGGCGAACGGGTCGGGAGAAGGAACAAGAGAGTCAGGGAGTGACTGCGGTTACATTGAGCAGTGGCGCTGACGGGGAAACCGAAACTCTCTAATTCTCCCACACCGACCAACGACTTCTGGGAGTGATAGGCCCTTCAGCCTATTTGTCAAGGCGGTTGAACGGCCTGTCGTAGGTCCGGGACCCCTGACAGGAAGCCAGCGCTGAGGGCAGGGCGATTTGGGTTGGGTCTCCGCCCTTTCTGGACCTCTGTGAATTAGATCCTCTAAGAGGAAGAGGTGATGGGCAGGGGTGGAGCCCTTTAAAGGGCCACACAACACTATCCTACTGGTCACAACAAGCATCTTTCAATCGTCTCATTTGATTCAAACATTCGGTCTAGTGCAGAGGGTCTAATGGCGGTGTTAAGACACGGTGTGATGTGTTGTGGTCGGTGGGTGGGTGGGGGGTGGGGGGCACATCTAACTGATGAAAGTTGGTTGCGACAAATGTTCGAATTTATAACACTTCGACGACTCCCAACATGTTTTCATCAGTTTCTTACTAATAACGAATAATATCAGTACACCTTTCGCACCTACTTGCATTCGCAGAGTATAATTTTATTACTGAGTAATGAGAAATATTCCCACGACCCTAAAATTAACCTATTTTATCCTCATATCGTTTTGTACGCTGTTAGCTGATGAGGAAATTCCAATTTAGTCGGAAGAAATAACGTATATTTACCTACTAGTCAAAATTACCTATGATGTGATGTGACCCAGTACAGTTCTTCCTCCTCACAGCAGTGCCCAGTATGCCCGAGATATTACATTCGTCTGGTTCCAGGACTTTCATCATTTAACTTTTTCAAACTTCTTTAATTGATACCCACCTGTTACCACGCTCCACATCTGACTTGTACCCTCCAGTCATCAAATCTTTACCTACGATTTTTGGTTCACCATTTTCAATAAGAACGTTTTGAATCGAGCATGACAAATACAATTTTAACCCCCGCCCTGATTAAATGTTATGGTTTCGTTTCAAGATAGGTACTTGGAACACGAAAATTGAATAACAAATTCTTGCCGTCCGTCAAAGTACGCGGCACTTTCCTTAGTTACGCACTATGAACCAAAATTAATGAAATTAGGTATGCAGTCCCATTTTTGGGATCTAGTAGGTCCGCGAAAGATTATGTTACTTTGTGATTCAAGCGAACTAAGAATTTACGAAAAAAAACGAATATTACATGTAGCCAGCCAACGATAGATGTTTCTCATCTGAAAGTTTATAACTGAAGACTCTCATAGGGACCGACTATTTTTCTCCTTATCTGAATTGATTTATTCGAGTTGGTGGTTATCGTCATTTTTCACTAGCAGTTAGCCGGTTTCAAGTTCCTCTATTTGGCTCGAAAAGTTCAGAGTTTCAGAAGCGAAATATTTCATGGTTCAGTTAAATCAAGCTGCCATGCGAAATTTAGTTAGTTTTTGTGGGAAAAACACATAAGTAGATTATACGGTAGCTCATAACTGCAGATGCCAGCCAACAAAAACCCAGCCCAGGAAAATAGGGGTAGTTATGTACGAAGCGTATTTCTTCTTCCGTCAGCAGAGCTGCTGGAAACTATTTTTATCATATGATTTTTCATAATCCGGATTTTAGTTGAGCTAAAAATTTACTTATCCACCACAGAGTCAACTCTAAACGACCTCTTGCGTCTGGAATCAATTAACGATGTCAACACAGTCACAGTTTCAACCCTAATTTGCCTTTTATAGTAAATCGATGAACCGTAATGCACAGGACATTCGTTACCCCTCCTAATATATTATTATGTTCCAGATGGAGTGACAGGAATCATTATCAATAAATTAGAATAAATTAGAATAAATACTAGATACTTTACTAGGTACAATTTTGTTAACATAGTCTATTATAGTGAAGATAGAGAAGACTCTAAATGGAATACATCATGAATGTACAATATGAATATAAACTAGGTACCTAATTTCGTCAATGTTAAGCAAAAATGGTCATGCTGATTCAGATGAAGTTAGAAGATTGCACTAACTTTCACTCCAAACCATAACTGTCACTAAGTAGTAATGGGAAGGTTCAACCAAAAGTAAGTTGGTTTTACTACTAATGTTAACTTTTATGAATAATTCCGATATTGCACTTTACTAAGAACGCAATTTGTTATTGACAGTATGATACGAGGGTTGCGAAATTGTGACACAGAATATTCGACATCGAGTGAGAGTTCAATGAAACAGTTTGGTAACTAGCGAACCAGATGATTCGTTAAACTGACCGTTGGGGCGAGCTATGCAAATAGTTTGAGCTAAATTCAATCGCTAGTTTCCGGAAGGGTCGTGGAAATCGATAAATATGTAATTTGCGCGAGAGTGGACGAGCCCGACTATCCATTTCGCACGTATGACTGACTTTTTCAATCTCTCGATGATAACAATTCCGAACAAAACAAAACGAGCGTGGAGAAAACAGAAAAAAAACCTTTCTCGTTCCATTTTACCGAGGAACTCCGGGTTTAGTCATCTTCCGGTCCCAAATCGAATAACACCCCTGGCATCTCCAGAGGAAAACTCAGTTGGATTCGGAACAATAAATATTGATATAACAGCGTTAATCCTATAACACCTCAGCGACTACAGACTCGATTATTGAATGAGTTGATTGACGCTACACTACCCCGCTCTCCCCGGTCTCATAGTCATCGCCCTGCGGGACACAGAAAACAAGATTGATTGAGTACACAGGAGGAACTGAGAGGGGAGAACTGAGGGAAAAAAGACCGAGACCATCAAAAATGTCGCCGGTTCCTGGTGAACTATGACCTCATCATAGTCCGGAATAGGCTTTAACCGGGGATGCTGGGGAGGGAGCATCATAATCGCATTTATGCGAGAGCTGCCGAGGCTTAAGGGCGTAAATGATTCATACAAACGCCCAAGCTCCACCCTTCCTTCTATCTTGAATGGGAAGGAAAACATGTGGGAATAAATTCGAGCTGAAAATGGCTTGCTGTCTAGAAACGTTTTCTTCATATTTCTCGCTAATTATATAAAGGAAAGAGGTAGGTAGGTCTCCCGTAGTTGGAATTCTTCACCGAAAATTATCTCGGACTGAATCATACGGAGCATCTAATCCGCAACACCGAAGTGCATTTCTGCTGTATTAATCCCTTGTTCTGTATGTGACGGACTCATCTTTCATAGGTACAGCACGTAGGTATATTGAGGTGTGGAAAGAATCCATTATACGTCCACAAGGCTGCATTCGTATAATCAACGAAAATGACTGTGTTAGTAACCATGTAGGTATATACTTGAGGTATGTACTTCCTGTAAAGGGCATTTCAAGGAAAATGGAAAGAAGCAATGGCATTTTGTTAGCGAATAGTTTGAAAAACTAGTTACTTGTTTAGGTAATTTTGTAACTTGGAAGAGGACTTTAACTTTGAGGAGGATTTTGTAATTGGATATGAAATTACAGACATACTTTAT
This sequence comes from Leptopterna dolabrata, assembly GCA_954871275.1. Taxonomy (NCBI): domain Eukaryota; kingdom Metazoa; phylum Arthropoda; class Insecta; order Hemiptera; family Miridae; genus Leptopterna; species Leptopterna dolabrata. Next base: position 61,784,432 of record OX940975.1, read on the forward strand.
TGCAATCTGCATGTTTTAGTTAGGTATATTTAGTTAGGTATAGGTACATAATTAACATTATCATTCACAAGAACTAAGGTTATACAAGTCTCCCAATCCAAATACCACACACACTTCTTCCTTCGCCCTCACCACTTGTCCGTTGCCTGCTCTTGGACCCTTGAGTGCCAATATGACAGCAGAGGTGTTCGAGTCTCGAACAGTCAATGTATAAAATCTTGGGGGCCCCTTAAATTTTTGTCTTATCTTGTACTGTGCGCCGTGTGGGTAAATATCTCCTTGTGAGCGCCACGTGCTAGCTGCCGAGGAAGGCGTCCCAGCATCAGAATCATTGGGCGCGAAATTGATGACGCCCCTTGAATATCAAGAGAGGAATCGAAAATGTGGCACGGGTTGATTTAAACAGAACGCCAAGTTCATTCGTACTCTCCGGAAACAAAGACCAACCCCAGTCCGGAGGCGTTGATGAAGGCCGGATCTGAATGGGGTAACGCGCCACTCGAAGCAAGCCTTCCGTTTCGCTCCCTTGTTCTTGAACGTTCGCTTGTTAGTTAGCTCTAATTAGTGGCGACAAGTGGACCTGTCTTGTTAAACCGACTCTCGCCGAGCGGTAGGGGCAGAGAGGAGGGGGAATGGAGCAGGGGATCCCAGCCGAATTACCAGTCCACCTCCTAGTAATACTAATCAATCAGTAGGGAAGCCTTCTCTGTGTTACAAACTTCCAGACTCCCATCGCTTCTTGATGGGCCACCGTCAACTCGGTTCATGGGCCTTGGCAGTATTTCCTGCTTGGATTCCTCCCCCAGCCACTCCTTCACCCTCGCAATCCTCTCTCACACCTCCACCATCCCTCCAAGCATCGAAACCTATTCCAGTCGAATAATAAGATCAAGTCACAATGGCGAACTCCAGCCAGGCTCTTCGTCTCCCGGGCCGACAAACCCTGCCTCGGGCTAACCCATCTCATTCATAGTTTCTCGCCACCCCAGCCCAGACAGGCATCTCTGATTGTGCGGAACAACCCTGACGGGGTTCGAACTGGCGTTATATCTCGCGGCTTTACTACCCAACTTCTCCTTCATTGACGTATTGTCCCACCAGGCGGAGATTAAGCTTTTGAATTCTGATAGCTGCACCGCGTCACGCCAACGTAGCTAATATCACATTTCCCTCATTTCGACGAACATAACCATATAATAAGAAGAAGACGAATAAAAACACATTTAATGAATAATTAAAATCTTAAGGTTGCTATTACAGTATGTAAAAATAAAGCTTTAATGCAAATGAGTACACTGTTATACATTTCAATAGTTTAACACCAAAGTGAAATGAATAAAGAATATCAAAGCCGTCCTTAGCAACGGATTTTTTCGTTATATATATAAGGGGCCTCAGTGTGGATACGACCGTTGGTGGTGCCGACCAAGCCACCTCGCAGCGGAGCATCTCCGTTCACGGGTGAAGTAAAGAAGGTCACCCCCAACTGAACAGTGCTACCAGCAGTCCACGGTATCTTCATGCCTGCGATCCATACATGGCCAGGGCCAGCCAGCCGCCACCATCCAGCGGTGCGATAATTTGACTCTGACTCCGCAAACCATGCCCGAGATGTCGCACCCTAAATTCCGGAAGGGCCGGGCAAACTCCTAAGTAGTGGGGCAGGTCCTCCTGAACCTAGCTATATTTAGACAGGGAGCGAAGCGTCCTAGGACCGGCATCATCAACATAATATGTTATATGGCTTGAAATGCAGACGCTGAACTGCACCAACCATCGCAGCAAGCAGATCGAATACCTCAGCATCCCCTCTCAAAACCTGGTCAAGGGATCGATCTAGGGACGCGGGCCCGTCCGCAAAGAAATCGAAAAACTCGAAGCGACCAGGAATACTGTTGACATGAAAGAATAAATAGGGTTTATTACCATCCCCCTCCACCTAACTCGGCCCAAGGAGTCACTTGGTTGATTTTTCTCCCCATTCTTGAGGGTCCCCGAGGACGCGTAATAAATTCCCATCCCCGGGACTGCCAGGTCAGGATTTAAATCAGATGCCGGATTTCAATTGAAGTTTTAAAATCGTCATTTTTCAAGTTCTTCTTATCCTGTGATAGGGCTACGGCCTCACAGACGTAACATATCGAACTGAAAAATTGCACACACATTCGTTATGCTCCAACGAAGTGCCTTTGGTGGACCCCCTCCCCTCGCCAATTCGCTCTCCTAGTAAAAATCTCCCCATCAAGCAGGATATAACTTGGAACCCGTAACAAGTCACTCAAGTGGTGTAACTGTACCCCCACAGCAATTAAGTGAAACATTTTGATGGTATAAAAAGTGCTAACTTTTACAGTCCCATCCCAATACACCAGGAATGAGAGATGTGGTATTCAACGGTTCAGCAAATCCAATCACGTGCTTTCATCAAACACTCGTCACTCGAATGAAAGTGTAAGGTTAATATAATTGTAATAAAGCCAATCAATGAAGGTCTAGTTCCGACAAAAATAAATTACCCATCACTTCTATTGTTCTTTTAATATGCTCATCGAGTTTACTGGAGGGAGAGCTCAATAGAATTTCATCAAAATCGCTCACCCAAGTGTGGAACTTTGAAGTGTCGAACAATGAAATAGAAATAAAACCCCTGGTGGGTTTATTGGGGTTTCGAAAACGAGAAAATTGCTTCGAACAAACAGCGTCAATATTGCAACTGGTATAAAACTGGATTTAAATTTCCTGAAGAGGAGCATGGAGCAATCCACTGAAACCAAGAATTGGGATTGAAATGGGGAAACATTGATTGGCCCGTTGTACATTCAAATGAAAAACGCTCTAATTAATTCGATTTTATTATTTGCAATAGCACTGCTCGGCATGACATAGCTATAGAACACCGGTAATTAAGTCAACAAAAGAAGTTAGTTGGAATATTATAGGTTAGCCCCATGTAATAGCCAACAACCTACTGTAAGTTTCTTCTATTTCCTGAAAACCTACACCCACTTGTTGCCACGTCGTAGAGGGTAATTTAGACATCTGATTCCGGTGGTCTAACGAGTATAATATTATTCATGAAATTCTGAAGATAGTTTTTCACAAACAGACACAAACCCGGACTATGACGAATGCAATAAGGGAGGTAGATTATGAGAGTAAGTACATTATGTACTTATCTATTGTTATCACGTTGTACAAATGCCGCTATAGTATTATCGCACATATAGCGGCAAATATGCGAGTAGATGACGTCATGTAGGCCCTTCCGTTCAATGAAAAACTTGAGATGGGTTCTTGATAAGTTTAATCAGCGGTTATTGCAGTCAGGTGAAAGGGTTTTGAAAGATTCATCGGTCCCACAGAGAAGAGAGCAATCAAAACAACTCCGCATCAGACGATCAAACCCAACTTCCCCATTCAGCGTGAACACGTGAGGGTCACCCCTGGGACTGTAAGCAAACTTTCCAAACTTCTGGTGACTATGGTCCCAACCTTGCAGCTGCCCCGGTGCCTGGTTTGTGTTTCATCTGATGCCGCATTAGGTCATCGACCAGGACGACACCGAGGTCCCCGACTGTGTGTATTTTTCACGAATGATCCGCTTACTTACTAACGAAACTGGAGTTCACTGTCGATTTCTTCGTCGTCCTATCAATCACGAGTGGAATAGGTATTGATGATTTATACAACTGAGCGGGAAGGCCTAACGATGAAGCTAAGAGTTGCCTCGCAGTTCGCATTGACTTATTCATACTTCAATTTTCGAGAGAGCGCTATTCGTGGCAATTGATTTTCGTGAACATTTATCGGCCTATGACTGATTCATGTTCCGGAACAGGGGCTTTACGTCCATAAGACCACTTTGGCCACTTCCCTGGCAACCGAAAACACTAGGAGTGGGGGAAAAAAGTTGGCATTTGAATTTCCCTCCGTACACTGTACCAAGCTTTTTTCACGAAGGTTGACAGCGACCCGCTAGATTTCTCTGGCTATGGATATACAGTATATTAGCACAGCATCCATGGTGGTTCTTCATGTTAGCCGCAGTCAGCTCCCTGTATAGTAGCTCCTGAGACCAAGCATGTTATCCAAATACAGCGGCAGTGATCGATGTACTGCATCCAAAATCGAAATCTAGGCTCCTGAAAACTGGCAGGCCCTGGGACCTAGTTCCCATTGCAACTGAGAAAAGTGGCACAGTCGATTAAATATGTAGTTCACCACGCCCACTTTGGGCCTGTGATGGTGGGAAGTTCTCGAGTCGTTTGCGTTTCCAGTGAAGATGGGGGCGGTCAAGCCGAAACTGAATCGCTATCTCTTCTTACTGGTGATAATATCGCTAATCTAGAAGGGGGATTCTCGAGGGTCCACCGTCAATCTTCTTAGTCTGCCGCAGGCCCTGTCCCCAGTACCTGGGGTATATTATTGCCTTGAGGTATATTGTAGAATAATCTTCGTTTTGTGTTCTGGAACCTGAAAATGTGTCGCAAACTGGACTAAGGAGCTCAGTTTTGCTTCCACACTACCGCAGGATTTTGCTTCCACACTTCGCAGGGTTGCTTTGGTATCGGATCTCGGAAAGAGCAATCGCAGATCCTGCTGGATGGATTCAGCAGCATGGTCTTCAAAGAAACAGTTATCATGGTATTTAGTCTAAATAAACCCGTTAATGCAAGAGTCGGAAAAAATGAATGTCCTCCAGGATCCTTGTCCTCGCATTTTGCGTTTCATACATCAAGAAACAAATCCGGTTCCCTGTCTGTCAGTTATACCTAACTCAATCCAGTCAATTTATTCTTTCCGATTTTTTTTTTTTTTTTTCGTCTTGCAATTGGATGGACAGAGGTACATTCCCTTAACCGTAACTGCATTCATTTCAGTAAGTTTCAAAGCTATTAGGTAGGTAATTATTTAATTAAGAAAAGGCATGATAATTCCGTGATACCAGATAAATAAATAATACCTCGTAACCGCCCAACCTCAACGTAAGAACAAGCTAAACGAGCTGAAAATAATATGTGGTCTGTGCGTATCGGTCCACATTTTTGGTCCCATATGAATTGTATTGAATTCCGACCTTAACTGACCCGCTTTTGTTTTCGAAAACTGCCCACCTCTGAACTCATCCTTGATATTAAGTAGGTAGGTAGCTATCTACTAACGATTAGGGAAAATTTCGTTGTTTTAATCTCGTAGTCAAGGTCAGAATGATATCGCCTAGAGTGACACATACACACACACACACACACAATTTAGTGATATAAGAGATATCAGGAGATTGCAGGTTTCTTTACCGCTTATATAACTATTACTATGTTCTTGAGATCTGATGGAAACTCAAGAACATAGTAACAATAATTTATATATTATACATATGAATATATAGGGAGGTATATATAATATTAACCTATTTTTTACATTTTATTGTTAAAATCAAGAGATGGATTCGGAATGCTCTGGACGGCTATATAAGCACCAGCACTCTCTCTCCTCATCCCCCTCGACCTCTGCCCAGCTTTTATAATTAACCGAGCTGGCTGTACGAGTCAACATCGGGGAGTTATTAAGACAAGAACTCACCCCCACTAAATTCGCATCTCATCTCAACCTCGAGGTTTTCTCGCCGCCAACTTTCCTCAACATTCTCACTTCAAGCGACTTCCCTATTTCCTCTTCTTTCTAAATCCATTTTTTATTCCGGGCGATAAGGAGGAGTTGGTTGCGGTGTAATTAACTGGTTCTGGAGAAAAACTGCCGAGGGCCGTAGGGCGAGTTGGCGCGGGGTAGACAGATGTACAGATACCCCGTTGTCATTAATACTCGTCCGTCCTGTCCTGCCTTTTTTTTCTCCCCTCACTCGGAGTCCCGTATTATCTTTTGCACATTTTCTGTAACCCCCCCCCCCCCCCCTCCCCATCATCATCACCATTTGACCACCGTATCGTTCAAGATTACTGAGCACCACCTCACATCTTGCAATATTCATCATCACTTTCATCATCGATCTACCTTCCATGAATTATTGAAATTATTCTGTCATCAAGAATGAAGAGTTATCATTTCTTTAGTTGTGTGATTGATTGATTCTAGAGACTAGCTGCCATACCACCTTCTGAAAATTGCTATTACCTACCTACCTTTTTATTCACTGAGGGTCGGTTCATACCGTTTTTTTCCCCCCAGGAGGGCCATGTGGAAAAAGGGCGTCCACTGGACGCGACATTTTTCGCGCGAATATACGCAAAATCGTACGATCAGTTCGCCTCTGTTCAAGCACGGGGATTCTTATGGGGACTAACGCAGGTGCTTGCAGTGGACGGGATCCCGTATGACCCATCATAGGTCGTCACTGCAATTTCATGCAGTTTTTTTTAAATGCAATTTTCATCAATTCAAAATCACCAAACACCAAATAAAATGGTGACTCGAGACCGGAAATGGGCATATTCATACTCGTAACTACGATTATGAATATATTCACATGGCGTATTTACTATGAATAAGAATAAGAATATATCCATATTTACGAATGTGAATATGAATATTTATATTTGCATTCACACAAATTCCATGTGAATACGAATATCTTCCAATTCAAAGGAATTTCGTGTTAATATGATATATATACCTATATGATGGTATTCACTGGAATTTCATGTGTTAGGAATATGTTCATATCTCACTTGTAAATATGAATATTTCGTATTTACAAGCGTAAATACGAATATATATATTCGATTCGTATTCACAGCAAATACGCCGTGTGAATATAATATTCGTATTTACTATTTTCATTGTTGACACTCTTTCGAAGAAAGGGGATCAAAATTGAATTTTATATGTAGTTATTCATGAAGCATAAGGCGAATAATAAACCGTTGTGTAATAATTTACCTGCATAGATGCCTCTTCCACGTAGATACTATAATGAACCGTTGTGTAATAATTTACCGTTGCGTAATAATTTGCCCATCAATAATACTTGAACGATTGTTCAAGTTGCAGAAGTGCCTATCAACAAAATCCAGCCTCTTCTACTTAGCTGGTTTAATGAACCGTTGTGTAATTATTGTCCACTCAACGGAAGCCATCGCTGTAGCCGTAAGATTGACCGGAGCTGGTAAGATCGGAAATGAGCTTCCAAGACTGGTGCGATGATGAAACACGATGACACGGCAGGACGATTTCTAACAGGTATTTATCAAACATGGGAACTGACGACCTAAACTGTGCATTTTGAAGATTGATCGATTTATAAGACTGCGCTCGGTTCGTATCGAAAATCGATCGATTTCCAAAATGCAGAGCGATTGTTATAATTATTGTGACTCTCCTGAAGACGAAGAGGAAGACATTTAATTTAGTGTGTGACCAAGAAAAGACATGATATTTAGGCTGAATATATACAATTTGATTCACCCTCCTGCTGACCAAGCCTGTCGGAGGAAACTTGGGGGCCTTACTGTGAAGGAACGGCGAGACGCACAATGATCCGGGTGGTCTCAAAAAACTCGTAAATTCAGGAACTATTTCAACACGTTAAGAGATTCACGTAAAAAACCATACCCTTCTATTGAAAGTTTTCGAGGTACGGCGTTCAGAAAATGTCAGCCCCTGTTTTTCACCCCATAAGGTGACTGACAGTAACGCCGAGCTTCGAGGACCAACTGGACCCCGAACGGGACCTATACATCAAATTTCGTAAATTTTGATTCATGGTAACTAAAAAAAGCGCTAAGTACGCCGTACGGCGGACAGACAGCAATTTGTATTGCATTTTCGGAATCTACATACCGTGAAACGTAAACCATCAAATTTTGAGAGGGGGTCAAATTTCTTCATGCTCGATTCCAAAAGTACGAACTACAGTACAAATTACAAAAACTAAGAAACGCTGTAAATCCCTGCACAACGGTTTATTATTTTGTACAGAATACCCTTCTGTTACTTCACAGCCCATCAGTTACTGTTAGATCACAGCTCTCTGCATAGATAACCCGTGTATATAATATAATAATAAATATGTACTATTCTATACTTATTATGTAGATCGCCGGTCCTCCGTAGGTTAGTACCTAACCCCGTATTCGTTACTAGGTACCTACTACCTATATCACGAGGTAAGTGTTGCTAAAATAATTCTGTCGATGACAAACAGTAACTAAAATGGCAAAAAGAAACGCAAATAATGAAGTTCTGAAGGGAAATTGTTGATGTGGAGTGAAAAAACGCTGCAAACCCCGTCACAACGGTTTATTATTTTGTACAGAATACTTTTCAGTTACAGATCACCGCTCTCTGTAGATAGCAGACCCCGTAGTCGTTACTCGGTGCCTACCTAAATCATGAGTTATATGCTGCTAAAATAATTCTGTCGATGACAAACAAGAACTAAAATGGCAAAAAGAAACGTAAATAATGAAGTTCTGAAGGAAAATTGTTGATGTGTAGTGAAATAGATATACCCTCCTGCGTAGATCACTGTTTTCTCTGGTCAATACCTACCCTGGTGGTCAACGGTTGATCAAGTTGCAAAAGTACCAATCAACAAAATCCAGCTCCTTCTTGTTAGATGAACCGTTGTGTATTAATTTACCGTCGCGTAATAATTAGCCGTTGAGTAATAATTCACCATTGTGTAATAATTCGCCGTTCTGTAATAATTTACCGTTGTGTAATAATAATTAACCATTGAGTAACAATTTGCCGTTGCGTAATAATTTACTATTGTGTAATAATTTACCCATCAATAATACTTCAACGTTTGTTCACGTTTCAGAAGTACCTACCAACAAAATCCGGTAGTCCATCACTTATCAAATGAAATAATAGCGCAGAATAACCAACTCGACTTCTTATAGCCATCCTTGATTATAATCAGGTGCTCCCTAGTGATGATATCCGGGCCGGATTTATACCATTAGATTCACGATCGTGTTGACGAAGCTTTTTGGTGCAAACGAACGGCTGGTCGTACAATTCTCGGCGTGGTCTCAGAAAATTGTTTAGCTCAAGACAAATTTAATAACGTAAAAAAAACCATACCCTTATTTCCAAAGTTTTCGAGCTACGGCGTTCTGAAAATTCTAACCCCTTAGAGATGACTAACAGTAACGCCGAGCTTGGAGGGCCAACTAGACCCCAAACTGAACCTATAACCCGAATTTCATCAATTTTTATCATGGTAACTGAGAAAAGTGGTCAGTAAGTTGTACAGCGTACGGCATTTTCTACGGACCTTGAAATGTAAACCATCAAATATTGAGGGGGGGGGGGGGGGGTTAGAATTTTGGTTTATTATTTTCAATAATGAACCATTGGAATCGAGCATGAAAAAAAAAAATTCTTACCCCCCCTCAAAATTTGATGGTTTACGTTTCAAGGTATGGAGAATCCAAAACTGCAATACAAATATTTCTGTCTGTCCGCCGTACGTCGTACGCCGTACGGGCCACTTTTCTTAGTTACCATGAAAGAAAATTGATGAAATTCGGGTTATAGGTTCCGTTCGGGGTCTAGTTGGTCCTCGAAGCTCGAAGTTACTGTCAGTCATCTCTAAGGGGTTCAAAATAGGGGTTGAAATTTTCAAAACGCCTATACCATTATTTTACGTGGATATTTTTACGGTTTTAAATAGTTCTTGAACTTGCGAGTTTTTTAAGACCATCCGGAGCATCGTACGTCCAGCCGTTCGTTCACAGTAAGGCCCCGAAGTTTGCACCGACAGGCATTTTCGACTCCAGTGTGAATGAAATTGTATACAATTCAAACCAAATCTCGTAACCAGAGACGCGCCCATAGGAAATTTGGCGGAGATGAAATCATTGCTAGGGATCACCTGATTATATTGGCGGAGTATGAAGTCGAGTTGGTTGTTCTGTGATATTATTTCATTTGAAAAATGATGGCTCTTTTGGAGTTTGTCGTTGGTAGGTAGAGAAACTTGAACAAACGTTGAAGTATTATTGATGGGTAAATTATTACTACGGTAAATCATTACTCAACGGTAAATTATTACACAACGGTTTATTATAGCATCTACGTAGAAGGGGCTGGAGTTTGTTGGTAGGTACTTTTGCAACTTTTGGTTTATTATTTTCAATAATGAACCATTGGAATCGAGCATGAAAAAAAAAATTCTTACCCCCCCTCAAAATTTGATGGTTTACGTTTCAAGATATGTAGAACCCAAAACTGCAATAAAAATATTTCTGTCTGTCCGCCGTACGCCGTACGCCGTACGCCGTACGCCGTACGGGCCACTTTTCTTAGTTACCATGAAAAAAAATTGATGAAATTCGGGTTATAGGTTCCGTTCGGCGTCTAGTTGGTCCTCGAAGCTCGACGTTACTGTGAGTCATCTCTAAGGGGTTCAAAATAGGGGTTGAAATTTTCAAAACGCCTATACCATTTTTTTACGTAAATATTTTTACGGTTTTAAATAGTTCTTGAACTTGCGAGTTTTTTAAGACCATCCGGAGCATCGTACGTCCAGCCGTTCGTTCACAGTAAGGCCCCGAAGTTTGCACCCACAGGCATTTTCGACTCCAGTGTGAATGAAATTGTATACAATCCAAACCAAATCTCGTAACCAGAGACGCGCCCACAATAGGAATTTGTGAATACGGCCAATCATTGGTAGGGATCACCTGATTATATTGGCGGAGTATGAAGTCGAGTTGGTTGTTCTGTGATATTATTTAATTTGAAAAATGATGGCTCTATTGGAGTTTGTTGGTAGGTAGTGAAACTTGAACAAACGTTGAAGTATTATTGATGGGTAAATTATTACTACGGTAAATCATTACTCAACGGTAAATTATTACACAACGGTAAATTATACCATCTACGTAGAAGGGGCTGGAGTTTGTTGGTAGGTACTTTTGCAACTTTTTTCACTCCTCATCAACAATTTCTTTTCAGAACTTCATTATGTGTGTTTCTTTTTGTTAGGTACTGTTTGTCATCGGCAGAATTATTTTAGCAACATTTAACTCGTGATTTAGGTAGGTACCTAGTAACGAGTACGGGGTTAGGTACTAACCTACGGAGTGTCTGCGATCTACATAATATGCATATAATAGAATAGTACATATCATATTATATAGACGGGTTATCTATACATAGATCTGTGGTCTGTAACAGAAGGGTATTCTATACAAAATAATAAACCGTTGTGCAGGGATTTGCAGCGTTTTTTCACTCCTCATCAACAATTTCTTTTCAGAACTTCATTATGATGTGTGTTCCTTTTTGTTAGGTACTGTTTGTCATCGGCAGAATTATTGTAGCAACATTAACTCGTGATTTAGGTAGGTACCTAGTAACGAGTACGGGGTTAGGTACTAACCTACGGAGGGTCTGCGATCTACATAATATGTATAGAATAGTACATATATCATATTATATAGACGGGTTATCTATAATACATAGAGCTGTGATCTGTAACGGAAGGGTATTCTATACAAAATAATAAACTGTTGTGCAGGGATTTGCAGCGTTTTTTCTTTTTTGTTGTTGCTCGATTCCAATTGTTCATTACTGAAAATAATAAACCAAAAGTTGCAAAATTACCTACCATCAAACTCCAGCCTCTTCTACGCAGATGATACAATGAACCGTTGTGTAATAATTTACCGTTGTGTAATAAGATTGTGTGATAATTTACCCATGAATAATACTTCAACGTTTGTTCAAGTTTCACTACTTATCAGCAAACTCCAAAAGAGCCATCATTTATCAAATGAAATAATATCACAGAACAACCAACTCGACTTCCTACTCCGTGATTATAATCATGTGCTCCCTAGCAATGATGATCCCTGGCGAATTCCCGATTGTTTGCGCGTCCCTAGTGATGATATTTGGGCTGAATGTATACAATTTCATTAACCCTGCTGTTGAAGAAGCCTGTCGGTGCAAAATTCTGGGCCTTACAGTTAACGAACGGCTGGACGTACAATGCTCCTGGCGGTCTTAAAAACTCCCAAGTTCGAGAACTATTTAACACCGTAAAAAAATTCGAGAAAGCGGCGTCCTGGATACCTTAACCCCCATTTTTCACCCCTTAGGGATGACTGACATGAACGCCGAGCTCCGAGGACCAACTAGACCCCAAATGGGACGTGCAACCCGAATTTAGTCAATTTTGGTTCATGGTAACAAAGAAAAGTGCCGTACGGCGGACGGACAGAAATTTTTTAATTGTATTTTCGGTCTCTACATACCTTGAAACGGAAGCCACCAAATTTTGAAGGGGGGGTTAATTTTTTTTTTTTTTTTTTTTCATGCTCGATTCCAAAGGTTCATGATTGAATATAATAAACCAAAAAAATATTACATCTTTCTGGAGTGGAGAAGACTAGGACCAAAGCCTCAGCCGTTTGAATTATAGGCTCTGGAGAAACCCTTTTCCACATCACAAGAAAAGAATTGAACCGCAAGAGAGTGCGCTGTGAACCAAATGTGAACCAAAACGCGTCGTGGTTGCAGGTGATGGAGGATGGCCACAGACCCCGGAAATGCAAACGAATAACAAAACATAAAAATAGGATTATTACAACTCCAGCACTTTTTAGGCTTTGTTTTGCGAGCATTGTTGGCCTCACTGTAAGTGTTGGCCAATGAGAGACGACGCCCTTTTCCTTGACACTCTCCCGCTATAGAAAATATCTCAATATTCCAATACATTTCTTAAATTAAGATACAGGCTCTTTTTCTCCCTACAACTTCATTATTGTTTCTTTTAAGCCATTAGCTTTCAAAAAAATTAAATAAATAAAAAATCGGTGAAAACTGTGACATTAAGGCTCATATGAGCAAAAACTACTTCCGTAACATAACCATTGGCCAGATTACTTCAAGAAATTTCTCGCTATTTGACAAGGTATGTTGCTGTCTCACAATGCTGTCCCCCTATTTTACGACATATCGTATCGTACCTACAATATTACCCTCTTGCCTGCATCTTGGACGGGATCCACCCTTCCATCCCATATCGAACGGAACCCTAATGCATTTGGGGTCAAAGAACGAGATACCGGAGGAAAATAAAACTGCAAGTGGGCTAATTTATGAGTTCACAACTCGGGGCACCGTTCCAAAAAACTAAGGGAAGGAGTTATTTTCGATACGTTTCGGACGAAGTACTTATCTTTGGAGACTCAACCCGTCACTTCTTCACGTCTGGAGTGGTGTCGACTAGCTCTGTGTGTTACCAAGCTTACGCCATGAATCATCAGTAAACTGAAGCAATATTCCATCCCACATCTCGATAATTATAACTGATGGATGGATGTTGTATAATGAAAACGGAGTGTTCAGTTTTCAACTTGTATGTGCACTTCGTTCTCTGAATTATAAATGATGAACTTTTCTCAGTATTTGATTTCATGGCCTCATGAATGCTTTCCGAATAATGATCTCACAATGTTTCCTGTTCTATCTCTCCACAACTTTTAAGTGGTGTATTTCTGGAACAATGAGGTGGAGTCTTTGAGTGGCAGGAAATACTATGCTACTCAAGGAATCCAGCACACTGAATATGGCTGTAATTCTAGAACCCCATCGATGACTGTATACGTAATCTATAAAATATGATCATTATTAATCTGTATGCCAACACTGTATGGTTCTCAATCGTGATATAAATACAATATAATAATATTAAGATATACAAATAAAACTATAATACCTATAGGTACCTATTAGATAAGAAAAAAATGTAAACAGCATAAATGAATAGTTATTCATATAATAATGTTCCACAGAATACATATACTTTATTTTGAATGAACGCTCCAATTACAATAAAACGATTTCTTATTTTCCATTATACATCCCCCCCCCCCAAAACTTGCGTTGATGACCGAATTCCTACTGGCGTGAGACCCTGAATTAGTAGGGTCGTTTCTTGCGGTGGGTACCTTCCTACCTAAACACGCACGCGCAGACATGACAAAAATTCACTCGACGGTTGGTGTAAAAGAGGGGTAAACTGACATTTTGTACGGTGTGCGGTAAGACGGAGTCATCGCTACGTTAGGTTACGATGGCTCCGGTAAAAAGTGACTAATCAGGGCATTTTATACGGTCCCTTCCTTCTAACAGTGACACTTTGTACGGACTCGTTTCATCGATCGCTCAAGGCAGTGTACCTGCTGTCTCTGTACCTACTGTACTGCGACGTGCCAGAAGGCACGATGTACTTTACTCCGGTGCACGCCCAGTTCCGCGCCCGTGGAAATTATACCTACGGAGCCCCTCCTGTTCAATTATTCTGTGGGTAATACACCTATGTATTTGCTCAGGAAAAACTTTTGGTTTATTATTTTCAATAATGAACCTGTGGAATCGAGAATGGAAAAAAATGTAACCCCCCCCCCCCCACACTACACTTGATGGTTTACGTTTCAAGGTATGCAGAATCCGGAAATGCAATGAAAGAATTTCTGTCTGTTCCGTACAGCATACTTCGCACTTTTCTTAGTTACCATGAAACAAAATTAATGAAATTTGGTTTGTACGTCCCGTTTGGGGTCTAGTTGGTCCGCGAAGCTCGGAGTTAGCGTCCAGTCACCTATAAGGGGTAAAAAAAGGGAGTTGCAATTTTCAGAATGCCGTAGCTCGAAAACTTTCGATAGAAGGGTTTAGTTTTTTTAATGTTTTTAAATTGATGTTTAACTAAAGAATTTTTTGATACCACCAAGAGCATTGCACGACCAGCAGTTCGTTTGCACCGAAAAGCTTCGTCAACATGATCGTGAGTCAAACGGTATAAATCCGGCCCAGATATCATCGCTAGGGAGCACCTGACTATAATCACCGATGGCTGTAAGTCGAGTTGGTTGTTCTGTGATATTCTGTGATATTATTCCATTTAAAAAACGATGGCTCTTTTGGATTTTGTTGATAGGTGCTTTAGCAACTTGAACAAACGTTGAATTGTTACACAACGGTACATTATTACACAACGGTTTATTATACGCACCAAAACGCTGCAAAGTCCTTGTCACATGAGTTCTGTTGCACATACCTACATAAACTAGGCTGTTAATTTATTGATTCTTCCATGTGCAATGAACGAACTTTCAGCCTTAAATTTATGTTGAAATTAGGTCTAAAATCGTCGTTCGTCCGCACACAGTTTGGTTCCCCATTTGGGAACAAATTTGGCTCCAAGTTGCGCTCCGAAGCTCGGCAGCCCGATCAAAGTACACCCAGAGGTGTTACGGGGGACAAATGGATGTCAAAATAGGGGTTTTCGAGGTTTTTAAAGGTTTTAGTGAACATGAGCTTGTGAGGTATCGTTTTCAATTTTTTTTAGGGCGAGGTGACCGAATATGAAGTTGATTTTGACCAAAGAGTGAAGAATTGAGGTTGTAACGAAGGTTCAGCTCCCAAAATTCATTTTTATGAGTCAAAAACCTGAGAAAATGTCTGAAATCACCATACATTTGTATAATAACACTAGAAGTAGAACCTAATAGGTGAATGAAAACAATTAAATGGCACCATCAATGATCAAAGATAATTTGTCAAAAGTAGGAGCCTAATTCGAGTTTCGGAGGGCCAAAATTGGTGGAAACCATGGAAAATAGCTATTCCAATCATTGCACACGAAAGAAACAATAAATGAACAGCGAAGATTTCTCTAGGTATGTCCAGTAGAATAAAACCCATGTGAAAAGGATTTTGTAGGGGTTTCTTCCCACAACCGGGCCCAGATTAAGACTTTATGACCCCATATAGTTCAAGGTTGGGAATGTACTTCGAAATTTTGTAATATATCAAAAGCTCTTTTAAAATGTTACAAAAGCTCTCTTGAAAGGTACTCATAAAATTAAGTCCCTTACTCTTATTGGCCCTGAATCAGCCCATATGAATCGGGCACTTCCCTATGTTCTCTTAAAATCTCTCTTAAAAGGTACTCATAAAGTTACGTCCCTTACTCTTATTTGCCCTGTTTCTACGGGGGTTTCGAAGTTAAAATTTAGTCAAAGCATGCAAAAATCAAACGTCAAACCTAATTTGGGATACCTGAGAGCCGACCACCCATTCCCTAAGGATTATACGAAACATCCCCTAATTCAAAGAACGTTTTTCCCATCGTTTTAGATGCTTCCATCCAGCGCCAATTTATGACTAATCTGCAGCAAATGCGCGAAGCCTCGCGGCTGCTGTGGGTGGGAAGGCTCTGCCCCGTCCAATATGTTTCCATCAATCACCTCGTTCCTCACCCTTCGCCATCACCCTCTTCCGAAGTTATTCATTAAATGATTTCCTCCGCTAAATAATTGCTCGGTTGGATAGCCTGAGGCCATGGACTGGAAATTGGGTCTGCCGCGGGAGGAAATTACGATTATATATCTAAAACTGCGGGGCAATTGAAATATCTCACAGACGATTATGATGGAACGATTCCATCTTTCTTCGCAAACGTCTTTTTTCACCCCTGTTTTCCCGTTCCACCCTTCTTCTCCCAGCAGTTGATTTTGGGAGACTAGAAACCATTTAGGTGCCTTGCGAACACTGTGATTTATTGCTGCCCCTTTCAAGTTATGATATTTACACTAGGTTATCTGAAAATCCAAGTTATGATATTTACACTAGGTTATCTGAAAATCGCAACTATTTAATCTGTAACGATTTATACCTGAAAATTACAAAATGTTCCCATCATATAACAGCACTGACTACAGCGAACTATTGAACTAACGTACCTAATTGAACAACCCTTCCAAACAGATACCGAATACATTATTGAACATTTTTCCAAAACGAAAATTTCAAATATTAACAATAATTTATGAATTCATCTTCTTCCGTATTTTTACCTACTCTTCTTCATACGATAGAATCCTGAAATTATTCAACGAGAACCTATTTGAAAACGTCAGAAGGAAGCATTGGAATTCGAATCGGATTTAGAGCTGAAACAGCAGGACCGCAATCGTATACTGAGCGTAGCGCCTTGGTTAATGGCCACCCAGGCGTATAATAGGACGGTCACCACGATTGCGCTCTAAGTTTTTAATTTCAGTTGACACTATTTGGTATTTTGCTTACTGAAAGCGCTGCAAGTTATTACACAACGACTTACAGTTTACCTGTATAGATGCCCCTTCTGCGTAGATCACGGTTTTCTGCGGTCAATACCTACCCTCGTGATACCCCCCCCCCCCCCCCCGAAAGCCCTAAATCGAATTTATTGAAATCAAAATTAAATTTTAATGAAAATGCACGCGATTCAATAATTCAATCATCAATTATTTGCTGTTATTCGTGAAAGTTTGTTCGAGTTAACAAAAATACGTACCTATTAACAAAATCCAAAAGAGCCATCATTCTTCAAATGAAATTAAATATCGCAGAACAACCACCACGATTTCATACTGGACGTTAAATGCTCCAAGTGGTCTCAAAAAATTATTAAATTCGCGATCAATTTAAAAACGTAAAAAACCCAAACCCTTCCATTGAACATTTTTGAACTACGGCCTTTCGTAAAATTGCTACCCTTATTTTTCACCCCTTAGAGGTGACTGACAGTAACGCCGAACTTCGCGGACCAACTCATCATCATTCATCAATCAATTCATCATTCAATAATCTTCGTTCACGTTAACACTAAGGAAGTGCGAAGCTTGGCGTACGGCGGACGGACAGAAATGTTTTTATTCCATTTTCGGATTCTACGTATCTAGAATCGGAAACCATCAAGTTTTGAGAGGGGGTTAATCCCCCCCCCCCCCCCCCCAAGCTCTATTCCAAAGGTTCATTATTGAAAATAATAAACAAAAAAACTACGAATCCTGTATCTATGAATTGTGCTTGAATGTCATTTAGGACATAATTTAGTAACCATGACCTTTTGTCACTACCACCAATTATCGAAAAATATTTAGAGGTAGGCTTACAAAAAGCTTGTCGGGTAGAATGGCGTTGTGCGGTTTAATTGCATGTCGGACTTAATCACTTGTGGGAGTCTTGATGGCGAAAAATTCAACAGTGGAACATGCGAACGACTATTATACAACATAGACTCAAGATTGGGACTGAATTTACAATCGCCATATTGGGTGAATTCCAGAAATATTGCTCCATCGCCCTACCCCTGAGACCCTAAAGTGCTATAATAATCCTTGGCGTTGAGTAAGGAAAGTAAAAATTTCGAATTACCGAGAGTATCAAAACACATTGGAATTACATCAGTTGGGCGAATTCGAGTCAATAAGAGCTTTCGGGGAACCAAGTGACTGGTTGAAACTATCAAGAGATTATTTTACTTCTAACTCTTCCAGGTTCCATGGCTCATAGATGTTTTCAGCCGGCAAATGAATTAAAGTCGTGGTTACGGGTATAACAAGTAAATCATGAACCTCGTTGAAGCGTTTGGAGGGATTAATTGAGTAGATGAGACTACATTAGGTTCTGCACTACTGACTAGGTAGGTGGGAAGGTATATAATAATAATGTCATATCTCATTTATCCCCTCCACCTGGCTACCTCACGGATCCCCTTAGGGCTACCCCAGCTATCGTTGTTCCTAACACCGTCCGTAATAGCCAATTGAACCCCTGATCAGCCCTTCAGAGGAAGTCCATACCACCCCTGAGGCGTCGATGGATGCGCACTCTGAGGCCACTTATAGCAAGTTGTGTTGTTGAATCTCACGTAGCGCCCGGCTCTTACAGCCCGCCCTCATTAATTTTAAAATGGTTCACACAAGGCCCAGAGCCGCTCGGGGAATTGAGGATTTGCCGGAGGTGAAGGCCACGTTCTATGGAGCCACAACTTTCGTATTGATGGAATTCAGCACGGGGATGTACGAGACTATAACTATGTTATTATATGGCAAGAGCTCTATAACCAACCACAGTGGAAAACACATGTTTAATTTAAATGGGGGAAAAGAGTAATCAACATACAGAATGAACCTTCTGAATCCTCATCGGAAATTATAAACTTCGAGTTCAAAATTAAGTACCAGTTTTCAATGACTGACTTCAACTTCATATATTGAAAACAGCCTCAAGAAACTACATTATTGGTACTGTGATGGCGATACTTCCAATGTTGTAAACAATAATAATTAGATTTTTAACTAATGATAGTTTGTCATTAGTTATTATAATGAAGAGTTCCCACGGGTCTGAAATTATTATTTCAGTCGAAAGAATTAATAATTATTTACGTCGCCCCAAAATTACTTACAGACATGAAGTGACAAACAGTGAAGTTCCCCACACTGCAATTCTGATGTTTACCAAACCCTTACCTACGTCTGGTGTTACTGGCCTTTTCCCATTCCACATTTGAAAACAACGGACAATTTCGCCTGTTATCTTTTATTTGTTTAAGTGAAAGATCTCGAAGAATGATTTCCGAATAGTTACTATGTGAGGGGATGATGATCGAAAGTGGGCGATCATCCAGGGGAAAGAAAACGAAATGACGCCATAGGCAAAGGTCCTCACCCCCGCGAAACCCTCACTTATGACGTCATTTATTTTTCTTTCTATCCGTTTGTTTCCCAAGCTATACGGAGTTTTAAGATGAAAACTGGCACAGGGGGTTTTTTAAGGGTGCTAAATCCGGTTCTGAGATAAAAAACAAAAAAATTACTACATACGGAAATTGCCAATTTTCAATTATTTACATCCACTTCGTTACAACGCTCTGTAGGTGGTCGCCTTTGATAACAAAAATATGCCAATATCATGGATACGCTTGGTGAACATAGAGTCCCCCTCAACCGGGTCATATGGATACCGTAGAACAAATTCTGAATAGAACAAAGTCCAAGACTGTCTGGTACGAACCCCGAAGGTAATTCTGATATTTCAATGAAAGAAGAACCCATGTGTTAGTTTTAATGGTACATGTTGTGGTGGATTCTAGAATCCTATTTGTTTTCATGTTTGCAGCAAAACATCTAGTTTGAAAAAATATGAACAAAAATTCCTAGAAATGATAAAACCGCTGATTCGATTGTTCTGGAATTTATAGGGGATCATTTAGGAATCAACCCGCATAACCCCAACAATTTCAGCAAAATCGGATCCAAATTTAGGAAGCTATGCGTGTGACGAGGATTTGCGGACACACGGACGGACAAACGGCGAACCAAATTAGTCCAGAAAGCTCTAAAAATGTAAGTGGAAATTTTGATTTTGGAGGGAATAAACTGTTTTCCTCTCAAATTTAAAAACAAAGCTTCAGCTGTCTTGGCAGACTTGGAAGAGAAATTGTTGGTCCATCTGTTCCTGAATGCGTTGTTTCAGATGAAACTGGTGCATTGTAATAGCGCTGCTACACTTCGTACATCATATGGGTCTTTGAAATTGATATGTAAATATTATAATGATATCTATTTGAGCACCAATTACACCTGAACAAGACGTGGAAATGACTGACACGTCCATCAAGACGCACTGAAGGATATCGCATCGACATCTAATAGAGTCGAGTTGATATTGTTTATGATTGATAGGGAACGAACCTTATTCATCGCGGCTTCCTGAGTCGCGCCACGGAAGGATTTGCGTTGATGTTGGGGGGGCTCAAGGATTCACTTTCCCGACGTGGCGTTGAACAAGATTACGCTTTAGACGAGCTGAACGAGATTATCGCTGCAGCCTCAGATAAAACATGGGGCGTCGTGCGGTCGAAACGGTTTTAATGTCGGAGGCCTTTATACAAGTTGATTGATTCAACCTTTGTTTTCGGGGCATTAGGCTATTATTATCAAGCGAACCCGAAATCATGTAGAGCCCTTCCCCCTCTCGTCCGTGTAGAAGAGTAATGGCTTGAGGTTTTGACACCTCGCAAGCGAAATAACTTGCCTCCGCTTAATTACGATGTAGCTTCTGTTTGAAAAATGACAGACGGTTGATAAATGATGCGCAGTTTTTGGAATAATGAGAAAAAGGAGGGGGGGGGGGGAGGGGTGATCCCGCTTTTGAAGAATGAACACATGAAAAGTAATAATATTTTTATTGCTCCAACATTTACGTTCTTCTGCAGGTTGAAGAGGACCACACAGTTATGGCGGACAGAAATCATTGATAACAATTGCCTCTCTACAACGGATTTGTATCGGAAAAGTTTTTCAAAAATTCAGTTCTAGTCATGCAGCACGACCAACAAAGTTGACGATACTCGAAATAGTCTTTCTAATTTCCAACGAGCTTAAGTGAATCAACTTAGGGTGATTCCAGCCATTTTTATAGATTTTTAGCGATTTTTTACTCGCAAAAATTCCAACTTTTTGTCTTCAGAAATCGCTCATCTCAGAAAATTCGCTGTTAACACTATAAATCATTATCGTGTTTTATTGTGAAATTTAGTCTCTTGACGATATGTCCGGTGCATTTTAATTACAAATCGAATATCATTGATTGAATGTATGACTCACTTGATGTTTGTCAGTATTAGGTCGCAAGGCAAACAAATAAAGCCCGTTCGACCCATAGCTAGTACGACTGTTTTTAGAGGAAAGCTCTCGACAGTAAAATGATGAACGGAATATTGAAAAACGGATTCGTTATCGGTTGGCTCAAAAGCGTATTTATATTGACATATATATCAACGATGGTATAAAAGTCAATTAACTTCATGATTGGGAACCTCAAACCACACCATCCGAGGGTAAATACGGGTATGAAGGAACAATGGGGGGATTCGATATCAAAGCTGGGTTGAACCATCCATCACCTACTGAAATATGTGACGTAGGTAATATTATCCCCATATGGATATTTAAATAGGTCAAGATTGTACGTCTAATAGAAAAAACGCTGCAAATTATTGAGGTTTATTATTTACCGGTATAGATGCCCCTTCTGCGTAGGTAGATCACTGTATTCTGTGGCCAATACCTATCCTTGTGCTCCTCCCAGGAAAGCCGTGAATCGAGTACCGGATCCGTTCCGGGAAATTACAGTTTCATAAATATCCGGTTGATTCAAGAATTGTATCATTGAAAATGTTTGTTTTTATTCATGAGGCATAACGTTTGTTCAAGCTACAAAAGTACATATCGAAAAAATCCAAAATACCCATCATTCTTCAGATGAAATAATAATATCACGGTAAAACCAACTCGATTTCAGCAGTCATGCGTTATAACCTAGCAATGATATCTGGGCTTGATGTTTACCGTTTCATTCATGATCATGTTGATGAAGCTGTTCAGTGAAAATAAACACGTACAATGCTCCGGGTGGTCTCAAAAAATTATTTAGTTGGAGATCAGTTTAAAAACATTTTAAAAAAATTCAAATTAGTTAATTAACGTACAGTATAACTAACTTGAACAATCGATTTCAGAAGTGCACTCATTCAGGCAAATTAGACACACATTTGAAGGAAGCCACGGGAGGGAAAATTAATTAAACTAATAAGGGACTTGAATTTCTAATTTAATCTCTATCAAACGTATTTGGAACCTTTCCTGGGATAAAGAAGAGAGCGCACTGCGTTAAAATAAATCTAAAGTCTCGCCCCCTCCTTTCCTCTAATGGCCTCTTCAAGTTCATTATCTTAATCCCTCGCGATACAGGGATGAATGTAAGAGAATTCTGTACTAGAGCCCACCACTCGCGGAAGAGGAATATTACTTAATTTACTCAGAGAAATTGTTAGCGAACAGATTTCACTTTGCATAAGAGCAAAAAAGTCTGGCACTGGACAATGACTTGATTAACACCTAAAATCTACTTATGGCGATTCCATAGGTAACTGAAGTTTTATACATATTCAAAATATAGAAAAAAATTGAAAATCTTAACAAAATGGTATATTTTGAAAGGTCCACATCTTAGCTATTTTTCGACTATTTCTATTGTTGATTCGTCCATTTATTTTTCGGCGCACGAATAGTTTTTCGAAACCTTTACGAAACTAAAGCGAATGCCATTTGGCCTAACAGTTGACGGTCATCTCAAGTTCATGGTTGCTGTCGAGTCGCTTGAAGACGAAGACAAATTGTTAGTGACCAGTGATTAGACTTGGGTCCTACTCACCACACCGGAGACCAAAAGGCGGACTATGGTTTAGAAACCCACAGCTGACTGCCCAAAATCGAACTTTCAGCTGGTTATGACAACCGCCACTGTTATGACACCTGGTTTTTTGTCTCAGTGGAGTTTAGTGGCGGAATCACAAGTTACGATAAGGTCGAAATAAGGGAGAAAAAAAAATTCCCAAAATTTACAATGTGTTTTCAGCTTCAATTTAGGAAACATCATTATGGAAAGACCCTCGTAAATCACTGAATGGAATGTTGTACAATTCGTGAGATAACCATACAAGCATCTTTAGTAATTACACCTCAGTTGACTATCAGCATTACATGCAAACTTGAAATACAGTTTGCATATGACTATAGTTATAGGTACAGCTAGGAACAACATCTCATAGACATCACCTCAATACCAAGATCTCACGATTGAACTATGAAACGGCAAAGTATCAATATGTTCCAACTCAGGGTTCATTATCAATAGATCCGACGTTTTACTAATTTCTGGAAGAACTGTTAAAGGTATTAAAGGGGGAAGAGGGGTCACGGATAACTGAACAATAATTTGATACTGGAACCGAGGTAAAATTTCTTTGGAACTGTAATTCTTAGTCAAATTTTCAAGTACCTACTTAATTAAAATTATGAAGATCCCCCACTTTTTCAACATTTTGGAAATTCGTGCATTGACATGCACAAAAATGTGGTTATTCATTCATGTACAACTATTCGAGACCACTCATCTGTTTAGGATCCATACACCACAATCATACTCGCTGTATAATTCAATGAATCTTACGAATAAGGACAAGTTTACTAATATTCTCATGTTGAAGAACTATCGCATAACTTACTGGTCAATGCATTTATCATATCAACAGAGAGCTGGCTGAGAGTGCATGTGTACATACTCGAAATAATCGAATATTTAACGAACTGGCGAGCAAAACTACTTGCAACCCAAGAAGAACTTTTTAATTTTTGCTGGTAATGTTGCATGTTGCAAGTAATTTTTGAAGGGTTGTAGAGAAGGCGTTGGTATGGTGATAAATCAATAGAAAGAGGTATGAATGGAACATTACTTAATACCCATCAACTCTGGTGGAGTCCCTAAAATTCATTTCAGTTTGAGTAGATTAATCTGATCTTAATAAAATGAGATGGACAACGTGAACTGCGTACAAAAACTATCTTCACTTCTCTCGGCTCGGTTCTGTCGTCGCCTTTCTTCAAATAAGTAACTTGTTACCGAATGTTGTTCACTATCCCACTCAACAAACACTACAACCTGATTCCATTCGTGGTTAATTACAAAGATGAGTCCTATTATAAAGGATTTACTAACACGTGAATTATCAGAAACTAATATTCATAAGAACTCGGCAAAAACACAGAAATGTGCTGTCAACGTTTCGCTGAGGTTAGAAATTAAATCTGCTAGCTGGGTTTAACAAACTGGTTATGAGAGATATTACGGGAGGAGATTAAGGGATCAGGATAGGGAAGGAGATGAGCGGAGGAGGTTGAGAATCCGAGAGGGACAGCAGCCCAGCCGGTGAGGAGCGGTGGCATCTTTCAGGCGTATTGTTCAATATAGAACATTAGGTTTATTGAAGTAGACAGTTCATAATATTATAATGATGTACTTTTAGCGAACATATTAGGCAACTAAGTTATTATAATGGATCCGAAATATTTAGTGCTTACCTATTGGAAATTTATTTTTTTGTTTTTCTTTTCAGAGCATTCTGAATAGAATCCTACACTTTGACCCATGCACGCCCCCAAAAAACAACCTGTTGTAAAAATTTACCCGCGAAGAAAACCTCATCAGCCGCTAAAAGGACTGAAACCCATTTCGCCCGGCAAAATAGCATGCTTGGTGGTTCGCACCTCGCTCTTGAATGTGCATAAAGGAACCGGTTCACCCCCCCCCCCCCCCCCCCCGTCTGTTGGATATGTATTGTTCATAAAACCTGTTCCTTCCCGCGGGAAATTTCTTTCAGCGCTGTTTGGCGGGCAGCATTGTGTCTACCACAGTATAATAACAAGATGAACCACTCAAATTTCGCCAAAATGTTGGTGATAGCCAATGCAAGGGTGAGTTCGTTGAT
Organism: Leptopterna dolabrata; assembly: GCA_954871275.1. Lineage (NCBI taxonomy): Eukaryota > Metazoa > Arthropoda > Insecta > Hemiptera > Miridae > Leptopterna > Leptopterna dolabrata. The sequence continues at coordinate 61,809,573 of OX940975.1, forward strand.
GAGCAATTTTCAAAAATTAACACTCGGTCAACTTCGAGTTTTTTAGGGTTAACAACCACTTTATACCTTCTACGCACCTCAATTCATTCAGGCCGAGACGCTCATATGGTCGTGCTGCATGACAGAAACGTCGTGAATAATTATTCACGTACTGTCATTGAAGATGAGTATACAACGTTTCAGCTCTATTGGAAAACGAGAAATTAGCAAAAATGGATTAAAAGGTTTTACCTACATTGACAGGATCGTTGTGTTATATATAGAAGCGTTTAAAAAAGAACATGAATTTAGGTATTGATTTTTCAAGTTAATTTTACACAAACATACTCCTAAATGAAGCTCGAATTGTCGAAGGCCGAATTGAAGATCTTATCTTGCTCATTCTCGTTCACTAATAAAAGCCTAAACTGTCCATATACTATCCCAGCCTAAGTTATGCTATCTGCCCTAAGTTACCCTTTCAACGAATTTGCAGTTTTCATACGGGGGACCAAATAGTGTTTCATCATTCCTGATGCTGATTTTTTGCACACAAATCAATCCGTAATACATTTAAAAATATCGACTGTTCTGAACAACTTAAAAATATTGATTTTTTGTACACGTGATAATTCAGTGTCTTGAAATCATGCATTTCACTGTAATAAAGCAATACGCATCCGCTACACACGATAGGTGCTCGAGTCGAGCAACAACGCTGTACATCAGTTGAGATCGGATCAGTGGAAAATATGTTATTATGCTGCATCGTGTAAAAGCTAATAATGAAGGTCATATCTCGAAACCCCCTTGAAATCTGAATCTGGACAAGTCGGCTTATCTTAATGCGCTTTTAAATGAATGCGAAAGTGAAGTAGCGTCAATGGTTCGGAAACGGTGGCGGACACGCGTTTTACAGCTGCTTATCTTTTAACCCCCCCCCCCCCCCCCCCCCCCCCCACCACTACCATCGCACAACACATAACAAGGGCGTACGGCACGTGAGGTGGTATCGCTCATGACACGTGTTAGTGTTAATAGGGCCAGTGCACACCACCGTGTTATCCTCTGACCCCCCCCCCCCCCTCTCAACAAAAATACGCTGATCTTATCGGGTCAATGTGATGTTAAGCACTGAATCACCCCTATGGACGGGTGGGGACGTTAGAAAGTGACGATGATCATTAGAGGGACTGAAGACCTATTTTTTTCGTTCACACGTTATTTAAAGCACGTTCATAGAGGGACTTTGTCCTTCAAATTTTCTTTTTATTGAAATTACACAATAATTATAACTTTTAATGGAGTCAAACTTCGTATTACTGATACACTGATTACAATAAGTGAATTCAGTGGGCGGCCATTCCGACATACCGGACATGGGGGTTCTCAAAATAATTTTAAAAAAGCTAATTTTACCTCCGAACCTCTTTATATTGAAGTTAGGTATCCAAGAAGTATGTCTTCAAATCGACTCAAACCCCGTGTACTGCATACCAAGAATGAAATTAGGTTATTCATGATGATTATTTTCCACGAACCATACGAACAGGTGGCAATGTTGCAGTAGTTGGTCGGGATCTAGCAAGCTATAAAAGTGTCTCAGAAATCAGTCGATACATTATATTTGTTTGGGCTGGTTGGAGAAGTCGTGCTATCTCAGAGTATTTCAAAGGAGGTGACGGAAGATCTGCGTGTCTGTGTAAAACTTCGTTTACGACACTAGCACAATTTTCAGATGACGGAGCGAAGATAACGGAGATATTTGAAATCCTCTGAGATAGCACGACTTTGCCAACCAGCCCAAACAAATATAATGTATCGACTGACTTCTGAGACCCTTTTAAAACTTGCTACTGTAAGAAGATGGTTTAGCCATCAGTGGTTTTCGGTGCTCGACATTATAGAAAACAAAACTCATAATCATTGAAGAAATAATATAAATGATTTTCAGTTTGACTCAGGCCATCCAGTTTTTGAGGTGATATGCGAGATAGAAAGGTAATGACGACGGAGAAGTTTTGTACTTAATTTATTATGCAAGTGCCCATCACACTGCTTTGCGTTCCTTGCGTTCTATAATGTGTAATGAGGTTTTACTAGTCATTGAAGAAACGATAAGGAGTGTATGCTAGAATGTTTCCAGCCCGATTTAGGTTTGGTCAGAGTAAATCGGACCACGAAATTTACCCAACGGAAAAGCCCCATGCAAGCATTTGACAGTGTAGCCATTGGCTCCAATAGAAATATTAACAGAAAAGCGCGAAATCCTGTGCCAAATGCTTTTGTATCTATGTATATGATGTATACTATCATTCTGTGTAGGCAATATAGTTTTAGAGTGAAAAAATATCAATCGAAAACATATTACATAATTAATTATAATATTACATAATATTTTCATACTATCTGCATTTTTCTGTGAGACCCAGCTGGATTGTATTTCGATTTCGAGGCCAACTAGCAGAATTTAGCCTGTGTCCTCATTTAAAATTACCTAAAAGAAATGTGAATCATATTACTGGAGGAATGTGAAATTACCAGAAACACGGATGAGAATTCCATCGAGATGGCACTCATTAAATTGATCATACTCCGTGTGATACCTTCGTTCTCCACTATCTAAATTTCCTGCCGTATTTTGGATCTTCTTTTGCCTGGAACTTTACCTCACCAAAAAATGGTTGTATAAATCCGAATTGATTACATTTACTGTAGTTCGCAGTTGTAGAATACATTTCGGGATACGATATGCATATATAAAAGCTACAGTGTGCTGAATAATTTCAAATCCTCTAAATTCTGATTCAACGCAAATTAATGCTGATAAAAATTTTCTGTGATTATAACATTTATTCCGTCCTCAGATCTCTGCCTTTAATTGGGATCGCTTTGTAGATACGATGAAGTTATCCTTAGCTTGGTGAATGTATTTTACTGTGTTCATTTTCAACACTGATACAAAGGAGATGATTTCAGACAGTAGATAGATAGATAACCCCTTTCTTCTACGTATACAATAATATTTTCAAATGCCTGATGAAAAGAAACGATTCCTGGTGCATTTGGACTGTTGGATACTTAGTCGAGAACTGGAGTCCTGAACCGCCTTGTGTAACTACGCACCAACTTGGTAATTACAGAAATCGTAAAACTTCTTTGAAACGCAATTTAATACTTACTTTCATACTTATTTTAGCAAACATTCGTGGAACATTTACTCATGAAAATGTAGATTAGTTTTGTAATTGTCGGTATAAATTCAACGTAGCACGTACTTGGACTGCTGTGGGTTCTTGCTCTTGCCATGGACTACTAGTTCCACTCTCGCTACCGAAATGATTCGAAACGGATAAACCAATGCGCGTGCATTCTACATAAAATGGGTCAGGGGAAGAACAAAACGCTATTGGCTCTCAAGGACGGCAAATCGTATAAGATTTACACCTAACTCTGGTATAGGTTTGCTTGACATGGCGGTGCTCAATTTGGCTCCATGTGATGAAATGAAGGGGTTAATACTTGTCTCCATTTGCACGGTTTTATTATTATAGGACTTCACTTGTCCCCATTATTTTTCCCGTAATCTTTTGATCAGATTTAATCAATGAAAGTGAGCAGTGCGAAGCTTTTTGAAAGTGCTTGTCCGAATCGAACAGGAGACGTTTACGAACTATCATCCCAACAAGAAGAAGACTCATTTGCGGGGACAAGAAGATAGAATGCTCCAGCCAAATCTATAAGTATTCTCGATTTTATAACTCTAATAACCAAGATGAATCCAACTGAACACGTTTGACTTTTTGGCCATTGATTTCGACGTTTTTTCATTCTCTTGTCGGACAAATCTACCCTTTCTCTTGAACATCCGCTCACCAGATTTGATGGATCTATAATGATTCCATGCGTTCATTATCAATGTAGGGGCCTACTTTTGCTTGAGCTACTTACGGTACTTAACAAGTAATTACTTTCAGCATACCTATACACTGCCCTTCTAACAAAACTCGATAAGTTCAAAGCAATAACATGGTTTGTTCTATACCGTCGGAATGAAATATTTCAGCTGGAGTTTTACGAATGCCAATAGTCTATGGGCATACATAAGTATTTCTACATAAGTATTTCAATTGGTGATTCACGAATCTTCAATAATGAGCCCGTTAATTAGGCATAAGTAGATATTTTCTGTTAACGATCCCTAATGGTGATGAGGATCTCGATACATCTTTCTGTAGGCACAGAATAACTGCTTTCCTTCGTTTGACCCTTGGTCAGCACATTGTAAACTAATATAAATTCATATTATATATATATATATATATATATATATCACCTGATACTAATGAGGTGTGGTTAACATGTTTCAATATGGTGTCGCTCATGCGATCATGGTTATGAGATATAATCTTCCCTCCTCGCATCAACATTCCTCAAATTGAATTCCCTAATGAATTGCAACAGTTATAACCCTAATACAATCACGCAATTCATTCAACTCAGGGAACCGGTGAGTACGGCGTTTAATAGCGAGGGCTTGATGGCGTCTTCATATTGTTACGGTAATGTCGTCTCCCTTGCAATTCCGAAACCGGTAATGATCTCATATGCTAATTATTCGACGGAGCAAATGATGATGGAAATGACGGAATGGTATTGGGCTGTGGATGGGGTGAGTTGCAGAGGCCTTTCAGGAACCGTTGCCTGGGAAGGGGGAGAGGTCTTAACTAGTCAACGTGATTTGACATTTTGATTCGCCCTTTAGGGTCTTTGGTGCGCTCTCTGCCGTCTCTAATGTTCCCCAAATCGCTTCATTCGCCTACAGCCAGATTCCTCCCCTCTCTTCGTACAGGTCGTCCTTAAGATGTTCCTCTTGCGCTTTCCTCGTCCTACTGACGCAAACGGAGGCTTGGAAACTCTGGTTTGCTTTCCAATAAACGGATAATGTGATTATGCCAATGCATTCTCCAACCTTCGTCTCCCTTGTTTGATTATCGATATAATGACAATTGGGAGCCAAAAGCAGCGAGTATTTCTTGTCGCATTATGTTTCAACAGTGGCGAGGTAAAGCTATGATCTCAATAGTGGAAAGTTATGGATCCGGGAAATGTTTCTCGAGGAAGAGGGGTACCACCATCTAAAACTAACAAATTAATTCAGTTATTTATTATATTCTACCAGGGGACATACTAACACCGCAAATTATTATCACCGGTAGGTGGGTTCTTAAAACGAGTACGAGAATACGATGCTCATAAACCCTACATGGTTTTGGGCATTTATGTCGGTATTTCAACGCTAGATAAGTACTATTAATTTTATTGTCTCCAACATCATCCCAGTAGATCAGTGACATCAGATTGAAAACTCCCACTTTTACGTGAGACGCATAATGTTTCTTACAAGAAGGCAAGAAAGATATGAAACTTACGAGAAACCATGTCAAGCCACTATCTTTGTTAAGTGGAACTTCAAAGGAAAGATCTTCTCTGCTACCTCCATGAAAGAGTTTGTAACCAAAACAGCCGATTTATAAAATTTTGCTCACTCGTTTGTACAATGTTGGTAGGTACCACTGTATTTATATTCTTGCTTGTTTTTAGTTCAAGTAATTCTGCCTAAGTAGGCTCCATTAACTCCATCATATTTTCTAGCTTTACTTTAGATCCCATGTTAGCATTCAGTATGTTTACCTACCACTTGTCCCTATCTTAAGCCTTCATTTTGATTCTTATTCTCGCCTTGTCTTTTTTTTTTTTATTTTTTTTTATTTTTTTATTCCCACTCCCTATTCAATTTTATTTTACAATGTCTATGATTCCTAAATTCGTATTAGTTAGCTTATTACCTCCCTTTCTTGCTCCCCTAATTTGTGCACATTTGATTTTGATGTCTCTCTGGTTACACTCCTGGTGCTTGGGTGGTCGCCTTTTCCGTCTCCGGAGTTGCTCCTGTGTCTATGACCCAGGACCCTACCAATGACTTCCAGGCTTGCCCCGGTGCCCTTCTTGACTTGACTTCTGACTCATTATGTACTCTTTCAGGGTCTCATAATTCGAATCCAAGCTCCGACCTTACTAACCTATCTCGAGTTTTTAATGCCTGTCTCTCTGTAAAGAAAAATTGTCTTGTGGCGTGCCATATTAACGTTAATAGCTTGCTCCCCCATATCGACGAACTTCGAATTCATACACAGTACAGTAAGCCCCATTTCCTTGGCATCTCCGAGTCATGGTTAAAAAGTTCTCTCACTAATACCTCAGTCTCTCTTGATGGCTATAGGATTCACCGAAACGATCGTTTTAGAAAGCGCGGGGGTGGGGTTGCGTTGTACTGTATCGACTCGTTGAAATCTAGAGTGGTTCTTTCCAGTGACCCTGGTTCCTTCTTCGAATATATTTTCGTCGAGGTGGGCTTGGGCTCTGGCCGTAGTATTCTGGTTGGTATTGTCTATGTGCCTAAAACCCCTAATGATTTTGACCCCCTTGAAAATGTTCTTTCTGCTGTCGTTACTAAATATGACCATATTATAGTGATGGGGGATCTAAACGTTAATCTTTTGGCGGATATCTCTGCATCTCGTAAGTACTTATCACTTCTCTCCTCCCTAGGCTTGACTGTTCTTCCATCCTCACCAACTCATATAACCTCCTCTGAAACTCTAATCGACCATTGTATTGTGAAGAAACCTACAAAGGTTCTCCAGTATGATCAGCTCCTTGTACCTGCCTTAGGTCATCACAAGTTTCTTGTTTGTTCATACGACTTACCTCCTTATAAATTCGCTAAGAAATCAGTAACTTGTCGGAATTTCAAACGCATTGATCATAAACTCCTAGCTGAAGACGCTGTCTCCTGTGACTGGTCTCCATTATATTGCATGTCTGACTCAAATGAAATGACTGAGTTCCTTAATACCCAGATTTTGAATCTATTGGACTCCCATGCTCCTGAACATGTGATTAGGATCAAGAAGGATAACCAGCCATGGTTTACCTCCGGTATCCGAAATGCTATGCGCATGAGAGATAGTGCTTATTTCGAATGGCAGAGGTCGGGCCTGGTGTCGGATGAGGAGCGGTATTTGAGACTGTTCACTTGGGTTAAAAAATTGATAAGAATTCAGAAAAAGTCTCACTACACCCAACAGCTTGATACATCTCTCCCATCTCGTCGGCTTTGGAATAATATTAAAAATTTAGGCTTATCTGACAATTCCAAAGGTAATAGTAGTTCAATTCATTTTGATTTAAACGAGTTGAATTGTCATTTTGCTGATTCCACTGGTCTTCCTTTCCCTCAGTCTAATCTTAGTCCTCATTCTGTACCTGGTCCTGATTTTGCCTTCCGTAATGTTACCGCTGATGAGGTTGCCTCTGCTTTCAAATCTGTTGTATCCAATGCTACTGGTGATGATGGTATTCCTAGAAGGTTCATTTTGCTTATATTTCCTTTCATACTTGAACACTTAACGTTTCTTTTTAACCATGTATTCACCACCTCGCAGTTTCCTCGTGCCTGGAAGTCTGCCCTCGTCTTCCCACTTGCCAAAGTTACTAACCCTACCCAGTTGTCCGACTTTCGCCCAATTAGTGTGCTTCCTTTCCTCAGTAAGATCTTAGAATCCTTGATGAACTGCCAAATCTATGAACACATCAGGAACAACAACTTACTGGATCACCTTCAGTCTGGTTTCAGAAAATCCCACAGCTGTGAAACTGCCCTGCTGCGGGTGGTTGAAGATGTGCGGGGTGGTATTGAGAGAGGACAGTGCACTATCATGGTTTTACTTGATTTTAAAAATGCGTTTGGCTCTGTAAATCACAATCTTCTTGTTGAAAAACTCAATTCCTTCTTCAACTTCTCCTCTACGGCTTGCTACCTTGTGAAGTCTTACCTCTCTGAAAGAACACAGGTGGTGGTTTCTGGCGACTCTCGTTCTACGCCTCTCCCTGTCCCCTTAGGGGTCCCCCAGGGGGCTGTTTTGGGCCCAACAATTTTCTCGCTTTTCATCAACGACCTGCCCTTGGTCCTTCAGTCCTGTTCCCACCATCTTTTTGCAGACGACTTTCAGATTTATATGCATAGTAACTTGGGATCTGACTTGGTTACGTCAATTAGTATAATTAATTCTGAATTGGTAAGGATTTCTGACTGGGCTTCGAGGAATGGGATAGCCTTGAACCCAATGAAGACTCAGGCAATAGTTTTATTTAGTAGCGCTATTCCTACTGATCCTCTCCCGCCGATCTTGATGGGTGGAACTGTTGTTCCATTCTGTAGCCAAGTGAAAAACTTGGGAGTTCATCTTGACTGTTCTCTTTCCTGGGAGCCACAAGTTTCCCATATCTGCAGACGAGTTTATGGTTCACTTCACTCGTTGCGACGGTTGAATAATTTTACACCTGAAAACCTTAAACGCAAACTTGCCCTTGCTCTTGTGAGCCCCCATTTCCTGTACTGTGCTTCTCTCTTTTCCTACTCCTTATCCTCTGCTTTGCAGCATAAACTCCTTGTTGCTTATAACAGCTGCTTGCGTTATGTACATAATGTCAAGCCTAGGCACTCAGTAGGATCTCTCAGCCTCTTTCCTTTACCGCTTTTCAAATATTTTTCTCTCCGTCACCTTAAATTAATGTTTCTAATCCTGCATGGTATGTTACCTTCTTACCTAAATGCTCTAGTTATCCCTGCCTCTTCTTCTCGGTCCAATGCCATTATGATTCCCCGCCATCATTCTCGAGTTATGTCCAGGTCATTTGTGGTTTCCGGGGCAAGAGCCTGGAATTTACTCCCCACTTCTATTCGAGCGTTGCCTGCTCTGGGTCGGTTTTTGGCGGCCGCTACTGAGCGCCTAGGTAGTGGTGATTGGGTTTGACGTCTGTATGTGCATACTCCCCCCCCCCCCCCAATTAATTGTAATAAGCAGTATTATTTTTTTTTTAAATATATTTTTTCCATTTAGCTATTTTGTAGATTTCAATAATTTTTTTTTTCTCTCTTTTTTGGCCGTTCGCCTGCCTCAGTATTTACCTAGCTAGTATGTAATGTAATTCGAGTGAGCAACTTATGGACTTCCATGTCTAAAGCTCAATAAATGATTATTATTATTATTATTATTACTATCCCCAGAAAAAATTTCTCCGGTACCCAGAAAAATCATTGATCATGAATGTGTTAGTCTATTATTTTCAGTGATTAACCTTTGGAATCGAGGATTTAAAAGGTTTGTTCCATCCGAGCGAGTTCAGTAGAACGTATTATGCGCAGATCAATCCGCGCATAAAACTGTGTTCCTACCGTGTCGGTTCCATGAACCCAAACTTCTACTTTCTACATCGACTGTACCGAACCGTGTTCCTTCCGCGTCAAGTGCAGAACAGTCCCGTACCGAGTGCGACACTTTTCCGCACTCACGGCGATCGAGTTATTTGAAGTGAACCCAAGAGGTAACAGTCTGTAACCTCCCCAAAATTCATTTGTTCTGTTGGTGCCGTGTGGTGACCGCCGTTACCGTGACATGTGCTCCAATTCAATTCTGAGAGCCAAAGAAGACTGAGAACCAAATTTGCGTTCCTACCGTCATATTTTCGAACTCGCACTCACTCGCACTCGTATCTGCACCTACCCCCACCCCATTCGGTCCCGTACTGGCGGGTGTCGCACTGATGAACTCGCACTGACGCGGATGGAACAAACCTAAAAACAAATGTAACCCCCCCCCCCCCTTAAAATGTGATGGTTTCTGTTTCAAGGACGTAGATTCCGAAAATTGAATAAAAAATAAATAAAAAATGCTGTCCGTACGTCGTACTTCGCGCTTTTCTTAGTTATCATGAATCAAAATTAATGAAAGGTTTGTAGGTCCCTTTCGGGGTCTAGCTAGATGGTCCGCGAAGCTCGGCGTTACCCTCTCAGGGGTAAAAAATATATATCGAAGTTTCCAGGACGCTTTTATATCGATTTTTTACGTTCCTAAATTGATCTCATCTTGAGAATTCTTTTGAGACCACCCGAAGTATTGTACGTCCAGCCGTTTGTTCACAGTAAGGCCCTGAACTTTGTACCGAAAAGCTTCGTCAACGTGGTCGTGAATGGAACGGCATCTAGCCCAGTTATCATTGCTAGGGAACACGTGAATATGATTTATTACGCATGGCTGTATGAAATCCAGCTGGATGTTGCGTGATACAATTTCATCTGAAGAACGATGGTTTTATGGGTTTTGTTGATGGCACTTTCACCTTGAATAAGCATTATGCTTCATGAATAAAACAAATAATAATGATAGCTCGTTGAATTCACCGCACATTATGGGAATGTTATTCCCCGGCCGGGACCAGTACCCGATTTAGGGTTTGCTGGGTAGGTAGTGGCCACAGAAACAGTAATACACGCAGAAGGGGCATCTATACAGGACGGTAAATAATAAACCGTTGCGTAATAATTTGCAGCGTTTCTTTCCATTTTCGGATATTCCGTAGGTATGTACCTTGAAACGCAAACCATTATATTTTGGGGAGGGCGAGACGACTCATCCACGCTGGAGGGCCATGATGCAATACAGTATAATTTCAGCCCATTGTGATCATTGTAGAATTTCGCTTCCCAGTACACATGCCCTCTAAATTTCAGCTAATTACTTTACTCTTGCGTATCGTGGACGTTGAATGGATTTTACTTTGACATAATATGCGTAGACGAATTTATAGATCCATTTTGATAATATTCATTTGGGACCATCTTCAGCCCAACTGAAGACAAGGCTATATGCGTGTGATACGAGTGATGTGAGGAGTACTGGCACAATTGAAATACACTATACTGTTCGATCTTGGCCATTCAATAAACCCACATGTAGGTAGATGCGTATGCAGGCGAGACATTTTGGCACTAGGTGTTGGCCAACTCAAGTTCAACTGAGTAGAATTTTGGAAGGTATGGAGGGGGATACTACCTACCGGCCCACTTCTGCTAGTACCAGCTACCCATCTATTGGTACCTACCTATTTCCGACTCGTTACTATGTTCAATACCAATCGATATCGATGCCACAGACATAAGCATAAGACATCACATGATCGGAGCATCTCACCCAAAGACCCAAGGATCAAAATGAAGGTTTGAACCCAACCCTCCCGTCTGAAGTATCAAGTTACTGGTCGACATATGGCGTACCTACGAACCTACTACACCTGTACGGGGTTTCACCGTAAACACTCCCAACACGTTGATCGGATACAGTTAGCGGACGATCCCGTGATATCCCTTATACATGCACTCCTTCTATCATTCACTAAACTCTCGTGACTCCATTCCATTAAACACACCTGAGTTTCAAACGTGTTCCTAAAACTATTCGCCTTAGCTCAGCTGCTCCCCACCGCTACAGCCCACCCGCCACCATACACCATCAACTTCTTGGTGCCCAAAGTAATTAATTGCTCAGTGAATGATGTAAGTTTACGACAAGTTCCTCAACACTTCTCTGGTTCTCGAGCACTTTTCCTCGCAAACTACTAGTAGGTACATACCAATATTTTTTCTATACGAAGTTGCACGTAGGTAAGTACCTACAATTCTTTTTCATCACATTATTATCTATAGGAACATTCAACTACATACACTACAACTCTTTTTCATCGCATTATTGTCTATAGTTAGGTAAGAGAACATTATCTTACGTTCAACTATAGGCCCTACATTTCAATTCATATGCCTGCCATGCTTTTTTGCAATCAGTTCATTGTTTCATGATATTATTTTGTTCACGGAAAGGAGGTAATCTCGGTAATTTCTGTCGTTGATTCCCAATAAACTTATATGGAGCCATGGCGCCGACAAGCGCCGCTAAATCCATACAGCTTATTCCGGTTCTTACGACTTGAAATGTTGAGAGTGGGTATGCTACTGACTGAGACGTCTGAATTTGCTCATAAGGTAGCTGTCGGTACCGCCATGATGGCAAAAAGAAGCACTTGAACTTCAGAGCTTGAACCGTGCATTTCGAATCATGTACTAAGAATTTCGGACACATTTCAATAGCGTATTTTCTTCGAAATTTCGCCAAAATAGAATTTTTGGCGTGATCTCTACCGACTGGACTTGTAGAAAGTACGTACTATAAGTAAAAGTTCCAGCCTTCGTGTTGTTTCACTAGTTCAAAATGTTCCTCCTGTACGCCGAGCATTGCCATCTCCCAACGCACCCAACCCTTATCACTAACTACTGCTACCAATTTATTTAATTATTTCCTCACTAATTGCGCCCCCAGCGGATTGAGTCCCACCCTTTATAACTTAGTCGCTCACCTAGCACGCCGTGAAAAAATGGGGGCAAAAATTATATTCGAGTGGGCTTCAAAAGCACTCATATTTCATTATTAATCTCAAGTAAAACTATTATAGGCCGTGGATTTTTTTAATTCTACTTTTTCGTCGAAATCAACAGCTGGAACGGTTTAATCAGTTTCATCGTCATTCATGTTCATTCTCTTGCTTCCAATTAGGGAAACGTATTTATTTGTTATACCGATGTTCACGAGCACTTCCCTCACTAAGATAAAAAGCGAGACGGTAACACTTTTCTGCGTTCTCATTATATTCCACACGGAACGCTGAACACTACCTACCTGAATGGGTGACAGTGCATATTAAAAATCAAAAATGGAGAAAGATTTCAGCAACAAGTCTGTATTCAGCGATGTCACTGAGCACTGCACAGTATACAGACACCTTTCCACATTTTGACATTTTCAAGCCCTATTTTTACAAAAATTAAAGCCGAAGTTCGAGAACCATCAATGATCGAGCCTTGACACTCGTGCAGGAAGAAAAGACCAATCTTGAAGATCAATAGGCTGGCGTTGGGGAAAACCCCAGTAAGTCGAATTTCAGTGAAAATCGAGATATCTTCACTACAGGGGTTATTTTGCGCCCTTTCGTTTGTGAGTATCAGCGTATGTCTACAAGGCTTTCTATTGGCTGGGGAGTTTGTGATTAGCCGGTTAACTCTCATTTCCAACAATTTTGTTTCGAGAGCAGACCAGTACCTAACTGTATTTACTTGTTTCATCACCACACCATTCAAAAAATAACAGGCGGTGAGTAAAAGAAAATTAAAGAAACCGTTGATGGGACAGGTGGAGATAACTTTTTAGTCCCAGCGAACCTTGGCACACGCCGGAACATACAACATTCTCTGGCCTGGGACTAACCAGATAAGTCATCATTCATGATGCGCTAGTGTCTAGGAAACCAAATTGGTCGTTGAATGGGTTCACAATTCACGGTGCACTGCATTATCATGAACCGGCGAGTAAATTTTCTCAATGAAATACATTTTCAACACCCTGCAGAGGAGGAAAGGTGGACAAACTCCCCAGTAAGTAAATAATTAGTAAAAAGTTGATTCCATTCGCGGACTTAAACCTGTTGCTCTTGACCAGTAGTTAGGTAACTACCTACTTAACCTTATTTTTGAATGGCTTGTGCAAAATGAAAAGAAAAAGGTGGGTGACTGATCATCCTGCTGCCGACTTGGAATCGAATGCTCCCGGCAATGATGAGGATAATGGAATAGGGATGGTGAATCCAGAAAATGTGATTAGTGAGATGTTCAACAATAATGATAAATGTCTGGTGTCGGAAGAAGATAGGATTGCTGTATCCAAATCTGAGATCTAGAATGCCAAATTCCGAACCTCGTCCATTCCCTTGTTGTGACCTGTAGGGCGCACCAGACAAATACCCACAGAGTCGAAAAAATATAACAACAACATCCGCAAACGTTTGTCAAAATAAATTGAACTCAGAAAAACGTTTGCTTGTGCTTTGCATAATGTAATAATGAAGTAAATTATCGTTGGGTTATATTTAAATTACGTCTTGAATTCGGATGATATTCTTAAGGATCTTGATTATTCTGCAATATCAGAAGACGAAGTTACAACTACAGGTTGGTGATTTTTCTTATATCTTGCTAGAAGACATTTTTTTCAAGCTTGACCATTAGAAGAAAGGGAAAACATTGTTTTCACACAACTTTGCGCTAAATGATTCACCTATGCCTGTCAGCATAGAAAAAAAAATTTACTGGACTTGCTACCACTGGTCGACGCAGCTTCATGACTATTATAAAAATATGCGAACCGACGAGAGAGAAGACATCAATAAAGACCTTGTGGAAGTGGACTCGGACGATGTAGATGATTAAAAATCACATCCTTATAAACCTAATAAACAATCGTTCCGTCGTAAATAACATTATTTTTCTTATTTTTTCCCGGTGTACTTAATTATGCTTAACCATGCAAGACAGGTAGTCCCACGGTGAGTGAGCAGGTAAGTCTAAAAATGTGATTGCTTGTAACCAAGTAAGTCTGGAATTTTGAATGTGCGTAACCAGGTAACTCGAAAAATTTTGAAAACCGTTGAAATTACCATTAAAATGTTATTTAAGTGGCAGTTACAGCAATCATTACGATTCTTGAATACTTTGGTGGAATAATGTCAGGCTAAAGTGTCGAATATTTTGAATTCCTGAATTAGGGGTTCGATTTGAAACATTAAAATGATCTCCAGTAAAATTCAATTTCTAGTACTTACCTGGTTTTTCCCCCACGCCAGCCATACATAAATTTAGAATATACCGGGAAACGTGTCACTAGCACTGTAGTAAACTAACACTCGCACTGCAATACCTAGACCAATATGACTGTATGCAAACCCGTATCCCAACCAAAAATGCAATCTGAACGAACGAGGTTAAAAAAACGCTGCATATTATTACACAAAGGTATATTATTTACCTGTACAGATGCCCCTTCTGCGTAGATCACTGTTGTCTGTGGTCACTTCCCTCGAGCCTAGGAAACTCCTAAATCGAGTGCTGGAGCCGGCCCCGGAATAAAAGTTTCATATAAAATACGCGGGATTCAATAATTAAATCATTAGGTGATTATTTGTAGTTATTCATGAAGCATAAGGCAAATGATAAACCGTTGTGTAATAACTACCTGTATATGTGTCCCTTCTACGTAGATAGTATAATAAACCGCTGAGTAATAATTATTAACCGTTGTGCAATAATTTACCCAATAATAATTCAACGTTTCTTCAAGTTGCAAAAGTAGTACCTATCAACAAAATCCAAAATAACCATCATTCTTCGAATGAAATAATATCACAGAACAACCAACTCGACTACATACAGCCATCCGTGATTATAATAAGGTGCTCCCTAGCGATGGCATCTGGGCCGGATTTATACCGTTTGAGTCGCGATCATGTTGACGAAGCTTTTCGGTGCAAAGAGCCGCTGATCGTACAATGCTCCGGGTGGTCTCAAAAAGTTCAAGATCAATTTAAAAACGCAAAAAAAACCATACCCTTCTATTGAAAGTTTTCGAGGTACGGCGTTCTGAAAATGTCAACCCCTGTTTTTCACCCCTTAAGCGGCCCGCACACGATCAATATTATTGTCAATATCAGTATTGTCAATACAGCTATCAATACTCGAGTCAACCCTTTTCAATACTACCCCACCGAACACGATCAATAATATTGAAAATAATTTGGTCAATAAATGTTCTCAGTTCCTTTTTTTTTGCCGCGAACGAGCAGGGTGATAGCTGCGTGGATTTTCTGGTTTTTTGGTGTTTACTGGTTTTACTTGTAATGGACAACCGTAAAAAAGCATGCACTGCCATAATTATGGCAATGGGAATGGCAAACCATCGAACAACAAGAAAACGCTGGATGAGCGAGTGGCTCAAGAAGAGAGAGGAGTACACTCATCTGGTTTTGTTAAAACAAAACAGCTCCACCGATGAAGATGACTACAAGAATTATTTCAGGATGGGCGAAGACAGTTTCTAGAAGTTGCTCGGGTTGGTTCTACCATTTGCAAAACGAAATGATACGAACATGAGAGATTGTATCTCTGCTGATGAGAGATTGGCATTGACTCTCCGATATCTGGCTACCGGAAGGACTTTTGAAGACCTGAAGTTCTCATTTATCATGTCGCCAAGAACCATAGAGGAATCTTCGTCAAAACTTGTGAAGCGCTGATATATGTATTACAAGACTAAGTTTTTCATATGGTTATTTACTTATGTTTAAAATAAAAATAAGGAGATTTGTTAACTTAGCGAATTTCCATGATCATAGGGAGTGAAGTAGGTACCTACGCACTAAATGTAAAATGTGAAACCGAAAAACAACCTGTTGCTCAGACCACCTTCATCGCGTTTCGATTCGAGACGAACTGAGGGTTGATGAAAATATTGACGTTCACCCTCACACGGTCAATAATATTGACAATATCCCCTCCACTTTCCGATATTGACGACCGAAGAACAGAAAATCCGGGTATCGTCAATATTCTCATCAATACCGACCTTCTATCCACTTTGCGCCCGCACACGGTCAATATTATTGACAATATCTTTTCATATTGGCAATAATATTGATCGTGTGCGGGCCCCTTTAGAGATGACTGACACTAATGACGAGCTTCGTAGACCAACTAGACCCCGAACGGGACCTACAAACCGAATTTCATTAATTTCAGTTCATGTTAACTAAGAAAAGTGCTGAGTACGGCGTACGGCGGACAGAAAAATTTTTGGTTTATTATTTTCAATAATGAACCTTACGAATAGAGCATAAAAAAAAATTACACCCCCTCAAAATTTGATGGATTCCGTTTCAAGGTATGTAGAATCCGAAAATTCAATAAAAAATTGTATGTCTCACCGCCGTACGCCGTACGCGCACTTTTCTTAGTTACCATGAACCAAAATTGACGAAATTCAGTTTGCAGGTCCCATCTGGGGTCTAGTTGGTCTCGAAGCTCGGCGGTAATGTCAGCCATCCCTAATGGGTGGAAAATAGGGGTTGATGTTTCCAGGACGCCGTTATCTCGAATTTTTTTACGCTTTTATATAGTTCTCAAACTTGGGTGTTTTTTGAGACCACCCGGAGCATTGTACGGCCGGCCCGGCCGTTCGTTCACAGTAAGCCCCAGAAGTATGCACGGACAGGCTTCATCGACTGGTGGATGAAACTATACATTCAGCCCAGATATCAATGCAAAGGACGCAGCAACAATTGGGAATTGGCCGGATATAATCATCGCTAGGGAGCACCTGATTATATTCACGGAGTATGAAGTCGAGTTGGTTGTTCTGTGATATTATTTCATTCGAAAAGTGAAGGCTTTTTGGATTTTGTTGATAGGTACTTTTGTAACGTGAATAAACGTTATCTTTCAGAAATAACAACAATATATGAAATGTATTTCCACGGATGGCTCAATACCCGATTTAGGGCATCTGTACAGGTAAATTATTACACAACGTTTATTATTTGTGAATTATTACGCAATGGTATAGTATTGTGTATATTACTACGCAACGGTAAGTTATTCACAACGGTAAATTGATAATACTAATCGATAATAATAAACCAAAAAATCCAAGTTCACGGATCCACTTCAATAAACAAAAGAAAGCTCCTGCAGAAATTTCTGCGTTTTACCTTCATTATTACTTCGAAAAATATGCGGGAGTAGTACCAAATAGGTGTATAATTCGCCGCTAGAGCGCTCAGTGCAGGCGAGTGTGCGATGAACGTCGAGTCGCCGCATATTATGTGCTGGATTGAGTGAACAATCAGAATCTGTTATCAGCCGATTGGAGGTGATCACGGACGTATTAGAAAAACATGGGATGATGAATCATCACGTTAGTAGTTACGACTAGGTTTCAAATCAGATTATGATCAATTATTGCATTATTCATGAAGGTTCGTGTGCTTCATGGGTCATCGTTGGCTGATGGTAGTATCAATGACAGTTGATGACATTCGTGTTTGCAGTTGTAATCACTAGTTGTTGGGATTAGATTTATGGAATTTTATAAATCTGTAGAGTTGTGGATAAAGTGGGTAGTCGGCTAAAATATTTGGGTTTCCAAATCCGGCATATATTCAAGACTACAGGCATATATCACTCACATTTAGGCGATTAAATTGCCATGGACCACAATCAATGAATCCACCGAGCCAATTGCAGACTAAAAAGATCCCCCAACATCAAATGATAAGGTAGGATAATCCAAATGGAGTCTTGAACTCGAAAGTTCAATGAATGAAACATCCACACTTCCAACATTCTGGCCATGGCAGCGTTCCATTGCCTGAGAAGGGTAAAACGGCGGCCTCGCCTCGTATCGCGGGTGATGAACGAGCGGGATTAATTCACCCTCATAATAAATTTCAAAAGTTTTCGCGAAGACTATCTATCAGTGAAGTTTTGTGGGAGTCCACAGAAACGGAGATGAGGGATGATGGCGAGGGAGGGTGGTGAGGGATAAGGTGAGGGAGGGAGGAGCGGATACTGGCATCTCAACAAACTCTTTCTGCAGTTGTCGCGGAAATATTATAATCATTTCCTTCTTTCTTTCTTCCTGACCTCTTCTGAGCTCTCAAAATACTAAACAGGAAATCCTATTGTGGAATTAGTCGTCTACCTACTTCATGAGTCATGAGTCATGACTCATGCAACAATTTAGTCAACGAAATTTCAAGAACAATAATTTTTCCGTTTGTTCGCTCACACACTACTAGCAAACCGGTTTGTGAACCACCCAGTGCATATGTGCGACCGACCTGAACTTGGAAACTACTTGAACCTCACGACCACTGTGAACAGGTTCGGCCGGAACTTCTTAATTTAATATTTTTGGGGTATTGTAGGGAAAATTTAGTTCATCGTCCGGCATAATCAGCATTCTTTCCGATTTTTAAACTAAATTCATCTGACTTATAGCCAAATTTTCAGTTTATATTTTCTTTTATTTTTATTAAAACTGTGTGCTTAAATTGAGCAAAATCCAAACGAAATCACAAAACTCGGAACTGTTGAACTTACCGAACTGTAAAACGAACGAAGAAGAGGAAGCTCAATGCGCACGCGAGAATCCGACGGATTCGATTGGCTTTCGCTGATGGTGGGAACATCTCATCAGACAGCGATAAGTCACCGGCGATGTATAAAGTCAGGCATTGTATGGAACCGCCATCTCATATTTTCCCAAAGTACTGTATACGTACAGCATACCATACGTGAGCTCGATGATCCGAAAACGATGAAAGAATAACTTCCAGGGGGAATTCACGGGAATCGTCTATCAGTCAGGGAATATTCACCTTAGGTAACATTACACTCAATTTTTTTTCTCGAACTCGGGAATTGTTCAAGACCACGGACTCCCGGAGCATTGTACTTCCAGCCGTTTGTTCACAGAGAGGCCCTGAAGTTTGATCCGAAAAGGTTCTTCAACATGATCGCGAATGAAACGCAATCCAGCCTAGATTATGACTGGTATTAAATCCAAAGGGTAATTTCCGCTTGTGTAAGAAGTAACACGCAGTAGTAGCTAGTGACGACGGATTCTTCCGCAGATTATCATCGCGGGAATACCTGATTATAATCAAGCATAGCTGTATGAAATCGAGTTGGTTGTTCCGCGATATTATTTTATTTGAAGAATAGTGGTTATTTTGGATTTTGTTGATAGGTAGGTACTTTTTTTAACTTGAACAAACGTTATGCTTCATGCATAAAAACAAAAATTATAAATGAAATCCTTGAACCCACCGTATATTTATGAAACTGTAAACTCCCGGCCGGCTCCGGACTTGATTTAGGGCTTTCCACGAGTGTAGGAGGGGGATCTGTACAGGAAAATAATAAACCGTTGTGCAATAATTAGCAGCGCTTTTTTTCCATTCCATCGTGGACCGTCCTTTGCCCGCTAGGCAAATTTCAATCCAAGCAATTTCAAAACACCGACATTTTATTATGACTGCCCAGGTTAAAATGTTTTTAATTCCAGTCCTGCCTCGCACACAATAATAAATATTCTTTGCCAATTTTTTCCTTCCCCCAGCTGAATCGCCCCTCAAACCCTCTCCCACTTGCGTCATCTGCATTTTATACCTCCATTATAAATTATAATTCAGAGTGCAAGGACGGCCCTCACCATGTTAATGTATGTTTGCCAGGGAAAAGGAAACAAACTTTTAATCCCGGCTAACTTCCATCCCTCTTTTTTCCAGGTGCCGTCAGGGTAGGTAATTGAGGTGATTTGTAACTTCGCTATTCCGCTCAATATGGAGCTCCCTGTTCGTATTTTTTCCCCCCGCTACGAACTCCTGGGAGCACGTACTGGTCTTATTTTCATGAAGTCGACTCATAAGAAACTGAAGAGATGCTGGCTGAATACATCAGCGTCTATCTGTTGATGCGTAGGCAAACCCTCGCTTCCCTCGTCTCCACCAGTGTCTTCATAACAGTGAACCAACATCAGAAATCGGAAGTATGTGGAAACAAAACCCCGAGCATAATGTTCAATGGAGGGAATTTGATCTGATTTGAAAAGATGCGAACGAAACAAATTAATGAGATCTGCACCTTGATCAAATACTACCACTGCACTTGAAATTGACTATAACACGTGCTATAATCCCCTTTCTATAATATTCTGGGTGTGTACCTTTCTGTGATTTTTCAGGCTCGAAGAGCTCGGAAGCAGGCTTTTTGTAAAAACATGGCAAAGTTCAGTACCATGGAGTGTGGGAGGCTTGATAGTGTCCATTCTGTTTATTACGCAAAACCTCTTTTCATTTTCCAATATTTTCAACTTTATTATTATTATAATTTTCAATTACTGCTGATGATAAAACAAAATCAATTAGTAACTTCATGTTTCATATTAATTTCCCAGCGCCCAAGTATCATTGTAAAAACTGACGTGAGTTCAGCACGTGAGTTGGAAAGCTAGTATTCAGCAGATACATTATGTTTAGGAGATGACAGACTCCAAAGACATTTTTATTATTGCCTGTCCGTACACCAACCAGTTTCTTGAAGTGTTAACTGAATTTTCGTTTTATTTCGTTGATTTAGAAAAGAGGGTAAACGATTTGAAACTTGTGGAAACAATTGAGTTATTAGATGAAACTACCTGTTGTTCTTCGACGAAAAAAACAACAACAACAAAACAGATTTTCCCACTGATTTGAGAAATGATGAAACCCGTGATCCGGCAACCTCAGATGTTTTTGATGTGTGTTTTGCCCATTTATTTCTAATCAGACTTTTAATAGCGATGGGATCTTGTATGTAAACTGTTTTTCATTCACGCAATAACCTACGTGACGCCTAAGCTTGGAGTGGATTACAGATGAGTTATCCTCCTTGATACTTTCTTCCTACAACAAGAACAGCAGTTTAGGAACTGATCAATCAGATGCCACGAGTTTCTTGCTTCTTGAGCAATCAAACCAATATTGAACAGCGAGTCACTTGATGAAGGAGCAAACTCACCTATTCACTGCGAACCATTACTTTCAAAAATCACTTGGAGGTGACGAGTGACGAGGGGTGGAGTGAGGGGTCGCGATTGTCGGCTTATTCATTGTTGTGTCAATAAAGTGATGGGCTGTTTTGAACAACAATGCTTATCTCCATTAACCGAATGACTGAGTTGAGATGCTATCATCCCATGATTGGATCCAATACGCGCAACTACTCAACCAGTAACTAATCCAAGACCTCCATTGATTGACGTGGCGGCAATACAATAATAGCCATTAAGCAGAGAGATTCGTAGGTTCATCCCGCCTTCGCTCCCCTTTCCGTGCTTCTCGGATGAAAACGGAGAGGTGATAACGAGAAATGAACGAGATATTATTGCTGTTGTCAAACTTTGGTAATTCAATCGGAAGTGCTGATCAATACAGCGCGTCTCTTGTTCGCCCGAATTAATGCACCCTCAATAAAGGCGTCGAGTTTCTTAAAGATTCTTTCCCTTTACCAGGTGGCATTATCCGTTTCTTTAGTAGAATTTCCTCAAGTCTGTGATTATCTAACAAAAGTCTTTCTTCTTGATCGAAAACCACGCGGAATATCAACATTTCCGCCTACAGCTCTCACTTCTATTCTTGCTTATCTGTCAATGAACAAGGTTTTACATTCGGCAATATGTGGGTAACTTTACAAACTTATGAGTTTCAAATATTAAGGTGAATCAAACTCGGCGCTCCGCGCCTCGCCAGGGGGCAAGCCCCCTGGACCCCCGGATGCTTACTGCTTAGAGCCTACGGCTACAATTCAAGAAACATGGAACATGCTTTAGCCACGCTTATACACATTGAAACAACCAAGTAACAACCAAACAAGCGTCATTGTTTACTATCGATTTATAACATCCATTTATATAATTATATTATGAAACTAGGAAATAAATACCAAGAACAAATACGAAATAAATGCGTGATAAATCAAGAGCTTTCCAACGAATGGAAATCGATTTTTGTCCGATGAAAATGAAAGAAGTTTCATTTCCCTAGCAACTACTCGGTTGTACGTGAAAATCATAAGAAAATTTCGTCACCCATCCCCGTCACCCATTCCGCATAACGTTTTTTGGCTAGTTAGTCCAAGGCTAAAGCATGTTCCATGCTGCAAATCCCTGCACAACGGTTTATTATTTTGTATAGAATATCCTTCCGTTACAGATCACAGCTCTATGTATAGATAACCCGTCTATATAATTTATGATATGTACTACTCTATACATATAATGTAGATCGCAGACCCTCCGAAGGTTAGTACCTAACCCCGTACTCGTTACTAGGTACCTACCTAAATCACGAGTTAAATGTTGCTAAAATAATTCTGCCGATGACAAACAGTACCTAACAAAAAGAAACACACATAATGAAGTTCTGAAAAGAAATTGTTGATGAGGAGTGAAAAAAGTTGCGAAAGTACCTACCAACAAACTCCAGCCCCTTCTACGTAGATGGTATAATGAACCGTTGTGTAATAATTTACCGTTGAGTAATGATTTACCGTAGTAATAATTTACCCATCAATAATACTTCAACGTTTGTTCAAGTTTCACTACCTACCAACAAACTCCAAACCAACTCAGTAGAGGGGAAAAGTACCTTCTGGCGCAGGGGCTAATGAAGATAACCTGACATACCTGAGAAGTGGATGGTAACAGTAGTGATAACCTTTCTCGCGACTCACTCGAAACTACACATCCTAAATCGGGATTGATTAAAGGTCAACAATTAATTACCGTGGCATCGGGAACCGTTCTCGTGAACTCCATTACTTAATCATGTACACCACATTGTTTGATAATTATAGTTTGTGCCTTTCTTAGTCAAAAGCTCCATCACCAACGTCAAGGTGAAGGCACATCGATGGAGTCCTACTTACTTACTAAACATTCATACTGCTTGGGGGTCTTTACGACCACGCTAGAGGCCCATTCATACAAGTCCATCTCCAAGGATAGTTATTCAATTTTGAGTATAAGTGGGGATGCCGTGTTTCCGGTAGGTGCGTCCCTAAGGAATAGTTATACCATTTTGGGCTAAATTGAGGACTTTTAAGGGAAAATACCGTGTTTCCAGTAAGAATAATTCCATAGATTGCCATACCTACCATTTTGGGCGTTATTTTGAGGGAATGCCGTGTTTCCGGTAGGTAGGCACATTTCTAAGGAAAAGTTATACCATTTTGGGCAAAATTTTGGGACTTTTAAGGGAAAATGCCGTGTTTCCGGTGAGAACAATTCCATAGACAGACACACCCACCATTTTGGGCGTTATTTTGAGGGATTACCGTGTTTCCGGTAGGTGTGTCTCTAAGGAGCAGTTATACCATTTTGGGCAAAATTTTGGGACTTTTAAGGGAAAATGCCGTGTTTCCGGTGAGAACAATTCCATAGACAGACACACCCACCATTTTGGGCGTTTGAGTTACTGTCGTGGTTCCGATTGGATAAATTTTTTACAGTGGTAGCCCTCACAGTCTCTTTTTAGTCCAATTTAAATAGTTGTTATTCGTCACTTAGTAGACTGTTTTTGACTGGAGATCACTATATCCAAATCATTTTGGACAGTGTTTATATCGAAAGAGCATTGGGTCTGTAGGACGTTAGATGATTTACAATGAACTATCCTTAGTTCCATTCGTACTGCTTGGGGGTCTTTACGACCACGCTAGAGGCCCATTCATACATTACACACATTCTAAAACGAGTCGATAATCGGTAAATTTCGCTACCTCGTAACAGGTTAGTTCAATAGGTTTTTTGTTAGTATGTTTGGAATTATTTTAATCGATTTTCATAACGGTGCTATGTACGATATGGGAAAACAACATAAATTTAATAATAAAATATTCAAGTTGAATAAAAACATGTGATATTTTTTAAAAAATAGGAAGTTTTTATCTTCAATCACACCTATTGCTGTGGTCATTTTTTTTTTTTTAAATAATTTTTTCCCCTAAAAAAAATAATTATTATACTTAATCAATATTCTATTACATTTTTTTCTTTTGACGGGTGGTTTTATTTTTTCTTCGAGTTATTCCAAGTAACCATGAGCAACTGTTGACACACCGTCCTCCAATATTTTCCTTTTCGTATCAAATGGGGACAATGCAATTTTGTTAACTCGTGTCGTCGAAACGTTGTGTTGTTTGGCTTGGATAACAACCATTTGTTTTTTAATTATATTTTTGGAAAATAAGGAGTTGTAATAATCTTCGAAATGTATTTCTTTTTCAACGACATTCTTACTTATACCCTTGATTTTCTTTATCTCCCTTCCACCTTCTGTTAGAATCTCATACATCTTTGCTCTCAAAGCTATAAACTCGGAAATTATTTCCCCATTCATTTCATCTTTGAATTTGCCAAGTACTTTTTTGTTTTTGGCAGAGAAGCATGGATGATCTTTAGGATAGTCGGATGTATCCATGTAGTCTAACATAATATTTAGTGTATCGAGGTATAGATCATCTGTTTTCATTACATATATGAAACTATCCGTATCCATATAACATAATTTCAATCTTTCGAGCCCGAATTTCGGCAACATTATGTCATAATGATATTCGTACATAGTTGTTTTCGAAATATCGAGTATACTCATACCAATGTATATTGGCTTGTTGAATACAATAGATTTCTTAGCCATGTGTACGGCGGCTAGATTTTCACTGTATATGGTTCTGTCTAAAAATTCGGGTTTTGCAATGAGCTTTTCCAGTATTTTAGGATCTGACACCAGTTTTATGGATAGTCTGTTCCTAATGTTCTCCATCGTTTTCCCAAAAATAGCATTATTCATTAACTTGAATAAGTCTTTCTCAAAATTGTTTTTAGCGTTTTTTCTTAATTCAGTATTGAAGTCTATATATGGTTTTAGCCATCGTGATTGATTGAATTTCAATATTCGGTGGATTTTGACAACTTTCAACCCATGAGCTATAGCCTGCTTTAACGCCATATAATGCACGACATAGCGTTCACGTTTACCTAGATGAGGCGTAAGTTTTGTGTTCGTATCTCCGGGTGGTATGATATTTTCTGCAAGGAACGGAAGATCATTGTGTAATTTGTGTAAGTGTTGTGGGTACTCGATATCGACCTCCATGATGTACCCATGTTCCTCATCCTCATTGAGCTTCAATATATCAACATCGTCTTTACACCACTTAAATGCACCATAGGGTAGAGGCTTCGACATAGCGAATCCATACAGATTGTTGCAGTCCTGGTATGTAACAAAAGTAGATACCTCGTTCGGGTTATAATCCTTCGTATATTTATTGTTTGCTTTCACGTATCTGTGGGAGGCTTGACATATCCCACCTCTTATCCCTTTTTCGATCATCATAATCTGATCGTAATCAGTTAGAAGTTCCAGTCTGATTCCTGTGTATTTTAACATGGCATCCCATGACAAACCCGGTAATGTAAAGTAGTGAGCTGGGTCTAGCTTATGGCTTTTATGGATTGTATCTCTGAAGTTTTCGAATACATCTGCTAGTAGGAGAACATCTGTCTTGAGGTAGTGATCACTATACTCTCCAAGTGTAGTACAATTAAAGTGTCGCCATACTGTTTTCGCATGTTGATAATCCTCATCCGTGATACCACGCTTATGTAATGTGCTGTAGAAGGCGTCTTTAGGAGGTAGAGAGGTTTCTTCCAAATTTTCCCATGTCGAGATGTATTCATATGGGAACACTCCTTTCCTTTTCATCAGGATCACATCTTCTAGAGAGTGAAACTTTGATGTATCTTTAAATTCAGGAACGTTTTTTGCCAAGGCGTCTAGACTTGCAGACATGAACCTGAAGGTGTCGATGTATCGTATTTTGAATCCTCCGGCTACTCTTTTTGTGAATGAGATATATTTCTCTTCGGAGTTAGGAATAACCTCGATCTCTCGTTCGTCGTATCCAAGCTCCTTGACAATGAAATGCGAATCGTATCCTGAGAGGTTATGTATCAGGACTGGTACAAATTTCGGGTTCTGACATCTCAGATTACAGCTATTGTGTGCTGGACCCCTGTATTTACCAGTAATGTGGCAATGATCACGTACTTTCCCATCACTTTCGGTGAACTGTAAGTTACATAAGTAACATCTCCTCGCAGAATGAAAGTTCGTTTCTTTTTCTTCAGATAGCGGTATCATTGGTATATTCACCGAATAAGCTATCGAAATTGTCTCTGCTATTTGTTTAATTTGTTGAACAAAGTGAGAGACCACATCCTTCCCTCTGTAGACAACTGGATCTGATGGTATGTCCAACTGCACGTCCTCCACTTCATCTGATTTCTTTACATAGAGACAATAACTCATCGGTACATGTCTTTGAATTGTTGTGGTGCAGGCTTCTGTTGAACTTTCTGCTACCGGTTCCAATATTGCTTCAAAATCAGCATATACAACGTAAGGAACTTTCAGCATTCTTTCACAATTTTCGAATTCAATATATGGTTTTTTTGTAGGCATGTCTACACGAATTGCCTTGCTATCCATGCAGTATTCATGGTGTTCAGCTAATTTTTCCTCTTTTGGTTTACCACATTGATCATCGAATTTGGTAAAACACCTTTTACAGATAACTACTCGGCGACGGTGTTTGGTTAACTGCCTTACGACCAGTTTTTCAAAATCCTTTATATAAACGTAATGGTGTACACCCAAATCGTTGTTTATGAGAAAGAGATCACGGTGATCGGGTAATTCCTCTTTTGTCACTTTAAGGGGGTATATTTTGTAATCGGCATCCAATCCATACACATTTATAGAAATGTTATTGATCTTCTCAAATTGTTTGATCTGCTTTAGAGGTGTAGGAAAATCGATGCAAGAAAAATCATAGGGGTGATCAAGATTCAAGTATTTACTCACGCGCTGTGCATCCTTGGTAATAAATTTGGCTAGAATTGAATATTGAAAGCATAAATTATCTTTATTTTTCACATTAACACAAGCATGTTTGCTTTCGATTTGCGGAGGGAGTCGGATGTAAGTGCTCCCCTTTAGAGGTAAATTTTTATTAATTCTTAAACGCAACCCTTCAATATGATCCAAAGTCCACCCACTCTTTTTCATTTGACTCTCTTCCATTTCATTTTTCAGTGTTTCAATAAATTTATTAACAACATCATCGAGATTTGTATCAGCTTGTATTGCTTTGTTTCTGGTTTTAAACGCTTTGTCTTGTAACTCACCTACCATATTCTTAAACGAACACTCCACAAGTACATTTACCTTAATTGATGTAAAGTCATTTAAGGCTTCTCTTATTTTAGCTGTTATGACACCTTTCACTTTTAACAGGAATGTTGGTAAATCTGCAGGTGAATCATTCCGAATAAACCAAGATTGCAATCGATTTTTAAAAGCTGTTTTATAGCCATAAGTCATACCTTGTCCAATTCGTTCAAGTATAGCTTGTTTCTTCGGCTCCCAGAGTTTGATTTTCTTTTCCACTGGTGTATTTAAACATGAGTCTTCATGCCTCCTTCCATTGTAAATATTTGTAAATAATTTATCACAATATTTACAGGCAAAAACAATTCCACAACTATGTTCATGCCTCCGAATATTTTTGGTAGTGAAGGATTTTCCGCACTTTACGCAATTGTTCATTTTATAAACAGAGTTGTTTACCGTGTGAAGTTCAGGGAACTACTGACGAATGATAGCTGTTTGTCCTCATATATATATAGGTATCCAAGGTCGGCATCACTTGTGTTAACCAATCAAAATCATTTTTATTTTAACCAATCAGAGAAGGTTTTTATTTAAGCCAACAACAAGTTGCACACCCCACTCCTCCCACCATATTTTGGTTTATTATTTTCAATAATGAACCATTGGAATCGAGCATGAAAAAAAAAAATTCTTACCCCCCCTCAAAATTTGATGGTTTACGTTTCAAGGTATGTAGAATCCAAAACTGCAATAAAAATATTTCTGTCTGTCCGCCGTACGCCGTACGGGCCACTTTTCTTAGTTACCATGAAAAAAAATTGATGAAATTCGGGTTATAGGTTCCGTTCGGCGTCTAGTTGGTCCTCGAAGCTCGACGTTACTGTGAGTCATCTCTAAGGGGTTCAAAATAGGGGTTGAAATTTTCAAAACGCCTATACCATTTTTTTTACGTAAATATTTTTACGGTTTTAAATAGTTCTTGAACTTGCGAGTTTTTTAAGACCATCCGGAGCATCGTACGTCCAGCCGTTCGTTCACAGTAAGGCCCCGAAGTTTGCACCGACAGGCATTTTCGACTCCAGTGTGAATGAAATGTATACAATTCAAACCAAATCTCGTAACCAGAGACGCGCCCACAATAGGAATTTGTGAATACGGCCAATCATTGGTAGGGATCACCTGATTATATTGGCGGAGTATGAAGTCGAGTTGGTTGTTCTGTGATATTATTTAATTTGAAAAATGATGGTTCTTTTGGAGTTTGTTGGTAGGTAGTGAAACGTGAACAAACGTTGAAGTATTATTGATGGATAAATTATTACTACGGTAAATCATTACTCAACGGTAAATTATTACACAACGGTTCATTATACCATCTACGTAGAAGGGGCTGGAGTTTGTTGGTAGGTACTTTTGCAACTTTTTTCACTCCTCATCAACAATTTCTTTTCTTGTTAGGTACTGTGTCGGTCTTGTGTTTCTTTTTGTTAGGTACTGTTTGTCATCGGCAGAATTATTTTAGCAAAATTTAACTCGTGATTTAGGTAGGTACCTAGTAACGAGTACGGGGTTAGGTACTAACCTACGGAGGGTCTGCGATCTACATAATATGCATAGAATAGTACATATTATATTATATAGACGGGTTATCTATACATAGAGCTGTGATCTGTAACAGAAGGGTATTCTATACAAAATAATAAACCGTTGTGCAGGGATTTGCAGCGTTTTTGTATTTTGTTGGAAAATCATTGCTAGGTACTGCATGTCAGCCCATCCCACTAGGGTAATTATTAGAGAGCTGTACCAATTTGCCCTTCAAAGGCTCAGAAAGGGCTGAAATTTTGGGAGTGAATAGAGAAGGACCTTCTTTACCCAGGTAGAATTAAAATCAGGGCGTTCCGATAATTAGGGAAGGTGTGAGGGGTGTTTGAAATTTGAGGGTGGGGTAACTATGAGAGAGCTCGATTAGTCTTGAAAATTATCGAAATCACTTGGATTTTATCAAAAATGTCTGAAATGGCGATGAATTAACGCCAAAACGCCTAATATTCGCTCAGATACCCATGCTGCATACCAAGAACTCTCCACTATTTAATCATGACACCAATCGTAATAAAATAAAATAAATCAATTAATGCATGAATAATATTCGCTCATATATACATGCTGCATGCATGGTTCAATATTGTTACCTCAATTACATAGATATTAGATGTAGAGAGAGAGCAGCAGTAAGAAATCAATAAAATGTTAGTGTAATTATTGGAAACTCCCTTTAATCTCCTCGGTTATTAACCTTAACAATCCCAAATCCACCAGCAAATTGCCGCCCAACCATCCGGGACCTCTCCTACTTATATACCCGCAGATATGGGAAAGTGGGGGAGAAGTATTTGAATTTTCAGACTTAGCTGGCCGGACTACGAGAATGGGAGAACAGGAGCGAGGAGGAGCCACGATCTCGCGGGCCCCAGCTGGCCTCCCACTGCCACAACAAGAACTGCCTCGAACTAGAGGGGGTCCCTGCAGCTGGGGCCCGCGAGATCGTGGCTCCTCCTCGCTCCTGTTCTCCCATTCTCGTAGTCCGGCCAGCTAAGTCTGAAAATTCAAATACTTCTCCCCCACTTTCCCATATCTGCGGGTATATAAGTAGGAGAGGTCCCGGATGGTTGGGCGGCAATTTGCTGGTGGATTTGGGATTGTTAAGGTTAATAACCGAGGAGATTAAAGGGAGTTTCCAATAATTACACTAACATTTTATTGATTTCTTACTGCTGCTCTCTCTCTACATCTAATATCTATGTAATTGAGGTAACAATATTGAACCATGCATGCAGCATGTATATATGAGCGAATATTATTCATGCATTAATTGATTTATTTTATTTTATTACGATTGGTGTCATGATTAAATAGTGGAGAGTTCTTGGTATGCAGCATGGGTATCTGAGCGAATATTAGGCGTTTTGGCGTTAATTCATCGCCATTTCAGACATTTTTGATAAAATCCAAGTGATTTCGATAATTTTCAAGACTAATCGAGCTCTCTCATAGTTACCCCACCCTCAAATTTCAAACACCCCTCACACCTTCCCTAATTATCGGAACGCCCTGATTTTAATTCTACCTGGGTAAAGAAGGTCCTTCTCTATTCACTCCCAAAATTTCAGCCCTTTCTGAGCCTTTGAAGGGCAAATTGGTACAGCTCTCTAATAATTACCCTAGTGGGATGGGCTGACATGCAGTACCTAGCAATGATTTTCCAACAAAATACAAAAACGCTGCAAATCCCTGCACAACGGTTTATTATTTTGTATAGAATACCCTTCTGTTACAGATCACAGCTCTATGTATAGATAACCCGTCTATATAATATAATATGTACTATTCTATGCATATTATGTAGATCGCAGACCCTCCGTAGGTTAGTACCTAACCCCGTACTCGTTACTAGGTACCTACCTAAATCACGAGTTAAATTTTGCTAAAATAATTCTGCCGATGACAAACAGTACCTAACAAAAAGAAACACAAGACCGACACAGTACCTAACAAGAAAAGAAATTGTTGATGAGGAGTGAAAAAAGTTGCAAAAGTACCTACCAACAAACTCCAGCCCCTTCTACGTAGATGGTATAATGAACCGTTGTGTAATAATTTACCGTTGAGTAATGATTTACCGTAGTAATAATTTATCCATCAATAATACTTCAACGTTTGTTCACGTTTCACTACCTACCAACAAACTCCAAAAGAACCATCATTTTTCAAATTAAATAATATCACAGAACAACCAACTCGACTTCATACTCCGCCAATATAATCAGGTGATCCCTACCAATGATTGGCCGTATTCACAAATTCCTATTGTGGGCGCGTCTCTGGTTACGAGATTTGGTTTGAATTGTATACATTTCATTCACACTGGAGTCGAAAATGCCTGTCGGTGCAAACTTCGGGGCCTTACTGTGAACGAACGGCTGGACGTACGATGCTCCGGATGGTCTTAAAAAACTCGCAAGTTCAAGAACTATTTAAAACCGTAAAAATATTTACGTAAAAAAAATGGTATAGGCGTTTTGAAAATTTCAACCCCTATTTTGAACCCCTTAGAGATGACTCACAGTAACGTCGAGCTTCGAGGACCAACTAGACGCCGAACGGAACCTATAACCCGAATTTCATCAATTTTTTTTCATGGTAACTAAGAAAAGTGGCCCGTACGGCGTACGGCGGACAGACAGAAATATTTTTATTGCAGTTTTGGATTCTACATACCTTGAAACGTAAACCATCAAATTTTGAGGGGGGGTAAGAATTTTTTTTTTTCATGCTCGATTCCAATGGTTCATTATTGAAAATAATAAACCAAAATATGGTGGGAGGAGTGGGGTGTGCAACTTGTTGTTGGCTTAAATAAAAACCTTCTCTGATTGGTTAAAATAAAAATGATTTTGATTGGTTAACACAAGTGATGCCGACCTTGGATACCTATATATATATGAGGACAAACAGCTATCATTCGTCAGTAGTTCCCTGAACTTCACACGGTAAACAACTCTGTTTATAAAATGAACAATTGCGTAAAGTGCGGAAAATCCTTCACTACCAAAAATATTCGGAGGCATGAACATAGTTGTGGAATTGTTTTTGCCTGTAAATATTGTGATAAATTATTTACAAATATTTACAATGGAAGGAGGCATGAAGACTCATGTTTAAATACACCAGTGGAAAAGAAAATCAAACTCTGGGAGCCGAAGAAACAAGCTATACTTGAACGAATTGGACAAGGTATGACTTATGGCTATAAAACAGCTTTTAAAAATCGATTGCAATCTTGGTTTATTCGGAATGATTCACCTGCAGATTTACCAACATTCCTGTTAAAAGTGAAAGGTGTCATAACAGCTAAAATAAGAGAAGCCTTAAATGACTTTACATCAATTAAGGTAAATGTACTTGTGGAGTGTTCGTTTAAGAATATGGTAGGTGAGTTACAAGACAAAGCGTTTAAAACCAGAAACAAAGCAATACAAGCTGATACAAATCTCGATGATGTTGTTAATAAATTTATTGAAACACTGAAAAATGAAATGGAAGAGAGTCAAATGAAAAAGAGTGGGTGGACTTTGGATCATATTGAAGGGTTGCGTTTAAGAATTAATAAAAATTTACCTCTAAAGGGGAGCACTTACATCCGACTCCCTCCGCAAATCGAAAGCAAACATGCTTGTGTTAATGTGAAAAATAAAGATAATTTATGCTTTCAATATTCAATTCTAGCCAAATTTATTACCAAGGATGCACAGCGCGTGAGTAAATACTTGAATCTTGATCACCCCTATGATTTTTCTTGCATCGATTTTCCTACACCTCTAAAGCAGATCAAACAATTTGAGAAGATCAATAACATTTCTATAAATGTGTATGGATTGGATGCCGATTACAAAATATACCCCCTTAAAGTGACAAAAGAGGAATTACCCGATCACCGTGATCTCTTTCTCATAAACAACGATTTGGGTGTACACCATTACGTTTATATAAAGGATTTTGAAAAACTGGTCGTAAGGCAGTTAACCAAACACCGTCGCCGAGTAGTTATCTGTAAAAGGTGTTTTACCAAATTCGATGATCAATGTGGTAAACCAAAAGAGGAAAAATTAGCTGAACACCATGAATACTGCATGGATAGCAAGGCAATTCGTGTAGACATGCCTACAAAAAAACCATATATTGAATTCGAAAATTGTGAAAGAATGCTGAAAGTTCCTTACGTTGTATATGCTGATTTTGAAGCAATATTGGAACCGGTAGCAGAAAGTTCAACAGAAGCCTGCACCACAACAATTCAAAGACATGTACCGATGAGTTATTGTCTCTATGTAAAGAAATCAGATGAAGTGGAGGACGTGCAGTTGGACATACCATCAGATCCAGTTGTCTACAGAGGGAAGGATGTGGTCTCTCACTTTGTTCAACAAATTAAACAAATAGCAGAGACAATTTCGATAGCTTATTCGGTGAATATACCAATGATACCGCTATCTGAAGAAAAAGAAACGAACTTTCATTCTGCGAGGAGATGTTACTTATGTAACTTACAGTTCACCGAAAGTGATGGGAAAGTACGTGATCATTGCCACATTACTGGTAAATACAGGGGTCCAGCACACAATAGCTGTAATCTGAGATGTCAGAACCCGAAATTTGTACCAGTCCTGATACATAACCTCTCAGGATACGATTCGCATTTCATTGTCAAGGAGCTTGGATACGACGAACGAGAGATCGAGGTTATTCCTAACTCCGAAGAGAAATATATCTCATTCACAAAAAGAGTAGCCGGAGGATTCAAAATACGATACATCGACACCTTCAGGTTCATGTCTGCAAGTCTAGACGCCTTGGCAAAAAACGTTCCTGAATTTAAAGATACATCAAAGTTTCACTCTCTAGAAGATGTGATCCTGATGAAAAGGAAAGGAGTGTTCCCATATGAATACATCTCGACATGGGAAAATTTGGAAGAAACCTCTCTACCTCCTAAAGACGCCTTCTACAGCACATTACATAAGCGTGGTATCACGGATGAGGATTATCAACATGCGAAAACAGTATGGCGACACTTTAATTGTACTACACTTGGAGAGTATAGTGATCACTACCTCAAGACAGATGTTCTCCTACTAGCAGATGTATTCGAAAACTTCAGAGATACAATCCATAAAAGCCATAAGCTAGACCCAGCTCACTACTTTACATTACCGGGTTTGTCATGGGATGCCATGTTAAAATACACAGGAATCAGACTGGAACTTCTAACTGATTACGATCAGATTATGATGATCGAAAAAGGGATAAGAGGTGGGATATGTCAAGCCTCCCACAGATACGTGAAAGCAAACAATAAATATACGAAGGATTATAACCCGAACGAGGTATCTACTTTTGTTACATACCAGGACTGCAACAATCTGTATGGATTCGCTATGTCGAAGCCTCTACCCTATGGTGCATTTAAGTGGTGTAAAGACGATGTTGATATATTGAAGCTCAATGAGGATGAGGAACATGGGTACATCATGGAGGTCGATATCGAGTACCCACAACACTTACACAAATTACACAATGATCTTCCGTTCCTTGCAGAAAATATCATACCACCCGGAGATACGAACACAAAACTTACGCCTCATCTAGGTAAACGTGAACGCTATGTCGTGCATTATATGGCGTTAAAGCAGGCTATAGCTCATGGGTTGAAAGTTGTCAAAATCCACCGAATATTGAAATTCAATCAATCACGATGGCTAAAACCATATATAGACTTCAATACTGAATTAAGAAAAAACGCTAAAAACAATTTTGAGAAAGACTTATTCAAGTTAATGAATAATGCTATTTTTGGGAAAACGATGGAGAACATTAGGAACAGACTATCCATAAAACTGGTGTCAGATCCTAAAATACTGGAAAAGCTCATTGCAAAACCCGAATTTTTAGACAGAACCATATACAGTGAAAATCTAGCCGCCGTACACATGGCTAAGAAATCTATTGTATTCAACAAGCCAATATACATTGGTATGAGTATACTCGATATTTCGAAAACAACTATGTACGAATATCATTATGACATAATGTTGCCGAAATTCGGGCTCGAAAGATTGAAATTATGTTATATGGATACGGATAGTTTCATATATGTAATGAAAACAGATGATCTATACCTCGATACACTAAATATTATGTTAGACTACATGGATACATCCGACTATCCTAAAGATCATCCATGCTTCTCTGCCAAAAACAAAAAAGTACTTGGCAAATTCAAAGATGAAATGAATGGGGAAATAATTTCCGAGTTTATAGCTTTGAGAGCAAAGATGTATGAGATTCTAACAGAAGGTGGAAGGGAGATAAAGAAAATCAAGGGTATAAGTAAGAATGTCGTTGAAAAAGAAATACATTTCGAAGATTATTACAACTCCTTATTTTCCAAAAATATAATTAAAAAACAAATGGTTGTTATCCAAGCCAAACAACACAACGTTTCGACGACACGAGTTAACAAAATTGCATTGTCCCCATTTGATACGAAAAGGAAAATATTGGAGGACGGTGTGTCAACAGTTGCTCATGGTTACTTGGAATAACTCGAAGAAAAAATAAAACCACCCGTCAAAAGAAAAAAATGTAATAGAATATTGATTAAGTATAATAATTATTTTTTTTAGGGGAAAAAATTATTTAAAAAAAAAAAAATGACCACAGCAATAGGTGTGATTGAAGATAAAAACTTCCTATTTTTTAAAAAATATCACATGTTTTTATTCAACTTGAATATTTTATTATTAAATTTATGTTGTTTTCCCATATCGTACATAGCACCGTTATGAAAATCGATTAAAATAATTCCAAACATACTAACAAAAAACCTATTGAACTAACCTGTTACGAGGTAGCGAAATTTACCGATTATCGACTCGTTTTAGAATGTGTGTAATGTATGAATGGGCCTCTAGCGTGGTCGTAAAGACCCCCAAGCAGTACGAATGGAACTAAGGATAGTTCATTGTAAATCATCTAACGTCCTACAGACCCAATGCTCTTTCGATATAAACACTGTCCAAAATGATTTGGATATAGTGATCTCCAGTCAAAAACAGTCTACTAAGTGACGAATAACAACTATTTAAATTGGACTAAAAAGAGACTGTGAGAGCTACCACTGTAAAAAATTTATCCAATCGGAACCACGACAGTAACTCAAACGCCCAAAATGGTGGGTGTGTCTGTCTATGGAATTGTTCTCACCGGAAACACGGCATTTTCCCTTAAAAGTCCCAAAATTTTGCCCAAAATGGTATAACTGCTCCTTAGAGACACACCTACCGGAAACACGGTAATCCCTCAAAATAACGCCCAAAATGGTGGGTGTGTCTGTCTATGGAATTGTTCTCACCGGAAACACGGCATTTTCCCTTAAAAGTCCCAAAATTTTGCCCAAAATGGTATAACTTTTCCTTAGAAATGTGCCTACCTACCGGAAACACGGCATTCCCTCAAAATAACGCCCAAAATGGTAGGTATGGCAATCTATGGAATTATTCTTACTGGAAACACGGTATTTTCCCTTAAAAGTCCTCAATTTAGCCCAAAATGGTATAACTATTCCTTAGGGACGCACCTACCGGAAACACGGCATCCCCACTTATACTCAAAATTGAATAACTATCCTTGGAGATGGACTTGTATGAATGGGCCTCTAGCGTGGTCGTAAAGACCCCCAAGCAGTATGAATGTTTAGTAAGTAAGTAGGACTCCATCGATGTGCCTTCACCTTGACGTTGGTGATGGAGCTTTTGACTAAGAAAGGCACAAACTATAATTATCAAACAATGTGGTGTACATGATTAAGTAATGGAGTTCACGAGAACGGTTCCCGATGCCACGGTAATTAATTGTTGACCTTTAATCAATCCCGATTTAGGATGTGTAGTTTCGAGTGAGTCGCGAGAAAGGTTATCACTACTGTTACCATCCACTTCTCAGGTATGTCAGGTTATCTTCATTAGCCCCTGCGCCAGAAGGTACTTTTCCCCTCTACTCAACTCGACTTCATACTCCGCCAATATAATCAGGTGATCCCTAGCAATGATTTTATCTCCGCCAAATTTCCTATTGTGGGCGCGTCTCTGGTTACGAGATTTGGTTTGAATTGTATACAATTTCATTCACACTGGAGTCGGTGCAAACTTCGGGGCCTTACTGTGAACGAACGGCTGGACGTACGATGCTCCGGATGGTCTTAAAAAACTCGCAAGTTCAAGAACTATTTAAAACCGTTAAATATTTACGTAAAAAAATGGTATAGGCGTTTTGAAAATTTCAACCCCTATTTTGAACCCCTTAGAGATGACTCACACAGTAACGTCGAGCTTCGAGGACCAACTAGACGCCGAACGGAACCTATAACCCGAATTTCATCAATTTTTTTTCATGGTAACTAAGAAAAGTGGCCCGTACGGCGTACGGCGTACGGCGGACAGACAGAAAATTTTTTATTGCAGTTTTGGATTCTACATACCTTGAAACGTAAACCATCAAATTTTGAGGGGGGGTAAGAATTTTTTTTTTCATGCTCGATTCCAATGGTTAAAAATCGGTGTAGGTAAACGGTTAAAAATCGCCAAATATAGATACAAATTCACCATAATGTATTATAATTATGACTTGAGAATGAAAAAACTATTTCAATGAATAAATAAAAATCACATACAAAAGGGGCCAATTTTGAGTTTTGTTCGGTGAAAAAATGGCGAAATTCTATAGTTTCAAGTAGACAGAGGTCGCGAAATGTGTTAATTGTGATAGCTGAGCTTTAGACAGGACTGAAGGCAACGATAGGTACCCCCTCCACTTCTCCAAGCATAGACTGCAGCAAAGGGACAATGAGTGTTTTCAATACGTTACTTCGAAAACTCGCACTTAGGTCATGCTGTATGGACGGCACTCCATTTCATTTTATAGACTATTCACCAACGAGAGACATAGGAAAAGAAAAAGGTAAATTGGTGACTTCGGGGTTTCAAACGGCGTTTCAGAGAATAATTGAGTAGCGTTAGGGTTAACTCAATGAAGAAAATAGCTTTGAAGAGATGTCAGCGAAAACGGATTTCGTTTTAATCGTCTTTCTTCTTGGAGGTCACTTGGGCCGCTGACCTAAACCTTAATCAAGTAAAAACACTCCGCAAGAAACCGTTGGGTAAGATAGGTTTATCAAATATGAGTAGGATCTGTCGAAAGAGGTGGCGGGGATCTGCGGTTTTTGGTGAGATTTATTTTTCGTAAAACCAAGTCGGTAGGTGTTCCAGCATGATTACTAACATGGCCGATACCTTTGTAGTCTCAAGTGCGACTTGCACGATTAAATTAGGTATGTCTATGTAATTTGACCAGAACTTTATGCTTGATCAGAGGATCAAGCATGTTTCAGAAGAGGAGAGTCGATGTTGAAAATAACCGTTAGAAATGCGGTTATGTACCAACTTTAACACCTGAGGATATATTTATGCGACGGAATTGAAACAACGATGTGGGGAACGTCAAGTTTGATATCTGAATAACAAATCATTCCCCCACGAGATTTCCCCCACTTTTATGTCACATCCTTGTTCCTCAGCTTGGGTTTACATTATATTCACCCCCTTCACGGAAAGTGGAGGATGTCGAGAAAATGCGGCAGACCATGAGAAAAATTATTATTATTCAGATGTAAGTATTTGGAAAACATGTGAAATGCGTTCTCCGACGATAGTAATTCGGAACAAATAAATAATACGATTCCTATTCTGCCTGTGGAACTCGAGGTGAAACTGCGTTAGGTATTAATTCTGCACTCGGATCGACTGTTCTGCCAAACCATTTGCCAATCGGTCACACGTGCAAGCAGCCTGCAAATAACCTCCCGCCATAGACCAGTTGAACCTCAGCTCGCTATAAGTCGGCGAATTCGCAATGCTGTTCTTGTTCACTCATAAGACCACTGTGCTTAGACTGAGCTACTCTCGATATTCTTCACTTCTCCAACAGCTAACAGACAATATCAACTGTTGTTGTTGATAACTTCAGACAACAGAACTTTGATAGGAGGTTCGAACACCGGGAGTGGATTTATTTTTCCCACGCTTTCTTACATTCATACATCTACATTCCTCCCATTTACTTACTTAGAACTCCGATGTTGTCTGCGGATGTTCCAATATTACTATACAATAAATGAACATACCTATTAACATGAAAAATTCATGATGTTCAGATTCAGAGGACGTCTCAGTCAACGGATTCCAATGTTGCTCAACCTGGCAACTCATTTCATCAAACGGTTGCAAGGGTAGTGTTCTAAACTCACGCTGTAGAAAAGTCTACCCATGTGCCAGAGTTCGGAAAGATTTCCATGAAGAAGTCTATCAACTTTTTTTCCTTCATTTTTCATTTATTTTTAATAAATAGATAAAATCATTGCATATCAATAACTGGGTTAGCATACTTTTACATTATCATATTTTCCCCATTTCTTCGAAATGAGCTTATATTTCATATACGTTAGTTTCATCGAATCTAGCTAGTACGAATGAATGAATAATATAAAATAAGTCAATTGTAAATGTTGACCTACATTCGAAAGAAAGGAGAAACTGAGAAGAAAATAATTATATACGGTTCACGGAACACCGGCGTGGAAATGATACATCACACAACTTGTGAAAAATTCATCCATTTCATTCTGTAGATATTTCCCCGAAGCCTGAATTTTTCATCTCCCGGACGTGGGATATGATGAGAGCGCGAGTTTTTCTAAATAAAACGTTCTCCTCTTCCAGAGGAACGCACTCCAACGCAATATAATACATTATTATTATTTTCTCAGTAAAGGTTGTTTAAATTTCGCTAGTGAATATAACTATATTTTTATTTTAGTCGGAAGAGTGTTTCAGCATCTTCTTCAGTTACACGTGTTAGGTATGACTGAGTAGTATCTATACTGATTTACTCATTGACTCATTATGCCATTATGCTTCCTCGGAATATTATCCTCAGATACAAGAGTAAATTATTTATATTATCTCTCATGTATCAGTGACTGTGAGATATTACGTTATCAAGGATATAATAAGAAGTCAGCATCATGCATATTAGTCCTTCCGCATATAACAGTAACATATAACCACTTACAGAGCAAAAGGGCCAAAAAACAATAGGGAAGCAAAAGGACTTCTTTTGGGACAGAATTTATCCGATTATCCCGAACTCTCACGCTCTGACTGAAGCTTCAGCGCTTCTTCACTATTCAATAGGAGTTTTCCCCCTTCGTTCTAACCAGTAAAATAGGTGGAGAGAACCGTCAAATCTGGATACGGTAAAATAGATAGATGTTATCTGTAAACATTCTGCTCAGAATGTTATATATATATAAAATACTCGAATCAACAGGTTCGGACTCAACTGAATCGGTGATGAAGTTTAATTGATTTACCTGAATTTAACTACCATTCAGTTCCAGATCCAAGTTCCTTGTAGATGTTTAATCGACGCACCAAATACCAAACACGTCACAGCCATAAAACAGACTGACTGTTTCAAGAAACAATTAACGGGTAATTTATTCGACGTTGATGATATGCTCAGGCGTCCGAATAGACGAAAACTTCATGATCTGTGGCAATGGTGAGTGTTTCCGTAAAAACCTGTTGTGAGTGCTGTGCCCTCTGTGCACCTTAGTGCGTCAAATTACGCTAACAGTCGAAACAACAATGAATAGCTGTTATGTATCACAGTCTCAACATTTCATGTTGCTAATAAGTTGTAGGTACTACTTGGTGCAATAAGAACATTTACTACAATTTTAAACATAAATAAATAAAAATAATGGGGAATACAAAAGGCTGACAAGGCTGGGGTTCATAACAACACGGTTAGTGCAAAACAAACTTGGAAGGAAATGCAGCAAAATGATGGCAGTCATGCATAAATCATTGAAACTCAAGCCGAGGCTAGTCAATCAGCCATAATGCTCATTAGCACTGAAGAGACGAGTGGCAGTAGGCTAGGGCTACTTACAGTATAAACTGTTTCGAAGTAGGTATCGAATTGCCGTTGAATTACCGTTACTACTCGTACATACCTAATTAGTTGTACGACTATTCATTATTACTGATATGGATGTGTTCAGATATGGACCAATTAAGAGGTCCAGCTTCAACGCAAAAGTGTGGTACCTAACAGTATCGACATAAAATCAACAAATTATGGCTGAATGAAATTAAATCAAACGATGAGATGAACAAAAACTGATCGGCTTATCATTCTGCTATCGGTTAACAATATTGTGTTTATAAATAATGCTGATCATAAATACGTTCTTATATTATAATAATAAATCTTGGAAAATCAAAAATTGGGCGATGAAATTTCATTTAGTACTATCAGTGTAGTTTTGCTCGTTCATCAAACCATTCTGTTCCTCCTACAATTTTGGTTCAATGCGTCATTTTCTGATGGAGGCACGAAAGAAATAGAGCTTTCATAGCCAGCCAGTTATCGTGCTAGTGGTTCATATGAGGCCATTTCTATTCACCTTTAGCAGTGACCAGGTGAAATTACGTGCTTCCCTCGTTAAATTACCAAGGTGAGGTTTTACAGTGAAAGAACACCCTACCATACCTACCTATTTCATGACAAAACAATAGTGGTATCGAATGGGCCTGCCATCCAACCTACAATACCTACTAAATTCTTGTCCTGAAACGGATGGTATTTAATCGATGCTATTAAAACGCCATCTTTATTGAGTCGACCCGAATAAATTTGGAAATTTATCTATTATTAGTACCAACGAGATATATCTTCATTTTGGGTAGTCTTCAAAGCACTTCCCGATTCCAGGGAGAGTCAAAATCCTTTCCTTTAGAAACCAAAGGCACCGGTTAAGGCGAGCGGGGATCCAAAGGCCAGTACCAATATTTATTTGAGCTGCACCGTTTTGAAGCTTGATAAATATTTACCTCTGGTCCGTGAAGTTGTGGCTAGCAGTAGCGAAGCACTGCGGGCGAATCCACCCCGTTTGATCTCTCTGCTACGTCTTACCATTTTCCACAAGACAGATCAGCGTAAACAAATAGGCTGACGGATCTCTTACGTACCTGCAATTGAAACAACCCAGCAAACATTTATGAACGGAATACAGAAATTAACGAAACAACACTAATCAATCATTGAATAGAATAGCTTATTAACACAGTATCAACTCCATGGGATTTAAAAATCTACTGTGGGATATTAGCAATGATTAAATCTTCAAGATGATGCCCGGGAAGCATGAAATCGAATTTCATCCAATTTCCATCAATAAAACCCGGTCAACTCTGCCCACAAAAATCTTTTTGGTATAGGTCGAATCAGAAGTCCTAGAAAAAAGAATCATTTGCTCTTATTTTTTTTCCCATTGGCACCTTACAAACTGGTTTTCGCGTGAAAGAAAATAAATATGAAGACAATCTAATGCTGCGTCGATCGCGATCAAATTGTGCTGTCAAGCTATATAGCCACGTTTTTTGGCGACTCTGAAACATTCCACGGTCGTTTAAAAGCGGGGTATTTAAGACCTTTTCTGACCTGAGCCGTATATTCATTTTAAGCTCCCTATTCATTTTAAGCTTCCGAGGAATCACAAGCTTTATAACGTATTTGACTGTTTCCCATCGCGAATAGATAGGTAGGTATAATACAATGGGCTCCCGGTCTGAATCCTAGGTAGTTGCTATAAATAATATTGTCACTGCGCTATAGTCATTCTCTATAATGAAAAATATCGCTCTCATTTAATTCAAGGTCTCCTGCAGTTGAAAATATAGTTATTCAAATTGGACGATTTCTCCGAATGAAATAAAGCGAATTTCTCATGGCACCGGAGGGGGTCGCGGTCTGCGGGACGAGATGCTAAGAAGACGTCACAAACAACCGGGAAATTTATTTTTCTGACTACTGCAATTATACGTCCCAGGTCATTGAGGGAGGGGAGCCAGAGTTTTCCCTTGGAAGGAGATTTAAAATTACCATATTTATTATGAATTGCATTACTGAAAGATCCCGGGCCAAGACTCGTGGGAGAACCGAGATATCGCGGGATGAAATTTCAACTGAAGTATGAAAAATGAGGGGTAAATAAATGTCGATTTTGAAGTAGGTCTACGTATTTTTACTGGTACAGGAGAGGATATTGACGACCAAAAAACCTACTAAGTGATATTAAACTCGGTTAATAATACAGTGAAATTTATCAACTTGATAAATTGGTAGGTAGAGATGAAGAATAAATTCATGGCTGCTATCTGCTTATTATAGTTTTACAACACTTAGCTAGAGTCTAGTCACATCAATTCAAAACTAGGTCCAAAACGGAACCACGGAGTTGGAATCCTCGATTCTAAGTACCTCAGAAGATGAGCACCAACCACATCGTTAATAATCAAGAATTATATATATTACTAGCAAGGAAGCCCGTTGTACCAAAATTAAAACGGGCTCTAGATCTATACCGGAGGTTGTCCGCGGTGAAAAGTCCAACAGGCAGTCACCTCGAGCTGAGGGCCCAGTCTAGAAGTTTGATCGCGCTTTCTGTAGGAGAAGCTCGACTGATGAGCTATGATCGAAGAGACCATCAGGATTGTAAGATTTGTAAGATATCTCATATATAAAAACCTGTTTCATATTATATGTCTATTATGCATATGTCATATATGTTCATTAGAAAAAATGATGAAACCTGTGGATCCACTTCTAATACTCAGAGCGATTAGTCTGACGATGAATCTCATCGCTACCCAGGAACCCGACGTGAAATTTTCTAACAGCACCACGCCAGCAACTTCATTCTCAAGACTGGACGCACATTTTCACGATCTTATTATGAATCATAATAATATGGGACGGTAATAAACATGAGGGCCGAAATCGGCCGTGTTGTCGACTGGCTCGAATCGGTCCGTAGACGCTCCTGAGGCCTGATCAATCTGACGATGAAATCACGATAATCGAATAAATCCTGAACGGTCAAAACTTGCTTTATCCTGACAAAAATAGTTTTAGTACGGTTGAAACCACCCTGAAGACGCCTTTTCGACGGCACCCACCTTATTCTGGTTTGGAGTCGAAAGTGAATCGCGACATTGACTCGGCCGCTGTCGTTAAGGACGGCCAGGAATACGACCGAAGAGGAGGTCTGCAGGATCGAGCGATTGTCTATAACCTGGCTCGGAACTCGCTGATCACAGTGAGACTAACTTCATGAAAATCCGTCCAGCCGTTTGGCCCTGATACCGTCACACACACTGACTAGTATCTATTGGCCCTGGCACTATTTCGAAGTTAGAAGGCAGACGCACGGTTCAAAGACTATATTCCCAGTAATCTTAACTACTGCAAAAGAGGACCTCAACAAGCATATGAGACGAGGGGGAAATAGCGAAAAC
Organism: Leptopterna dolabrata; assembly: GCA_954871275.1. Classification (NCBI taxonomy): domain Eukaryota; kingdom Metazoa; phylum Arthropoda; class Insecta; order Hemiptera; family Miridae; genus Leptopterna; species Leptopterna dolabrata. The sequence continues at coordinate 61,854,212 of OX940975.1, forward strand.
TCAACAAGTGTGTTACTTCTGATGAAAACAAAAAATGTAGGTAAAAATGAAGTCATTTCAAAAATAAATCGAAACTATTCGCTCCGCGACACTCGCCACCCGGAAATTAATGCCAGCCTCTCTAGTGCAACGGTACCAGGGGCCCATTCCTAAAGACTAATCAACTTTCCACTTAGCTTAGTTGTACTATTAAATTCGCGAATTATGAAATGTAGGAGAACTTTCTGTTCCTGAAAACTTTGCGCTCCCACTCTGCAGTTGTACAAGAAACGAAGCGTGTTCTGAAGAGTAACCTTCGTTTTGTAGAGTGACCTCCAATAAGTGTTACAGTTTATCGTTGTTGTTTTCGATCGTTTTCTTCCAGTTTCATCAAGTTTTTGGCAGTTTGCCGTCCTTCTTTCATCAGTCTCCCATCACAAGTTGTAAGTTCTATTACATTTTCCCGCAATAAGTAGAGCTGTATATTGTAGAAAATAAATGTTGAGCAACGACTGGGTTTGGTTCACCTTTTAGAAATGGGCCGACGAAGTGGCGAGCACGTTCAATATCCTCATCATCACCCTCTGATGAGAAGTACCTAAGAAGTATCGGAAAATTTACATGGTTATATATATTAAAATCACAGTAACGTCGAGCTTCGAGGACCAACTAGACGCCGAACGGAACCTATAACCCGAATTTCATCAATTTTTTTTCATGGTAACTAAGAAAAGTGGCCCGTACGGCGTACGGCGGACAGACAGAAATATTTTTATTGCAGTTTTGGATTCTACATCCTTGAAACGTAAACCATCAAATTTTGAGGGGGGGTAAGAATTTTTTTTTTCATGCTCGATTCCAATGGTTCATTATTGAAAATAATAAACCAAAAAAGAAAAAAGTACATCAAAATTAGGTAGGTAGTCACTATTTATCCACAAACAACAACAACCTGTTGCTTCCTAACATTTCCTTCCTCCCAAATGTAGAGTATTTTGATGGCTCAGGAGGCTCTTCGATGATATTTTATGTGCTTGCCCTCACACTAATTGGATCACCTTTAGACCTGATAGAAAGATTGAATTCTCATATTTTTATTGGCACTACCAAACGTTGAATTTAACGAAGGAATAATATATTGCAGGGTGAATTTGCACGGTGGAATTGTAAATGAACACTAAATATATTTTCCTATAACTTTTCGGAAAAACTGGCAAAAGCTAAATTGGGACTGCTTGGAAAAAAAACTTGGTAACGTAGTACATCATGTTGAGCTTGCATCAACATGTGTTTTGTCCACTGGAGAGCGACTTCTAATACTCCCCCTCACGAAAGTACTCAGTCCAAGTTGCTCCCGAAACACGCAGAACTTTGGTCTTCCGAGTGGTTTCGTGAACATGTCTGCCGTCATTTCTTCAGTTGGACAGTAATCCAGTTTGATGGCCTTGCTGGCGACGACTTCTCGCACGAAGTGCTCTTTTAAGGCGATGTGCTTCGTTCTGGGGTTCACAACCGGGTTCTTCGCCCATTCGATGGCCGCTTGGTTGTCGCTGAACATCTGAATTGTGCTGTGTGGACCTCGCACGTGATTTACCAGATGCCCCAAATGTATGGCCTCAGACGCGGCTTCGCTTTGGGCCATATACTCGCTTTCAGCCGTTGATTTTGCCACTGTCCGCTGCTTCCTGGACTCCCAGCTGATCATGGTTCCGCCAAACAGGAAACAGTACCCTGTGTACGACCGGCCATCTATGCAGCTGCCCCAGGTAGCATCGGAGAGTCCGACCAACTCCTTTGTGCCAGTTTTCTGGAACAGCAGGACAAGCGATTTCGTCCCTTTCAGATACCTGAGCACCCGTTTTGCAGCTGACCAGTGCTCTTGCCTGTAGCACGTGTTGAACTGCGACAGGTAGCTCACGGCATACATGATGTCTGGTCTGGTAGAGGTTGCGAGGTACATGAGTGATCCGATCAAGCTTTGGTACGGAACGTCAGCTAGCTCCCCCTTTTCTGGCTTTTGCAGGTTTATGTTGATTTCCATGGGCGTTGCTGCTGTCTTCGCCTGTGCCATCTTGAACTTTTCGACCAGCTTGTCTATGTACTTTTCTTGGGTCATTGCCACATTTCCGTTGCTGTCTCTCAGGAACTCAATTCCAAGACAGTGCGATAGGTCCCCCAAGTCTCGCATTTCGAACGTTTTCGTTAAGTCCTTTTTCAACTTGCTGACGCCTTTTTGGTCTGAAGACGCGATTACCAGGTCGTCTACGTATACAGCGAGGATGATCCTCTCTCCCCCTTCTCCGCGTACGTAGAGACATGGATCAGCAAACGAGGGTTCAAAGTTCAATTCTTTCAGCCGTGTATCTAGTTTCTTGAACCATTGCCGGCCTGCCTGTTTTAGACCGTAGAGGGCTTTCTTTAGCACGCAGACTTTTTCTTGCGACTCCCCTTTTTCGAGGTCTTCAAGCATTATTTTTGTCTTGTTGTAGATCGTTTTGTCTCGGTTTTTGCTCTCTTCTTTCAAAATTTTCCGTAGATACTCCTCCAGCCCCTTTGGTTTCTTCATGTATATTTCTTCGTCAAGGGTTCCGTTCAGATACGCTGTGGTCACATCCAACTGGCTCAGCTTGAGGTTGTCTTGAGCTGCCAGGCTCATCAGCAATCGTAGTGACTTCATCTTTACGACTGGAGAGTATGTCTCCGAGAAATCAACCCCTGGTCGTTGGGAAAAACCTTGTGCTACCAGCCGGGCTTTCCGACGCTCAAGTGTTCCATCAGGATTAAGTTTCTCTTTCAGAATCATCCTGTATCCAACCGTATTTCGATCTTGAGGTTTTGTTGCGATTCCCCAGGTTCCATTTTTTATGTGTGCCCGTACTTCTGCTTTTATGGCTTCTTCCCAAATTTCCGTTTCCTCAATTTCCTGGCACATTTCGTCACAGGAAAAATTTGTTTCAAACCCGTGTAGCCAAGATGGTGGACGCCTTTCTTCTTCTGGCCGAAGCTGCATTCTCTCTGTCTGACGCTCTGGCTCACCGATGGCATCTTCGGAGTTAGGGGATGAGTCCTCTGGAATTTGGGGATGGGCCTCTTGAATTTCATCCCGATTTTCTTGAATTTCAGGCTCTTGACTCCGGCCCTGATTTTCTTGGAGTTCAGGCTCTTGACTTTCTTGGATTTCAGGCTCTTGAGTCCTTGATTCTTGATTTTCCCGGCGATTTTGAACCTCCCGTCTCGGTGTTTCGGTCTGTCCGTCTTGTTCGTGAAAATCTATTTGAACTTCTGTTGTGTAAAATCGTTCATCAATGACTTTTACGTCTCTGGCGACAACTACCTTACGTTTATTAGGCATCCATACTCTGTAGGCTTTAGAAGTTTCGGAATACCCTACAAACGCGCCTTTTTCGGCTCTGGCCTCGAACTTACCTTTGTGGTTTTTGTTCAACACATATGCCGACGCCCCGAAAATTCGTAGGTGACGCACTGATGGCTTCCTGCCTACCCATCTCTCGAATGGTGTGTCCCCATCAATCGACTTAGAAGGAGAACGATTCGCTAAATAGTTCGCACAATAGACGGCTTCTGCCCATAGGTTGTTGGGTACATGTGCCTCTAACATTAGGCATCTAGCTTTGTCTAAGATGGTTCTATTTTTCCGCTCTGCCAAGCCATTCTGCTGTGGGGTCTGTGGTGCCGATAGTCGTCTTTGAATGCCACACTGTGTTAGATAACTATTGAATTCTGAGTTGACATATTCTTGACATATATATTGACATATACATTGTCACTTTGTAGGAATTTTATTTTGTTGCCTACAAAATTTTCCGCTTCGTTTTTGTATTCTTTGAAGCATTTCATAGCTTCATTCTTGTGCTTGAGGAAATATATTCGCGTATATCGAGTGTATTCGTCTATGAACGTCACAAAGAACTTAGACCCTCCCGGCGTCTTTGTCCTCATTGGTCCTACAACGTCTGAGTGTATTGTGTGGAGTTTTTCTTCTGGGCCTTCTCTCACTAATTTTGGGAATGGTTGTCTAGTAAATTTTCCTCGTATGCATGTTGCGCACTCACCGAGTTTTGCGTTTGGGTTGAATTCCAAACCTTCCAATTTTCGTTTGGCTAGCTTCATGTCAGACTCATTCAGATGTCCTAATTTTTTGTGCCACAATCTCATGTTCTTATCCGAACATTTTGTAACTAAATTAGACTTTTCTGACCTGTTTTCTTCAATATAGTACAAGCCATCTTGGTAACGTAGTACATCATGTTGAGCTTGCATCAACATGTGTTTTGTCCACTGGAGAGCGACTTCTAATATAATACCTAAAACCCGATTTGAAAAGTATGTCGTTCTACCGCAGAGTCATTTGGGACGGCGAAAATGTTGTAAACTCGCGAATTATATAATATGATTATCATAATACTTATGCGTCCCCAAATTACTCAGTAGGAATTTATTCAAACTCCCTATTATCCTTTATAGTAGCGGACATTCAAAAAGCACCCACACCATTGTTGGTAGGGTTTTACTCTACCGACGAACTTTGACCTATAGAAGAACAAACGGAAGGTATTCACTAATGGAATCGGTAGTTGAAGGTGATTATCGATCGAATGAAAATCTGATGGTTGGTGCACGATTGCCGCATTCCTAAAACAACTGTCCGTATCATAGTTTTCACCTATCATAATTTTTGTCTGCGTATAATACATCCATGAGAAGACAACCCTTGTGTCCGCAATACCCTTGGCCCTTGAAACCCTCAACTAGACAAATGAATGTATTAATAAGAAGAAATGTTAAGGGCAGTAATTTGCAGGACTGCCCCACATCAAAGTCATTAAAGTAAGAGTGTGTGTACAAGATTCAAGAATGTGCGGAATTGTCTAAGAAATATCTGTATTTGGTGACCAATACTGTAAGGGCAAATGAGAACTAGCCCTCGGGAAGTTTCACGAATTCCCCAACTAAGTTCATGAACTTTGGTACATAAACCCCAATGATTTTTCTTGATATGGCCCCTCTGCGTTACCTCTCAACAATTTTGACACGAGCTACCTACTAACAAATGAACTGATTGTTTGTTTGGGCTGGTACAGGAAGACGAACTAATTTTCATATAATGCTCATCCGAAATCAGCTATACCTAATTGATAACTGGGTCACACACCTACCGTTTTATCAAGTTCATGTTTATGTTGTTTTTCTCGGTTCAAAATTCCAGGCTTTCGTACATGTTCCAGGTGGTCTTGAAAATCCTCAGAAAGTTCATGCCGGCAAGCAACAATTTTGTGAGACTACTACAAGCATTTCACAAGCTGTCCCAAGGCCTTTATACAACCGGTATAAAGTAATGATGAGGTTAGTTTTCAGTAAAAAATCGAACATTGATTACCATCAGTGGAAGTCAAAGTCTTTGTATGTGTTCATGAATGGGATCAAAACAAGGTTCGTGCATGGTTTTGACTTTCATTTCACAGTGGAATCGCAATTAGCAATTAATCGGCATTGTCTGGAAACATCGTGAATTTGTTGCGAACGATGGGAATGAATGGCGTATTTCCGACAGATGTCTTTAAAGGACGACAAATGAGGAGCAAGGAGAAAAGGGAACAGACCTTACCTTTTCAACGCTCTTTCTTTTGTAGCATTGAAAACAGGCTGGGTAATGAAGGGAATTCACTGTAAGACTCCTTTCTCCTGGGCTGAGATCTGAAGATGATAAACCCCCTTCAAAGTCTGGGAAAAAATAAATAGAGAAAAAAAAAAACGTTTGCCAAGATGTGGCACGTTGCTTCGTATCAACTATTTCAGTACCTACCATCCAATTTGGGTAGGCACTTATGTTATGTGTATTAAAAAATATTTTTTCACTGCACTAGTATTTACTTAATGTTGTAGCAAAATGTAACGGATTAAACGCATAATTGTTTATGGAAGTTCGAAACTCGCGATTCTGACGATAACGATCAGACAAATTAGGTACAATCCAAATCCATAGCTACCCTTCAAATTTCAGCTCACCGCGCAAGTCTCATATAGTTATATGTCGTTACCCCCGACCCCCGACCACCGATCGACGTAAACGGAACAAGATTTTTCCAGAAAGCTCTAAAATACGACCGAGAGTTGAAAATTTGATCTTGGAGGTAAAAGTGTGTGTAATAATTTACCTACTAGGTAAAGTGAAAATAAACTACATTTTAATCAACATTCAATGTGGGTATCAGTTAAAGGTAACGGGTCACAAACGTGAAAAGAAATACAAGTTGATAAAATTATCATTGTATACTGATCGGTACTCGGTCACAAGTTTAGTTACTGGCCGCTTGACGCAAATGTTTGGCTGAACCCAACCTATTTTTCGATGTCGACATTCTAGTTTCGTCCCCAATAAGTACCTACTGTGGTTTTTTTAGCATTTTTTTTTCGGATAATTGTTGATGTATTGCTTTTTTTGTTCAGATCACTTTCGATCTCTTTCCTTTTTCTATTGTATGAGAAGTAATACGTAAAATAAATATAAACATACATAAATACGATTCTCGTTAAAATTTCGGATTGGATTCGAAGTACTGAGAAATGGATTTGTATTTGAATAAATTGCTATCGAATTAATGTCGACATTAAAAAATGTTTTTTAACCTGATCTCCGCTCTCACCTTCAGAACCTCCTAGAGAGCATCTGACTACCAGGGATTTTCACGTCTCCCGCAACATTAAAACGTGAAGTCTACTCAGTTCGGTGCAAGACGTTTTCCTTTGTTCCTTGAGCGCGGCTCAACTCCCATCGCTGCTATGAATATTCATATTCCTAACAAATATTGTGGACCTTTGCCACCTCCTTCATCACGGTAGTTGGGGAGAGGGGAGGGTACCCCGCTAACAAACTTCTCCCCGAGATTTCCCTATTCGGAATTTACACGGCGGCTTGAGGAATTAATTTGTATTCCGCGGTTGTTATCATTCAACTGGTCGCTCCGGCTCACCAGTGAAATGTTCGAGTTGACGTGAACTTGTCGCCGTTAACCCGATGACGAAACAAGGCTGTTCGCGCTGTTCTTCCGGTGTATTCAGGTTTATCAAGAAATCAACTTTCTGAATATCAAGTATTCAACAACAAAATGGCCGTTTTTGAAGAAAATTGCGAGATTATATGTATGCTGTTGGTGAAATAAAATTGGTGTGCGAGATTATAAGTGTGCTATTGGTGACATTTCACCATACCTGCTCAATTCCTGTAATATAATGTTACAAGATCAATTTCTCACAAAATCCAAGATTTTGAGCAAAGATTGCAATCAAAGTTTTCCAGTCCTCTTATTTCGTGATTATTTGTCAATTCAAGAATTGGAACGAATTGTTGATTAATGCATACATACCTAATTAACATGTGAAGCCAACACTAGACGCTGCGTGTTGATTATACTGCAGTTATTCTGACCAGTTCCCCATAGTTTATTGCATAACAAAGTTTATTGCATAACTAGACCAAAACCGATCTCCGGTGATATAGAACAACCGTAATGTTCAATTTAAAAACTTCATATCACACCCTTCCACTGGAAGTTTTTGAGCTACGGCATTTTCGAGATTCCAACCCCTATTTTTCACTCCGTAGAAATACTAACAGTGACGCCGAGCTTCGCAGACCGACTAGACCCCAAATTAGACCTACAACCCAAATTTTATTAATTTTGGCTCATTGTACCTAACTAAGGAAAGTGCCAAGTACGGCGGACGGACAGCAATTTTTTTATTCCATTTTCGGATTCCAGGTGGTAGGTACCTTGAAACGCAAACCATCAGAGTTTGAGGGGGTTTTAAATTTATTTTTTCCCCATGCTCGATTTCACTGGTTTAATGTTGTAAATAATAAATCGTTGTAAATTCCACAAGACCAAAAATGCAATGCCAATACTTTGTGAGTGGGGGAGCGGGGGGAGGGGGGATTACTACTGGAGATGCCGAAATGTTATTGTATTTCTTCAGATTCAAGTCTAGGAGCGTCATAGACAGGATGAATCTGATAGCTTGCTTTACCTAGCTTTACATTGCTATATACAGGGTGATCCGCTCGTAGATGCAAAAAAATTTGCGTAAAATTACATCAAAAATGAAGTAAAATACCGTCAATCGCATATTTTTATCTCAATCCGTTCTCGTGATATGATTTTTTAAAGGTTTTTTCAGGAAAATCGTGTTTTTTTGTCCTTGCAAACTCAAATGTCTCCGCTTTATCTCATTTAATTTTACTTTTTAACCTCATTTTCGGAATCACCGTTAAATTTCCCATACGCATGGTGTACTCTAAGTCTTGAAAAGTACCATCTAGAGACCACAACAACAGCTCAAACACCAGACGAATTTGAAAAAATAAAATTTCTGAAATTTTAAAAACGTTACTACTCTTCCGAAAAAAAATCCTGGAAACTGCCAAAACTCTTGAAAAATTCTTCATTTAATAGGCTTTCCAATGGTATGGTCAACTTTGCCATTATCTTGTTTCTTTGATGAAATATTCAAGTTTAAATGCAAGTCAACGTTAGGCACCTCAAAAGGGGGAATTTGATCAGAGGGTAGAAAAAATGTAAAAAAATGTTTTTAATGTTTTAAATTGAAAAAATTGAGTCAATAATGCCAATTTACAATTCGAAATCAGGTTTTTCGGTAATTAGGAAAGCCCGTTTTCAAAATGCCCACCGTTATTTCTCCTCTAACCGTCGGCCAGGACATCTAGCACGATACTGCTGCTGTGCAGCAAGCGCATTTCCATCGCACAACCCGTACACGAAATGTTTGTCGGCGTACTCGCGGTTAGTGAACCGTGCAATTTCTAACATCAAACTGCATTGGGAATAACTTCCCATCACGTTGTTGTTTAAACAGGTGGATACACGAACTCATTTAGATACACTGTAATGCGTTGATTTTGAACCTTAGAACTAATTTACTGTTCAGGGTCACTACTCCCCCTGATGACAAACAACATAAAATCTCCTAACGTTTTCTTGCATTTAAACTAATTAAATTGGCACTATTGACTAAATTTTTTCAATTAAAAACATTAAAAACTTTTTTTTTTTTAATTTTTTCTACCCCTGATCAAATTCCCCCTTTTGAGGTGCCTAACGTTTTCTTGCATTTAAACTTGAATTTTTCATCAAAGAAACAAGATAATCGCAAAGTTGACCATACCATTGGAAAGCTTATTGAATGAAGAAGTTTTCAAGAGATTTGGCAGTTTCCAGGAATTTTTTCGGAGGAGTAGTAACGTTTTTAAAATTTCAGAAATTTTATTTTTTCAAATTCGTTTAATGTTGGAGCTGTTGTTGTGGTCTCTAGATGGTACTTTTCAAGACTTAAAGTACACCATGCGTATGGAAAATGAAACGCTGATTCCGAAAATGAGGTCAAAAAGTAAAATTAAATGAGGTAAAGCGGAGAAATTTGAGTTTACAAGGAAAAAAACACGGTTTTCCTGAAAAAAACCATTAAAAAATCATATCTCGAGAACGGATTGAGATAAAAATATGCGGTTGGCGACATTTTACTCCATTTTTGATGTCATTTTACGCAAATGTTTTTTTGCATCTACGAGCGGATCACCCTGTATAGCTGAATAGCAATGTAACTATTTATTGTGTCAAGAAGAAATAAATAAACTTTGAATTCTGTGACGGATTCAATGGTGTGGCTGCAATCATAATATATAACATAAAATCTACCTGCTGTAGAGACTGAAGGGAATGATATTCTATATTTGAAATGGTGAGTTCTTTCCTAACAAAACACGAAGAATTCGATAGTTTCTCGAGAGTAAAACTAGATATTCAAAAAAACTCAACACGACAACGACTACCTCCAGAAAATAAGAAATGGACTGAAATATTTGAAGGAAGGGGTCAAGGTAAAAAGAAACATTTGATCGATTAGGGTCAGGATGAAACTTTATACCCGGAGTGGCAATCCTACAAAGTTTTATTGGTTTTTTTCACAGAGAAAGTTGAAATCTTAGTTTACCACCCCGAGGGAAGTAAGGTTCGGGAAGTTGCGGTATGACAAGGGCGAGGGGTGAAGAACGGAGGTGGAAGGAGGGTAGAGCGATAAAGAAGGTGGCGGAGGAGGGTCGAGCGGTAAAGGAGGTGGAGGAGGATGAAAGACTAGTAGGGCGAGGGAGGAGAACAAATTAACCGTGAAAGATTGCCGCAGACTTGGACGCATCTCAGAGCAACCCCCCCCCCCCCCCCCCCCCCAATGGGATTTTCCTTCTCATCCGACTAATATCCCCCACCGCCACTCCTTCTGCCCACTTCCTCACCAACAACCTTCGTTAATAGCCTGGGAAAAGAAAGTAAATAGACCCCCCCCTTGCACACTCCGCCATAGACCTTGCTCCGTGATAATGGGGCAATATCCAACGTGAAATTTACCCCTGGGAGCAACATCACTGCGCTAATAACCCTGAAAAAAAAAAAAAATATGATGATAATGTGAATGTGATATTGAATCTGCATAACAGCGAAATTTCCTACCACATTCCCTGTCGACCCAGGGATTGTCACATGATTTCATACTGATTAGTATTATTTTGTAAAAACGCTGCGAATTCCTTGTCACACGGGTTAATTATTTATCACTGATAGTGTCTTTTAATTGTCTTGATTCACCTGTTCGCAATACTTCTAGTGTTATCATACAAATTTATGGTGATCAAAGACAGTTTCCCAGGTTTTTGACACATAAAAAAATGAATTTTGGGAGCTGAACCTTCGTTGCAACCTCAATTCTTCACTCTTCGGTCAAAATCAACATTTATCGCCCTAAAAAAACATCGGAAACTGTACACTCACAAGCTCATATCCATTTAAACCTTTCAGACCCATTTTCACAACACCCCTGGGTGTATTCCGATCGGGCTGCCGTGCTTTGGAGCACAATTAGGACCCAAATAATGTGTTCCAAAATTGGAACCCAAACTGTGTGCGGAAAAACTACGATTTTAGACGAAAATTCAACGTAAATTCAAGGCTGAAACTTCGTTTTTATTTTTCGTCTGGCTATATTTTGTTATATATCTACCTCTACTATTACAATAATTCTGAACAAAAACATATATTCTCTATACTTCATAGGAATCTTGAATTTTATGTATAAATCCAAAAGGACAATATTACTGTTCCCTTAGGAACCATGTATGTTCCTCCCTCCTGGAACAGTATTACTGAATTTAGTTTATTTTCTATGTACTTACTAAGAATAACTTATTTCTAAACAATAGTTAGGAATAAAGGGAATAGGGAATAGGGAGGGAGGGGTCGGTAAACACTCAGAACGCGAGGTGGAAGGTGTCAACGATTCTACCAGGAGATCCGTAGCCACGAAGATATAAGTTCCGGAACTATTAGTGAATGTCGATGAAATGTTTAGACGAGCTGCTGAGCATTCTGAGAACTCACCTCAAACATGGAAAACGATGCCTCACAAGCTCATGCTACTACAACACCAAAAAACCCTATTTTTACATCCATTTTCACCTATAACACCCTTGGGTATATTCCGATCGGGCTGCAAAGTTTTGATGTACAACTAGGGCCCAAATGGAACATGAGTGCCGAAGAACGAATTTTTTAGCCCGAAAATAAAGTAGATATGGATGGTACGTCGGACCGCGGAAGGACATTGCATTTTTTTTGTGGAATCTACGCACCTTGAACCGCAAAAGAAAAATATTTGAGGGGGTGTTAAAAAATACATAGGTTTATTATTCACAGAACAGTAAACCAAAAAGAGAGGTTCTTCAGAGTTCCCATCAGCCCTGAAGAAGGACTCACTGTCACTCTCAGGTAATAATGACTATTTATTCATTAACAGTACAACTTCATTAACGGTAGGTACCTATGTTAGTTAAGTGTCTATAAAGCTATGACAGTTCGTGAAATAATCATAATTTCAATAAATCTTGAATAACGTTTTTATTTTATCTTCTTCTCCACTCCAGTCATCAAAAACTGTTTTTCCTATTTCCCTCCAGCTTCACTCCGCCACTACGCTGAATTCCTGGTCCCCCTTATCCTGAAGTGAAGGGTGATTCTGCACTGTGCAAATTAATTTCACAACATCCATTCTATCGTGGACAACAAAATACACAGGAACAAACAAAAATAATAATAACTACATATTTAGTACGCCTTCCTTTGAAATAGAATCGAAAAATACTGGAGACACGCGCTGAGATCGCACTCGGTGGTAGGTATGGCTTGATCCCTTTCTTTACCTAGGATCCCCCCTCACGCGCGCACAATGCCGTGCGTTTCAAATAATTGAAATAGCTATTTATGATGGTTTCTACCAATTTTGGCCCCCAAAACACGAATTAGGTACGCTCTTTTTTTTCATATTATCTGTGATCATTGGCAGTGCCATTTAATCGTCTTGATCCACTTTTTCTAGTGTTATTATACAAATTTATGGTGAATTCAGACGATTTCCCAGGTTTTTGACTCATAAAAATCAATTTTGGGGGCTGAACATTTGGTAGAACCTCAATTTTCCACTCTTTGGTCAAAATCGACTTCATATTCGGTCTTCTCGTCCCAAAAAACACGGAAAACGATAGGTAGGTACCTCAAAAGCTCATGTTATTAACATGTTACTAAAACACAAAAAGTATACCTATTTTTATAAACATTTTCACTCATAACACCCCTGGCTATATTCCGATCGGGCTGCAAAGTATCGGGACACCACCAGGGCCCAAATGGAGCATGTGTGCGAGAGAACGACTTTTTTAGACCTAAAATGAAGCCGGTACACGTGTTACGGCGTAGGGCGGACGGACATTGCATTTTTGGAATCTACGCACCTTGAAAAGGAAAATAAAAAATTTTGAGGAGGTGTTATAAAAATTTTTTGCTGAGCGAATACATAGGTGTATTTTTCACAGAATAATGAACAAAACGCTGCGATGTCCTTGTCACATGGGTTTATTATTCTATTGGACATAAGTACAGAAATTTTGGCTGTTCATTTATTGTTTCTTTCATGTGCAATTATTGAAATGGCTATTTTTGATGGTTTCTACCAATTTTGGCCCCCAAAAACACGAATTAGGCGCGGCTTTTTTTTAACAGATTATTTTTTATCATTGTAGTACCATTTAATTGTCTTGATTCACCTGTTGATACTACTTCCAGTGTTATTACGATGATTTCAGACAATTTCCCATGTTTTTGACTTACAAAAAATGAATTTCGGGAGCTTAACCTTCGTTACAACCTCAATTCTTCACTCTTCGGTCAAAATCAACCTAACATTCGGTCTTCTCGCCCCCAAAAAACATGGAAAACGATACCTCACAAGCTCATGTTCACTAAAACCTCAAAAATCCCTCGAAACCCCTTATTTTTACGGCTGCCGTGTTTCGGAGCACAACTAGGACCCAAATGTGTTCCCAAATGGGGACCCGAACTGTGTGCGAAAAAACGACGATGTTAGACCAAAATTTAACGTAAATTCAAGGCTGAAACTTCCTTAGAACCTCAAATTTCCACTCTGGTCAAAATCGACTTCTTATTCGGTCTTGCCGTCCCCAAAAACATGGAAAACGATAACTAAAAAGCTAATGATACTAACATGTTACTAAAACACAAAAACGCTGCAAAGTCCTTGTCACATGGGTTTATTATTCTATTGGACATATCTACAGAAATGTTGGCTGTTCATTTATTGTTTCTATCATGTGAAATAATTTAAATAGCTATGATGGTTTCCACGAATTTTGGCCCCCAAAACACAAATTAGGTAGTTACACTCCTTTTTTTTTTTTTTTTCAAATTATCTTTGATCATTGGTAGTACCATTTAATCGTCTTGATCCACGAGTTGACACTTCTTCTAGTATTATTATACAAATTGATGGTGATTTCAGACGATTTTCCAGGTTTTTGCCTCCTAAAAAATCAATTTTGGCAGCTGAACCTTTGGTAGAACCTCAATTTTCCACTCTTTGGTCAAAATCGACTTCATATTCGGTCTTCTCGTCCCCCAAAACATAGAAAAAGATACCTCAAAAGCTCATGTTACTAACATGTTACTAAAACACAAAAAGTATCCTATTTTTATGCACATTTTCACTCATAACTCCCCTGGGTATATTCCGATCGGGCTGAAAAGTTTTGGGACACAACTAGGGCCCAAATGGAGCATGTGTGCGAAAGAACGAATTTTTTAGACCGAAAATGAAGCCTGTACACGTGATGCGGCGGACGGCGTACGGCGGACGGCGGACGGACATTGCATTTTTGGAATCTACGCAACTTGAAACGGAAATGAAAAAATTTTGAGGGGGTGTTATAAAAAATTTTTGCTGAGCGAATACATAGGTGTATTATTCACAGAATAATAAACCAAAAGTATCTATTTTTATACCCCTTTTCACTCATAACACTCCTGGGTATATTCCGATCGGGCTGCAAAGTTTCGGGACACAACTAGGGCCCAAATGGAGCATGTGTGCGAAAGAACGAATTTTTTAGACCGAAAATGAGGCCGGTACACGTGATACGGCGGACGGCGTACGGCGGACGGACATTGCATTTTTGGAATCTACGCACATTGAAACTTGAAAGAAAAAATGTTGAGGGGGTGTTATAAAAAATTTCTGCTGAGCGAATACATAGGTGTCTTATTTATAGAATAATAAACCAAAACGCTGCACTCAAGCTCTGGCGAGGTGTGTTCCGTTCTATTCTAATACAAAGGCGGCGTAGGCAGCGCGTATGTAGCGCGCAGTTCGTGGAAGGACCTACGCGCTACATACGCGAAGTGTGACTCCAGCCTAACAAATTGTTCTGCCGTGTAAACTGTGTTCTTGGTCGACTTGAGGTTCTCAGTTCTGGAGTGTCCCGCCGGCCAAGAAAACCGAAGCGACAAGAACACAGTTTTCACGGCAGAATAATTAAGGTTTAACCCCCCCCCCCCCCCTCCCACGGTGATCTTTATTCCTAACTATCGTTTAGAAATAAGTTATTCTTAGTAAGTACATAGATAATAAACAAAGTTCAGTAGTACTGTTCCAGGAGGTAGGAACATACTGAGTTCCTAACGGAACAGTAATATTATATACATAATCATCTAGTAATATCATATAGACTATAGATATCAAGTAAATATTCGTTATTTCTTCCGACTTTCTGAAAATGCCTCATCAGTCAACAACTCAAAAAAATATTTTAGGACGAAACCAGCCGATTTCAGTCAAATCTTATCTTAACTCTGAGACGAATGAAAACGAACCAATCAACGAATAATATAGTGATGGTGGTATGATGTATTTTAGACCAACCCATCAACTTCAAACCCAAATGATTCCGTCACAATGCAGATCTCCAGTGACCTCGTTCTCAAACAAGGATGACTAACTCAATGGCGACGAGACCAACGTTGGCGTCGTACTGACCAATAGGCATTTCAAACAGTAGAAGTAACGGTAGAAGGAGCAGAAGTAACATAATCCGCAATAGATACGTGTGAGAAAGAGGTGTTAAGATCATGATCTATCTAAGGCCGACAAAGTTCATTGAGCCAAGACTCAGGTGATTTCAATAAACACACGTCCATACGCGAGATAATTACAAAAAAAATCATCAGGGTAGATACCTAGGTATTTTTAAAACTAGACCTCAATAATACTAAGACATTCAAATTGTAAAGGTTCTTACAATCTCGGAATGCGTTAAAACTATTTGTTGCATTACAGCTGTGACTTAGATGGTCAAACATGTTCCTAAAAAAATGTTGAAAATGCTGCCTCTTTAGGAAGAACCGGGAGCTTAATCGTCCAATAACTCTTCGGGGGGGAGTTGATTGTTAACAGGGTGAACTTATTTCGAATAACCATGTCGTTTTCTGACTACAGAGTCATGTTAAGAAAAAGGTGTATACAAGTGAATATCGAAGGAAGGGAAACACTTTACGGACACGGATGGCGTAGGGGCAATGTGAGGGTCGTGGCGAAGTCAACAGCGATCAGCCCCGATGGGGTGTCGAATTTCACGACGGCGAAAATGTTCAACAGTACACAGTGTGAAATATGTAGTATCAATACTGACCTTTCTCAAACCTCCTATACATAATTATAGGTAGCACGACAATAAATTACCGAGAGATCTGATATTGTTATTGAACGATTAACATAATGGATAACCTGAAATTCATATTAAATCTACAATTACCGAACCGATGAACGATTCTACACATTTCAAAGGTAGATACGATTGGACTCGGATGGTGGAATATCAAGGTCATCGAGCCCCTCCCACCCTTTTCGTTCCTGCGCAATCGTGTTTTCCGTTGAAAGCACAAAAATATAATTGAACGAGTTTGTACGTAAGAATGAAATACCTCCCTCGAACGATATAACATTTTATGAACAAATATGAAACGCATAATTATCTCGGAACGCTTCAGGTTCGTGGAAAACTCTCGCAGCTGTTATGCTAAAGCCAACGGCTGAAGAGGATTTAAACTTGTTAACATTTTTGAGGAAATGAACCATCCTTCCAACTAGACTTTGGAGGATTTTCAAGAGAGAGAGAATATATAACCGCATTTACCAACAGGTAGAGAACACAAAACTGAGGATGAACATAAATATGAAAATTACATAATTGCTTACAAAAGGAGCGGTAAAATTAGTATGACCTTTCTTAGAATGATTTCGACTCAACCAGTTAAGCTTATGCATAAATAATCTCATTCGGAGAACCGGGGAGGAAACGGGAGGAAAATAAGAATGTCGTACGAAGGAGATGGATTCTCAGGACGCCCTTGCACTCTGTTCTAGATACTAATATAAGAATTATTACTGCCTAAAGAATGACTGCCCAGTAATTTAACGAAGAAAGCATATAAAGCAGAGATACGCCAGACGGCGATGAACGGGGTAGTAAAGTTTTTATTTCTCTTGGAAGGACGAGTCTCCAAATGCATTCCTTTCAGTCTTGCTCTCCATGCCTAAGAATCAAGAACAGCTCGAACTGCCCGGCGTTAAACTCTGGAGAGATGGAAGTAAAACCGAGTAGGGGAGATAAAGATCGGGTTACCTACTCGGAAATCAGCAGATCTTAGAGATGGCGTGTCGGGAATGGCGCGAATTTCCGAGTTATTATTAGGTAGGTTAAGGTAGTATAAGGAATAAAAACGCAGCTAATTTTTATACAACGGTTTATTATTTAGGTACCTGTAGAGATGCTCCTTCTACGTAGAAAACTATTCCCTTGGTCAGTACCTATTATCGAGCTCCTCCCCAGGAAAGCACTGAATCGTCTTGGACCCGGCCTGGGAATTACAGTTTCATAAAAACGCGTGGGATTCAGTACCTAATTCCATTAATTATTATTTGTAGTTATTCATGAAGCATAAGGTAGATAATAAACCGTTGTAGAAGAAACCGTTGTGTAATAATTTACCAGTGTAGATGCCCCTTCTGCGTAGATAACTGTTTTCTGCGGTCAACACCTACCCTCGAGCTCCCCCCCACAAAAGCCCTAAATCGAGTACTGGATCAGGCCCGGGAATTACAGTTTCATACAAATTCGCGGGATTCAATCATTCAAAAATTAATTATTAATTATTTGTTGTTATTCATGAAGCATAACGTTTGTTCAAGCTGCAAAAGTACCTATCAACACATTCAAAAAGAGCCTTCATTTTTCAAACGAAATAATATCACAGAACAACCAACTCGACGTCATACAACCATCCGTGATTATAATCAGGGGATCTTTAGCAATGATATTATCTGGGCCGGATTTATACCGTTTGATTCACGATCATGTTGACGAACTGAAACGAATGGCTGGACGTGGAATGCTCTGGGTGGTCTCAAAAAATTATTTAGTTCAAGATCAGTTTAAAAATGTTTAAAAAAACCATACCCTTCTATTGAAGTTTTCGAGCTACGGCGTTCTGAAAATTTCAACCCCTTAGAGATTACTGTAAGTAACGCCGAGCTCGCGGACCAGCTAGACCCCAAACGGGACCTACAAACCAAATTTCATTAATTTCGGTTCATGGTAACTAAAAAAAGTGCAAAGTATGGCGTATGGACAGAATTTTTTTATTGCATTTTCGGATTCTCCGTACCTACCTCGAAACAGAAATCATTAAATTTTGAGGGGGGGGGGGGGTTCTACCTAAACTCAAACTTTCTTTTTTGGTTTATTATTTTCAATAATGAACCATTGGAATCGAGCATGAAAAAAAAAATTCTTACCCCCCCTCAAAATTTGATGGTTTACGTTTCAAGGTATGTAGAATCCAAAACTGCAATAAAAATATTTCTGTCTGTCCGCCGTACGCCGTACGCCGTACGCCGTACGCCGTACGGGCCACTTTGCTTAGTTACCATGAATAAAAATTGATGAAATTCGGGTTATAGGTTCCGTTCGGGGTCTAGTTGGTCCTCGAAGCTCGACGTTACTGTCAGTCATCTCTAAGGGGTTCAAAATAGGGGCTGAAATTTTCAGAAAGCCTATACCTTTGTTTTACGTGAATTTTTTTACGGTTTTAAATAGTTCTCGAACTTGGGCGTCGTTTAAGACCACCCGCAGCACCGTACGTCCAGCCGTTCGTTCACAGTAAGGCCCCGAAGTTATCACCGACAGGCATTTTCGACACCAGGGTGAATGAAATTGTATACACTCTCGTCACCAGGGACGCGCTAGATTCAATCAATCAATCAATTTATCCAATCAATCGAACAATCAATCAATCAATTTTTCATTTGCAATTGGAATTCACTTAGAATTGTAAATATTGGTATACTGAATTGAACTTTAATTTGAATTGGAATTTTTTTCGAATTGCCTAATTGGCATTGTGTTTTCAATTGCAATTGGAATTCACTTAGATTTTCAATTGCAATTGGCCACTGCTCACCAATCTACCTAACATCCCCATCTAAATTCCCGACACATTAATCCTATAAACATACACTCCACATTCGCCAAAATTGGCAAAGTTATGTTAATAAAAATAAATTTAATATTGAAATTGCAATTGGACCACTACTCACCACTCTACCTAACATCCCCATCTAAATTCCCGACACATTAATCATATAAACATAACTCCACATTCGCCAAAATTGGCAAAGTTTTTTCAATTGCAATAGGAGTTCACTTAGAATTGTCAATATTGGTATAATGAATTGGACTTTAATTTGAATTGGAATTTTTTTCGAATTGCCTAATTATTGGCATTGTGCGCTCGTCACCAGGGAAGCGCTCGATTCCATCAATCAATCAATTTATTCAATCGATTTCGAATTGGAATTCATTAATTGAATTGGAATTCATTAATTGGATTGGAATTCATTAATTTGAATTCAAATTAATTTGGAATTCAAATTAATTTGAATTGGAATTCATTTCGAATTGTCTAATTGGTATGGTGCGCATTGGCATGGTCCGAAATGGTTCTGCAATTCTATTGGCCAACGCTGTCTGCGATTCACATAGCATGTATAGACTAGTACATATTATTATATTATACAGACGGGTTATCTATACAGAGAGCTGTGATCTGTAACAGAAGGGTATTCTATACAAAATAATGAACCGTTGTTTCATGCTCGACTCCAAAGGTTCATTATTGGAAATAATTAACCAAAACTGATACATAATAATTACCAGCGGTAGTATAGAAGATGCGCTTCAATGAAGCAAACTTTGGAGTATGATAATATGTGAGGAAAGATAAAATTGTCTGGAGGTTACTGTCTGTCAATTGAATGATTGGATGCTCACTAGCGCTATCTAAATAATAAAAAAGCATTCCCCGATTACTTTAGAGAATGATAAACAACCATTCATAGAGAATTGAACAAGACCTCCTCATCAGTCCTATTAGACATAGATTGGGAGGCTGCTCAGAAAATGAAGGACAATTTTTTATGAACAGCGGGATTTGAACCTGGGAACTGTTTGAAGTTGTTCGAAGTTCGAGTTGGGAACCTGGGTAATCGGAACTTTATCAATGGACCATCTTGGGATTCTGAAGTATCAAACCCAGAACAAGTATGTACAAGTGTGTACGAACAAGTATGTAGGTGTAACTACAAAGCATAGCTGAGCGTCATGCTTCAGTTACTGAGTCCACAATTGCGTTTGTCATTGCTGTCGTAGCTACGTGCCGATCGCATCGGCAGGCCTACTGAATGTAGAGCTCCAGCCTGAAATGGCCTGTTTACTTTACATTATAACTACGAATGATTTACTACAACGAAACAATAACCAATTAGAAGTGCTTTGAATCATATAGGTCCAAGGGCTAATACAACAATTGCATAGACAACAAGACATGATGGGATTATCATGGAAAGCTGCTGAATATAAGTATCCATATATGAAACTCCTTCACGAGTAGCTTCACGTACCTATTTCCCCGGAAGTGTTTAAGTTACGTCTGCAAAAGGTGAATAACGAACCGGATTCTGCTCCCTTAAATTATAGAAACCACACGAACAAAATCAATAGGTCCGTTCTTAAGTACAAGGAGGTCCCTTAACCCTTCACCTCCCATAATACATATACAGATAAGTACCTCACATTAAATTTTAAAAAATTGAATAAAATTCGTCACCTGTTTTGGTTCCATTTCGCAAGATTACTCTTTGGATGCAGAAACCCCAATGTATCTGTTTGGAAACCAGCACCAACAAACTATGAACTACCGAAATACCTATTCAGATATCATACATGATTTACAGTCCCTAATAGACAAGAACACTATTAACATTGTTATTGAGTCATTTTAGGTGGATTGAGAAGAATAGTTCAAAACGTTCTCATTATTTTATATGAGACTTAAGGGGGAAACTAAATAACACTTGGAATGGAAATATAGAATTTGGATCTGATCAGACTGACGACTACAGACCTACATACTACAATAATCGGTAAGGAGTCGCTGGATTGCTCACGTTCTTTGACACCACATTTGATGTGAAAGTTAGAAATTGTACAGTTTCATCCGAACGTAGTCGGGAAAGGTCTTCGGTTATCAAATTTGAGCACGAGTGGGAAATTCTCATTTTAGGTCATGTTTGGATCCGGATCTTACAAATAGATTATGGGCATATACATTACATTGGATTTTTGAATAGGATGTGTGTAATTAGCACATATCGTTAGCTATAAATACATGGAGAAATGCCGTTATTAATTCTGTGTCTATTTTAAACAGAGGAAGGAAGCTTGTCACATCGAAATCACGTGTCCAGTCTTAATCTCTGCCAGGTAAAAACTTCAAACGAAGTGAAGTCATTGGAAAATGAAGAAAGTACCTAACTTTCGCAAAACTCATACTGGGCCCTGGTGCGAAAACTAGTCGTACTGTCGGAGAGGAGACTCTGATCATGCGCTACGAACCAGGATGAGGACTTGGGAATACGTAAATAATTCTCTCTCGAATCCGAAGCACTTTAATTTCAGCACCCCCCCCCCCCCCCCCTCCATTCCTCGGAACCTTCAAAATAATGTAGACTGAATTTCTCCAATGAATAGCTGATGAACTATTAATTACCTAACGCGCACCGAAAGCGGTTTTCGGGTAATGTGATTGCTATTCATGGAGGAGCCAATGAACTAACTGGTTTGGGATGTACCGGAGCTGATTGAAGAAAACACAAATTTTAGGAAGAATTTTCGCCAGTACCGAAAGCGGAGTGAAAAAACGGCCTGTGAGAGGCAGTTCCTTTTTCAACGATAACCAATTGGTAAAGACCGGAGATCGAGTGAAAATTCACGAGCGGCCTTTCTGCGGCCAATTGGATTTCGGTCAGGGCGGAGAAAAGCTATAACGTCACTCACTCAAAATGAGATATTGAAGACTTGGATTGGGAAAAACCTTGGTGGGTCTATTATGTGTAGTTGAAAGGTTTCACTCCTAGCATAATTGATATGAAGGTACTGACTGAATCGATCGGGCGTTGCACAGGAAATCGGGTCATTTTAGCCGAAACTTGAGGTTTAGCATTGTGAATAGAAATTAGAAAAACTTTCTAATGGAGCATAATATGTATGTATCTATGTACTTATTTCGCAATAAAACCCCCCAACAAACAAACATCGTGAACGTATGAGTTTTCGTTTCTCTAACTGAACTGTAACAAGTAAGTACCAGGTAATTGTCTAAATTTAGGCACATTTAATCCCACTCCTCCCCCACTTTCACGGAACGCTTCCATTATGACCCAAATTTTCCAATTCTGTTGAATTCCCCATTAAAGAACCCTGGATATACTAACCAAAATTCATTTGAGCCGGAATGTTGATACTATTTTCCAGGTATGTAGATATTTACTAATTATACAGTTCGATAGTGTTCCCCACCTCTTCTCCTTCAACCGTGCTCCCCGCCCAATTTTACCGATTCATTTCAGAGTTCGAGTAAGAGTACACTAATAGAACTATCGCACGGTTCAGTCAAAATAAATCATTCAAAACAAATCCAAACCAAATTGATAACCACGCTGCAATCAAATTAATAATCATTCCAGCTGAATGATGGGAACCTACCGTGTAACTCAGTAATAATGTTTACGTTGAGGAACATTAGCTTAACATAGGGGTGACATAAAACAAAGATACAAATCATAAACGATTAAGTAACACTATTTTAGCTGATGATAGCTGGTTCGCATTGTTGCAGTGTTAATCAGTCAAGCCTCCAGGGGTGTTGCACTGCCCCGGCACCCAGAAACACTAAGAATAAAAAAAACTCAACCATGTGCTCAGTTGGCATTTGAATTTCCCTCCGTAAACTGTACCTAGCATTTTTCACAAAGTTCAACAGCGACTCGACAGCGACTCTGGCTATGGATATTCAATATGTGGTTCCGTCATGTTGGCTCCCTGTAGCTTCACAGACGGAGCATATTATCAGAATATGGTGACATTAATCGATGTCGTGCAATCGAAATCGAAACCTAGGCTCCTGAAACTGGCAGGTCCTGGGACCCGGTGTCCCCATGGCAACCGAGAAAAGTGGCCCGTCCGCGCAAGCTCAGTCGAGTAAAAATGTTGTTTGCCACGCCTACTTTGGGCCACTGCCCCAGAATCTGATTTCAACCCCAAAATCGTTCATTTCACAATCGATTCGATCCCTTCGATTCAATTTGTCATCTCGATATGAGATGCTTCTTCTGATTTGTTTTTCTCTGTCAGTTATCTGTTTTCTGGTTTGTTATCACATTCGCTTTCTCTGTCAGTTTTATTTTTTTGCGCCAAATTTTGCGCGTTTTGCGTTCAGTCCGATGACAGATTTGTATTTGTGGTACCTACGTGCGTTTTGTCCTGTTTGCTGTTTGTGGATTGATCGGCGTCAACACACAGATTCTAGTCAATAGCTTCTCCATTCAAGATTCAGGATTTTAGAGTATATTTTTGTAACATATGAATTCGGTGGCTGATTTGCAGTAGAAATTGCCGACGTTTTCGTACGACGATAGTGTTGACTAAAAGAGATAAGCTTTGCTGAGTATCAATCTATCAGTAAATAAGGGACTATCAGTAATATCAGTAAATAAGGGAAGGGTGTTGTTGCCTTGGGGTATTTTGTAGACACATCTTTTATTTGGTTTTGTGTTCTGGTCTGGTGTCCCACCGTTTTCAGACCCCAAGCACCGCTACTGCAACCCTCTCATTTAGCAAGTCATAGCTATATTAAATATTATTATTGCGCAAAAGATGAATCCATCAGTCAAATCATGATCAATATCGATGTCGAGTGAGTACGAGAACAGGACCATTATATAATTAAAAAACTATTCACTGCACCCTGCTCAATACTCAGTTCGTAACCACTTTTATAACGGGATAAGACGTGGACAAGATAACTACTGAGTGTAACGAATGGTTGAGATTCACTTCCTTTGTGTGAAGTGTGAACAACTCCCATTCACCAACACATCAGTGGGCGCCGTTATGTGTGGCCGCTCCGAGCTTAACTTCGATCTGATGTGGCTCCTGAGTCCACAGGGTCTTTCCCCTTAGCTGGAGTCCTCGAAAAAAAAACGAGACAGCCACCGTGGTAACCCAGCAACATGATTCATACAAGGTCACAACACTTCAAAACTGAAGTTTTGTCCTCTTTGTGAATGAATTGGAGAAAACAAAACAAAGAACAAGTTCATGTAACTTGGAAGTCAAAAAACGTGCCCATTGACATTCGTGAACATCCCCCTCAACATACAGGAAAACAGTAACAGGAACCTTCCCACCTTTTTAATGAGTATTGTATCAGTTATTTTGAGACGTATTTTGGGCTTGCACCGAACGTATTCCCTTTTATTTCAACGAAAACTTGGTGTCAAGTATCAAATTATAATATTATTGAATCAAAGGTTCATTATTGGAAATAATAAACAAAACTCGTGAAGGAAATGATTACACTGATTGCCAGTCGGCACATATTATCATCCATAAATTGATGCAAGGGTATCCATGTCCACTAAGCGTATCCATAATATCCGTTTATTTATCAAAGACTAGCTTTCAGAGCCAAGAC
Organism: Leptopterna dolabrata; assembly: GCA_954871275.1. NCBI lineage: Eukaryota > Metazoa > Arthropoda > Insecta > Hemiptera > Miridae > Leptopterna > Leptopterna dolabrata. The sequence continues at coordinate 61,878,766 of OX940975.1, forward strand.
GGATATAATTATTATTTTGATGTTTTAATAGAAAGCAGAAAGGCCGTAGAGACCAGCTGGAAGTCATATTTTTGTCAAAATAATAACACTGTTGCTTTGAGGAGGAACTGAACAATGACGGCACACGATGGCAGTAGGTAATTTTGGGAACAAAGTAAATTATATTTTTTATTTTACTTGACAAATTCCAATTTCGTTAGTTAACAGCGTTAAAAACCATTCGAGGATATTTTATCGCACTTACCATTTGATGCAATAAGTAGGTAGGCCATATGTCGGCTTTTGTGAATACTTCAGGAGGAGTATTTTAAAGCTTTTGAACGCTTGAGGAAAATTCAGGCTAGGGTCTCAAAACCAGAATGGTCCACAAAAACTTTTCCATATCGATTAGAAAACGTCGAAGCACTTACACAACTTAGACCCCGAATGGGATAAGGATATGGAGTTATGGATAGTTTTTGTATAGGTAGTTATGGCTCCACTCTTCATACAGATATTAACTCGCTGTTAAGATTTCGCACTTTAACCATTAAAATAATTGTAATTATGCATTAAAATAGGACGCATCTCAATATACGTACCTGGCCTCGTGGCCAGGAAACTGAATTTTTATTTTCATAGTAACATGACAACATCTAGAACGACTTGTGGCCTTGGTGCGGGAAATTAAATTTTTATTTCCAGTGTAACATGGCCGCATCTCGGCTTGTGACAATGTTGCTTTTAAACATTCCTGAACAACAACTACAGAGCAGCGAGGACTTTTCGGTTTATTAGTTTTTCTGCGGCTAACATGTGTAATTTTAATACAGGGTCGATTGGCTGAAAGAACTCCTAGTAGCGATGTTTTAGGGCGAAAAACCCAAAATCACAAATTTTCGAGCTATGGTCTTATAGCACTGAGGATATTCAGCAAATTTCAGATACATGGGTCAAATAGCGAGAGGGGATCCTACATTGTAGGAAAATACGTAGTCGTAGCACAATTTGAAATCGGCACCATCTCGATTTTCACTTCTATCTTGATTTTGATGGTGGTTGAGGCATACCAGTCAACGCCAAACCTAATACAACCCGTGCAATGACATTAGCTAGCAAATGGGTTTTATTCGTGTTGGTCATTCAGCGGAATGACGCAATGATTCTGTATTTCTATTGCCGAGCACTGTAATCAAGAAAACAATGTACTCAATCAGCTCTAGAACTATGAGTTGGATCTATGTTACGAGGCACCTGCCTTATCCCGCCGTTGATTGACCACTGAGCTACGTGAAAAAATGTTTACTCTTCACCTGCCAGTGTGATAAAATTAATCGTTTCGGGACTCTCAAATGACAACTGCGAAACGTCTTGCGACTCGTTAAGTAGATGAGCAGAGGAACTCTCGAGATTGAGTTCACTTAAGTGGGAAATGAAAGTAATAAAGGGCCAAGTAGGTGAGTGGATGTGCGCCAAGTCGTGGAAGAAGTGGAGCTACCTCCTCCCTCCACAGCTTCCTTAAAGTCGTAACGGGCGGTAGGAGGTTCGCTTATTTATTTGCCGAGAGGGGTTGGATCAACTTTAACAAGCTCCCTAACCAACTTCCCCACGATCGAGTAACATGGCAACTTTCTACCGTAATACCGTTTTCATCCTTCAGGAAACTACGTTTTTCTCGGTCGCTAACATCTGACTACTCGTCAGCGCTTGCCTTTGAGGGTAGACAATTTTTCCAAGAACCGCTGTTGCATATACGTCGATATTTGTAGTGTTCGCAAGCACATCACTGACAAGGTTGGCGTTTTCTAAGCTTATTTTCTATTTTCTTTGTAAACTCGCGTCATGAAAAGCGGATCAAGCGCGGACAGATGAATAATTCCGCCAAATTCCACGAAAGTGAGTTGTGTACGGTGAGCAGCCAGCATGCCCTTCATGAAATGGCCTACCGCAATACCCATGGGTCGAATATTGACCGTTTTTTTTTGGCTTTTTTTTCTAGAATTATATTCTGCATTGGAAATACCTAGGAAAAACTGAACGCGTCGAAACGAAACAAATATTATTTACCAAAATCACCTGGCTTCAAACCCGTGACGTCAAACATGGACTCGGGCTATCGAAGGGCTCGTGGAACGCTATGCCTATTCTACTTCGACTACATGGATGCCGCATAAATACAATACGCTTCAACGATATGTTTGGAAGGTAGGGACACTTGAGACACAATGAAGTCATAACAGTTCCCAAGTTGTCTATAAAATCACTGCAAAATCCGTGTCACATGGGTCTACTACTGTACAGGACATACAAGAATGTTGGGCCATTCATTGAGGGCGGTATTCATAGTCCTGACTTGAGTAAAAATAATACTTTACTTCTGAAAGTAAAATAATTTCTTAAGGAAATGCTTTATCTGATTTCGCTTTCATAGACATTACTCCCCGAAGTAAAGAAAAATCTTTCCTCAAGTCAAATTTTTTCTTTTACTTTATAGAATTGAGAAAAATCTTTGTTTAAGTCAAAATTTTTCCCAACTCTCTGGTTAGAGCTTAAGTTGGCAGTTCTGGTAGGGTGTGTGTTTTTGTTTAGTTATATGTCCTCGGCTATTAGCCATGCCGTTCTGTTGGTTTTCCGTTGTTGTGAACGCCGTTGTCCAGCATCCTCCCTGTGTCAGGACAAGTAAACAGTGGATCAAGCAACCTTTATTTTGAGAACTTCTATAATACACTTGGTGCTCGCGTTTAGGGGTTTTGACGTGCACTTACTTCTCCCATTCCCTTCTGAATTACTCCTCCCTTCTTTTCCTTCCTTCTTCCCTTTTGTTTTTACTCCCTATTTAACTTTTTTAGTTATCCTTTTAAATATAAATTACAATCTTACTGTAGTTCCTCGGTTTGCCTTTTCAGTGGAATCAACTATCAATTGGTCTTAGAAAAAAGAAAATGATTGGGTTTTATCCTACTTTTGGTCAGGCAGAATCTTATTAGTAGGCTAAGTCATAAAGTTAGCCAATAATGAACAAATCGAAAACTTTTGGAACAATTTTTAAGGAACTATCAAAATCGATGGCAAACTCCCGGCTCACGTTAGGATTACTTCGACGAGTGAACATTTACAAAATGCAAAGTAAATTGTTAAACCAAGTCCTTGTCACATGGGTTTATTATTCTACTGGACACACCTATAGAAATTTTGGCTGTTCATTTATTGGTTCTTTAATGTGAAATAATTGAAATAGCTATTTCTGATTGTTTCCAATAATTTTGGCCCCCAAAAAATAAATTAGGGACGATCTTTTTTTTTTTCAAATTATCTTTGATCACTGGTAGTGCCATTTTTTAATTGTCTTGATTCACCTGTTGACACTTTTTCTAGTGTTGTTAAACAAAATGATGGTGATTTCAGACAGTTTCCCAGGTTTCTGGCTCATAAAAAATCAATTTTGGGAGCAGAACCTTTGGTAGAACCTCAATTTTCCACTCCTTGGTCAAAATCGACTTCATATTCGTCTTCTCGTCCCACAAAAACATGGAAACCGATACTGAAAAGCTCATGTTACTAAAACACAAAAAATACCTATTTGCATACACATTTTCGCTCATAACACCCCTGGGTATATTCCGATCGGGTTGCAAAGTTTCGGGACACAACTAGGGCCCAAATGGAGCCTGTGTGCGAAAGAACGAATTTTTTAGACCGAAAATGAAGCCGGTATGCATCATCCGCATTCTCTCCGTTACATCGAACTTGTCATCCCGCTCATCGAAGTCAAAAAACAAAAAAAAACAAAAAAAACTGAATACTTGGGAAAAGGAACAAGAATGCCGAGAACGATGTCACTGAAAAGATGTCGTAGATGAAAAAGAGAACAGTGCAGACGATCAATAAGGAAATGCTTAAGGTACCTTTCGACGTACCTCAGTTTTTTCTACATACCTAGGCCCGAAAGTAAAGATTTTTCTTTACTTATTGTCTATGAAAAATAGGATTAAAGGAAATGCTAAAGGACGACTTAAGCATTTCCTTTATCACTGACTACGAATAGTCCAAGTGGACGATGCTTCCTTATTTGTTCACTTAAGCACTTACTTTTAATAAAGTGAGGACTATGAATACCGCCCTTATTGTTCCTTTCCCGTTTAATAATATTGAAATAGCTGTTTTTGACGCTTTTCACCAATTTTGGCCCCAAAAATTCGAATTAGGCCCCTATTTTTGACAAATTACATTCCGTGATTGAACTAGTCATTGAATAATTATCTCGGTTCACCTGTGTTATTATACAGATTTCTGGTGATTACAGCCATTTTCACAGGTTTTTGACCCATAAATACCGAATTTTGAGAAGTAAAACTTCAACAGAACCTCAATCCTTCACTCAGTGGTCAAAATCAACTTGATTTTGGTTTATTATTCTGTGAATAATACACCTATGTATTCGGTCAGCAAAAAATTTTTATAACACTATAGAGTGGAAAATTCAGGTTGTATCAGATGTTCAGATCCCAAAATTGATTTTTTATAAGTCAAAAACCTGGGAAACCGTCTGAAATCACCATCAATTTGTAGAATAACACTAGAAAAAGTATCAACAGGTGGATCGAGACGATTAAATGGTACTATCAATGATCAGAGATAATTTGAAAAAAAAGAAAAAAAAAGGAGTGTACCTAATTTGTGTTTTAGGGGCCAAAATTGGTGGAAACCACCAGAAATAGCTATTTCAATTATTTTATATGAAAGAAACAACAAATAAACAGCCAACGTTTCTCTAGAATCCAATAGAATAATAAACCCATGTGACAAGGACTTTGCAGCGTTTTTTGTTTGGCAGCCGCTTTATTGTCCAGCTATTCATTTCTTGTCAGGGACTTCTTAAAATACGATGTTAGTTTTAATCTCTTTTTGAAGAGAAGAGTTCAGCCATGTTTCTCGGAGGGGTGGAAGGTTATCAAAAGTTGCTACGGTATTTATTTCCCTATATATTATATGTTCAAGTTACTAAACTAAGTATCAACCACATCCAAAATAACCATCATTCTTCAAATGAAGTAATATCGCGGAGCAACCAACCCTATTTTTCAAAACTTAGATGGTAACGCCAAGCTTCGCGGACCAACTAGACCCCAAACGGGACTTACAAACCAAATTTCATCAGTTTTGGTTCATGGTAACTAAGGAAAAAACAAAGTAAGGCCTACTGCGCGCGTATAGAAATTTTTTTAAATCCATTTTTTGATTCTACATGTCTTGAAATAAAAACCATCTAATTTTGAGGGGAGAGTTTTTTTTCCATGCTTGATTCCCAAGGGAAAAAAACGCTGCAAAATAATACGCAACCGTTTTTTATTCACCTGTATAGATACCCCTTCTGCGTGGATCACTGTTTCTGAGGTCAGTACCCTAAATCGAGTAGTGGAGCCGGCCCGGTAATTATAGTTACAAAAAAATGCGCGGGATTCAGTAATTCAATCATTAATTTTTTGTAGTTATTCATGAGGCATAAGGTAAATAACAAACCGCTGTGCAAGAAACCGTTGCGTAATATATTAGCTCTATAGATGGCCCTTCTGCGTAGATCACTGTTTTCTGTGGTCAGTAGGTACCTACCCTCGAGCTACACCCAGGAATGCCCTGAATCTGGTACTAGAGCCCGGGAATTATAGTTTCACAAAAATACGCGGGATACAGTATTTCAGTCATTAATACGAGTATTATTTGCTGTTATTGATGAAGCATAAGGAAAATAATAAACCGTTGTGTAAGAAATCGTTGTGCAATAATTGATTCACCTGTATTATAGATGCCCCTTCTTCGTAGATCACTGTTTTCTGTGGTCAGTACCTACCCTCGAGCTCCCCCCCAGAAAAGCCATAAATCGAGTAGTGGAGCCGGCCCAGTAATTATAGTTACATAAAAATGCGCGGGATTCAATAATTCAATGATTAATATTAGTTGTAGTTATTCATGAAGCGTAAGGTAAATAATAAACCGTTGTGTAATAATTTACCTGTATAGATCTGCGCAACTAAGAAAAGTGCGAAGTACGGCGTACGGCAGAAGGAAAGACATTTTTTTACTGCATTTTCGGATTCTACATACCTCGAAGCGAAAACCATCAAATTTTGAAGGGGGGGGTTAACATTTTTTTCATGCTCGATTCCGAAGGTTCATTATTGAAAATAATAAACCAATAAAGCAAAACTGACACCGTTATGCGAGAAAGTAGATATATGAAAATCGTGTACCGATCAATGTATCAATGTGGTAGTTGAATACCTTTACAAAACCTCGCGATTAAAAAGCCATCTCAGAGGGGGGTGATATGTGAAATTTAACGAAGGCACGTTATAATACGAATGAGCTATAAAAATGATGATTCATAATGCAAAAATCTGTATTGCGCACTGTGCACGTTCTGATTAAGCGCGTATGTGTGATTTTAGCATTCTACGTGAATTGAGGCTGTTTAAATTTTTTTTTAAATCCTCGATAACAGATTTATTTTGGAGGGCCTTGAATTTTGGTCACCCTACCATAGATATGCATCGTAGTATTCATAAGGAAATGCGTGGTAGTGTTGATTTAAGGAAATGTATTAGTACGAAATGAATATGCGAATCATCTGAGTAGCCACCTTAGCAGTACAAATCCAACACCGCTGCCACTTCTAGGTGTATGGCTCCAACAAACATTCTCCACCCAATATGCAGACGGTGAGATTGAGTTAATATTAGCGAGACAGGTTTGTATGATTAAGGTCCACTCAGAGAACGTACTGCCTATGTCCGACCCGTAAAGGTCCGGTCGATTTGGGTTATCTCGTGCCACAGGTTACACTGTGGTCTACACGAGCCGAAGGAGCTCAGGGACTAATGGGGGACCCTCTCGAGCCCGAGTGTATTTTATGACGTCCCATCTCAATTTAGGATTTCGATTCCGCCAGGCGGAACGGCAGCAGGACCGAGCTACCTCCCTCGCGCGAGTTATTGACTCTGAGGGTTTGGGGGGGAGCGCCAGCTATCGTTCTGTCAAATCCAGACGTATGATAAGACCCCCCCCCCCCCCCCCTTCACTACCACAACCTTGTTCCATCACATCGCAGCGCAGATAACATCGCATTTCCTCTAACCTACTAACAACTCTATTACCCGGTACAATGCGAGATGGAAGCTCGGCCTTGTTTGTTTGATTCCCCACCGCCACCATCCCATAGGTAAGTAATTGGACCCTATAACCCACCAACCACTGAAGCCAACTCTACTTTTGTTCCCCAGTCGTAAACGATACTGGTTTAATTACGGGTTTCCATCAATCTTATCTTCGTCGTGATGTCGCTCCTCTCAAACTTCCATACATACCGAGCTTTCCCATTTGACTCGTATGAATATTTATCGTCTTCCTTTGTGAACTAGAATTCCCGAAACACCACTCGATTCATTTTCTGTTTCCCTTCGAATTGCTCCTACTCCCAAGCATGGTGAACCGTACAGACGTAGTCAGTAAATCCGGTAAATCAATGGTTTTCCAATTTTTACTTCTTCTGGGAGTCAGACCCAAATTTGCGCCATGGCAGATTTTGGTTTACTATTATCAATAATGAACCTTTGGAATCGAGAATGAAAAAGGAAAGTCTCTCCCCCCCCCCCCCCACCCATCAAATTACGTAATTGGTTTCCGTTTCACCGTATGCAGAATCCGAAAAAGGAATTTAAAACTCACATTGTCAGGAATTTAAACAACACTTTTGTCAGTTACCATGAACCAAAATTAATGAAATTTGGTTTTTACGTCCCACTTGATGTCTGGTTGGTCCGCGAAGCTCGGTGTTACTGACAGTCATCTCTAAGCTGTGAAAAATAGGGGTTGAACTTTTCAAAATGCCGTACGTAGCTCGAAAACTTTCAATAGAAGGGTATGGTTTTTTCAAAGTTTTAAATTGATCCGTTTTGTTAACTGATCTTTAACTAAAGAAGTTTATGAGACCACCCGGTGCATTGCACGGCCAGCCGTCCGTTTGCATCGAAAAGCATCGTCAACATGATCGTGAATGAAACGGTATAAATCCGGCCTAGATATTACTGTTAAGGAACACCTTATTATAACCACTGATGGCTGTATGAAGTCGAGTTGGTAGTTCTGTGATATTATTTCATCTGAAGAATGATGAACCTTTTGGATTTTGTTGATAGGTACTTTTGTATATTGAACAAACGTTCATAATAACAACAAATAATATTAATGATTGAATTATTGAATCCTACGCATTCTTATGAAAGTGTAACTCCCTGGCCGGCTTCAGTACTCGATTTAGGGCTCGCATGGGGGAACCGCCAAGGTAGGTAGGTACTGACAGAAAACGGTGATCCACGCAGAAGGTCTATACAGGTAAATATTAAACCGTTGTTCTGGTACCACCCAATCAATCGATTCAATATCGACCATTTAAATAGCCACGAACATTGCTCATCTGGTAAGGTAAATAATAATTTCATTTCTCAACACCGAAATAAATTCAGTAAAATTAATAAAAAGAAGGAATGTGGTAACTTGACCTAATAAGACTTTAGAAAAACAAAAACATTTTGGGACAACACTATTGGAATTTGAAACAAAACCAGAAGAAATGTCGATGGCTCAAGTAGATTGAAAATCCGATGGTATAGTCATGCTTTTTCTAATCGGAATTACATCGGTTAGTCCCTATGTCGCGTTTTTGAAAACAGAAGGATGAATTCATCGGCAGAGCTCCATTAATTATCCAAATTGAAATGCTTTTGTTCCAGGTTGTTCATCAGCGTGCAGGTGGAATGTTCCTGCAGATATCAGTACATCGGTCCGCACGTTATTTGTATCCTTGAACATTGTGTATATACCTGAATTCCAATGAGTTCTATATGAGATTATCTCGTGGCAATATTTCACATCGTCTCGCATTATTCACACAAGCCCACAGACCTCGCACCCCGATACCAACGTGGTATAGATATCAGAGGTTCCGCTCTTCAGCCAACTACTCTTATTAGCCAGGGCGAACCCTGGAACTATATCACAAGGCTGAGGATCCTGAACTACATCACTACATCACACGGGTCAATTAATATCGATTGCCCTTATCTCTGCCTAATTAAAACACTGGCCTTAGACGGCTCCATTATTCAGGCGACCGGCCGTGAATAACATAGAACGACCGTTGGGCTCACCTTATCTTATTACCTACAAAATAGGCCTAGTTCCAAAGGTCAAAGAGATCCATTACACAGGTAGCGTCTATGAAGCTCGTGTTCAACTTAAATATCTACGGGCAACTATGCCGAATATAGACATCACATTATTAACCAGACATGGCGAACCCAATAACCCAAATGGAAGGCCAGTGTAAGATTAGTCAGCATAGCTAATACGAAGTTTGTCAACACAACACTGAGATACAAGGACGCGTTCTTTCAACCATCTCCCTAATTACATTCGATGGAAAAAGTAAAGGTTGAAATTTTCAGAACGCCGTAGCTCAAAAAATATCAGTGAAAGGTTATGGGTTTTATGACGTTTTGGTTTAATACTTTTAATGATGAAATCAAGCATGGGAGAAAAAAAATCACGCATGATTGAACGTTGTTCCGTGATGTTATTTCATTTGAAGGATGATGGTTATTTTGGATTTTGTTGTCAGGTACTTTCGTACCTTGAACAAACGTTATGCTTCATGAATAACAGCAAATAGTCAATGATAGAATGTTCGAATCCAACACATATTTTTATGGAACTGTCACTCGCCCGCCGGCTCCAGTACTCGATTTAGGGCTTTCCTCGGGGGAAGCACGAGGGTGGGTATTGAACACAGCAAATAATTATCTACGCAGAAGTGGCATCTATAAAGGTATAATAAACCGTTGTGTAATAATTTGCAGCGTTTTTAAATTGATCCAGAACTTTCGGATCTTTTTCATTTTACGTTCAGCCGTTCGTTCACATTAAGGCACCAAGGGTGACACCGAAAAGCTTTGTAAGTGTCATACAGTAGGTACTTATACATCTAGTAAGGGCTCAGATTTCATTTGCTGGGCAACACCTGAATATAATCACGCATGGCTGAATGAAACCGCGTCGGTTGTTCCGTGATATTATTTCACTTGAAGATGACGGTTATTTTGGGGTTTTTTATGGGTACTTTTTGAACTTCAACAAACGTTATGCTTCATGAATAACAACTAATAATAATTAAATGATCGAATTCTTGAATCCGTCACATATTAATTTATGAAACTGTAATGAGGAGTACCCATGTTTTCCTTTTATATATCTGAATGAAAGTAGGTTCCACTTTAAGAATTTTGAGACCAACCGCACTCTTCTACAATGAATAGTTCTTTTTCTATAGCTTTCACCGTTTTGGCAACAAGTGACGTCACACTTAACCAGGGTATCCCTCCCTGCCGGGAGAGGTGCAATGACGTCACTTGTTGTCAAAACTTCGGAAGCTCATAGAAAAAGAACTATCCATCCTATTATTATTTATTATTTACTTCTATTGTATTCCCTTTCTGCGTAGATAACTGTTTTCTGTTGACAATACCTACCCTCGAGCTCCCCCCAGGAGAGCCCTAACTCGAGTGCTGGAGCCGGCCCGGGAATGATAGTTTGATAAAAATGCGCGGGATTCAATAATCCAATCATTAATTATTTGTTGTTATTTATGAAGCATACCTAAGGTAAATAAAACGTTCTGTAAGATACCGTTGTGTAAGAAATCATTTTGTAATAATTTACCTGTATAGATGCCCCTTCTGCGTAGTTCAGTCTTCTGTTGTCTAGTACCTACCCTCGAGCTCCCCCCAAGAAAGCCGTAAAACGAGTAGAATTCATTCATTAATTATTTATTGTTATTCATGAAGCATAACGTTTGTTCAAGTTCAAAAAGTACCTATCAACAAAATCCAAAAGATCCATCACTTTTCAAATGAAATAATATCACAGAACAACCAACTCGACTTCATACAGCCATCCGTGATTATAATCAGGCGAACCCTAGCAATGCTATCTGGTCCGGATTCATACAGTTTGATTCACGATCATGTTGACGAAGCTTCTCGGTGTACACGAACGGTGGTCGTACAATGCTCCGGGTGGTCTCAAAAAATTCTACAAGTCAAGATCAATTCAAAAACGTTAAAAAAACTATACCCTTCTATTGAAAATTTTTCGAGCTACGGCGCTCTGAAAATTTCAACCCCTATTTTTCACCCCTTAGAGATGACTGACAGTAAAGACAAGCTTCGCAGACCAACTAGACCTCAAACGGGACCTACAAACCAAATTTCATCAATTTTGGTTCATGGTAACCAAGAAAAGTGCTAATACGGCGGAGGCGGATGGACAGAAATTGTTTAATTGAATTTTCCGATTCTACATACCTTGAAACTGAAACCATAAAATTGTGAGGGGGGGGGGGGGGTTAATTTTTTTTTTTTTTTTTTTTTCATGCTTGATTCCGAAGGTTCATTATTGAAAATAATAAAACCAAAATGGGAAAGTGTTAAACAAAAGCCATGGGTACCCCGCATTACCCGCCCGACTCCGGTTCTCAATTTAGGGCTTCCCTGGGGGAAGCAAGAGGGTAGGTATTGACCACAGAAAACCATGATCTAAGCAGAATGGGTATACAAGAATAATGAACCACTGTTAATAATTTGCAGCATTTTATATGTGTGTGTAGAAACCATGCTAAATCAATGTGTGGGTAGGTAGAAATCAACCGCTAAACACGACCCTACCAAGTCAGGCTTGCACTAATAGCAATTTAATGATCTACGCAGAAGGGGTATCTATTATTACACAACGGTTTGTGACCTCTATAGATACTCTTCCTGCGTAGATCATTGAATTCCTATTAGCGCAAGCCTGATTTAGTAGGGTAGTTTTTTGCGGTTGATTTCTAAACCGTATTGTAATAATTTGCAGCGTTTTAGTTAAGACGATCTGAAGAGGAGAAAATGAACTTCAATAATCTCCCCACTTCTATAGCATTTCAACCATTTAGTCGATTCAAGCATGTGTTATCATGATGAAGGTTCACAAAAATGAAACCTTGAAAGAGAAGTTGCCCTTCGTACAGTGAAGCAGTCGTCATGTGATGTGGGAGCGGACACTGCGTGGCTGAGAGGCAGCCGAGCGTAGTTCCGTCGGTTCCCACAACCTCCCGAGTCTCCTGCCCTCCCTGAAGGCTAAGTACATCCATCCAACTTCTTCGGCTCCCGGACCAGCCATCACGTGCCTCCTCTTCTGCCTCACCCTGAAGAAAGCTGTAGTTTTTACGGGTGCGGCGTTTTTCTAGTTTATCGAGCGTGATGAAAGGAAGAAGGTTGGCTGACGTGCCGTCATAACAAGGAGTTATCGGTAACACTCTAACGCACCCGTTTTCAAGGTGAGGTGCACTCGGAAAAGCTGTGGGCAAACTAAACGGTTTTGTCTGTCCGTCATGCAATATAACCACTCCCAAAATAGATAGATGGAATTTAGAGAAATCAGGAAAAAATGAAAACAAAAAAGAAGGTTAACATTTTGTTGGAGGACAGTATAAATGTCTAAATGGCACCTACTCACTAGACGAAAATTTCGTTGAGGGAGAGCATAAATATTTAGATGGTACCTACCTACTCATTTGACAAAAATTTTGTTGGGGGAGAGCATCAATATCTAAATGGTACTCATTAGACGAAGATACACACTTATTATTCGAGAATCATACTTTTCGAAGAAGATATACCAGTTTTTGAGACAGTTCCGCATGGGACGACTATATTTTCCTACTATCTCCACCACCGAAGCCAATTTTTAGAAAGAAAAACGGATTTACTGAAAGGTTGTGCATTTCCAATAATGCCCGAAAAATACACTGTTATCCCGGTTTCGGTGATCGAACCATCGTCAGCAACAAACAATATTGTAGTTACTGGTCGAGGGTGTCAAAATGACAGCTGAAAAATGACAGGTCAGGTACATCGTCGGAAAGTATGATTCTCGAATAATAAGTGTGCAGCATCGTCTAATGAGTACCATTTAGATATTTATGCTCTCCTCCAACAAAATTTCCGTCCAATGAGGAGGTAACAGTTAGATATTTATGCTCTTCTCCAACAAAACGTTAACCATCTTTTTTTCTGAATTCTCTAAATCCCATCTATCTATTTTGGGAGTATTAGTGGAAATATTCAACCTTTCAATAACTCCGTGTTTCCTTGAAATAGGTTTCCACGATTTCATCGCGAGTGATTTAGTTCCAACTTCTAGACACAGATCTCCAACACTTCGCAAATCTACAACACCACCTTGTTATAAGAGTTTTACTGTAATGTTTCATGTTAGTGAGTAATAATCTTTGGGGTCAAAGCTGCAGAAATCGTATTTCCAGTTCTCTGAATCTCAAGGCAGAGATGGAGGAATTTCTATATATTTATAAGAAATAATGAGAGGCGATACACTTGACTAGAGCGGCTGGATACCAGAAGCGCTAATCCTCAAAGGTAGGTGTATGAAAGCGCTAATTTCGGGAGGTTTTCTTGAACGAAGAAGCGTGGAAAAGCGTGAAGGAGAGGGTAAGAAAGCACGAAACCCCGGACTACAGTAGTTTGTGGAATTCCAGGCAGAAAGCAGGTAGAAAGTGAAAAGAAGAAAAAAACTTCCTAATATTGAACATGCATTTTTAATCTTAAGTTGGAAAAGTTTAGAGATGAAAAGTTTACAAATTAGTAAGTCAAGAAGTAGGTACTCGTTATTATTGTCCTCTTATTATTTATACAGGTAAGTCCGAAAGTGTTGTCTACTGGGATTACTGCTGATGTAGCTCCAAAGCCCAAAATGCTGTGGACCTTTCGGAATAGAGCCTGTCCAAAATGAAAAAAAAAAACCAGTCATGCAGCATGACTTAATGAGCGAATTTTCAAAGAAATATTCGAATTAATGGCTATGGTTTTGAATAAAGGAAAACTTCTTCCTCCTACTGTTAGTACCTAAATTGAATAATTTGAAATAGATTTTTTCTTTCGTCTTCCTTCTAGTAATACGTGGGCCGGTACTTGTCTATCTATGAAGGTATCATAACAATTATATGTCAAATGGGAAATTCAAGGAGTTGTACTAATCGTTTGCCTCCCCCTTTTTTGCTTCGAACTCTCGTCTTCAATTAATACTTCTCACATTTTTCAATCTGACCACTCTAAGGGGGTGGGGGGGGGGGGGGGTAAGAGTTTAAAGATTATCCTAGTTTTGGGTAATTTTTGCGCACTTTAAATGCTCTAATTTAAGAACGGATTTAGATATCTAAAATCCGATTTCACCATCGTGTTCAGCGTGCAAAAACCTTTAAAATGAGGGGTCACTTGTTAGAAAATAACATTTTGGAGATTTTTGGGTAATTTTTGCGCACTTTAAATGCGCCAAAACCCTCCTTAGAGTAGGCCAATTTCGCCCACCTTCGAACTTAGCCTTTCGATTGCCAAGATAGATTTTTTGTGCAAATTTGAGCTGTTTATCTCAATTCTATCGAGAGTTATCGTCTGGAGTGACACATATATATATAAATATATATATATACATATAAAAAAGTGTTAAATTTCAGGAATCGTTTTAGAAAGGTCTGAAACGGATTTCTATGAAGAAAATTTCCAAAAATTTATATTATTTAAATTTCGAAGCCATTGCAATAGCTTCATTTTCTTTGAAAATTCGCTAATAACAACAGGAGATCTGAGCGTCCGAGAAGCTCAATTTTACTGAGTTAGCTGCCTTCTCGAAGTCCAAAATGAATTGTTTTGAAGAAAAGTGTAGACCGTCACGCAGCTCCTTCAAAAACTCCCGCATATTTCGGTGAAGCGTGTACAGCTGGGCAAAGAATTTACGTACGGCACTTTACATCCTTAGAATCGCCTTGAATTATGGACGGGATCAGTCGTAGTGACAGCTAACATCGTAGAAAGACCGGATAACAGTGAAGCGGCACGAAACGAACTGGCTCGATGAACGAGATAAATCTATTTACCTAACCACAGCGTTGTTCACATAGATGACGCTGACCTACAGCCATCTCCCCGGTTCACTTCACCACCTCCAGTAGTTGTCAACAACTTTCCTTCAACCAAAAATATTCGCGCTTATGCAACAAACTTCATGCAGACAATCGGCGTTTTTTCGCGCTTTCGCAACCTTTTCCGACGGCCCCTTGCTGGATTAGCGCTTCCTCACGCCTCCGAATAGAGCGACAGGTGGTCAGAGCAGCGAATTATCAATTTTATAACAAATCATTAAAATTATCAAAGAAGTAGGTAACTGAACTTACATCCCGGGCCTAAGCGTAGGAAGAAGACTAGCACTAACTTAATTTAATATGATTGGGATCAAAACTTTATTTGGAGAGTGCTGTATACGGCAATACTAGAAAAGACTGCGCTAAGATCGTTAATCGCGTTACAGATCCGAAAAAGTGGCAAGACATGAACATGCATAATGAGTAAGCATCCAAGAATCTGCTATAATAACAAAGGGACTAACACACTCTGCGTTATGATCACATCATATTTACGTGCATAAAGAAATTTTGCATTACGATATGGGGTGTTTCATACTAAAAACCGAAAATCGAGGGAGCATTTCACCCCAAATAGGGTTGGGATTTTAGGCACGATAAGAGTTATAGCTTTTACCCCTCGGTAAGATGGATATACCTACATCTAGGAAGGGGAAAAGGCTCTTCTGCAACTGCCATTAGCACAGGCCCCGCCTCTCATTTCGGGTCCAAGATTGCAGGGATATCCCCAGCGGTCAGTGTCAGGGAAATTGCTGTGAGCGGGGGCGGCAAGGTTATATAACAAGATAAATGGACTGGTAGTGGTTGTGAGGGGAGGGTAGGAGAGGGAATTGCTGATAGATGCAGATGATCATATCAACACGTAATCTGTAGCCAGCACATGCGTCACTCCCCAACGTGAAATGGTCAGCTTGAGGGTGTCCCATCTGATACCACATTATCTCTACCATCCAGAGGGAAACTGCTTACCTTTTTGAGGGAATGATCATGAAATATTGTAGGGGGGTGTGAGATTCACAAATAAAGGCGACGGACCACAAGGTCTAAAATAAAATTCATTATAACAGCGATGAATGGAATGGAAAACACGATGATGAGGAACAAACATGGTTCATGACACACATGAGGACCATCATACATGATAAGTAAACACATTTTGACTTCCAACTCACGGAAGAAGTGATTTTGCCATTTTCAGATGGTTAGTCCTACATTTTCATTAGGTCACATCTAACTGCACCTCCTCGTTAGCTGCAGAAAAATGTAGTTTTTTGTTTCTTATTTTCAATAATGAGAACCTTTGGAATCGACCATAAATGGGGAGGGGAGGGGAGGGAGGGGGGCGTCCTCTTAGAAATTTTATGGTTTATGCGTTTCCTTCCTTATAGCTACTATCAAATTTGATTTCTAGGTCCCATTCTGTACGGGCTTGAAATGTTCAAAACGCCTTAGCTCGAAAACGTTCAACAGAAGGATATGGTTTTTATGACGTTTTTAAATTGATGCCAAACTTTGCGATTTTGGACCCGTACGTCCAGCCGTTCGTTAGCAGCAAGGGGCTGAAGTCTGAACCCAAAAGCTCCATCAACATGAATGCGAGTTATACGGTATACATCCCAGACATCACGGCTGGAAAACAGCTGATTATCACGCATGGCTTTTTGAAATCGAGTTTGGTGTTCCGGGATATTGTTTCATTTGAAGAGGGATAGTTATTTTGGAGTTTGTTGATAGGCACTTTTTTACTTATTTGTTGATAGGTATACGTTTTTTGTTCATGGTCAAACAAATCATCCGAATTATGTGAAAAATTGGAAATATATCGAGGGTCCTACTTAGGTTCAGGGACCATCAGAATTTCAAGAATGACCGGTTGATGGGGCCGAAATGGCGCGTCACAGGAGATGTGGCGGTGGGAAAATTCATATTTTTATGTAACTGTAATTGCTCGGCCGTTTCCAGTACTCGGTTTACTGCTTTCCTGGAGGAATTACGAGGGAAGGTATTGACCACAGAAGACAGTGACCTACGCAGAAGGTGTATCTATGCAGGGAAGTAACATAGTACCCTTTTGTAATAATTATTTGCGGTGAGTTGTATTATTTTATCATTTATTATATTGAACTTGTGTTTATTGGGTTTATTTTCAATTATTTACATTTTACATGAGGTACACTAAGTATAATAATCCAAACACTACAACTCCATTTAAGGTAACATTGTACTAGGAGTTACAATGATGGGATTAACATACCCCCTTCAACGAAAATTAGTTAGGATACGTATTTGACACAAACAAATAGAACAAATGAAAACACAATTTTGACTCGCGGCAAAAATAATAAAACTACGGAAAAGTTTATTACTAATTTTTGAATTATAATGTAGTTTAAATTTATTTTTGAAGACATTCACTGATGACGGAAATGAAAATATGGCTGGAGGAAGAGTATCAAATAAAATCATACTGCATAGTAACTACTCTGCAGAAAGCAAGTGAACGTTCAAGGATCAATGAATTCGGTTTTAGCAGATCTGATGTGAGACCAATGGTATCTATGTACCTACAACTAATTTAGGTGCCCATAATGGTGAGACAGTATACGTTAACTACTTTAAACCTTTTATTATGTATGCGGGAAAATAATAACGTTGACGACTTTCATAACGAACTTTCGATTTAATAAGACACCGGACCGGTGGGGAGGGTGTGGCCATCGTTAAGTTGACATTTGCGAGGTTTCTGATCGGACGATCAGAGGTGTCCCCCACTACGGGAACTTCAAACATGGTTTTTGGAAGATTCGCCCAATCATATTATCCTTCAACTGTCAACGTGACTATGCCAATACCGACTTCTGATTCCTTCTACACACCGAGAAAAACGTAAGATTCTACTGTCGTGATGGAAAATGATGACTCACTCACAGCGAATTTGAAATGGCATGCAAATGCAGGAAATGAAAAGCAAACATACAATAACAATCATGTGCATACGACTAAATGTAAGAAATGGGAAACGAAATAAAAATAAAATTTTTCATGAGGCCATTTTTTGGGAACCATCCCTCAACGAGCCTCAGTATTTGTTTCGATCATGCATACTTATAGTTATATGAGCTTTTCAAGGACAGATGTGAACCTATACATCAGACTCTTCGACGAAATGAAACAACTTCAGGACCTAGTGGGCTACCTGCTTATTACGATACTTACAGCAACAATCCGACTAGATTATCTACGAGTATCTCCTGTTTTTCCTGTTCCCTATTTTTATTTTTCCTGAAGGTGGAGTGTTGCGTGGTGGAGTGTGGCATGGTGAGGTACACTGTGTGGGAAATTGGAGCTTAAACTGCCCCGTTATGAAGGGATGTCGTACGGTAAAGATGCTATTATGAAGTGGTATATTGTTGTGTTGAATAATGGGGTACATACTGCCCAAAGTAGTTTTTGGTTGTCCTGCTCCTTATGTTGTGGTGCTGTGCCTTTATTGCTCTTTCCTGGTTTGACTGACTAGTATCATTCTGTGACGTAACATAGGTAGGTACATAATTTTGGCAACCATCACATAAGTATGAAGTAAGATTTATTCGAAACCCACAAAACCTTATAAGCTACATTCTGAAGTCAACCATCTATCAATAAATTATCAACTTACTCGTACCTAGGCGTAATAACAGTAATGAACATCTAAAATGTTTGACTTACTAAGTAGAAAAGTTATGTACTGTGAGAAAAGTTTGATTTTTTGGTAAACGGCTATTAAAAATAAATTTATATGAGTTGCCACAATGAAACAACGCATAAAATGCTGCTCTCAGGATTTTAACGGTCCAATAATTATTCTTCCGGAAGTTCAGTACGATTTTCGAGCGAGAATCCACCCCGGGGCAAGCATAAATTAATATGGTATTAATTGTCAGAGTAAGCACTCGAGGCCGCTTAAGGCATAAATTCATTGAACCCCAACATTTCCTGGCTCGCCAATATTACAAAGTTTGACTCAACTCCCCTAACTCCTCATTCAACTTCGCGCACCTATACGTAAAACCCAGAAACCGCGGAGACAACTTTTCCAACAAAGCATTTCAGTGTTTTGAAACATGTTATGGAAATGTGTTTTCCTGGGTTGTAGAGAAGGACCTAATACTCGAAGTTATAAAATTGAAAAGTTGCTCCCTCCGTAACGCCCCCTTTCCGGAGCAGCCGAACCGTGATGCTGTACGGCGATGTTGTGAGTTTGTATGGAAACCCTAATCAGGGGCTTTTGAAAACCGAAGTCTTAATAAAGAACCCTCTTTCCCGCATTCCTAAATGAGGATCGCGTGATTCGCTGGCTCAAAACAATCGCTCTTCCCTCCACATTATGACGCTGGTAAAAAACGAAATTCGTCATTAGGACGTTCGCAATTCCCTTCCACCGCCTCCGAGATCTCCCTTTAATCTTACCTTGTGTACCTACTTCATTTTTAATTAATGACCTTCTTTCTGTGAATGAACGGTGCAATTTAATTTCGCGATATGTGACAAAAGACGTTGGACGTGGAGAAACCTCAAAGTGAATCATAGGCTAGGCTTACCTGATTCAATAACCTTGTGTTTGGAATAGAATGTCGGTTTTCAAAAGGGCACCTCCTAGAAGCTGGGTTTCTTGGCTAGCAATATTCAATCGCTGTCCATTTTCAAACCACTATAAATGTATAATATGGCGAATGGTTTGAACAAAATTCTTCACGTAATGCCATTTGACCTCTGTCCCGCATTTGCAGTGGCCTGATTTTCGTTCAAGAGAGAACAGGATGAGTAAAATAAGGCCGGTATAATATGCATATCTCCTACTGACCTTGTGATTGACCTCCGTATCCAACAATTTGTCACGTTTGTTAATTCAATTTACCATTTCCTTGGTGGTGGGCTCCATCAGTATATTTTGCTTTCATGTAATTTGTAATACCAATACAATATGAGCAACATCTATAAAACTTTATATATTATTGGAATGCAGAATTGGAAGTTCCCACAAATTGTAAAAAAAATAGATTTTAGCTAATTTTACTAATGAAAACAGACCTTTTTCATGTATTATTTCGAGAAATTGCGACAAAACTCTACTCATTTTGCTATCCAACTTTTATTTTCATAAATGATTTTAATTGATTGAATTACAAGAGAAGTTCTTCAGTAACCACTCCAAGCACAATCGCACCAAAAGGGCTAGATTAAAATAACAATGTTGCCCTCAATATGAATTTATTATTCATACTGAGTGAGAGCAATGGAGAGGAAAATCTATTTCCTTGTTTTAGTCATCGGTCTAGATTTCATTCGACCATTGCATCAAGAAAAAACATCATACAATGAATACTATATTTTAGTTGTTGTATCCGGAAGTTCTTTGGTTTAATATTTTCTGTGGTGTAACTACTCCTCTGCAACCGTGGACATTATCTTAGTTGCTTAAATCGTTTTGAACAGGGAAATAACACGTCAATGAACTAAACTGAACACTATTCTTTATTTAATATCCATATGCATGATGATTCGGCGATAACAATCGGACCTTGGTAATTAATTAGAATTCCCTTAATAAGGAGTTGAGAGGGCATTAAACACTTTCGAGAATGGCATGGCGAGTTTTATCAAGAGAAATATACACAAAAGATGAGTGCAAAGCGGGGGAGGGGGAGAGATATTAAAATTATTTCCTCCAGTGGGGGATGAGGAAACCCCAGGAAAATTCCAAAGGAAGACTTGGACCTTGGAGCGAGGTTGACTCTAAGATTAATCATCGCTCAGTCCTGTTTAATTAAGACCTTGGGACAAACGGATGGAGCCTCTGGAGAGAGGGTACGGAACGAATAAAATCTTTTATGGCTTTGAACTACGAGAGGAATGATAAAGGTTTCTTCTCTCAAGTTTTGCAGCCGATGTAAAGGTTCCAGGTGATTTAGTGTACATGGAAGAGGGTATCGCAAGATCCCCGGCACCCCTTTGCCACCTCTTCTCTCAGAACCCTTGTGCCGCCTTCATGAGTGACGCATATAAAACAGGTGAAACGAGGTATCAAGCTGTACTTATGATAAAGTGGGAGACTTGAAAGAAGGATTTTCCTGAAAAATTATCTCTCATTAATTCACCTCTGAGGGGCGTCAGAGGCCGGTGATACCACTGGGTGCACCAGCCGAGATGCCCCCACAGTAATAAATAATATAGAAGTATAAGATATACCTGTACCCTCTGCATGGGCGTTGATAGTAAAGACACTACCACATTTTCGGACGCATGAAGAAACGGTGCACCAACCGAAGCGGGGTGGAAAAATGTGTAAATGGACAGAAACCGGACAGATTACTTACTGCGCGCTGGAATCCATGGCCTCGGACTTTTTATGGCATTCCTACACGGAACGGCATGAAACAGGCTAGTGGTTCAACTATTTCAGTCACGTCGAACCAGAAGAGTGGGCAAAGAGTACTAGGTAGAAGGATTTGTTCATTTTTCGAACCAATAGTAATCCTTAGTGAACCTATAAATGCAGCTTATTGGAGGAAGCCACATCGAAGAACATGGCGAGACGGGATCCGTAATACATGAGGTAAAGAAGAACGAAAAGTCAGCGGATGTGACCAACCCAATCGGGGAGCCGATTCAGTTCCTACAAGTTTTCCAATTCCACGAGTGAGGGCTACCTATTCGTAAAACATTTTTCTTTCCAGGCCCATTCAGGAGCCGAAGATCAGCGATTTCCTCATAATTGAGTGCCGCGTATTAATTTAGTAACCAGGGTAACGCCATCTTATATTTACCATTTTTGCGCAGGAAATTCACCAATACTGACGGTTTAAAGATTATTTAAATAGTTAGTGAAACATGAATAGAAAAATAAATGTGGAAGTTCTTCTTGTAATCTCGTGCATCAGGAATCTACGTGTACTCAGCATTCCTACAACTCGGAGCATTCGCTACAAGTGGAAGCTGAATTACAAGCACCCATAGAACTACAGAACCAAATATACGAAAATAAGTATCAATATCATTACATTCCATATCGTAATTCAACACAAGGAAGAACCACGTATTTTTGGAATCGGCCCTTGGTCCACCACCTCAACTTTGTCCAATATATTTTTAACCCTTTCCAGTCCTGACTGTTTTCACATAAGTAGGTACCTTAGTGTTGAGAGTTTGATGGACGTCAATTATTATTTTCCGACGCTTCAGCATCCAATATTCTAATATACAAGTTACAATAATTAATTCAAGTTTTGACTTTTGTCAATTACAGTAATCGATGAGCACTTTTACACTCACCGCTACAAGAATAGGTAGCCCCCCCCCCCCCCCACCACATCAATTGGTCCGAAATATTCACTGCACGAAATGAACTTTCCTTGAAACACGAAAATTTTACCACCAAACATTATAAAAATTTTACAAATTCAAGCTCATTATTATTATCAGTTTGGAAACAACATTATACAACTAAATACTAAGGCCTTTTTCCTTATTTGACAAATGGCCCTTGCAGTTTGATAAGGCTGTTACAGCCATAGTTATTGAACATGAGTTATAGTACTTTCGTAAATCGAGTAAATATTATATTTATTATGTTTCAAAGCTAGGTGGTATTTGGCTAGGTCTAATATTTTCAAGCGCACTGCAAGTTAGTATAAACTAACATTTCCCCTTGACTCTGTACATGGCACAGAAAAAGAATAGGTAGGTATGTGCCTAAATTATTGAAGACTTCCCATAAGTATACCCAGTGACGGAAGAGAGGGGCTAAGGGGAGCTTTAGACTCTAGAGGGTCCACCATCACTCTCCCCACATTCTGTCACAACCTTACAAATAATCAGGTCAATCCACCGTGTTTCTCTTATGGCCAGCCTGGGGGGGCGGGAGGTTACCCGTATCTATGTTGTGCTCTAAATTGTAGTATTTGACATGTGTTTTTGAAAATCAAATCATTTCCGTACGTTAGGTCCCTTATTTTTCCCGTCCCCAAAATTTGCTGTCCTATTTTTGTGCACCTCAAATTCTCCCGCCCTCCTCAACGCTCTCCGCAAATGCCCACTTGGCCCGTCTGCAAATCGGGGACTGTATTAAATATAATACATTGACCATGTTGTGTTGGATATAGACTAGTATTTCATAAAACATTTACTGTGGAGAGGAACTGTAAAGATTTTATTTGAAATAATGCACTATGATATCAATTAAAAAACCAAAATACATTGTTAAAAACATCGTTTTAGGTTAGGATTTTTACAAAGAAATTTCCGGGTGAGCCCCCCCCCCCCCCCCCCATCGCCCTTTCTCAAATTCTGGATCCGCCACACTGAGTGTACCTATCGTTGACGACTGATATTTTAGTAATATTTTATCTTTCCTTCATACTTATTACTTATACGTATTAATGTTACCCCTAGCGCATTCAATGAATTCCACCTACTCGAAGAAGGATATTGAGTCTACGACTACTGTTCAAAACAAATGGGGTAGGTTCATCACGAAACGTGCCCAAATTTATTACTCAGAAAAACGACGAGTCCACAAACATAGCACTATCTATAAATTACAAATTCATTTGGCACACAGTCGAATAGGCGCAGAAGCTCCAAAGCGTTCCAAACATTCACCGATCAAAAAGGCCAAAGAAAGTAAAGGAAGGAGCACGGCATGGAAATGTAGAAATTCAATATAACGGACTAATCCGAATAAATCAGTGTTTTGGAGGTGGAATTTCGTGGAACATTTTTACAAGGGCCGAACTGAGGTTCACGGCGCCATTTATACGATTTTCTTCCGCCTCCTTTTTCACACCACAAGAAAGAGAGAAGCGTTCCTTCTCGAAGCGTTTGAAGTCAGTTGATTCCCACCCAATTAAAGCTGTGGGAATACCGCAAGGCTTGAACAAAAGAAGCCTGGTTCAACTATTAGAAAGAAATCCTCTTCTCGCTTCCTAGTGGGAGTCTGTGTCGGAATCGACAGGAGGTCGAACTCTGTCGGTACCTGATGATTATCAGCATACCTAGAACCTGATTTATGAACTATTTTCGTTATCCATAATACTTACTAATCATTCACTCTTGCGTCGATGGATGAACGTACCTGTAAAAATACAAAATACTGATTATTATGGAGTGCAAAAACATAATTACAAACATGTTACAAGAATTTTTTTTTAACCTTTCACGGCGTTTACCTCCATGTTCACCATACGCCTTCGTGCAGCCCACTGGTTGTCATCTGTATGGTTTCACTATAGTGGGAGAAATGAAGCTCACTTGTTAGTGGAAGAACCCAAATCTGAACAAATTTTGAATCAAAAGCATAAAGAGTGGAGTTTTCGCATTTCGTTTACTCCCACATTTTCAACACTATTAAATGTTTTGAATTTCTTCTGCATTTGGATGTTATCAATTCGAAATATATTATCATATGTACCTACTGGTGCCCGCTTTTCACGAGGTTTGGGAGGAATTCAGAATTAGTTGTGTAATTTAGTTGTAAATGTTGACGATTTTAGATAACTTTGAAGAGTCAGAACTCCTTTAATTTACTTTTGTTTTTCTCGTGATTTTTCCACAACGATATTTGTGAAAAAATGAGAAAACGCTGCGAATTTTTACAAAACGGTTTATTGTTTTCCTCCATGGAAACCCCTCCTGCACAGATCGCTGAATTCGTATTAGGGTTAGACCCTGATTTAGTAGTCATTTTTTGCGGTGGATACCTTAGTACCCATGTATGAACGCACGCACAACACACACACACACACACACACACACACACACACACACACACACACACACACACGCACACGCGCACACACAAACTTGACAAAGATCCCAAAAGAGTCGGAGTATAAGCTGTATAACGTTCGGCAATTACAGTTCCATAAGTAATTCATTTTTCACCGCCCCATTCCCTGAGGCGCCACTTCGGCCCCATGAAACCCTGGACGCGCCAATCCAGGTGGTAACAAACAAATTCTTCGCGTACCAACTAGACCCCGAAATGGGACCTACAAACATCATCAAGCTTAAGGCTAAATATCCCCGGTTTAGTTCCAAAAGCTGCCACCACGTTGTGCTGCAAAATGAGCTAAAACTAATTAGAATACTGTGGACCTTCAAATTCGTGAATAACTTCTTTTTTATAGGTGTAGAGCATCATAGCGGAAAATATGAAAAACGGAAATGGAAAAAATGAGTGTCATATCAATTCTACTTATGGTTTCCAAAAAAAAATCCAGAACGAAAATCGGTTCAGCCGTCCGGGCACAAAACCTATTCCAAATTTGCCCCCGATAGTGCTGCCATCTCTTGAAAAAATGTCTTAATAAAATCGGGGACATTTAGCCTTAACTAAGGAATGGAACTAAGGAAAGTGCAAAATACGGCTGACGGCGGATGGTCAGCAATTTTTGTAATTCATTTTTCAGGTTTTACGTACCTTGAAACGCACATACCAAATATTGATGGGGGGGGGGGGGACTTCTTTTATCCCCCCCCCCCCCCCCCCCACCGGGTCCAGAGGTTTGACAACAATAAACCAAAAGAGGAACCACTGAATTTTTTCTGCAACTCCTCTACCTAGGAGGAATGAAGGGGGCATCAATTTTATTATGATGCAGATTCACTAGCCAGTTCACAACCTTGTGACATAATACAACTGTGAGGGAGGGGGTTATTAATGGGATAAAATGAACTGTACCGGGCTCCATACTTGACGTCCGGCTGTTTGGAGTTGAAATACTAGATCACTGCGTTTCCTAACCCCCGGTACGCTTTAAGATATTCTACCTTCATATCTGCAAACTCGATTGTATTCATGGTGTGGACTCGTTTACCATTACGCCCGCGTACATCATACCCAGATATATCAACAACATACTTCTATATTATTATGAACTAAGTTTGCGGAGCAGGAAACTGGAATTGAATGAAGGTTTCGGTGGTGGCGTTTGAAAGAAGAACGTGACAGGAACATCTCATATCGCTAGCACCTTTCAGAAAGTAATTTCCATTTAGAACTCGGTACCTCCTATCCCCAACGGATTATAACTCTCTCAAAGTGTAGCGCCACAACGCGTTAAACTTGGGATTGGATTATACCGACTTTTGAGCTCGAGTGTGATCAGGTGTAATGAGAACTCCGGGGGGGGGGGGGGGGGGATCGGGAACGGCGAGTATCTTGGGTTATATGGGAAGTATCGGTGGTGGAGGGGTAAGGTCTCAAGTTAGGGAGGCGGCGCTAACTAACCAACCCCGATCATTACCCATCCCCTCGCTAATATATCAAGACAAACCCTCACCCGCCACCTTACCCCTCGCTTTTGCCCGCTTTCCATCCCCACTACTTCACCCCAATTTATGGGCACCTTCCTCTTCTCTGGGCTTGACATTTTCTGCCCGAATTCAGTTCCCACTTTGGGCGACCACAAACGGGGTTGGGTGTTCCCTTCATTGGGTCATTCGAGATCCCCCAGTTGAGCAACGTTTTATCGGGAGGTTTCAGGCAGTGAGCTATTCCAATTCGCAGAGAGCAACTTCGGGAGTCGATTTGACCGCTATCGACGCACTAAAAACGTTATATATGACTTCGAACATCCCTCAGTATCCCAAGTCAACGGTGAAACGAAATCAAATGACTCGCGATGGGTTCGTGGGAACCAATTTCAGATTGAAACAGCAGTAGTTAGAGCGAGCAACCGCAAATAGCCATCGAACATCACTGATGGACAACAGAGACAAGCACTAGTACCTTCTACCTACACATACACAGAAATCTTCTATCAAGTAGGTACCCAACAACGCGAAGGACCCAACTCCAAGTAGGTACCCACCAACGCGAACTACCTAACTCCAAAAACACGACAAGTATTTCAAAACAATAACCTAAACATCTCGAAACCATGAATTTTGCTTCCGAGTTCTACCAAAGTATCGTGTCTTGTGATCAAAACATTATTTTTAGTCCTCGAAAATAAAAATTTACACTCGCGTTAGGATTTCTTACATTTTAGAAATATTTTTTCATTCCGTGCCCGTCGATGTCAGTACTGTAAATTCTTGTAACGCGCTTAACTGTGCGAAAGGATGGTCGCAATGAGCTTACATCGGCAGGATATATTTACGGGCCGTCCCCAGGATTGTCCTACAGAAATTTCATCAAATTGGGCAATAACTTCCGTCAGCGCTAGCGCAATGTGGAGTTCTTACAACGCGGATAGCTATTTGAAAGAATGACTGTTACGAGCAGAAATTTGGAGGATAGGTGCAGGTTAGAGAAGAATTTCGTTACCAATAATATTATAAGATGCTACTTTGAAAAATCCGCAAAAAATGGTCATGTTCAGCAACAAAGATCTTTGAGATCTGCTGAGAGTATTGCTCAGTAAATGTACAAAACATACTCATACTATGAGTAAACATTTCATCGTACTATTCGTTCTGTCATGAGTTATGGAATGGAACATCGTTGTGGAATCTAACACTAGAACTCCTGGACTCCTGATGGGATAGGGACCCAGCTTTCATAACTGATTTATAAGTGAGTTCACAATTTACAATTTCATCATGCAGATAAATATATTAATTAAATCTCCTTAGTAGATCGAAAATTTAGCTATGTTCTTCCATCGGATGGATTGTCGAAGGAATAATACTTTGGCAGTTCTATATGAATTTCTTCGGAATCGTACAGTGAATTTCGTCTGCGCGTGCGCGAACATGAAATGTTGACCATTTTCTTGTAACGCTTCTACGAGAAAAATAGTCGCAGAGAGTTGAAACTTCGAGGGTACACACGGGTTGGATCGCAGATGGTCAAAATCATTGAAATCGTACCGTAACTTTAGTCGGCCCAAGCACGAACGTAAAATACGTGAAACGCCCATAACTACCTTAAATGTCGTTGAAATGATTTCATACTTGGAGGGTCGATCAGAATAATACTTTGAATATGAATTTAATTTAAATCGTACTAACTTTCGTCTGCGCATGCGCTAACGTGAAATTTCGACCATTTCCTTGTAACGCTTCTAACTACTGAAAAATAGTCGTAGAGAGCTGAACCTACCCAACTAATTCTGTTAGTCCATGTGACCTGAGTCGTTTAGTCATCAACCCATGCGTGGATACTCCACCTGCCCGCTGAATGAACCTCCCCAACTATTCTATACGTTAATGTGATTCAAGTGAGGAAACTATACCGCCTACTCATGTAGGCCACTCGAATTGGCCTACATTCTTCTATTTCTGAGGATTTCGAATTTGTTAAGGGTGTTGGGGAATGCAAAACCGCCGCACAATCAGGCTCTAGACCCCTTCACCGCCAGAACTTATTTCTGAATCATTCACAGGGTATTATACCCAGAATATCCCTAGCTCAATAAGGCTCTACTATTAATCAACTAAACTACATTTTCATCAAATCTCAACTTACTTGTACTAAATTTAATTCACTGACAGTCCTCAGCACTGGACAAAATAAATAATATCGAAGTGCTCTACTCTAAAAGGGGTGTACCACAGAAGGCGGGAAAGTGCCGATAAATATTTATACCAGTCTCGAGATGGGAACCAATATAAAAACATGCGATATATAAATAAAGAAATGGGAGAGGCGATGCTCTGCGGCAAAGTCCAGGGGGAATTTCTCGTGGGCTATATTTTGCTCCTCCTTGGCTACTCCGGCTAGGAAGTTTGAGATTTGCTGCTCAGTTACTGCTCCTCCTCATCCGTCTCTTCCTCCGCCGAAGATTATATTCGAATCAGGTTTTCCTCCAATCCTCCGCACATAAACAGGGAACGCATATTTCAGTCGTTTTATTATTTTTCATACTTTTATCTCCCGCGAGAGTTCCCAGGATGTGAATATAAAATTGGTTAAGATAATGTAGAGGGTTCTTCCCCTTCCCTCCTGATAAAGAGGGTGAACGGACGTGAGCTGAAGCTTCATGTGGCAGTTCTTGGCCACCCCATTCTTCAGATGGGTAGGTTTTT
Organism: Leptopterna dolabrata; assembly: GCA_954871275.1. Lineage (NCBI taxonomy): Eukaryota > Metazoa > Arthropoda > Insecta > Hemiptera > Miridae > Leptopterna > Leptopterna dolabrata. Next base: position 61,907,840 of record OX940975.1, read on the forward strand.
TTTCTTTTTTTTTCTTCTTAAACTGGTCAATCAAGGTTTTAAATGTTTACGATCTGACACTCAAGTTGTTTCAAATTATGTATTACAGCCAGAGACGGGCAGTAATTCACTACATGAGTATTTAATTACACCTTCAATTAGGTACATGAGCAAAAGCGGACTACCTATACTTTCAACTAGAAAACATTAAAATAAATGTTTTCTTTTCATTGATAAGAATCGTATACCGCTGTACCTACCTCAAAATATTTTTCTATAGACCCTCTTGAGGAGAAAATTGCAAACAACGTCGAACCGATCACTTATGCGTATTATGCAAGGATCTCGGTATATTTTATTATAAACATGAACATATCTGACACACGCAATATCTACTTACCCCACAGTACTTCTAATAATCAATGCATCATTTATTGGAGAAAAATGTACTGGGGTAACCAATATATTTTTCCACAAATGAGTTGTAAATGAAATCGATGGATTCGACTCACCACTTTCTGGATTTCTTGGGGCCATTCGGAGCAGTAAACGACCACCTGTCCTTCCACAATTAACTCAGAAGCATGAAAATAAAAAACTCAACACAATAATTATTTATTTTCATGGCGAGTGCTTTTCGAACACTGCATGGTGGTTAATTAATGGTTAATTATTTTCAACAATAAACTTCCGGAATCAAGCGAGAAACTTACGTAGAATCTTTCATAAAATCCTTCTTTGACTACACGAGGTCATTCAATGTTGTGATCGACCAGCATTCTATCGGACGAACACTCCATCCTACCAATAAGTTGTGGGAAGGATGTAGTGAACAAGAATCGAACTCATGACCTCAAAGCTGAGAATTTGATGTCAGAATCGATGGTCATTCCAGCATCACGTGCTTGATCCGCCGTCTTGTAATAATTGATCCGAATTTTGAAAGATAATTTGCCTTAAGGTCCATCACCGCAGTGGGTTATGTGGAGAGACCACGAATCGAACTTCCGACATCGCAGTTGAAAAATATGTCCCAGAGCCGACCAGTAGGTCGTCCGTTGGTAGGTGAGAGGCGTATGAGAATTTTATGTCATCTCAGCTTCACGTGCTTGATCAGCCATCGTCTTTGCTCTTTGAATATTCACTGATCAGAATTTGATTGAATGTCGTTTCGGGATGTTGGAACCCATAAACGAAGGAAAATATCAGACGAAAAGATTCGGCCAGGTTGCTAGAACGATAGGAACTGAACTAGGATCGTGGGTAAGTTGTTTGGTGAGGGGGGAGGGGGTGTAGTGATGCACCGCTTCAAGTCTTTGCAGCCGATGTAATGGAAAGGGCACTAACTAACGACGCAAACTCACCTGCATACCCTCAACAGACGTCTCCAACGATGGAATAGAATTTCGTATGCTAATAATTATTCTGCTCGAAGCCACATAACTATTAACATCGTCACAATGAATTGCGGAAAAATGTAGCCCAGAATTGAGTCCCTGATCTCACAACAGAAAATACTGCACGCGAGCACATACACTGTTCGACTTGAACACCCATTTTGGTTTATTATTCTGCGAATAATACACCTCTGTATTTATTCACTCAGCAAACTTCTTTTTTTTTTGAACAATCCCTCAAATGTTTCTTTTCTTTTACGTTTCAAGGTGGGTAGATTATAAAAATGCAATATCCGTGCGCCTTACGCCGTATCATCCATCTCTTCATTTATTTTCGGTCTAAAACATTCGTTCTTTCGCACACACCCTCCATTTGGGTCCTAGCTGTCCCGAAACTTCGCAGCCCGATCGGAACATAACCAAGGGTGTTATGGGTGATGGGTATAAAAATGTTGTTTTGTTTGTTGTTTTAGTAACATGAGCTCGTGAGGTATTATTTTCCATGTTTTTTTAGGGCGAGAAGACCGAATATGAAGCTGATTTCGACCAAAGAGTGAAGAATTGAAGTTGTAGCGAAGGTTCAGCTCCCAACATTCATTTTTTTATGAGTCAAAAACCTGAGAATAGTCTGAAATCACCATAAATTTGTATAATAACACTATAATAGTAATAACATGTGAATCAAGACGATTAAATGGCACAAGCAATAATGAATATAATCAATCAAAAATAGTAACCTAATTCGTGTTTTTTGAGGCCAACATTAGTGGAAACTACGTGTATAAAAAAAATGAAAAGCTAAAAAATAAATAGCTATTCTAATATCATTGCACAGATAGACACAATAAATGAACAGCTAACATGTCTGTAGGTATGTCCAACAGAATAACATACCCATGTGACAAGGACTTCGAGCGTTTTTTGAGGTTTTACTTCTATGAGCTTGTGAGGTATCGTTTTCCATGTTTTAAATTGATCTCAAACTTGGGAATTTCTTGAGGGCACTCGGAGCATCTTACGTCCAGCCATTCGCTTGCACCGAAAATTCCGTCAATTTGATCGTGAATGAAACGATATATACATCCAGCCCAGACGACATTGCTACGGGAACACCTGATTATAATCACGAATGGCTGAATGAAAATGAGTTGGTTGTCCCGCAATATTATTTGACTTGAGGAATGCTGGTTATCTGGGATGTTGTTTATAGTTACTTTTGTAACTTGACAAATGTTATGCTTCTTGTATAACAACAAATAATCAATGATAGTTGAATCCACCGAATGTTTATGTTTGTACTGGCATTCCCCGGCCGGCTCCAATACTCCATTTCTTACTTCCCTGGGGGGAGCGCGAGGGTAGGTATTGACCACAGAAAACAGTGACCTGGACAGAATCTATTATAGGTAAATAATAAACCAATGTGTAATCATTTGCAGGGTTTCAGTTTTTCCTAATGAGCAATTTTGGAAAAAATGGGAATGCAATATTCATGGGTTGTCTAATTGAGGTTTTTCCAAAGAGCAATGCAACTTGTTTACACAAGTTCACGGTCAGACGAGCGATCCAAGGCGAACAGCTTGTGGTTGAGCGTTTAGCCGTGACGCGGTTTACGGCGGTTTTCTTGAGAATGTTCTGGATTGGAGTTTCCGAGGAGCAAAGGCAGCTCATTAGTTCTGATCTAGCAGGCACGAGGAGTATTCGGCTGGGCGCCAGCGGGACATCTTCATCGAAGACAAGACAGTATGCAGGAGGAACTGTTAAAAACGTGGAAGCCCTTTTATTTCCCCAGATCATAGGACATTACACCCTCCCAAATGTGTTTCCCCGTCAATTTGCCCAAACAGGAGGCTGATTTCACATTTCGCTGCCAATTTCAGTGATGGAAATAACACTCTTGAACCCATATCGCTTGGATTTTCTAATTAGGTAACATGTTGCCATGACTGGAGAGACGTGGATTCCACAATGTTGACAACTCGGTGCCACTAGTAACATAACAAAACATATGCAGCTAATAGGAGGGCAGTAGTTAGAGTGAGCAAGTGGTCGCTTTCACTTGGTGGCTGGGATTGGGACGGCGACTGCGGTTCGTCGGTTCGAATCCCAATGCCTCTAGTCTCAACCTGGGCAGGTGAGCCATTCAGCCATGAGCAAAATCATCGTATCAAATTATGATCCTCCTGAACAGCCAATCACATTCACACCGCCAGCACGGCAGATAGAAGAAAAGCCCCAGCCTGAAATTGCTGGTTACTTTACTTACTAGAAGGTAGGCAGTAGGATGGAACCAAAGGTAAATTCATTTAGTAATGTCACTCGAACAGGCGTTATTACAACCGTTCCCAAAACCATGATGCTCAGGAATACTTCAAACAATAACAATAAAGTTATTCCTAATTCCTTATGAATTGGGAGTGTGGTGGTTCGATTGAGAATGAGGTAGTGGTGAGGTATGGAGAGGAGAGTCAGAGTGATGGAGGAGAAGGTGCTGGATCTAACTTCCCTGGTTAACACCTATAGCAAGAGCCAGGGTGGTTTCTACCACTTAAGATGTTGGAGGGTTTTGCCCAGTGGTTGCCGGTGGTAGGTTATCACCTTACCGGTTCCACCAGTCTGAGATCTTTTTGGTAAAAGGTAAGGAGGCGTGAGAGGAGAGAGAAAGAAGTCATCGACTTGAGGTTTGAGCAGAATGAAGAAAGGGGCGAGAACGGCGGGTTTTTATATGGTCCTCTCCACTCTCCCCCAGTCCCTTGGTGGTCGTTTCAGACCGTTAACGGATGGGGGAAGAGAGTGGGGTTTTGCCTGCAGCCCGTCATGTACGCCACTTCATACGTCTGGTTTATTTGTGCAATCTGAATATGAAATACAAGGTGATGTTCTGGGAGGATATCACGACAGGGAGGATAATAGATTAAGGGGGAGTATCTTATTAATGTATCAGTATGGGTCATTATTCGTATTTATGTTGAATGATCAATGAACACACACACACACACACGCGCGCGCGCGCGCGCGCACGCACATATTGTATAATACATATCCCCCGCCCCACCCACGGACGATCGCACTTGACTAGTAAGTTGTATCCAATCATAATGTAGGTTCACGATTTCTATAACGTAGCTTGTCAAATCAAATGATAGTAGTGATTCATTCCGAATTCCTGATAGCAAAAAATTGGGCGAGAACTGTGTGTTTCCCCAAAGACCTAAACCGAACCCGTGCAATATTGCGGAGGGAAAAAGAAGCAGCCAATCGAGTTAGTTGTATCGTCATCTATTTCAATCATTTCGACAGAGTCATCCATTTCCAGTGGGAGGCGGAATGACTAGATTTGGGCTAGGTTTCCAATTAGCACCTTTCAACATACAGCACACGTCTTTGACAAACGGATGAACAGAAAAATGGGAATTTTTGCTAGCTGGCAGTCTCTCTCCCAATTATACGTTAGCTCGTGAATCCAATCTCGAATCTCCCGGGCAACTTTTTTAAATTGATTATAAACTTTGGCCTCTTTTGCTTCCGTTCTCCGGTGTGTGGCTTATCGAGTGAAATATTTTCTTGCCATTAGGAGGAGGCTGCTGAATTCCCTGCAATCCGTGGAAATTAAAATTTTGATGTTACAACCTACCTCGTTAGTACGTGGTGCTATTACAACCTTGTTTCCCCAGACCGCAACCTACCAGCACCGCTCATATTCGAATTATCACCGTGACGTACCTACCCGTAGTAGCATTAAAACTCTTGAATCACTTGAAGAAGTAGGTAATGATTTCCGGAGTATAGAAATGGACATTCCCATCTGAAATGAGTCCCTCAGAAACATCCACTATAGCAGATTATGAAACTCACCGCTCATGCCTGCCACAATTTTTCTGGATCCACCTTACTCCTAATATCGCCGCACCACTCTAAATTTGTTATTTCATCGAATCAATTGAATTTGCAAAACTTCGTGATCCTACCCTCATGAATGCTACCTACAATAAATTATTGATAAGTCTGCGTGAGCCCTAAAACTTTTCTCTTTTGGGAATCTCACTAAACTATTCCGATCGAGTTTAATGATCGAAAAACGCGCTATTTCATGACCTAAATCTCGTGACATGCCCAGGCGCATTCAATTCCTGATTATGTATGATTGTACCTATCCGATCCTCCAAAACGTATCACCACTGATTTTATTACCGGATTATATTATTATTAGGACAGGTGTTACTGAAACTTCCCATGAGGATGAGTCATACCATAATTTTTTGAAATGGACACAGTAACACTTACGTACCACCCATGGTTAACTTGGAGGAAAATATCGATGTAAGAAAGCGGAAGACAGAAAACATCCATAGAAACGATCAGAGAAATAATTTGCTAATTGAACAACTGTTCAAATTTAAAAAAATTGAATAAGACGGAAAAAACTCTGTAAGTTATTACACAACGGTTTACCTACTATTTTCCTATATATTTATATACCCCTACTTCGTAGATCACTGAATTGCTGTTTGCGTTACACGGTGATTTAGTGAGTAGTTTTTTGCGTTGGATACCACCTAACCACGATAAAAATGCAACACGTGTCAAAGTACAAGCTTTCTAACGTTCGGAAAAATTACGGTTACATAAAATATGCATTTTTTGGTCCCATCTCCTGTAAACATAAAGTTACCTATTTTTCTGGTATATGCAAGTGGTAGTTTATAGGTACACTTGATCATGACGACAAGAAACATAGCATGCCAAACGTTAACCCCTATAATTTTACCATTAAACCCTGGCTATTTATTCTGACCACCTGCCACCACTCACGGTAGCAAATTCATGACAATCATAGTACCTATTAGAGCATTCATTTTTTAACATGGAACATGTTTTTACGGGGGTAAACCGGGCTGGAGAGCGCCTCGTCCACGTCCGCGTAACACTCGGCCCCTCCCCGTCGCCCGCACAGTTCTCTCACAACCCCACTCCAGCCATCCAACTCACCTCCTCTCCTACCACACGTGGTGCCTTCCCCCAGGAGAGTGGCCAGAGCCCACTACTCCAAAAACCGCAAAGTGGGTTCGGCCGTTTCCGGCTGTACCAGCTGCCTGCTACTATCTCACAGAAGTCCTTGCAAATTTCAGATTGTCTGGTGGCAAAGTGGTAACGACGTGTATTACATGGCGTAAGGTCGCTGGTTCGAAGCTTGAATATCCCAAGAAGTTTTTTTTTGCTTCCACACTAAGTACTTTTTGCTTCCAATTCATGTCCTCCAAAATGAAAATGTCTACTACCACTTTGCGTTTCAGACATCGAGGAACATTTTTGGTTCCGTGTCTGTCTGTGGTAATTCCTTGTAACGCCCATAACTACAATGGTCGAAATGGGCTGAAATTTCGAGGGTAGGTGCGGGCTCGGTCACAGACGGTCCCATACCAAAATCATTGAAAAAGTCCCGTAACATTCGTCTGCCGATGCGCAAAATGAAATACTTGGAACGCCCATAACTACCCTAAATATCGTTGAAATGAGTTCAAACTTAGAGGGTCGATCAGGACTTTGATGGTTCCAAATCAATTTCATTGGAATCGTAATGCAACTTTGATCTACGCATGCGCAAACATGAAATGTTGACCATTTCCTTGTAACGCTTCAACTTCGCGAAAAATAGTCGTAGAGAGCTGAAATTCTGAGGGTACACGCGGGTTGGATCGCAGATGGTCCCGTAGCATAACGAACCTACCCAACTGGTCTATACGTTCATGTGATTCAAATGAGGAAGCTATAAATGCCTACTCGAATTGGCAGACGTTTTTCTACATATCTATGTATCCTCTTTTATTACGTATACCTATTCGAAAAACATGTTCCATGCTTCCTTGCTTTGATCCTTATGATTCTGTTATAATCCGGGGGTGTCCCCCAGAGTTCATTCGACAATAAATATACCATCATGACCACAAACTACTGGTGGCTAGGCACCCCCTACAGTAACGCTTTTTTTATATTTATTTTCCATCTGGCATGTACCTAATTACTTTTCCAATTCTCTTAACATTTTTTTGAAGACAACTGGAAATAACCGTTCTTACAACGTAAAACTAAGCTAAAGTATCCAGCCATGCTCGAAATTGACCATAGTTATTTCGATCTGTTGAGGTAGGTAGAACTTATCTGAATTGAAATAGCCAACATTGTTTACAAGCTTTTGGATCTTTCTCCTTCAGCTTGAAACAACGAGGCGAGGTGGAATTTTCTCTCTACAAGTGAATTTCTTGCCACCCAGAAGGTACCGTCTGCGGCGGGACTAACAACCAGACGCTCGACAAAAACTCGACGGGTAAAATTATGTTGAACTTCTCCCGAGTCTTGATTTGTGGAAGCGACCGTCTGGGTCTAACCCGCTATTACGGAGATCGCTTTAAACAGGTAGCCATCACGTGAAACACTCCTGACAAGCCAGCGACACGCCATGTCATGTAGACTTTTTTTTCTGAGAGCCTCTATAAAACGAAAGTGTTTTCAAACGACAGGTAATTATCAATGTTTCAAGGATCGAACACCTGAAGGCGAATAGTAAAAAGTAATTCAGCCTGTTCAAATGTTGGAGGATCCTAGAAATTTAATGGTGGTTGACAAATGAGAAAACTTCTGTTACTTCTTTAATCTCGTTACTACAACCACTCACATCTCAGTTAAAGAATTCAAGGTCGTGACTAACAGTATTTCTCTGTACATTTCCGAACCACATACCAATGTTTACTGAGTTATAAGAGAGCTATGCTGTTTCATTTTGTTCAATTCAGCTCATAACGACGTAAGTACATCCAAGCAATTAAAAGTAGAATAAGTACCTACCTACACAATTCTGATGGGTTCCACCGAAAAACATTTCTCTTTAGTTTTTTAATAGCAGATAGTAATTTCCAGTTCTGCAGAGATCCTTGAGTAAGATAAAATAAATCATCGAAATGTCGGAATAAATCATCGTTCATTTCAACCTGATCGAGCAATATTTTAAATTGACTAGGTGCCTACATCTCTGTAAAGAACTCTGCAAAGTCCTTGTGACATGGGTTTGTTATTTTGTTGGACACACCTACAGAGATGTGGGTGGTTCATTTATTGTTCCATTCATGTGCAATAATTGAAATAGCTATTTTTGATGGTTTCCACCAACTTTTGTCCCCAAAAACATGAATTAGGCTCCTTTTTTTACAAATTATCTTTAATCATTGATAGTGCCATTAATTGCCTTGACTAACATGTGGATACTAGCGTTATTATACTTATATATTAAGTTTTCCAGCTACGGAGTTCTGAGAATTTCAACCCCTATTGTTCACCCCTTAGAGATGACTGACAGTAAAGCCGAGCTTGGAGGACCAGCTAGATCCCAAGCGGGACATACAAATCAACTTTCATTGAGTTTGGTTCATGGCAACTAAGAAAAGTTCTAAGTACGGCGTACGGCGGACAGAAAGAAATGTTGGTTTATTATCTTTAATAATGAACCTTTGGAATCGAGCATGAAAGAAAAAAAAAGTCAAACCCCCCCCCTCACCATTCAAAATTTGATAGTTTACGTTTCAAGGTGCGTAGAATCCGAAAATGCAATAACAAAATGTCTGTCAGTCCGCCGCAAACCGTCCGCCGAACGCCGTACTTCGCACTTTTCTTAGTTACCATGCACCAAAATCAATTAAATTTGGTTTGTATGTCCCGTTTGGGGTCCAGCTGGTCCTCGAAGCTCGGCGTTCCTGTCAGTCATCTCAAAGGGGTGAGAAATAGAGGTTGACATTTTCAGAACTCCGTAGCTCGAAAACCTAACTAGAAGGTGTTATGATCGGCTGCTCCACCAATAAATAATGTTTGTCCGTACGAGTCGAGTCTGATCGACCTCCCAGAGTGGGGACCCCCGACCCCCCTCTGGGTCATGTAAAGGGGTATAAAAGAAGCTGTCTACAATCAATAAACTACTCGTTCACAAATCAAGCTCTCAATCGCCTCGTGAATTATTTCATCCTCAGCTCCCGCTGGATCACTACAGAAGGGTACGTTTATTACGTTTTAAAATTGATTTTGAACTAAAGAATTTTTTGAGACCACCCGGAGCATTGTATGACCAGCCGCTCGTTTACACGAAAAGCTTCGTCAACATGATCGTGAATCAACCGGTATGAATCCGGCCCAGATGTCATTGCTAGGGTGCACCTTATTATAATCACGGATGGCTGTACGAAGTCGAGTTGGTTGTTCTGTAATATTATTCCATTTGAAAAATTATGGCTCTTTGGATTTTGTTGGTAGTTACTTTTGCAACTTGAAAAAACGTTGAAGTATTATTGGTAAATTATTACACAACGGATTATACTATCTACCTAGAAGGGAAATCTATACATGTAAATTACCACGCAACGTTTTATTATTTACCTTATCTTCATGAATAACTACAAATAAATAATTGACTAAATTACTGAATCCCGCGGATTTGTATGAAACTTTAATTCCCGGGCCGGCTCCAGTACTCCATTTAGGGCTTTCCTGGACGGAGCTCGAGGGTATTGACCACAAAAAACAGTTATCAACGCAGAAGTGGCATCTATATGGGTAAATAATAAACCGTTGTGCAATAATTTGCAGCGTTTTTTTATTGCATTTTCGGATTCTACATACCTTGAAACGTAAACCATCAAGCTTCGAGGGGGGTTAAAATTCTTTCTTCTTGGTTTATTATTTTGAATAATGAACCATTGGAATCGAGCATGAAAAAAAAAAAGTTCTAACCCCCTCAAAATTTGATGGTTTACGTTTCAAGATATATGAAGAATCCGAAAATGCAATAAAAATATTTCTGTCTATCCGCCGTACGCCATACGCCGTACTGACAACTTTTCTTAGTTACCATGAATAAAAATTGATGAAATTCGGGTTATAGGTTCCGTTCGGGGTCTAGTTGGTCCTCGAAGCTCGGTGTTACTGTCAATCATCTCTAAGGGGTTCAAAATAGGGGTTCAAATTTTCAGAACGCCTATACCTTTTTTTTACGTGAATCTTTTTACGGGTTTAAATAGTTCTTAAAGTTAAGAGTTTTTTAACACCACCCGGAGCATTGTACGTCCAGCCGTTCGTTCTCAGTAAAGCCCCGAAGTTTGCACCGACAGGCATTTTCGACAGCAGGGTGAATGAAATTGTATACATTTACCCCAAATCTCGTCACCAGGGACGCGCTAACAATCGGGAATTGGCCCGAGATAAAATCATTGCTAGGGATCACCTGATTAGGTATATTCATGGAGTATGAAGTCGAGTTGGTTGTTCTGTGATATTATTTCATTTGAAAAATAATGGCTCTTTTGGAGTTTGTTGATAAGTAGTGAAACTTGAACAAACGTTGAAGTATTATTGATGGGTAAATTATTATTACACAACGGTAAATTATTACACAACGGTAAATTATTAGTCAACGGTTCATCAACCAAGAAGGGGCTGTATTTTGTTGATCGGTACTTTTGCAACTTGAAACACCGTTGAAGTATTATTGATGGGCAAGTTATTACACAACGGTTCATTATACTTGACCACGAAGGTAGGTATTGCCCACAGAAAACAGTGATCTACGCAGAACGGGCATCTATTTCACTCCACATCAACAGTTCCTTTCAGACTTCATTATTTGCGTTTCTTTTTGCCATTTTAGGTACTGTTTGTCATCGACAGAATAATTTTAGCAACATTTAACTCGTGATTTAGATAGGTACGTAGTAACGAGTACGGGGTTAGGTACTAACCGAGGGAGGTTCTGCGATCTAAATGATATGTATAGAATCTATTAGTATTCAAAAACATTTTATGGAAAATAAGGAAAAAGGTCCAATCCGTATTTTCGTCATTTTATATCCCTGAAAGTCGTCAAAATTAGCTAACAATGTAACTGTTTAGTCATGAATATAAAATCGAGTTAAATTTTATGCAATCGAGATTTTATGCAACTAGTATAAGTAGGTAGTATGAATTTATTTACAACTTGTGAATACTTGGGTATAGTTGTCGTTGTATGTAGATGATGATGTAAACATGAGTTAATATGACTTCATTTAAACTTGCGAATTATCGAGTAGTTGTCATTGTATGTAGGTAGATACTGATGTAAACTGCTGTATCATGTAGATGCTGATGTAAACTCTGGGGACGGGCGTCGGGCGTTTTGACTCCCGTTTCGGTAAGAATTAAATGAAATGACTCCTGGCAAGGTATAAATAATACTCCCGTCGGCTGGGGAGACTGTTCGTAGAATGACTCCGCCGCTGTCTACAAATAATGTTTTCGATGCCGGTCAACAAATTACGTTTGGTTTCATCAGTATAATATCGAACGTCATGAGTGAGACGTATGGGAATACGAAGTAGGAAGAAGGGAAGAAGTGGTAAAGGCAGGAACGTAATTTTTCGAACTTACAAATTCGGTTTCCGTAAGACGCTGCCAGGTGGAGTTGAAATGTGAACATATCCAAACAAAAAGAAATTCAACTTTTCTCGCGATTTCAATCGTTCGTGCGGTGAAGTGATCGAAGCAAAGAATGATTACTGTCATACATGCGTGGCCTCTGACTCACGTAAAGAACTGTGCACGCTGAGACGTAGTGTGAAGAGGTCTGTTCAGTGTAACATATACGTCAAAATTAATTCCGTTAATATTCCGAAGTTGTGCCCAGTGTGACGAGAGATAAACAACGGTGGATCGAATCTTATTAAAAAACCAGATGAATGTGAGATCACTTCATATCAGTTCATGAACAATCCAGGTTTTAAGCTTCAGCCGAACTACGTAATTTGACAACAAGCCTCTTTTACAAATGTTTAAGCTTCAGCCGAATTAAGCAGATAACAATTCTTTTTTACAATTTTTTTAATAAAAAATGCTGGAGTCTGTCCACATAAAGGGATTCAAAAAGTCAAGAGTCAAAACGCATAAGGGGATACATGAAGCGGAGCCAAAACACATTATGTAGTGCCGACGGGAGTATTTCTACAAACTCCCCCTGGTACTCCTACATTACCTACTAATGTAACTAAATTGCCTACATTTATACAGGCAAATAACTACCTACATTTATACATGTACATAATTACCTACATTTATGTACCTACGTACATCAAAATGTCTCACTCTTCCCATTCAAATTTTATGTAGTTCTTGAATAAATTCCGACGAGGTACAGCTTAGGTTCTGGTTAGTTTTCATTTGATATGAGTTCACAGTTAATCAATTACAGCTAAACGAGACCATCCAGACTGGACAAAACTCGATGTCAAATGGAAGCGAAATGTCCAAGTTATCGAGTGGAGGGCTTGAAATTATTCGCTGCCGTTCTCTGATGTGGAACGTTCTCACGGCGGCGTCCACGGCCAATTAGTCCCGGAAACAACAGCCGACTGGGTGACTGGGCTTTAAATGACGATCCAAAACGGCTGACGATAAAAATGAAGGAGAAAATCGACCGGGAAAACGAAGACGAAACGGCTCGCTTGTCCACCACCCGAAGCCCCCGTCAGGATTTGAATTAGTTAACACACAATAGGATGATGAGGGATTTTCATCGGTTTTCCATTCTGGTGCTATGGACGACCCTCCGATTGTGGGTATCTAATGAACGCGGGAATTGATAACATCACGTGTGGACGAACTGAGATGACAAGACCCTAATGCCGAGGATGAGGAATAATCGAAGCTGAGCACATTCTTATACAAAATTAGGAGCTGGACTGACCCCCGAGTTCCAACGAGTAAATAGTTACCTGGAATGAAATAACTTGGAGCACCGGCGCCAGAGATCTAAAACCCCCGGAAACTCACATTTTCGCCCATTGGTACCAGCCAAACTGTTTTTTCGTATTGAAGAAAAGTTGCGAACATGATAATATAACCCTGCGTCGAATAAGACCAACTCGAATTCTCCAGCTATGCAATAAACAAATACTTATACAACAACTTATATAACAATTTATATGACAACTTATATAACAACTATAGTGAACATGATTTCTGGTGATTTTTCAGGGCTACCATACCTGACGACTACATCCACAAAGTAAACTTCGGAATAATTACCAAAATATCATAGTTTACGAAGGTATATACATGGCGCTGGAGAACTTGCTGGCCTCATTCGACGCAAAATTCGATAGTCTATGAATCACAACCCTATTTTGAGTAGGTATAATATAATTCCTCACCAAACACAACAAACTGCATACGACAGACATTTATCAGATAGATATCAAAGGGGACGGCTCATATATCCCGAAAACAGAAATCAGGAACAAGAATCAATCTGCATTCACATTATATGAACATAAATGTTGGTGAAAACGTTAACGTTAAACGATGCAAGTACGTATATATAGCTTGAAGAAATAAATAGCAATGAATGGAATTGATGGCAAAAAGTGACGTTTCAACTTCATTATACAATATTTCAAACTATTTCTGTATGACGAACGAATACTAGAAAACCATAATTATGCATCCTCAAGCACAACCATATCTCCTATGTTCCTATAACTCGAGGTTTATGACTATATCAGTTGGAGAGTGGCCAGTCGGACTCATTCTGAAAATTCCCTGATGTCACTGTTTATTTTTGGAGCGTTTCTCGTTAGTGAATTTGTTGCGACTCATAAATAATGTCCCGAATGCATGAGAACATATCGATGAACGCAAGAACCAAGTGAATATATTTAGAGGCCTTGACTTCATTATGTAACAGTTACAAAAATTCATTATGTAACAGATACAGGTCATAAATCCTAATACATGGATTAGCTGGGTTGGGCCCTATAATGGTCTCATAAGAAATTCCATCAAACTCGGACTGTAAATTTCGATTGCCCATGCGCAAACATGGCCTCCTTATGACGCACATAACTGCACGATACAATGAACGTAATGAGCGGAAATTTCGAGGGTAGGCAGGTGCAGGTTGGGCGTTAAATGGTCCCACATGAATTTCATAATGATCGAGCACTATAATTTATGTCAGGAAACTGTTTCACTTATATAAACTGACTTGATTTTATGCTCTTTTTTTAGATGATTGTTTTTCAACCATAAACAACCCTTTAATATTTCTCACCAGATCAGCAAATACAACTAACATTTTATGGATGGATTTATTGCAGTAGCTGCGGCGCTTGTATTATGTCAGTCACTACGATCATCTAATTTATTGTTGTGAAGAAGCCACACCTTGGCAGATTCCTCCCCCCCCTTGTTAACACAAATTAAGTGTCTACCAAAATAATTGTTTTTAATAAATTATTAATTGCCATTGCAAGAACTAGTCAGAGCAACTTCCAACCGCCATCACTCCATACTCCTAGACCAACAAAACTCAATTATCGCGTTCATACTTTTACCCCCATGATCATCCTTTGAGAAGAAACGAACTAGATGAGTGTTAAATTAGTGAGCTTTCTACGTAGAGTTGCAGCTTCTTAGATTAAAGTCGCTGGACCAATCTCTATACATCATGTTCCATGTTACTAATCCGATGCAAGGGGGTCGCGCCCAAGCGGAATGGGTGCAATGACGTCACTCGTTGCCAAAATTTTGAAAGCTCGTCGAATAAGAACTATTCATCGCAGGATAGTGCAGTTGGTCTCAAAATTCTTAGAATGGAACCTGCTTCATTTCAAAGTGGGAACTTATTATAAAAACATGGATACCCCTCACTGTTGACACATTATGCTCACTAACGTAATGCGATTTCGACAATGAAAATGTACAATTCCGCGTAAAAATAGCTTCTCCGGTCTAACACCTTCTGATACGCCCTCAATGAAAAGAAGCGTAGCTTTGTCCGTTGCATTGTGATTCCCAAGTTCACATTAAGAAACGGGAAAAGGAAGTGGGTTCATTAACATTACTCCGAAGAACAGGTGAGCAGACGGGCTCGAACTGGCGATACCGGGGCAGCAGGTGGGCGAGGAGTCTAGAACCATGACGTTACTCCATCTCCCACTTCTTGTTCCTAGCGTATTCTTTACCTTCGCTTTCGTATACGACGAACCCTCTTATACCCCTTCGTTGAAGGAGCTTAGAAGGAGGTGGGGTTACGTAGAACATGCATGGATCGGAAATTCTGCTGACATTTATTCCCCTTCATTCCACACCGTCCTCTGGGTCCAAAAATTAAATTCACACAATTCTAAAACAGTTATCCGATTTCTAACTCGAATTGAAAGACAACCCAGCTGAAACTTTCAAAACACTTCCTTATTTGCTTTGCACGAGCTTTCTAACATTACGTACGGATTTGATGTATGGTGCATTCGAAAAGTGCAATGACCAATCAACTGGGCGAAAAGTGTAATGATGTACGGGGTCTTTGAATCTGGAACTGGGTACTATTTGATTCGGACTATTGGCAGCTGCAGGTGGTTAAGAAAAAGTTGGTGTTTTATGGAATGAGGGTCCAAAGCTGAAGGCTGAAGGTGAATCATTGCCACACACATAACTTCCCCTCATTTAATATCCGATTTTCCTGAAATTTACACGAACCAAGTGGGTGAGCCTCAGAAGGTCCTCTATGACAGACCGATCACATCATTGGTATGGCCACTGCACTTGTGCAAATTCGAAATCAGCGGAACTCGGTTTCTTATGGAACAATGGCCAGATTTTGCTACTTTTATGAGTGGTTACGGCGTTGCTCCCAGGTGGTCTCCGATGAATTTCATCGCGATCGGATGATCGGAATAAACAAAAGCAAAATCTGAGGTTCTCAATTTATCACGAACCTACGGTCGATTTTCTCTGCACAGACTACAAACAATTATTAACAAAAACCTAATTCATATACATTTTCTCCGTTTTCGCGGAAAAACATTGAATCATGGAAGTTATCGGATGCATGAATTATTGACAGCAAGTGCTGCATCCACATTCAACGTTTTTCCGTGCAACGGAGAAAATTGCGATTACTGTTTTTTTTGTTTTTTTTTTTGTTGTAAACGGAGAAATTTGGGGAATGAGGAAAGGCTCACACAGCTGATTAGGGAGGGCCCTCACCTCGTCATTCTTACTCACCAGTCCTAAAGAGGCTCCATTTCGAATGTCATCCTCCTAGGTCAAACAGGAATGAAATTAGCCTCACGGTTAATCTAGTAACTTAGTACTCAGTAAACAACTACCTTGCATTGTAGGACATAAGGTGTACGGAAACCAATATTGTCCATCGGTAGAGCGTTGCACTTCTTGGTGTCGGTCGGAAATTTTAGGTTGTCCCCCAGCCCAAAAACATATCTATGTTACCAACAAATAATTAATTACAGAATTATTGAATCCACCGCATATTCCGTAATTGCCGGGCCGGCTCGAGTAGGTACTAGATTTAGGGCTTTCCTGGGGAGCACGAGGGTAGGTACCTGTGCGTAGATCACTCACAGTAATAATTTGCAGCTGTTTTTAAACATGGTCAATACGCGTTTTCAGCACCACATAATAGTTATGCGATAGTGGGGCAGCCGCTCTGGGAGGTCGACTGAATTTCGGGAAATTACCATACGAACAGTATCGAATATATACAATATCACACGTAATGCACGAACGCAAAATCGATGTCGCCTTCATCCCAGAGGCTGTATAGAAATTATCATATTATCCCCTAACGCGGGGGGATAATGTCCACAACCCCGTGAGAGTAATATCACTATGCTAATTGGTAGCTTCAGAATCGATAATACCTTCGAATAATTAAATATGCACCTAATACGGAAATTATATTCACGCAGAACTTGATATTACACAGGGCAACCTGAGATCGCTCCACTCGGAGGACGCTGTCATTTAGTAATTCTGAACTTTCAACATCGGTAATCGTACGTTATAAACATATAACGTACGAGTACAGTATAGTGTAGTTATATAACTTATATAACTACACTACTGCTACGTCAAGCAATGATGTAAAGAACTACGTAATACTACATAACAGCACTGTTTCAGAACAAAGCTCATAATCATAACATGACAATAATAACGTATAAACTACGTCAAAAATCGCGAAGGTTTGGAACGAAACGTGGAATATGCCTAATCTAAGAAACAAATGCTGATTATTATTACACAACTGTTCGTTATTTACCTGTACGAATGCCCCTTCTGCGTAGACCACTGTTTTCTGTGGTCAATACCTACCCTCCACCCACCACCAACCAGGAAATCCCTAAATCGAGTACTGGAGCCAGCCCGGGAGTTTAAGTTTAATAACGCTGCAAATTAGTACACAACGGTTTATTATTTACCTGTATTGATGCCCGTTCTGCTGATTTCTGTGATCAATACCCACCCACGAGCTCCCCCCAAGAAATACCTAAATCGCGTATAGGAGCCGGCCCGGGAATTGAATTTTCATAAAAATGCGCCGGATTCAATAATTCAATAATTAATTAATTGTTGTTATTCATGAGCGTAAGGATAATAATAAACCGTTGTGTGAGAAACTTTTGTAATAATTTACCTGTATAGATCTGCACAGATCACTGTTTTACGTAGTCAGTACCTACCCTCGTGCTCCCCCCAGGAAAGCCCCAAATCGAGTATTGGAGCCAGCCCGGGAACTAAATCTCATAAAAATGCGCAGTATTCAATAATTCGATCATTAATTATTTGTCGTTATTCATGAAGCATAACGTTTGTTCGAGTTCCAAAAGTACCTATCAACGAAATCCATAAGACCCATAATTTTTCAAATGAAATAATATCACAAAACAGCAAACTCGACTTCATACAGCTATCCGTGATTATAATCAGGTGATCCCTAGCAATGATATCTGGGCTGGATTCATAACGTTCCATTCGCCATTATGTTGACGGAGCTTTTCGGTGCAAATGAACGGTTGAACGTACGCTCCTCTGGGTGGTCTCAAAAAAATTTTTAAGTTCGAGATCAATTTAAAAATTTAAAAAGAACGATGACCTTCTATTTTTTTCCATGCTCGATTCCAAAGGTTCATTATCCAAAATAATGAACCAAAAGAAACGTCGTGAGTAACATAAAATTCCTATTAACAAAGGCCCTTTTATAATTCAAATTGCATCAATAAATTAAGTTTATTAGGACGATTTTGAAAGCGCACTGCCCACCCTGCTAGCAGAATTATAAACTCATGTGGTAAACTTGTGAAGTCGATCCCGATCGATTTCAAAGTGGTATAGAAAATATTGAGGGAAGTGGCGCTTGCACCATTCAGAGCTGATGTAAAAACGTGGCTTGATGTGCCAAGCGGGTTGGCGTCTGGCGGCCCCGAAATAAGACTTGTGACTATTTCCGGACGGTGGTCGATGACCAGTCGTCCAGCATTAGGTCTGCGTAACAAGAGCGATCGTCTCCAAATATTTACCGCCAGGAGGGTTGGTAGAAACGACTACGTTCATTTTCGCACCCATCAGACAACTCGCCTGTTGCTCTCTTTGCGGAGAAATATGATTCTGATCCTAATTCTGTATTTTCATTTGTTGCTTCCAAATGTTACGTCTGTATTCAAAGATTATTTTAGTTACATGCAGACCCAAACATTTACTGGTGAGATTTCGGTGTAGGTGTAAATTTGCGCTAGGTAATGCAAAATCAGAAGGAGGGAATTTATTATTAAGAAGTAGTAGAGTTGTTGAAATCTAATCAATCCGATCGCTGAAAACAGTGCACTTTTACAAGAATTTGAAGGTTCCAGTCATGCAGTATGAGCTCATGAGCGCATTTCCAATTTTTAACTACCTCCAACCTACTAACCTCATCGCCTATTATACACAGTTAGGCAAACCATAGAAATCTCTCTCCAGACGTTATTATTGAAATAATTGCTTCAAGTAAAGAAGTAAAATTTCCATATACTCTCGATCATTTTATGGAATTCAGCAAACTACTTATGTAATTTGTGAGTTGACAAAAACTGGTGATTTGAAAAATACCAAACCATCGAACTATGTACTTCACACAATTTACCATTTTTTATTCGCTCGTTATATGAAACTAATTTCTACTTGAATGATCTACAGAAAGTTTTCCATTTTATCTTTCTAAGTCTACTTACTCTAATATGTGGGACGTAGAACGTCAGAGAAAACAGAATACGTTTTCTACACAATATACATTTTATTACCTAACAAAAATCCCAATTAAATCAAATTTAGATTTAGTTAATTAGATTTTTCTTTTTCAAACTTACTTACTTTTGTTTTAGATTCGAACAGACGGAAGAAAGTGAGGAAAGTGAGGAACTGCCCAAGGACAACCTATCAAGAAATGGTCAGGCGGCCCCGGGAGCCCCCATGGTGGGTGGGACCACTCTGACCCCATGGTGGAATGAAGGGCGCGTAGCCCATCACACTTCTGGCTCTGCTCATACCCTCGATCATTTCCCCAAAATCACTTTTTGAAATATACGTACCTAATGCATATAAATGTTGGTTTGCATTGTTTGATGTTATTCACCCATGACGATGCAACGACATTATATTTATGTCATTTTTTCACTTTCTTGTCCGCCATCCTGTTAACCAACCCATTCAGAGTGGAACCGACGATCATCTTATGGTTCAGGCAATAACAGTACAAGTTTTCCATCAGTCTCCCCACAGACAGACCCTTATGGCATCAATCAATTTCACTTACTACTGACAACAGTTAACTGACAATACCAACTATTGTTTTCCTCCCACTGAGTACTATGCGAACCAATTAACGGAGGTATTTGTACATCCAATAGCACAAAACCCTTAAGCTTCTGGGAGGACAGAGTTTGATGTGGGCAAATTAGAGGGAAATAGTAACATCAACCATCTCAGCTCTTCCGGTCGAGGGGACTCGGCCCTCTCATTTGGTGCGGTTGAGGCAGAAAGTGAACTTCCCTTCATGTTCGGTTCATTTCCTCCAGTTTCTGGCCTCGTGGCTGATTTCAAAGGTTGGATACATCGAATTTTCTAGCCAGCTTTCTTCAGTTCAGGAAATTCGCAGAAGCTGCAGGAGCGGAAACCAAAGTACCTACAACAGAATGATATTCCTAGCCCGCTTCGACTCATCTTGTGGGAGTCTCATGGGATTTGGTCTCTGCCGAACACATTTTCCATCAGTCTTGATAAAACCGAAAATGAACTGCTCGTGTTCGAATGTTCATTCAAGTCCTCGAGAATGCTCGTAGGTAACTCACAAACATAATATAGCCTTATTTCTTCGGCCTATAGTTCAACCCAATTATTCATTTTCAAAAAGAGTTCCTTTCAAACCCCGTGCAACTTCCCACCCGCCTCTGCTACCTACTACAAGACTTTACAGACAACTTGAACCCAAAAAATTTAGTAGTTGTTCTCCAAAATTAGAATTTCCATAGGTCCAAAAGATTTAGATGATGAATTATTATATTCGTTTCTTGTTCGTTTCATAAAAAGTAATGTTGTTGCGTTGTTGTTAATGTTCTATCGGATGGTTCTTCTAAAAATCGTTCATAGTGCGATTTTAGTGGAAACAGAAGACTACTCGTACTTTAACGATTTTTACTTTTTTTTTAAACTCAAATTTAACCCCCCCCCATTGTCTGTGAAAAATTATTTTGACAACTGAAGTAGTATTTTTCTTGTTTCACGCCACCATTTTACACCACTTATGGTGAATTCATTTTTGATGGCTTTATACATTACATTATAGCATTTTCGTATGTAGGTCCTACAGGATTTAGCAAGTTGTGACACACTTTTTTATTGATCAAAACATTCTGATTGGTTATTTTAACCAATCAAAACCTTCTGTTAAATTATAACAGAATCAGTTTGTGGTATAAATGGATGTTTGGTAATTTCGGAAATTTTAACAATTTGAGGGGTTTTCACCTCCAAAACTCAAGTCTGACTCATTTCGGTTTATTATTTTCATTAACCAACCTTTGGAATCGAGCATGAAAAACATTTGTTATTCACCCCCCCCCCCCCCCTCATCGTAATTTAAATGAATGAATCCGAAAATTCGAATTAAAAAACCGTCCTGTTCGTCCGCCGTACCTACTTGGATCTTTTTATGAACGAAAATTAATGAAATTTTGTTTGTGGATCCCTTTTGGGGTCTACTTGGTCCGCGAAGCTCGCCGATTACTTTCAGCTTTCTCTAAGGGGTGAAAAACGGGTTGAAATTTCCAGGACGCCGTTATCTCGGGTTTTCTTACCTCTTTGAATTGATGTCGAACTAGGGAATTTTATGAGACCACCCGGAACACTGTAAGTCCAGCCTTTCGTTCACAGCAACGCCCTGAAATTCGCACCGAAAACCTTCAACGTGATCGTGAATGAAACGGAATAAATCCAGCCCAGATATAATTGCTACGAAACAGCTGATTATAATCACGCATGGGTGTATGAAATCGGTTGGTTTTTTGACATATTATTTCATTTGAAGAATGATGGTTATTTTGGATTTTGTTGATAGGTACCTACTTTTTAACTTTAACAAACTTTATTCTCCATGAATAACAACAAATATTTTTTAATGATATAACCATTGAATCCACCAAATACTTAGCTGCCTGGCAGGCTCCAGCGGGCATTACACGAGGAATGACCACAGAAAACAGTGATAAACGCAAACGGACATTATTTATACAAGTAAAAAATAATGAACCTTTGTG
This sequence comes from Leptopterna dolabrata, assembly GCA_954871275.1. Classification (NCBI taxonomy): domain Eukaryota; kingdom Metazoa; phylum Arthropoda; class Insecta; order Hemiptera; family Miridae; genus Leptopterna; species Leptopterna dolabrata. The sequence continues at coordinate 61,929,876 of OX940975.1, forward strand.
TATTTTGTTTTCAAAATTGCTGACTACCACATGTACCACATTTACCACTATTCTGAATACCACATTTGGTGGTTTGAAGTTAAGTTCTAATTGATTCCTTTTGAAGCGATTTAATTATAACCTTTTTTTATTTATTTGATTTAAGCAAGTCACTACTCACTACCCACAAATCATCAAAGTCAACCTACTTATTGTTTCTGAAAAATTTTCATCTTCGAGCTCCCGTCGTTTGCCATTACAAAAATTTTGGCGAAATTTGGGATGTTCCATCTCGCAGACAAGGCCAGGAGTGACACACTAACATTATTATGTATAATATTATATGAATTCCTTTTAAAATCTAGGGACAGATTCAGAATGCTCAGAAGAAATGGAAAAGAAACAACACATTTTTCAAAAATTCGCTTACCTACTTAGGTACTGTTCGCGCCATATAGTCCCGATATCGCGTGTGGGTGATGGGTGGTGCTACCTGTTGTGTGCGACTCAGACTCGTGCACAGGGAAGCGCCGTCCGTCAGCTGCTGCGACCTGGCGATCTCATCAATCACCTTGATAATCAGTTAGTCCCCACCTTGGTAATCCTAGATCAGTTAGTTCCTTCTCGTGTCTCACGAAAACCGTTTATGCGTCTCGCAAAATTCCCCTTCATCTATCCTTGTAAAATTGGTCAGTTACCTGCCAGTAACAATTTTACCTATTCTCGCAAGTCGTTCCAAGTTGGTCTCCTTTGTAACACTATTATACTACTTTATATAAACCCTTCACACGGATTTGAATATAATTCGCGCCTCGCGATCGCTGCCGCCTTCCTTGCTGCCTCCAGTCCCGGATCTCCCGCCCCAGGCCTGGGGAAACGCATCGCTAGCAGCGCACCGGTGAGTCGTATATTGGTTACCCAATTATTCACAATCCGTGTCGCCTCTTTTTCATCCAAATTTCCTTTCTTATACAGTCCACTATTTAACTATTTTATATTACCAGCACCGCTTAGATTGAAGCCTTTTCCAATCTATGAGCGTGTTCTCTTTAGTTAGAACATGAAAATGGTCCGATTCGATCAGGATCGTAAATATAATTAATCGTTGCCGATTAATTATCGCTTGGAACGACTTCGGAAGTAGCGGTATTTCCCACCTATTTCCCGGAAGGAAGCACCACGTTCTTGCTAAAAATAGAACGGGATCCTTCTCAAGGTCACCTTTCTACCTCACCAGATCATTGTGAATTCAAGTGATCTCAGTTCCATTGTTATACCTACCTAATTTAGATCATTAACTACGAGTCACCCGTGTGCCATTTCTAGGTAGATTAAACAATAAATCAGATTAGGCTTCGTACCTATTTCATATCACCTTGTCTTTATATCGATTTCAAAAATCTTCTTTACGATCTCTATACGACCTCGTGTCTATCAGTATCATTCATAAATAATATTTTCATATTCAGTCATACATATATTTTCTGTATCTCAATTAAATTTATTGCATTTTCTACATTTTATAATAGGTACCTACTTTGACTTTTGGGTTTTTTAACTGCCTAATAAAATGCCTAATAATCCTGGGTCTGCAACACCTGATGGTGTTTTACGTACATTACGTTTATTAAAACGTAAACGCGATGCATGTTTGGCTGAGATTCAGGAAACATTCAGCCTCATTGGCGGAGTAGAAGCAGGTACCTCTGAACAATTTCTAGCGCGCTGTTCTACGATGCAAGGGCTTCGCCAGGAATTTCGCTCGATTCAAAATCAAATAATTGAAGCTAATATGGATGCTGCTGACAATGATCAATTACCTGTTGAAATGTTATCTAAAGAATTCGATGAAAAATATTTCAGGATTAAGGGTCTGCAAAGTACTTTGTCCCGTATTATAAATCACGCTATTAACTCCGATTCTAGTACTCTGGCCCAAAGTCATAATGGATCAATTTCGACCATGTGCACCATGAACCAGCATATTGCCAGGTTGCCAAAAATCACCATTCCTTCTTGGAACGGAAACATGGATTCCTTCCAAAATTTCTTTTCGCTTTATAAAACCCTTATACACGACGGTGATTTTTCTCCTACCGTAAAATTGACTTATTTGCGGTCATTTCTCACTGGGCCACCCCTCTCTTTGATTGAGAATTTACCCTTGGCAGATGCCAATTATGAAATAGCGTACAATTTAATAAAAAATAAGTACGGTTCACCACGTACCAGAGCCATGTATCACTTGAAGAAATTATTTGAATTTTCACCTCTTTCAAGTGATTCAGTAAAAGATTTACAATCTTTTTTGGACGTTTTCCGTACAAATTTAGAGGCTTTTCATAATTTGAGCCTTGAAGATCCATATGATTTCACTATGTTTACATGGAGCTTGCGATGCTTATCGCCCAGTATGAGAACTCTTTTCGAACGTTCGCGTTCATGTAGTTTCGACGATGATGGTAATGAGATACTGCCTAGATATGATGAATTGATCAAATTTGTTTCGGATCAGTGTACCATTAAGGAACAAAATGCTCAGTTTGGGTCCACAAATAAAACACCTAGACCTTCAGCAAATTCGACTCCAAATTCCAATAAATTGAAATTGGCCCATTCGTTCATCGTCACCCCTACTTCGTCGACGCATACCACTTCGAAATTGGAAGTTCTAGCGTGCCCAATATGCACACAAAACCATCTGTTCCGAAACTGTCCAGTGTACGCTGAAGTCCCAATTTCCGAAAAATTGAATTTGATCAAAAAATTCCAAAAATGTTATCGCTGCTTAGGCAATCACTCCGCTGACGCATGCCGATCCAAAGGCCGATGCAAAATTTGTAGGAGTTCAGGTCACCATGAATCTATTCACTCAGCTGTAAAAGTTTCGTCTCAATTTTCGTCATCATCAGGGCCCGTAAGCACCAAACCGCATGTTCCTGAACAAGCAGTCCCGGGTTCAAGTTCTCCGATAGTTGGAATCGTCGCTAATGGAAAACCTTCGAAGAAAACTAAAACTTTAATGAAAATTCCTTCAAGTCCTTTCAACAGCATAGTAATGCTTGGTACAGTACAGGCCTTCCTCAAAGATAGAGTAGGTAAATGGAAACCAGTTCGTCTAGTTTTGGATTCTGGTTCACAGGTCAACCTCATCACCTCGGATTGTGTTCAACGGCTGGGCCTCAGCATCATGCAACATACCACACCCCTTGTTGGAGCGCTCCAAAGTTCAATTGGCGTTGCAAATGGTTTGGTGTCCTGTGTTGTTTCTTCTGGTAGACCTAACTGTGAACCGCTGATGGCTCACGCCGTTGTGGTGAATAATGTATGTGCCAATCTTCCTACCTGTTCTCTTGGGAACGAATTATACATGCGCTTTTCGCATTTAGACCTGGCTGACCGTGCATTCCATGTTGAAGGGAAGATTGATCTTTTATTAGGAGCTGAAGTATATGCTTCCATCTTCGAAGCAGGGGTTGAAATCATCCATGGTTCTCCTTCTGCCATCAAGACCAGGTTTGGTTGGATAATCATCGGTGCAGTACCTGTGGAGACTGAGATATCACCCTCTGAGTATGTGACGGGATTGGTCTGTGGCTTAACTTTGGATGAATCTGTCCAGAGGTTCTGGGAAATGGAAGAGGTTTCTCCTGCAGTAATCAGCAATCCCACTGATGTTCAAGTGGAGAAGCATTTCGTCCATACTCATTCAAGGGATACTTCTGGAAAGTATGTTGTTCGTCTCCCGTTCGACGAATCCAAGAGCAATTTGCCCTGGGGTTCAAGCCGGGAAATCGCCATCAAACGTTGGTTCAATTTGGAAAAAAGGTTGCGTACTGATGAATACTTGCGTACTTCATACCACAAGTTCCTTCTGGAGTACCTTCAATTAGGACATATGATACTAGCTCCAGCCCCTGGGAAGTTTTACATCCCACATTTTGCAGTGGTACGGGACTCGGTCTCCAGTCCTGTCCGTGTCGTCTTTGATGCGTCTTGTCGTGACTCCAGTGGTACTTCATTGAATGATCGACTACATTCTGGACCACCTCTTCAGAAGGATATTTGTGAAGTAATCCAGCACTTCAGACTTCATTCCATTGCAATTACTGCAGACTTACGGATGATGTACCGTCAAATCATTCTGGCACCTGAAGACTGTTGCTACCAACATATCTTCTGGAGGGCATCTGAAGCTGAGCCCCTCAGGGAGTACCAGTTGAAAACTGTTACATATGGAATGAAACCAAGTCCCTTCCTAGCCCAACGAGTATTAGTTCAGTTGTCGCTCGACGAAGGCCAGAAGTATCCTTTAGCCTCTCAGGTCCTCAAAGATGCCTGCTACATGGATGACATTTGTTGTTCTGTTGATAACGTGCAGCAAGCTCTCCAACTTCGACGTGAACTGGAAGCGCTATTAAGTCTTGGCAGCTTCGAGCTGAGGAAGTGGGCCTCCAACAATGCTTCAGCTTTAGAAGGCCTTCCGCAAGAACACTGTTCTTCATTAGTACAGTTCCGTACAGAAGCAACTGCAGCACTTCACATCTTGGGTCTCCAGTGGAATCCAGATACAGATATATTTACCTACATGCTGGAAGTACCTTCAGATGCCAACACCAAACGTAGCATTCTCTCTAAAATTGCATCCATCTTTGACCCACTTGGCTGGGTTGCGCCCATTGTTTTCTGGGCCAAAGTTTTCCTCAGGGAACTCTGGACCCTCAAGCTGGACTGGGATACTCCTTTACCAGAGAGTCTTGCAACACGGTGGGCGGCCTTTTCCCAGCAATTGCCTTGTCTTCAAGAAGTAAGAATACCTCGCGTGTGTGTCACCCCATCTGCGACTTCTTACATCATCATCGGATTTTGTGATGCTTCCGAACTTGGATATGCCGCATCTCTCTACCTCCGTACATCTTCCTCTGAAAAAGTGATGGTGCAACTGCTGAAATCTAAAACCCGTGTTTCTCCCCTTCACGTCCAAACTATTCAGCGTCTGGAACTAAATGGCGCTGTCTTGTTGGCCGAACTGGTCAGTTCCATGACCTTTCTCTATAAAAAGCTTTCCATTGAAAGCACCATTTTATTTACTGACTCAGCTACAGTATTGTGTTGGCTACATACCCCTCCTCATCAACTTAAGACTTATGTAGCAAACCGAATCGTCAAAATTTTGGATTTGACCAAAGCTGAGCAGTGGCACCATGTGCCATCACATTTAAATGCAGCAGACTGTGCATCTCGCGGGTTATCCCCTTCCCAGTTGATCAGCCATCCACATTGGTGGTCCGGTCCACAATTCCTTGAACAACCTTTAGACAGCTGGCCGTCCTTTCATGCGACGTTGCCTTCGATGCAAGCTATGGACGAAATGAAACCTACTCCTTCGGTTTCCTTATCTACCACTGTCAAAACACCTCCTTTGAAGAAAGTTGACAAATTATTTGTGAACTTAATTACAACATTTTCATCTTTAACTCGTCTTCGACGGGTGATGGCATGGATTCTACGATTCGTCAATAATTCCCAACGAGAAAAAGTCAACCGACTCGTTAGTACACTGAGTGTGTTTGAACTCACCAGTGCACTCAGAATCCTTTGCCGTGTAACTCAAGCTCAGTTCTTTGCTGCTGACCTAAGGGCTGTCTCCAAAGGGCAACCTTGCTCCAAACCTCTGCAACATTTATTGCCCTTCATAGGTGAGGATGGGTTGCTAAGGGTGGGCGGTCGCCTTCAACACTCATTGCTACCTCCCTCCACAAAGCACCCAATAATCCTACCCAAGGAAGCTCACCTCAGCACATTACTGTGTGACTTCTATCACCAGCAGCAACTCCATGCTGGACCTCAAGCAGTCCAAGCTGCAATACAAAAGGAGTTCTGGATCCTCTCTCTCCGTTCCTTATTGCGACAGAGAGTGTGGAAATGTTTGCCATGTGCCAAGGCTCGTGCCAAACTACAGCATCCAGTGATGGCCAATTTGCCACCAGAAAGAGTAACGCCAAGTCGACCCTTTTTTGCCTGTGCAGTAGATATGGCTGGACCAATCTTGCTGAAGGAATCAACCCGTCGCAACTCGAGAGCTGTTAAAGCATACATTGCAGTCTTTGTTTGTTTGAGCTCCAAAGCTGCACACTTAGAGCTGGTTGGAGACCTTTCCACAGATTCCTTCAAAGCAGCATTGGATAGGTTTGTGTCAAGACGAGGCCTCTGCTCTTCAATCCACTGTGATAATGGGACCAACTTTCGCGGTGCCCATAATGATATGTTGGAGATCCGGCGCTTTTTAGAATCGTCAGAGCCCTGCCTTCAAGACTACTTGTCGTCCCGCAATGTGACATATAAATTTAACCCGCCAGAATCACCATGGATGGGTGGCTTGTGGGAAGCAGCGGTCAAGTCGACCAAGCGACATTTATCCCGCATAGCAACAAACCGACAGCTAACCTATGAAGAGATGGTTACCCTCCTTTGTAGGATTGAAGCTGTCCTAAACAGCCGCCCTCTGTGCCGTATAACTTCGGATGTGGCAGACAACCCTGACTTCCTGACTCCGGGTCATTTCTTGATCGGAGCGCCGCTGCTCAGTCCGCCAGAACTGGACCTCACTTCAGAACCACTCAACCACTTATCCCGTTGGCAGGCAGTTCAACGTGCCACCCAAGAGTTTTGGCATCGTTGGTCCAAAGAATATTTGAATTCCCTCACTGTTCGACCCAAGTGGACTGTCCCACGACCTGCCCTAGCCGTAGGCGATCCTGTCTTCCTAATGGGCCAAAACACACCTCCTCTCCAATGGCCTCTAGGAATCATTGAAGAGCTTCAACCAGGCCCTGATGGCATTGCCCGGAAAGCCAAGGTGCGAACAGCTAAGGGAACGTATCTTCGACCTGTTGCCAGACTGGTGGCTCTGCCTCCTGCAGATCCTCCAGAATCTTCTTCCTAAAATTTCTTATCTTTGGGGATTGGGGTAGGGGGGGGTTCATTTATATTTTCCATAGTTTTTTCCTCTTTTATTTTTTATGTTTTTCAAATATGGATTGGTCTTCCGAAATGGCATTTCGGGTGGGCGGAATGTTCGCGCCATATAGTCCCGATATCGCGTGTGGGTGATGGGTGGTGCTACCTGTTGTGTGCGACTCAGACTCGTGCACAGGGAAGCGCCGTCCGTCAGCTGCTGCGACCTGGCGATCTCATCAATCACCTTGATAATCAGTTAGTCCCCACCTTGGTAATCCTAGATCAGTTAGTTCCTTCTCGTGTCTCACGAAAACCGTTTATGCGTCTCGCAAAATTCCCCTTCATCTATCCTTGTAAAATTGGTCAGTTACCTGCCAGTAACAATTTTACCTATTCTCGCAAGTCGTTCCAAGTTGGTCTCCTTTGTAACACTATTATACTACTTTATATAAACCCTTCACACGGATTTGAATATAATTCGCGCCTCGCGATCGCTGCCGCCTTCCTTGCTGCCTCCAGTCCCGGATCTCCCGCCCCAGGCCTGGGGAAACGCATCGCTAGCAGCGCACCGGTGAGTCGTATATTGGTTACCCAATTATTCACAATCCGTGTCGCCTCTTTTTCATCCAAATTTCCTTTCTTATACAGTCCACTATTTAACTATTTTATATTACCAGCACCGCTTAGATTGAAGCCTTTTCCAATCTATGAGCGTGTTCTCTTTAGTTAGAACAGGTACTTTTAAATTATGGATCCATCACAATAGCAATGTATCAATCGATCAATTTCAACTCTATACATATTATGCAGATCGCGAACCCTCCGTAGGTTAGTACCTTACCCCGTACTCGTTACTAGGTACCTACCTAAACCGTTGTGTAATAATTTACCTGTATAGTACCCTTCTACGGAGATAGAATAATGAACCGTTGTGTAATAATTTGCCCATCAATAATACTTCAACGGTTGTTCAAGTTGCAAAAGTACCTATCAACAAAATCCAGCCCCTTCTTGGTAGATGAGCCGTTGTGTAATAATTTACCGTTGTGTAATAATTCACCGTTGTGTAATAATTTACCGTTGTGTAATAGTTACCGTTGCGTAATAATTACCGTTGTGTTATAATTTGCCATTGTGTAATAATTTACCCATCAATAATACTTCAACGTTTGTTCAAGTTTCACAAGTGCCTACCAAGCAAATCCAATAGTCCATCACTTATCAAATGGAAATAATATCGCAGAACAAACAACTCGACTTCATACAGCCATCCTTGATTATAATCAGATGCTCCTTAGTTCTGATATCCGGGCCGTAACCATAACCACCATAACCTTCTATCGGAAGTTTTCGAGCTACGGCGTTCTGAAAATTTCAACCCCTATTTTGAACCCCTTAGAGATGACTGACAGTAACGTCGAGCTTCGAGGACCAACTAGACCCCGAACCGAACCTATAACCCGAATTTCATCAATTTTGTTTCATGGTAACTGAGAAAAGTGGCCCGTACGGCGTACGGCGGACAGACAAATATTTTGTATTGCAGTTTTGGATTCTACATACCTTGAAACGTATACCATCAAATTTTGAGGGGGGGGGGGGTTACAATTATTTTTTTTTCATGCTCGATTCCAATGGTTCATTATTGAAAATAATAAACCAAAAGGTATACTACTGATTGAAGAAAATGTGGGTTAGTTGACTCAAGTTTGAACTGGGTTAGAATTCACAGTATAAGGCTACGATCCATGGATTGGATGTAAGAGTGTGGGGTGGATATAATCGTCAGTCGTGAACGATTATTTGGCCGGACCCGTTGTTTTTGTGAAAAATGGCTCCTTAGATATTATTACTGGCTACTTGGCCTTAGATATTATTATGGCTACTTAGATATCAGGCTTAGATATTATAATAAACTGTTGTATAATAATTTACCCAATAATACTTCAACGTTTGTTCAAGTTGCAAAAGTGCTTATCAACAAAATCCAAAAGAGCCATCAATCGGGCACGGGATTCAATAATTTATTCAATCATTTTGGTTTATTATTTTCAATAATGAACCATTGGAATCGAGCATGAAAAAAAAAATTCTTACCCCCCCTCAAAATTTGATGGTTTACGTTTCAAGGTATGTAGAATCCAAAACTGCAATAAAAATATTTCTGTCTGTCCGCCGTACGCCGTACGCCGTACGGGCCACTTTTCTTAGTTACCATGAAAAAAAATTGATGAAATTCGGGTTATAGGTTCCGTTCGGCGTCTAGTTGGTCCTCGAAGCTCGACGTTACTGTGAGTCATCTCTAAGGGGTTCAAAATAGGGGTTGAAATTTTCAAAACGCCTATACCATTTTTTTACGTAAATATTTTTACGGTTTTAGATAGTTCTTGAACTTGCGAGTTTTTTAAGACCATCCGGAGCATCATACGTCCAGCCGTTCGTTCACAGTAAGGCCCCGAAGTTTGCACCGACAGGCATTTTCGACTCCAGTGTGAATGAAATTGTATACAATTCAAACCAAATCTCGTAACCAGAGACGCGCCCACAATAGGAATTTGTGAATACGGCCAATCATTGGTAGGGATCACCTGATTATATTGGCGGAGTATGAAGTCGAGTTGGTTGTTCTGTGATATTATTTAATTTGAAAAATGATGGCTCTTTTGGAGTTTGTTGGTAGGTAGTGAAACTTGAACAAACGTTGAAGTATTATTGATGGGTAAATTATTACTACGGTAAATCATTACTCAACGGTAAATTATTACAAAACGGTTCATTATACCATCTACGTAGAAGGGGCTGGAGTTTGTTGGTAGGTACTTTTGCAACTTTTTTCACTCCTCATCAACAATTTCTTTTCAGAACTTCATTATGTGTGTTTCTTTTGGTTAGGTACTGTTTGTCATCGGCAGAATTATTTTAGCAACATTTAACTCGTGATTTAGGTAGGTACCTAGTAACGAGTACGGGGTTAGGTACTAACCTACGGAGGGTCTGCGATCTACATAATTATGCATAGAATAGTACATATTATATTATATAGACGGGTTATCTATACATAGAGCTGTGATCTGTAACAGGAGGGTATTCTATACAAAATAATAAACCGTTGTGCAGGGATTTGCAGCGTTTTTTATCTGTAGTTATTCATGAAGAATAATAGCATAATAAATCGTTCTGTAATAATTAACCTGTAAGGTTAATTTTACGTAGGTTTTACGTAGATAGTATAATGAACCGTTGTGTAATAATTTATCTTTGTGTATAATTTACCATTGTGCAATAATTTCCCCATCAACAATACTTCACCATTGGTTCAAATTTCAGAAGTACCTACCACAAAATCCAATAGATCCACCATTTTTCAATGAAATAATATCGCAGAACAGCCAACTCGACTTCATACAGCCACCCGTGATTATAATCATTTGCTCCCTAGTGATGACATCTGGGCCGGGTTTATACCATTTGATTCATGATCGTGTTGACGTAAGTTGTCGGTGCAAACGAACGTCTGGGCGGTGGTCTCAAAAAATTCTTTAGTTCAAGATCACTTGAAAAACGTTAAAAAAAACCCATACCCTTCTGATGAAAGTTTTCGAGCAACGGCCTTCTAAAAATTTCAACCCCTTAGAGATTGACTCATGCAACGACGAGGTTCGAGGACCAACTAGACCCCGATCGAGACCTATAAACAAAATTTCGTAAATTTCTCCCTTTTGTATCTCTCTGGACAAAAATTGGGTGAATTCCCGCCCGTTTCATTCCATAAATATTCTTAAGCACTTCGACGTCCTCCATTTCTTCGATGAGAAGCCACCGAAGCATCAGTCTTCTTTGTAGACTCATTTTACTCAAACTCATTCTTGAATCGAACTTCACGTAGGTAAGCTTCCTCTTGAACGGTCAGGGAGCGAATGAGAAACGAGAGGTTTCGAGAGTACTCGAAAATCGTCGCTCTGAAAAACGCTCCGAGCAAAATGGTCACCAACGATTATCGCTCAACGATTATTCGTTCTACGATAATCGTTGAACGATCGTCGTTGCAGTCGTCCCGAGCAATATGTATCTTAACCAAGATTTGCTGACCGATTCGAGCGTCTCTTGTTAGTTTCGACAATAAACATCTGAAAAGTGCGCTTTAGCTCAACCTTTCTCATTTCGTCTCTGTATCTCTTTCTTCTACCCCCCCCCCCCCCCCCACATCACTGTACATGGTGGGTCACTTGGAGTGGAAACACGAGAGAGAAAAAGGAGAAAGAAGCCCAGGGGACGAGAAGCTTGTTGGATCTAGTTGTTGTTCATGGTGTGAAGGGGGGGGGGGGGGGGGGGGGGTAGCAGGTGGAAGCGCCACTGGAGGGTGACTGGAATCACACGGCGTAACCTTTTACTCACCCTTCGTGTCTAAGCCCCTGGAACCGACTACCAGACTCAACTCGAGGGAAAAGGGAAACTCTGGAGGCCCTCGGGGAAACTATGTGGGGGGGGGGGGGGGCTCTTCGCCTCCAGAGACATATCAATTGGAGTAGGATTTCCCCAATAAGAAGGGCAACGAAGAAAATAACAAAAGAACTTGTTAAAATATTTCCGGGAGGCGCCCCAGGTGTTGGTAATCGCTTCATTCCTTCTAATCGGGCGAAGGGTTTTACAACAAATGTTTTCACTCATTCTTTCTCACCCTCATATTTTCTTTCGCGGACTTTTCAAACGAATCGCCGATATTCCAGAGTTATTTCCCTTCATAAATTCATTTGTTATGGCCCCCTCCCACATTACTACCACGTTCTACGATAACGTGATTCAATCATAACGACCACTCTCTCGCTCCGTCCAACGTTTGAAGTTACACTACAACTTTGTCGATTATCACCATTCATAAAAGTTCCAGTCATGCAGCAATACCACATCAGAGATTTTCGAAGAAACGTACATTTTACTCATGATCAAACATAATGGTTACGTGCCGACCTATTCTCTTTTTGACGATTTTGATTTTTGACCAACAGAAATGCATCTTTGACCAAAAATGTTGTTTGATAAAAAATACCGAATACTGAAGTTGTTCTGTTTCTGTCTCGAGCCATCTGTTAACGTGGAAATTCCAGCCATGCAGCATGAATATATAAACGCATTTTCGGAGTTGGTGAATTAAAGCTCCTTTTGATGATTTTTAGCTATTTCTGACCCACATCAACCCGAATTTGGCCCCCTTTCCGGACAAAAATATTACTGAAATAGTCTTTTCCAGTCTCGAGTTACCGTTTTATACCACTTTTGTCTAATAATAATATGCATTTTTGTTTATTCCATTTTCAGCTATTATTAACCACGGAAACTCGAATTTGACCCAAAGGTTACTTTCGCAAATTGCTCATCTTTGAACTCGTCCTTATGTTTGCCATTACAAACAACTTGACAATACTGGGAATTTTGCATTTCTCGGCCAAGGTCAGATATCGTCTGAAATTACATACATTTTTATACGTGCACACATACATAATAATTATGCTTAAGTAAATAATATAAGGCGGGTCGCGCTAATCCGAACGAACCTCGGGAAAGGGGTTGTTCGGATTACCGAATCGTTAGGATTACCTATGGCCTTTTTATTGGGAGGAAAAAGAACTGCGAAAAAAATAATAGAACTTCTGAAAATGTGTGTTAGAAAGAAAATGCGAAACACGTCTATTTATTTATTTTATTTCATTTTACTATTTTTTTCATGTTAGGACACAGTTTCATTACTTTTTGGTTTATTATTTTCAATAATGAACCATTGGAATCGAGTATGAAAAAAAAAAATTGATGGTTTACGTTTCAAGGTATGTAGAATCCAAAACTGCAATTATACAAATTTAATATTTCTGTCTGTCCACCGTACGCCGTACGGGCCACTTTTCTTAATTACCATGAAAAAAAATTGATGAAATTCGGGTTATAGGTTCCGTTCGGGGTCTAGTTGGTCCTCGAAGCTCGACGTTACTGTCAGTCATATCTAAGGGGTTCAAAATAGGGGTTGACATTTTCAAAACGCCTATACCTTTTTTTACGTGAATCTTTTTACGGTTTTAAATAGTTCTTGAACTTACGAGTTTTTTAAGACCACCCGGAGCACCGTACGTCCAGCCGTTCGTTCACAGTAAGGCCCCGAAGTTTGCACCGACAGGCATTTTCGACACCAGCGTGAATGAAATTGTATACAACAGACGAAATCTCGTCACCAGGGACGCGCCGATTTTATTAGTGGGGTACCTAAGAGGTCGAGTTGGTTGTTGTGTGATATTATTTCATTTGAAAAATGATGTGCGTTTCTTATTGTTAGGTACTGTTTGCAATCGACAGAATTATTATTTTAGCAACATTTACCTCGTGATTTAGGTAGGTACCTAGTAACGAGTACGGGGTTAGGTATCAACCTACGGAGGGTGTGCGATCCGGCTGGATTTTGTTGATCGGTACTTTTGCAACTTGAACAACCGATGAAGTATTATTGATGGGTAAATTATTACACAATGACAAATTATTACACAATGGCAAACTATTACACAATGGCAAATTATTACACAACGGCTCATCTACCCAGAAGGGGCTGGATTTTGTTGATAGGTACTTTTGCAACTTGAACAACCGTTGAAGTATTATTGATGGGTAAATTATTACATAATGGCAAATTATTACACAACGGTAATTATTACACAACGGTAAATTATTACACAACGGCTAATCTACCAAGAAGGGGCTGGATTTTTTTGATAGGTACTTTTGCAACTTGAACAACCGTTGAAGTATTATTGATGGGCAAATTATTACACAACGGTTCATTATTCTATCTCCGTAGAAGTGGAACCTATACAGGTAAATTATTACACAACGGTTTAGGGAGGTACCTAGTAACGAGTACGGGGTTAGGTACTAACCTACGGAGGTCCGCGATCTACATAATATGTGTAGAATAGTACATATGTTATATATAAGGGTTATCTATACCGTTGTGCAGGGATTTGCAGCGTTTTTTAAAATAATTTATTAAAGTTATTATTGTATTATTATTATTTATATATTTATCATTATGATTCACTATTGAAGATACACTCTGTTTAAATTATTATTATTGAAGATACATACTGCACTTTGATCATAAGGTGGAGGGAGACGGGCGACGTCGTGGGAGCCCTTTTGGTTTATCGCGTCATTCGGACAACCTAGTGATCGGATTACCGCGACCCGCCTCTACAAAATGAAAATAATTGTTAAAATGTGGGATGGATTCAGAATAATATGAAACGGAAAAGAATCTAAAAAAGTGGTTATGAAAACATGGAATTCGTACGAGTGTATGCAGCATTTTGTACCTTACTTAGAACATTCAAAGCTTCTAGTTAATGCGAATTACACCCATTTTATCAGGTAAATCAATGAATAAAACAAAATCCACGTACTTTTCCAAGTCCTGTTCTACGTTTTATTCATTAAACAATTATTTTTCAGAAACGGGTACGAACGGGAACGGGAAAGAATTTGCGTTTTAAACCTATACACCTAAGGCACCACATTTTTTCGAAAATAATTTTCTGAACTGTTTTGATTGCCTATTCATATTTCTCTATGAAAGGTTACAATCACGCTAGATCACGCTACATTCAAGTATGAATGCCAAGGAAACATCGCCAGTGAGTTTTTTCGTGGTAGATATCAACAATATGAAAGTTGGATACAGTGTGTTCACGTACCTTACAACATGCATCAATGTGCCTGCAATGTGGATGTACGTATGCACGGTTACAAACCTGAAAAACAAATAACTCTTTAAGACTGGGAACAACAATTATACATAGCACGTAAGGTAAATTTTAAATATCTAAGACGAGCGCTGATGGTAAGTTAGTCATCGAGCAACAATATCATCACGGGCTTAGATTGTCCAGTTACACAATATCATAAGGAAAACAACTCGCAGCACAGTATTAACACAGCATATTGACATTTGATTATAATCGGATGGCCCCCAGATGCTGGATATCGATCTGGAATTAAATTATCAGGCAACAAGGTTCCAATCAGGCAACGCATCATAACATTCTCTATCACACCCTCTCTGATTGATTCCGCCCCGATTTCCAAGAGAAGCACAACAGCGTATCTGGTAGATTAGAAGTTATCAAATTCTATTGCGTCTTCGAATTCAGAGTTACTTCAACGTGTTGAATAGGCAATATTATTCGCCATTATTATTAAAGATTCGCACATTATTATTATTAGGTATTCGCAATATTATTATAGACAATATTATTCGCTTTATAATCGTAGCTGAATTTCAAGTTTCCATTACAGACTTAGTTTGCGGTTGTCAATGCTGACGTGATGACACGTGGATTGCGTTACTAGCGGTTGGGACTGGAACAGCGACTGCGGTATGTCGGCGACGGTTCGAATCCCAATACCCCTCGTCACAACGTACAGCGGAGAGGCAATTGGTAGGTAGCCAAGAGCAATTTATGTTTGGATCAAAATTCTGATCCCCCTGAGAGGACAGCCAATCACGTCCGCTATGCTGAAAAGACAGTTGGACGAAAAACCTGACACTGCTGTTTACTTAACCTTTTTACTCCTCAAAACAAAACAAAAAACAAGGGTCGAGGCCTAGTAAACTCCACGAAGAAGATCAGGCACTAGGCATCGCACTACTTCCCTTACTACTGAGCGATATCCTTGAAATTTATTGCGTGGTTTTCTGGGTTATTACAATTGGCAACGGTCAGAAAAGTTTATATTACAAAAGTAATTGCATCACTAAAATCTGCAGTAAAAATTATTAGTTGGAGTACCTACCTATCAACAATATCCAAAATAACCATATTTCTTCATATTAAATAATATCGCGGAACAACCAACACAGAGCCATGCGTGAATATAATAATTTGTTCCCTAGCAATGATATCTGGGCTGGATATATAATAGTGTATGATTCACACTCATATTGGCGAAGCTTGTCGGTTCAAAGTTCACGGCCTTCCTATGAACGAATGGCTGGACGTGCAATGCTCTGTGTGGTCTCAAAAATCCACACTTTAGAATCAATTTAAAAACGTCATAAAAAGCGTACCTATCATTCAAGTGAAGTTTTCGGATTACGGCGTTCTGAAATATCAAACCCTATTTTCCACCCCTCAATGATGAATGACGGTCCGCTTCATGGACCAACAATAAACCAAAATTGAAACAGAAGCTTATTGACGTTGTGACCAGAAATCCACACCCTATGCTTTATATTCTTACTTACCTATTTATACTGTTGGACACACTATTTTTAGTGAGTA
This sequence comes from Leptopterna dolabrata, assembly GCA_954871275.1. NCBI lineage: Eukaryota > Metazoa > Arthropoda > Insecta > Hemiptera > Miridae > Leptopterna > Leptopterna dolabrata. The sequence goes on from OX940975.1 coordinate 61,946,132, forward strand.
AATGGATGTCCCTTTTTTGGCGATATTTATTTTGGGGACTCCTTCGGATTTGTCTCTTCAATCCCGAACTAATTAATTGATAGACTCTACTAACTGGAGTTAATTTCTCCGGACATGAACACAAGTTGTTTCCTTTCTCAACCCTTTAGCGTTGTGAAAACAAACTTTTTATTTATTTTTCCCTCCTTTTGGGGGGCGGTGAAGGAGTGGAAGCCCCAGGAGTCCATTGCCGGGGCCAACCATCGCGTCGCGACCCCGAAACTCCGTCCAAGTTTAACCGGAATTAGTCGTTGGAGAGTTGGATTTGTTAGGTCTTGTTTCTAGGGCTGCGAGTCGTGGGGGCTGTGGGGGTGGGGTGGTTGAGGTTCATTAGCTACCGGTGATTCATTAAGGGTTGAGGTCACGGATATCTTTTTGCGGCTCTTGAGAAAGTCGAATGGAGGAAGACCGGAAGACGTGGACGGAATAACATCCCCTTGATCGACACCCAACTTTTCCCTTGAGCGCCCTTTGTATTAGGTACGTTCGTGCAGTGTCTCGGGACGGGACAGCAATTTTCAACATTCTTCCATTATTTCCAAACAGTGAGTCGTATACTTCAAGATGGATTGGACAATTTTCATTTTATGGACCAGATGGCGGGGGCTTTTCATTTTGTGGTTTGGAGAGGGCGAGAGGAGGATGATGTAGGTTAGACAAATTTGAATGATTTTGCCCCCAGCACTCTGTTATATAATTTTATTTAGTCAAAGACTGATCTCGAACTTGAACGAGTTTGGAGTATGGGCGGATGAGTCAAGGAAAAATGTTAATTCTGAATACTTTGTTGTGGGAACTCAACGATGTAGGTAGAAACCAATTGGTTTTCAGTAGTTTTCAATGACTATCTTTTGGTGTGATACCTACATTAACGCACGAGAGGCTAGGAAATGTGATGAGTTCACCAGTGAGCCTGCAACTAGTCTCAACATTTGGTCACAAACCGTTATAGTTCGAAAATTGGAACGATGGGGTGCTGGTAGTCGTTCTAGTTTCATCTTTTCGGAAACTTGAATCATGGTGAACCTGGGTCAACTAAACATGTTAGTTTCATAGTAGAGATTTTCCCGGGAAATATTTATGAATTTCGCGTGCGACGAACTAGGGAAAACCTCGAATTCACTCCCAAGGTTCAACACGGGAAACATGGTTGTGGAAGAATTCGTTTTAGTTAAGATGAGAAATGATTTGAGAAACGTATTCCTTAAATTCCCTCTCGATAAAATCGAAGCTTGAAAATTTAGGCCACTTTCAATATCACAAATAAATAGGGCTTCTGAAGAGATTCGAAAATACATTTCCTCCAGTGTAATCCATGGCTTGGCCAGGAATTAGGCTGCCTAGCTAAACTACTCGAAATAGGAGAATAAGATACGGTCGGAATTCGATATCATATGAGACAATCTGGACACGAACCCCTGAATTTCCGTCTTTTTGGCCATTTTATTCTTTCGGGTAGTTATGATCTCGAATGCGCAAAACGGACGAAAGGTAGAGCTGGAATAAGATGACATATTAACTGATGTGGGACCATCGGGACCATTGTGCTCTAACTCTTTGAGTTTAAACGTTAAAAAAACCAAGTTCTTGGTTTTTTCCAAGTCCGCATCCAAACATAAGTTGGAGCAGCACAGTATCATTATACACACATGTGGAAATGACTACATGAAGTGTGCGTGTGACGGCAATTGTCCACTAATAGAACGGGTTTATTCTACAAAGTACTTAGGAATTACTATAGATGAAGACTTAAGATGGGAGTATCATATTAGCTCTTTGGTTCAGAAACTCCGTAAATTTATTCATATTTTGGTTTATTATTTTCAATAATGAACCATTGGAATCGAGCATGAAAAAAAAAATTCTTACCCCCCCTCAAAATTTGATGGTTTACGTTTCAAGGTATGTAGAATCCAAAACTGCAATAAAAATATTTCTGTCTGTCCGCCGTACGCCGTACGCCGTACGCCGTACACCGTACGCCGTACGCCGTACGCCGTACGCCGTACGGGCCACTTTTCTTAGTTACCATGAAAAAAAATTGATGAAATTCGGGTTATAGGTTCCGTTCGGCGTCTAGTTGGTCCTCGAAGCTCGACGTTACTGTGAGTCATCTCTAAGGGGTTCAAAATAGGGGTTGAAATTTTCAAAACGCCTATACCATTTTTTTACGTAAATATTTTTACGGTTTTAAATAGTTCTTGAACTTGCGAGTTTTTTAAGACCATCCGGAGCATCGTACGTCCAGCCGTTCGTTCACAGTAAGGCCCCGAAGTTTGCACCGACAGGCATTTTCGACTCCAGTGTGAATGAAATTGTATACAATTCAAACCAAATCTCGTAACCAGAGACGCGCCCACAATAGGAATTTGTGAATACGGCCAATCATTGGTAGGGATCACCTGATTATATTGGCGGAGTATGAAGTCGAGTTGGTTGTTCTGTGATATTATTTAATTTGAAAAATGATGGCTCTTTTGGAGTTTGTTTGTAGGTAGTGAAACTTGAACAAACGTTGAAGTATTATCGATGGGTAAATTATTAATACGGTAAATCATTACTCAACGGTAAATTATTACACAACGGTTCATTATACCATCTACGTAGAAGGGGCTGGAGTTTGTTGGTAGGTACTTTTGCAACTTTTTTCACTCCTCATCAACAATTTCTTTTCAGAACTTCATTATGTGTGTTTCTTTTTGTTAGGTACTGTTTGTCATCGGCAGAATTATTTTAGCAACATTTAACTCGTGATTTAGGTAGGTACCTAGTAACGAGTACGGGGTTAGGTACTAACCTACGGAGGGTCTGCGATCTACATAATATGTATATAATAGTACATATCATATTATATAGACGGGTTATCTATACATAGAGCTGTGATCTGTAACAGAAGGGTATTCTATACAAAATAATAAACCGTTGTGCAGGGATTTGCAGCGTTTTTATAGATTGAGGGGATGTCTTGATAAGAAAAATTTAATTACTATATATAAAGCTCTTGTGCAAAGTGTCATTAGTTTCGGTATTTTAGCCTGGGGTGGCGCTTCAGCGTCTATCCTAAATCCGCTTTGTATTGTCCAAAAATCAATCCTAAAAGTAATCGCCAGGAAGCCACGCCGGTTCCCCACCTCTGACTTATTCAAAGCTGTCCAGGTATTCTCAGTTCAACAACTGTATGTCAAAATAGCTATTACTTTTTTTCACAAACACCCCGATTACTTCGTGTATCCTAGACATAGCATATACCCAGCTCGCCTCACTTCTAAGGCGGTAATACCAGCTCCCCAATCTCGTTTATGGTGTACCTCAAAGCATATATTTTTCAGTATGCCTTATATATTGCGGTCTCTCCCAGCAGACATGACCATACCTGGAAATTTTTCGCGAGCCGTTTATAAAACTAGAATTTTCACATGGTTGATAACCCAAGGTCCTATAAACTGTTCCAATTTACTGACTAGTGTTTATGTGTCATGATTTTGTCTGTTTTTTTGCTTCTAATGGTGTTTATCTTTACCTACCTATATAATGATTGTATTCTATCCATCAAATTCGCTTGGGTTTGTCACTTGGGTTCATAGAAATTTATTCTAATTTAGCTATCTTTTTTTTGCATCCTTATTTTCTTCATCTGATCACTTTTGGGTCGTTTTTGTAAAAATGGTGTATTAGGTAATATTACTTGTTTAACTCAACTCCCCCGAACCGCACAGGGTCGTACCCTATGGTTCTTGGGGTATATTCCATTGTATAAATATACTATAATTTTTCCTTTGTGTTGCCGTATTAATTTACAATTATGATATTTTTTTGTAATTTCTTTATTTTTTTTGGAATAAACTTTCTTTCATTTCATTTCATCGGGTGACCAACCATATCGAACATGACAGTAAATTTGCGGCTCAATCCAACCATTTTTTTTCAGGTTTTAGGGCATTTCGAAGCTTTGTGTACACACACAAACATTCTCAACTGTAAAATGAAGCTGGGATTCCGGATTCATATCGTCAGATTCGTGTTCAGGACAGCCAAACGCGAGTTATTACTAAGAAAAACGGAGTCAAATCTAAATTTCACATCTTGCAATACAGCATCAAAGTTTCATACCGGATTCACATTCGACGCAAATAAGCAGGATTTTATTTTCCTTTTCCGAAATGGCTCTTTAGGGAACTGGCGAAGGAATGTGGGGGGGGGGGGTATGCGAATAACGTTCATCCCTCCAAAACTGATATACCAATTACATCAGCTGGGGAGGAAATTGACAGGGAAGGCAGAGAACAACAAGTCGAGCGCATATGGTGTAATGTGAGTCGCACCTTGGGAACACAGATCCTCCATCATCAACTTAGGCATTGATCCGAACATCGAACCGTGAGGAACACTAATGCGGTGTTGCGATGCCCCTAATTTCTGATGATAAGTCCGGTCAACCGAAAATTAAGCCATTGTGGGCTGCGGCGTTTGATTCAATGTTATGTGATTGAAAACGACGCGGGTGAATTATGTTAATAATTAGACCTTGTGGCCTCCAACGATTCATTATCGAGCTGAAAGCGGCAGCCTCACAATGTGCTTTCCGGTCAGTAGGCCCCTTGTCGTCGTGGGGCTTCCTTGTTATGATGCCCCCGTGAGTCACCCTGCAGACGCCGGTATTGTATCTAATTTCTCCAACAAGCGAATCATCGACCAGTTTGATGGAATAATACAAATAATGACATGATCAATACAAATTAACAGTAAAATAGCGGAGTGGGACATCATTACTTTTTTAGTAAATTAGCATTAGTTGCAACTAACAACTAGTAGTTCCGACTATTATAATTGCGACTATTTTTATCATTTAAATTTTCTAATAGCGTGTTACAAAAATATAAATGATCGAAATAGTTGCAACAGTTGCAACTAATAATGTTGGCTAACGTTAGTTGACTAAAAAAAGTAATGATGTCCAACAACTGTTCTATTTTACTGTATGAACTAGGTATTTGTAACTAGTTTAGTTTCTAGCTGAAATAATAAAGAGTTTATTTTCTTTGTACCTAGTTTATTTTCTTGTGCCTAGTTTATTTTCTTGTACCTAGTTTATTTTCTTGTTCCTAGTTTAGTTTCTAGTTTTGAAATAATATAAATAGAACAGCTATAAACTAGTTTCTAATTGAAATAATACAGACTTTAGTTGTTCTGTATAATCATGTACATATCCATGTCATAATTATATTTGGCCTCTACAAGTATTCATATTTTGGTTTATTCGGATAGAAACATGCAGTCGGTAGTTGTAGCTAGTAGTTCCTGCCACTACAACTACAATACGAAAGATTTAATTAGCGTGAGCAATTAGTAACACTTTAGTACTAGTTATTTAGTTGTTAGAGTTGTCGAGAAGAACTAGGCTCATCTGATAACCTGTAATTTCATTTTCCAGTTAATCATTATAGTGTTAAAAAACAGGCTATAATGGATTGACTGCTCCAAAGTTGTATGCTGATCCAAAATTGAAACTTTGCCCGTCTGGTTGCCTTGTAATGTATACAGTTAAAAGATTTTAGATTATTTTTAAAGATTCTAAAATTTAAAGATTCTTTCATAGGGGACAATTTTATTTGTAGAAAGCCATTACTGAATGTTCCAAATTGCAAAATTCCAAATTTCATCACTGACTTGATGATTGAACCTACAAACTGTCCAGAGTGTGCGCAATTACTCAACACTACGTTTGTTTTCACAAATAATGACCATTGTGTCTTCAGTACCTAATGATTGATTTACTACTACAGCACTCTGACTTTCTCCCCTTCACAATATAATTATTTACGGAGGCTTCTGCTGGACATTCTTACGAATAAAGTAATATGCAGTTGTTACAATATCTCGCCAGAGTGAATTGGGAGCGGGTAGATACGATACACACATAGTGCATTTGATCATTGATAGTAGTCGCTATTGATATAGCATGATCCCTGTCCATCGGATAAAGTGAGGCAGCAGAGCAAAACTGACTACCACTATTTTACTGATTCGGGCTGCACATATTGTTGCTCGTGAATACTAAATAGACTATTCTAAGAACTCGCAGTGGCGATGACAACTCCTCGTACCATTTTCAGTCACTACGATAATTCAGAAATGTTAATCGTACCACAGAGATCTCTAACTCTCTATTCACTCTGCATCGTCAGGCACGGGGCTGAGAGCGCTAATTGAGCGAGTGGGTGATAATTGGAGTGATCCGTGAAACCGTTTGATTCCACGCATTGGAAGTTTCCTGCGGTTGGAGACAGTTTCGGAGTAATGAGAGCGAGCGACAGATCTTATCGGCGAATGAGCACATCATCAGAAAGTTACTTTATTAGAGGGAAAAGGAAACTCATTTTCACTACTGACTCACTTGAAGGGTTCTTAGGCCAATAAACGAATCCATAAGGTAATAAGTGAATACCCTGGAGAACGAGCACAGATTTTGCGGTTATTAGTGTCATCGGAAACTAGAAGAAATCTAGAAAAATTGAAAATTTAAATAATTTTAAACGGACATTTTTTTTTATTCCATTTTTGGATTCTACCATTTTTGGATTCTACGGACCTTTAAACACATCCATAAAATTGTATTGAGGAGGCGGGGTTATTGCATGTATTAAATATATTAAAAAATGTTTTTCATACTCGATTCCAAAGGTTAACTATTGACAATCGAAAACCAAAATAAGTTGAAACAACTGGTCTATTGCTTAAAAGTACTTGTAAGGTCCATTCAGGCAACGATAAAGTTACTATGCTCGAAACCCGGCATATTTGATTGATTATGCACTAAATGCTATTGAGCTCCTATTATTAAATTCGCCAGTATTCTAATGACATTGACACTTGATAGCTGAAAAGGCAGATATTTTTCATAACCTGCAATCTTAATGCTGAGGTTTATGGGATTGGTTGTTTGTTATGCATTGATATTTTTCATAGGCGCAGTAGAAAATTGACCTCTCAGAAGTATGTAGGATGAAGATGAAATTCATTCAGGTGTGTTGGTCCAGACCCTAACGAAGTTTCCACCACATCCACGGGTTTGGAAACTTTTCCCATCCCGTTTACCATATCGGTGATTTAAAACGCGTTTTAGGGCTCAAATCAGGCATAAAACGGAATTTTCTCGCATTCGGGAAATGTTAATTGCGACGAAAACCGGGCCAAGGGGTCTAATCCTCTATCGAATACCAGAAACAATCCGTTTATCACGCGCAGAACGAATGGCCCTGAATCGAGCGATATTCTCACACATCGTAAAATATGGTTATTTACGGACCGAGAGAGAGGCTGAGTGGACGATGGGTTAGGAGCTCGATACCTACCGAGGTTATCTATCTCACGAGCAGTTGACTTCAACGTATTTGCGGTTGGAGTGAGCCTCCCTTCTGTTCCTGGCTTCATCCCCTTGTGGATAGGCCTCTGGACGTGGGTGGGAGAGGATTCAATTTTCCGAATTGGCCCACCGGCTGTTTGTTTCCGCGACCTTGCGACCATTCATCCAACTCCGATCGGGGCTTCTCGGATATCCTTGATGTCCTGTGGGGCTGGGCAAGTGTTGTCCCCCCAGCTCAGCCCCAACTTCCGACACCATGTTCTCCTTACAGTAGTTTTCCTCTACACTTTATCAGTAAGTTACGCCCTTTACCTTCTTCATCAGGCTTCTCCCATACATGGTTCCCCTATATCCTAACCGAGGTTAGCGTCCACCATGTGTCGCTATTTAGGTCATAATCGGCACCACTCCGGTTCAACCAGGTGCTTATATATGTATGTTGTATGTCTATAATTTAATGGACACACCCCAGTGTTCGACAATGTACCTGACAGGCATTCTCCTCTCGTCCTCAATACCGTCCTCAATTCTCGTCTCATCTCCTCAATACCGCTACACCCTTTCACAATCATCAGGCTTCTGAATTGCTCTTAAAGAGTTCCCTAAATTACAGATCTGTACAGATAACAATTGACGACTGGTTACAAAATCTATGAACAATCACAGCTATCAGCTGTCTGAGTTATGAGCAAAAAGTCAAACAAGAAACCCTTCTTCATGAGCTAGGTATCTTTTTGGAAGGCCTATCTTTGGATTTCCTTGCTAATTGTTCCCTCTTATTTAAATTTAATTTTATTCAAAGGTCATACAGTGATAATCGTGAACCCTAACACAAATTTATAACTATGGCTTTCCATCCACAATATATCTCGCAATTAATGTAACAAGTAGGCAACATTAGTAGCAACCACAACCAACCATGAATACGATACACTCCAAAAACTAACTACAGTAATGATAAGTTTTTAAACCTTCTGCACATGAGATCCAAGTGGTAGATATACTTAGTTAATTTAGCCATCACCCCAAAGCAGTTAAAATTATTGGCAAAATGTATGGCAAAACTGTACAAGCTGTAATTGCCTCAAGTCATGCTAACTAACATTTCCGTTAAAACTGCCTTTTCCCCATTCTCTAGCACCTATTTCGATTCTCCCACAGTAGGTACCTACCGGACTAAAAGGGTCATCAGAAAAGTGGTGGCTAAAACCTGTTTATTACAAAGAGTATCATCGATCTGTTAACCCGTTATATCGAGGTCCGTTAGTCAAAAAGAGTACGAAGGACGTGGGAGCGACTGTGTGCCGTGAGAGATCTTGTCCTCAACCGTATTCTCGGCTGATGGTCCAATTATCATGAGAGAGAGAAAAAAAAAATCAAGGAGAATCCTCCGATCGAAAAGGAACTGACCGTTCGACGATCGGTACAATATTGCCCCTTGTTCTGCTACTTGCTCGCAGCATTTCAAGGGTCTCACACGGGGAAATTTGGTTTCAGTAGCAAAAAGCACTTGGCTGGGAACGAAAAAGCGAGTAGGATTAGGCTATGTTTACACTGCACGCGAAGCGATGCGATGCGATGATGTGTTCACATTGCTAGCGATTACAGACGAGTAGGCAGTTTTTTGTGATTGAGTTTTATCTAGTTTTTTGGCGATACTTCCTAGGTATGTATTCTCTCAGAAACAAAATTTTATTAAGTACATCCCCTCAAAATTTTTTCTTTTACGTCTCAAGGTGCGTAGATTCCAAAAATGCAATGTCCACCGTATCATGCATATAACTACTTCATTTTCGGTCTAAAGAATCAGTTCTTTCGCACAGAGGCTCCATTAGGTCCCTAGCTGTGTCCCGAAACTTTGCAGCCCGATCGGAATATACCCAGTGGTGCTATGGGTGAAAAATGGGTGTAAAAATAGGGTTTTCTAGTGTTTTACTAAAATGAACTTTTAAGGTCTCTTTTTCCATGTTTTTTTTAGGGCGAGAAGACCGAATATGACGTTGATTTTGACCAAAAAGTGAAGAATTAAGGCGGTAACGAAGGTTCAGCTCCCAAAATTCATTTTTTATGGGTCAAAAACCTGGGAAATTGTCTGAAATCACCATCAATTTGTATAATAACACTAGAAAAAGTGTCAGTAGGTGAATCAAGACAATCAAATGTCACTAACAATGATCAAAGATATTTTGAAAAAAAAAGAGAAAAAAATGAGCGTAATTTGTGTTTTTGGGGGCCAAAATTGGTGGAAACCATCAGAAATAGCTTTTCAATTATTGCACATGAAATAAACAATAAATGAACAGCCAACATTTCTGTAGGTGTGTTCAATAGAATAATAAACACATTGTGATGAATTTAAAATTGGCGTATATTCATCACGGTGGTGTGAGGAATTGCCCAGGCGGTTATGAGCGAATCACCACCGACATCTGAGATCTTTTTGGAAGTTGTGTCCAGGCGGTTATGAGCGAATCACCACCGTCATCTGGAATCTTTTGGGAGAATTTGCCTAGGCGGTTATGGGCTGACCACTACCGTCATCTAGGATCTTTTAGGTTGTAGGAGAGAGCAGGGTAGGAGGAGAGAGAGTAGCCAGCGGCTGGAGGAAGCGTCGAATGGCTCAAAAGGCGCAGGATTTGAGTTTTTATAGCCAGGGAGGCCTTCTCCCTCCAACCCCCTGTTAGGGGTTGATGGAGGGGTCCCCAGGTTGTGCACTCGGGTCCTGCGACCTGTCTCCCCACTCGTACCGTTTATTCAAGAGAACTAATATTTGCGGGTCAATATTTGGCGAGAACTTAACTGTAAGGTGGAGTGGTTCCTGGAGGGACTCACGACACCCATGTAACAAGGACTTTGCAGCGTTTTTTGGAAGGGGGAATCTGGTAACCCTACGGATGTTGATGCAGCCAATAATCAGCTTTTCAATGTCCGCAGTGAATAAAATTATAAACAATGAAAACAATAGAACAGAACGTGGAACTCGCAAGAACTCGCCTTGCGATTGCATCTGACGACTCGCGCTGAACCTCTCTCAATCGCTCGTCTCCGCTCGGAGTGTGAACACCCTCTCACAGTCAAAATGAATACTTCGCCGGACTTTTGAGTTTTTCGCGCGTCATCGCAAATCATCGCTTCGCTTCGCATCGCGCAGCTTCGTGTGCAGTGTAAACAACGCCTTAGAGAAAAGTGCACCAGCGCACTGCGCAGCTAGATCGATGGTAATACTTAGTGGGATTGATTTATGTAAGTAAGTTAGTTAAACTCCTACCTCCCGAATAAGCAGCGATTAGGAATGGAAGATGGTTGAAATTTGCTGCTTTTGAAGGCAGAATCAGATTTAGGAGCCTCGACCACCCCTGTATCATCCCATTTTTCCAGTTCCGAAAACCGATTATTGGGGCGGGAATAAGCTAGAGAAAAAACGCGTTGACTTTATCTGGTATGAATCTCCCTCTCACTCGATTCCCACGTGGCTCCCTATTCTGACGGTTTTTATATTTTTCCGTTAACGGAACTTACAGCATTCGGAACCGGTCAGAAGGGAACATGTAAGCAATTTAATTATGTACACAATTTTTTAATTATAATTTCAGTTATTCAATTATATTGCAATTAGTTTTGTAGATATGGTTTGCCGTATGCGTACATTCATTTGAAATACCCTAACATCGATAAGATCATTTCAGTGATGTAAAGTCAAAACGTAATTCTAAACCGCATGGTGTAAGTAAACCTTCAGTTTCGTAACACGCAACCTTATGAATTTTTAGCGATTGAGGTTAAAATTATTAGGTAAGCGAGATAGCCGAGAAGAGCCAATTCAGTTTTGAACTTGATTTCAGTATTATTGTTGTTGTTGTTAAAATATTCTGGTGGTCACCCTGCAGAGGATTGCTTCACTCTGTAATGGCAGGTTGAAGCGGTGAAGTTATCCTTTGTAACACCCTCTTGACCTCAGCCTCGTCATTCCCTTCCGCCTGATGGGCGACGTAAGTGCTGTGTAATCGTCGAGGAGCACTGTACTCCCTCCTGGTAGGGGATGCTGAATCCGCTTTGTACCTTTGTCTCGAAACCACGGACCTCGAGAGTCCCCGTTCTTCCTCCAGTGTCTGTACAGTGTCCGTCAAGCTGGAAGTGATCACGCTAAATGTGGGTTTAATGCCGCTTGACGATATAAGTTTAATGCTTAACTCTGACAACATCTAAACACAACCTTATTTTTGACCCTCTTCTTTGTCAAAACGAATAAGAGGAGTTCATGTTTCAGTTCTTCAACTCCTGCGACATTGAACCCACAATAATAAGTGAGCTGTCGTGGTCACTTCCAGCTGAAGGGGGGGGGGGGGGGATGGTATAACAAGATGATTCCGATATATATTCTGGACACTGTACAGACAGTGGAGAGAGAACGGGGAATCTCGAGGTCCGTGGTTTCGAGACAAAGGTGCAAAGCTGAAAAGGTGAAACTCAATTTTTGACATTTTATGTCTTTACATTGCTACATAAACTCGAAAATGTAACGCGGGACATGTAACGGAGAAGCGTCACGAAAATATTTCTGATGATTTTCGCTTACAACCGATTCGTTGCTACGGAACTTTATCTTCGCCAGTTATCATCGTACAAAAATCGTTCACCACTCGTTGGATAGCTCTCGATTTACCTAACCATATTACGTTAACCACTGCGGAGTGCGTGGCCGACAAGCTGCGGTATGAGCGTGATTGTTTAAATGTTTCTATTAATATACCACTGTCGGTATATTTTGGTTTATTATTTTCAATAATGAACCATTGGAATCGAGCATGAAAAAAAAAATTCTTACCCCCCTCAAAATTTGATGGTTTACGTTTCAAGGTATGTAGAATCCAAAACTGCAATAAAAATATTTCTGTCTGTCCGCCGTACGGGCCACTTTTCTTAGTTACCATGAAAAAAAATTGATGAAATTCGGGTTATAGGTTCCGTTCGGCGTCTAGTTGGTCCTCGAAGCTCGACGTTACTGTCAGTCATCTCTAAGGGGTTCAAAATAGGGGTTGACATTTCAAAACGCCTATACCATTTTTTTACGTGAATATTTTTACGGTTTTAAATAGTTCTTGAACTTGCGAGTTCTTTAAGACCATCCGGAGCATCGTACGTCCAGCCGTTCGTTCACAGTAAGGCCCCGAAGTTTGCACCGACAGGCATTTTCGACTCCAGTGTGAATGAAATTGTATACAATTCAAACCAAATCTCGTAACCAGAGACGCGCCCACAATAGGAAATTTGGCGGAGATCGAATCATTGCTAGGGATCACCTGATTATATTGGCGGAGTATGAAGTCGAGTTGGTTGTTCTGTGATATTATTTCATTTGAAAAATGATGGCTCTTTTGGAGTTTGTTGGTAGGTAGTGAAACTTGAACAAACGTTGATGTATTATTGATGGGTAAATTATTACTACGGTAAATCATTACTCAACGGTAAATTATTACACAACGGTTCATTATACCATCTACGTAGAAGGGGCTGGAGTTTGTTGGTAGGTACTTTCGCAACTTTTTTCACTCCTCATCAACAATTTCTTTTCAGAACTTCATTATGTGTGTTTCTTTTTGTTAGGTACTGTTTGTCATCGGCAGAATTATTTTAGCAACATTTAACTCGTGATTTAGGTAGGTACCTAGTAACGAGTACGGGGTTAGGTACTAGCCTACGGAGGGTCTGCGATCTACATAATATGTATAGAATAGTACATATCATATTATATAGACGGGTTATCTATACATAGAGCTGTGATCTGTAACGGAAGGGTATTCTATACAACATAATAAACCGTTGTGCAGGGATTAGCAGCGTTTTTTTATTGATATACCATTGTCGATATACATTAACAAACAGGTATATTATATTAATATATTAACATACAATTGACGGTATACATTCTATTAATATACCATATACTAATACACCGGTATATATATATATATATATATATATATATATATATATATATGAATATATTCCATTAATATACCATTAATATATTAATATACCGGTATATGTTAATACAACGGTACTTATATTATTAATGTACCGGCATATATTAATATGGGTACAAAATACACCTATATATATATGCATATAATATGGTACATAATTATATTATATTAATATACCATATTATAATGCACCGATATATATTAAAACACCTATATATTAATATACCTATTAAATATCTACATATTAATATACCATTGTCAGTTCGAGACAAAGGTCAAAGCCGCAAAGGTGAAACTAAATTAGGAACTAAAGCTTTTTTCTATTAATATACCATTGTCGGTATCAGAAGTCGAACCAAACTGTACGGAAAGATTAGAACGTATGGTAATTTCAAGTTGAAGGTTAATCAACAGCTTGATGTAGAAGAATATCCCTAGCCACGGTTTGAAGGACTGCACCAAAAGCGCCAAAACGGCAAGCATTTCACAAAAACTGATTTTACCGATGAGGTCACCCTGCATCACGAAATTATAGGCTTGAAGCGGCCTGAAATTTATTCCGATTATTGGACCAACCAGGTTCGAATTTTTGTGAATCGGATGTCCACCAATAACTGGAATTTCGAAAATAAATCAGAACAGGAGAAAGGTTATGTAGAGCATTGAGGCATAAATGTGTTCTCCTTAACCTTCCTGGATCTGAATGAAACTCCCTGGAAAATAAAGTCAGATGTAGTGCAAAAGTCAAAAATGTACGTGTTTAATGCCGCGGTCCGCACGATTCTTTGCTACGCTGCGCAATGTTGGGGGTTTCAGGAATTTGGAGCGGCTGAGGGGGTGCCGCATATGTTCATTCGTCGACTTCTCCACTTACCTGGATTTGCTCCCAATTATATTTTGCTCCTGGAAACGGAACTAGACCCAATAGCGGCGTATTCCCTGGAGTTGCACATGAAGTACCTTGTAAGGGTGGCTGGCCTGCCAGATACAAGACTCCCAAAAATGGTGGCAAAGGAACTCATTTCAAGGAACATTTACTGGGCGAGGGCATGGGAGCTGATGTCTCTGAGGTATAACCTGCCAAACAATCTCGCCATCTTCGATCCGTTGGTTCTGAGGTCTGACGTGGGTCATCTTCTGGACAGGTTTAAAGAGGAAAAGCGTAGCGCTGCTTGGCAAAGGGCGGAGTTGTCTGGGAGGTTTACACTCTACAGAGAGCTGGACACCAGCAAAAAGCCGGGCAGTTTGGTGAATGACGTTGAAACCGACCTCTGCACGCGCAGATGGCTGTTCAAGATCAGAGGCGAGTTGTTGCCCCTGAATGGTAAACCATATGCTACAGAAAGATGCGAGGAGTGTTCGCTCTGTAACAGGCACGAACGCGAAGACACATTCCACTTCCTCTGTGTTTGCCCAGTTCTTGCCGAATTCAGAGTGGTGGCATTCAATCGTCCGAGTCTGTCCCGTGATGAGGCCATCAGTCTTCTTAATGGTGATGGGTGGCCACAAATTGTGCACTATTGTAAACTTGCCTGGAATTTTAGACGAATGATGGTTCGCGAATTCAATTTCTAGTTTTATTTATTTATGTCTCCAAGCTTCTTCCTTTCAACTGTCCACATATTATATTATACTAGATATTTATATCTCAAACAGCATTTTCAAGGGAATCGAAACTTCCGACAGACGGTAGAAAAATACCATGTCGTAATGTTTATTTTGTTTGCTTTTTGTTTTTATAATGTATTATGTATTTTCATTTAATAAACTTTTTCTTCAACTTCTTCTTCTTCTAGTGCAATTTCAAATTTCCATTGTCGAGAAGAAATAGAAAAACAAGAAACTCAGAGATTTGCAATTTCCATTCGAATATCCAGTAGATTTATGTATAAGGCATCGCATGGTCAGTCCGCTCGCTGGATCCGTTCGCACAGAGAAACAAAGAAGACGTCTCGAGGGAAAGGAAAATATGCGGTCTAATGGAACCCCCATTGTTGTTTGGGGGCCAGGTCTAACCGTGAGAACTGACTGTGACGGATTTTTTGGATTAAACCGTGGCACTTCTGAAGCCTCCTTCCCGATGCCTTATGATCAACATTATCCACGGGAGCGAGAGTTAATCCACAGGATTTATTCATGGTTGTAGACTTAGAAATCGAGTGTAAGAGTCTGGAAACGAGGCACGTTTTTCGTGTTTAGAGGTAGACGACAGCCAAGACACGTGCATCATCCTAAAATCAATATGACAACGAACAATGAAGCAGTGACAGATCCTGTGTAATTGAATTCCCACAATATAATGTAGTCAGTCAAGTCATTTACTTCTAATTTATGTCTGGTAGGTGTCGGAACTATTTTATGGAACAAGCTGTTCGACTTTAAGATCTTCATTCACCCGTTTATGGTTACTGAATGAAGAATTGCTTCAATAAAGACCGATTACACTTGTGTAGCATGAGCAACCATAATAATTTACCTACTTCGTCCAAGAACAAGTAAGCTTTCACCACGGAAGTCAACTCAGATCTGGTGATCCACGCTCTAAGCTGGATCTGAGGATTAGTGTTTTGGCTGTTTTACCTAAGCGTGTCAATCAAGAGTCAGCTGGGCCCTGGATCATCGGTGGATCAGCTAGTCAGCATCCGCATCAATTTTCATGGATATTTGCTGGTTATTTTGCTTGTGCTCGTGGAGTTTTTCTCGTGAATATTTTTCTTTAAAAATGCCGAGATCGAATCTATGTCAGAGGAAATCGTCTTAATCAATTCCCGATTAAGAAAATTTTGATACTGAAGGTATATATATATATATATATATATATATATATATATATATATATACGATATCATTGATTAAACCGTTCGGAGCTGCCCTCGCTAAAATAATGAGCTGCAAAATGGTCGAGTTCAGTTTGAAGTTGAATGTAGGACCGGCATGTAGGTGACCAACCAATGACTTTTTTCTACCGGTTACAGACGTTATTATTATTATTTAGAATTTTGATGCCAATTGATTCAGTTTATTGTGTAGAAAAAAATATATCGATGCCAGAGAATAACAAAGTCTAACCTGAGCTTGAAACTTGATGATCAAGGATCCACTTCAAACCCGACAAACTCAGTCCGCAAAAATCGTTTTGGTACCTACTATGAATTTGTAGCATCAAGCTTATTCCAGCAGACCACGTTTCAGCTAAATTTGAAAAATTTCCTTAGTGAACGGGCATACCTACAACATGATGCCGTAGCAAAAGACCGCCGGTTTCTAACTGGAAAAAGTGGATTAGAGATAAGAGGATTCTCATATAACCCACGTACAATATGGGCATGAACTTCTCCATCGATATGCAAACAACCTTATCGAAATTGACGTAGCAGTAGTTGTCTATTGAAGCAAACATCAGGCACACATAGGTCAGTGAATATGGGATTTAACAAAGATAGAAGATACGTAGAGAACGTGGAATATAATACCTATATGGTCACTATCCACTATGCAGACTTAATTCAAGTATAATGCAATCTGCATAGTTAATAATATTTTATATCGCATACCGTAGCGCACCAACGGTGGTTTACTCTAGCTGGCAAATCCAACAAAGGGTTTGCAAATGGAGCTAATTAACTCTTGCCCAGGGGTGTGTGCAAGTTTACAATAGGTAACAACACTGATTGCCATACGCTCAAAAATCCTAATTAGAGTTGACATATCTCTCAGAGACAGTCGAACCAAGACAAAGCAGTAGATGGAAAACTCGTTCGTTGACATTCGTTGATGTTGGCTTTGAATTGGCGCTGCCTTCGCAGTAGTTGGAAACTCCGTCGTCATCAACGTTCCACGGCTTTCATCCTTTTCTTGTTCTGTCGTGAATAACGTAGCCTCATATGAACGATAATGGAATGCAGTGGAGAATGAAAGACAATACGACTCAAAGAATAAATTTAAAAAAATCGAGTTCTATCAGCGATGCTTATTCCGACGAGAGGTTGACCAATCCCCCCCCCCCCCCCCCACCATCTCCACACAAGCACCACCACCGATTCATCCGACGCTCCTACGGAACTTGAATGTAGGTATCCGTAATTTTTACTAACTTACCTTGCAGTGGGGAAGATCGAATAAAAAGCCTGCAAAGTCCTTGTCACATGGGTTTACTATTCTACTATACATACCTACAGAAATGCTGGAAATAGAATTACTGTTTCTTTCACGTGCAATTATTGAAATAGCTATTGCTGATGGTTTCCACCAATTTTGGCCCCCAAAAACACGGTATAACCTCCTATTTTTGACAAATTATCTTTGATAATTAATTGACAGTGCCATTTTTAAATTGTCTTGATTCACCTGTTGAAACTACTTCTAGTGTTATTATACAAGTTTATGGTGATTTCATACAACTTCCCAGGTTAAAAAATGAATTTTGGGAGCTGAACCTTCGTTACTACCACAATTCTTCACTCTTTGGTCAAAATCAACTTCATGTTCGGTCTGCTCCCTCATAAATATGGAAAACGATACCTCACAAGCTCATACTAAGAAAAAACCTCGAAAACCCCTATTTTCCTTTGCATTTCCTTTGTTTAATATTTAATTGATATCCAGCTTTTTTATTTTGTTTTTCTGAGTACTGTTTTCTTCTTTGTTGCTGTTGTAAACAGGGCACCAGCCCGTTTCATAATAAATAAATAAATAAATAAATAAACACCCCTTGGTATATTTTGACCGGGCTGCCGAACTGCGGAGCACAACTAGGACCCAAATGTGTTCCCAAGTTGGGACCCAATCTGTGTGCGGAAAAACGACGACTTTAGACCAGATTTTAACGTAAATTTAAGGCTGAAACTTCTTTAGAACCTCAATTTTCCACATGAACACTGACTTCATATTCGGTCTCCTCGTCATAAAAAACATGGAAAACGATACCTCACAAGCTCCTGTTACTAAAACACCAAAGCCCCCATTTTTGCCCCTTTTTTCACCCATAACACCCTTGGGTATATTCATATCAGTCTGCAAAGTTTTGGGACACAACTAGGGCCCGAATGGAGCTTGTGTGCCAAAGAACGAATTTTTTAGACCGAAATTAGAGTAGATATGCATGATACGGCGTACGGCGGATGGACATTGCATCTTGGTTTATTATTCTGGGAATAATACACCTATGTATTCGCTCAGCAACGAATTGTTATAACACCCCCTCAACTTTTTTCTTTTACGTTTCAAGGTTCGTAGATTCCAAAAATGCAATGTCCGTCCGCCGCGTCATCCATATCTACTTTAATTTCTGTAAAAAAAAATGCGTTCTTTCGCAAATATACTCCATTTGGGCCCTAGCTGTGCCCCGAAACTTTGCAACTTTGCACCCCGATCGGAATATACCCCAGGGTTTTATGGGTGAAAAATGGGGGTAATAAAGGGGTTTTTTGGTGTTCTAGTAACATGAGCTTGTGAGGTACCGTTTTCCATATTTTTTAGGACGAGGAGACCGAATATGAGGTCGATTTTGACCGAAGGGTGGAAAATTTAGGTTTTCGCGAAGTTTCAGCTTTAAAGTTACGTTAAAATTTAGTCTAAAATGTCGTTCTTCCGCAAACAGTTTGGGTCCCCATTCGGGAACACATCTGGATCCTACTTGTGCTCCGAAGCTCGGCAGCCCGATCGGAATACACCCAGGGGTGTTACGGGTGAAAAAAGGTTCAACTCCCAAAATTCATTTTTTATGAGTCAAAAACCTGGGAAATTGTCTGAAATCACCATAAACTTGCATAATAACACTAGAAATAGTTTCAACAGGTGAATGAAGATAGTTAAATGGCACTATCAACGATCAAAAATAATTTGTCAATAATAGGAGCCTAATTCGTGTTTTTGGGGGGCTAAAATTGGTGGAAACAATCAAAAATAGCTATTTCAGTTATTGCGAATGAAAGAAACAATAAATGAACAGCCAAAATTTCGGTAGGTAGCTCCAACAGAATAATAAACCCGTGTGACAAGGACTTTTTGGAATCTACGCACCATGAAACGTAAAAGAAACAATTTTGAGAGGGTGTTATAAAAATGTTTGGCTGATGGAATACGTAGGTGTATTATTCACAGAATAATAAACCAAAACGAGTCTACCAAGATACATACTTGTCAGCTGAGTAGTTTCACTCTGTTCAAGTGGTTTTTAACCGAGCTCCGAATGCCCCATAACTATGCGTTGTAGATTACATACTGCATTATATGAAAGAACTAGAAGAACGCAGGACGCACAACTGAAGAATGAAAAAAGGCTTTACAGAGAATTCGCCTTTAATGTGTGTATATAGAGTTGATTATAAACGGGAATTCCTGTGGCAACGTATTTAAATCATTCATCCCCCTCCCACATCGTTCGTAAGTTCTTTCGTGCATTTCCTCGGTAATAACACGTTAAGCTTATTCAATGAAATCATCTCAAGAAGAATGTTTGAATCCCATTGTGAGTGGGACGACAATGTAAAAACCAAGAATATTAATTGAATGTTCCTGAACTCTTTATTCAGGAACACCACACACTTTTTGGAACACTTTTTTTTCTCTTTCTCTTTCTTTTCTTTTCTTTCTTTGAAGTATTCTCACGGACCTCATTGACCTTTGTTCAACTTCCGTAGAAATTCAGAACGTAGTTGGTTATCTTTCTTATGGCTAACCTATGATTCAGGGACCCACTAACAACATACTGTGGACAGTTCTGGGAAAACTATTCAAAGTAAGATGAAAGCTCTCAGTACCTACTCTAACTCCATCATTGTTGGAACCAGAACGTATCTGGGATGATTGAACCGAACGAAGATATTATTCCCACATTGTTGGCAGGTTTAATATCCTTTTGGATGAAAAAACGGAACGTGTATTAGTGGAAATATACTATTTTTTCGATAACTCCGTTTTTTCTTTGAAATGGGTGTCCACGATTTCGTCGCGAGTGATTTAGTTCGTATCCTTTTGGATCTCCGTTTTCTGGGTTTAGTCTCAAATGCTGAATTTGTTGGAGCCTCAGAATGTATTATATCTTGTGACGAGGTATAAGCCTGATGGGGTTGTCCACGCAGTAAGCTTATTAAATAATAACATGTAATAATGAGGAGAAAATAGCTAGATCTTCCGGTAATATGTTCAATATCCAAAATAATATAAAGGCCCCGATATCTATGAAGGACTATTAAGGTAAGTCCTACTTACTGATATTGATACGTACCAGTATGCCGTAAGGATGGAGTAACGTAAGTGATATTAAGGAGTACGGTGAGTAACGGGATGCAAAATAGGAATAACAAACTAGATTGACTGGAATCAGAATCTGTTCTATGTGTACTCATTGATTAGCTGGGTAGATAAGACTGATACTACGTGGGTGGACAGGTGACAGGTTTGATGCTTACCTACAATTCATCCCTAAGTAGATAAATAACAAGAGAGAGCTGGAACAGTGATCTCCCTGCCAAGGCTGAGGTTATGCAAAACCCGTAACACACCAACTGCCTGCGGTTGCAGGGGAAGAATTTCTGCATCGGCTGGTGGACTCGAAGGTTCGAGTCCACGACCCGAACTCTACCCATCTCTACCCGGACTCTATCCATCGCTCCAATAGCGTTTGTTATATGTATTAAATATATAAACATCTGCACTATGGAAGTTTTTGTTGATGGTAACGGCAATTCTATTCATTTTCGTGGCAGGTCAATAATGACAGCATTAGCTTTGTATTATAGTATATACTTACGGTTCATATATGAACAATCGTATATACAAGCGTTCAGTAGGGTAGGGAAGAGGTGAAATTAATATATGCGCTGAGCTCCAACAGAAATCACGTTATCAACTACATCGTGTCATCCTTAAATTAATATGAATGTAAAAAATAATTAGGGCACGGATCCGTGGGGGGGGGGGGGGGGGGGTGTGTGTGTGGAGGTGTATTTACATATTTTTCCTGGAGTTATATATTGCAATGCCCGTACGTTTACAACATTATAGGAAATTCTGAACCATCTGAACCCATTTTTATTTTACATATTTTTACACAATTCACTAATATATATTTTCATACATTCCGCATATTTTTTACATATTTCCTGCATAGTTTGTGGTGGGTAGGACAGATGTGTACGAAACAAATTGAAATTTCAAGAACAAAAAATGGGTCACGAGGTGAACCAGTCTGTCATCGCTTCCCCGTATTCGACAACGTGCATAATATAGGTATTATATATATACGGTAGGCATATAAGGAAGAAATTGCAACATGTGTTCACCAAAAACCGGGGGTGGAGAGACTGCTGGCAAAAATCCGCAGCAGGCAGCACGTTGAAGCAGATTTTGAACCAACTTTCACACCATCAGACATTGCACCGCAGTGGATGTGGAGCATTCCTTCAGCGGTTACAACACAATTTCAAGACCACACCGGTGATCTTTTGTTTTTTGATAATTTGAGGATGTACATGCAGTTTCCAACAATTTTAAGCAATAATTGAGCATATTGAAATGATTATCGTTTTGGTTTATTATTTTCAATAATGAACCGTTGGAATCGAGCATTAAAAAAAAATTTACCCCCCCTCAAAATTTGATGGTTTCCGTTTGAAGGTATGCAGAATCCGAAAATTCAATAAAAACATTTCAGTCCGTCCACCGTAACGCAGTACGCCGTACCTCGCACTTTTCTTAGTTAACATGAACCAAAATTGACGAAATTCGGTTTATACCTTACACAACGGTAAATTACTACAAAACCGTAAATTATTACACAACGGTAAATTATTACACAACTATTTATTATACTATCTGCGCAGAAGGGGCATCTATAAAGGTAAATTATTACACATCGGTTTATTATTTACCTTATGCTTCATGAATAACTACAAAAAATGATGAATGATGAATGATTGAATTATAGGATCCCACGCATGCGTATAAAACTTTAATTCCCGGGCCGGCTCCAGTAGGTACTCGATTTAGGGCTTTCCTGTGGGAGCTCGATGGTACTGACCACAGAAAACTGATCTACGAAGAAGAAGCATCTATATAGGTAAATAATAAACCGTTGTGTAATAATTCGCATAGTTTTAAATAATACCAGCCTTGCTCTTACCACATACCACAATACCAACCACAATACAAATTTCTTGTTTTCAAACTATTTAAAAAATAAAAATAGTCCTATAATGATTTAAGTTTTCACAGATTATACATTTTTACTTACACATTATTCAATAATAATACTTACATATATATGAATATATTTTACAGTGTTTATCATTTATAAATCCGGGCCCTAATAATAATATTTACAAACTAATATTATTTTCCGTCACAAAAGTAGGTACGTTTCAGATCTGCGACTGGCATTTGTTTATGGTTAATAACAATTTGGTTAATAACAATTACCTTATAATTAACACAAATTCGTGGTAGTTACCTAAATAATGGACACATTTTTAGCCTTTATGTGGTTCATGGTCACGGACAATGGTATCCGCAAATCCTTGGCGCTAAACAGAGCTTAGTTCGATCAACGGTGTCTGTACGGGTAGACACATCCGAGGGCAGTAGACCGTTGAGCGCATTATATAATTAACTCAAGCCACCTGCCGGTCACGCCAATCCAGATGGTTCATTCAGGCATCCGCAAGTAGAAGGTCGAACTAACCCACTCTCGCTTTTCTGTACTAGTGATCTACGTTCCGTGGATTGCATTGCTGAAAATCCATATTAAAAAACTGTGCAGAAAAAGGAGGCAGAAAAAGGTGGAGGTAATTATTAGTTATCGGGTGATACAGGTACCTAGATGCGTTCACGCACATGTTGCATGAGTCCACAATCAATATTCAGTGAGATGACTGGAGTTACATTCTAAGTGAGAAGAGTTTTCGAATCGATGATGGATCAAAACCATCAGGTCACAGATGGTCCCGTACCAAAATCATGCGAAAGAACTGTAACTTCGTCTGCGCGTGCGCAAACGTGAAATATTTTAAACGCCCACAACTATCTTAAATAATATCGTTGAAATGAGTTCAAACTTACATAGTCGACCAGGAACAAGAGGAGCTCCATAAGGATTTCATGGAATCGTACAGTAACTTTCGTCTGTGTATGCGCGAACATGAAATGTTGACCATTTCCTTGAACGCCTCTAGCTACGCGGAAAATAGTCTAGAGAGCTGAAATTTTGAAGGTACACGCGGGTTGTATCGCAAATGGTCCCACATCAAAATCATTGAAATCGCCGGGCGTCTTATAAAGGTGCCTCCACCTCGTCCCTCACCTACGAACGGTTGTTAACGGCCCTTGAGAGTCGCTGAGAGTTCGATGGAGGGGATCCCTTCTGGGCTTCAATCGAGGCATCGAACAGCTCGTCTTTCTCCTTGGTTATTGGTAAACCGTAACTTTCGTCTGCGCATCGGCAAATGTGAAATACCTGACTGAAAAGCCTATAACTAACTTAAATATCGTTGAATGAGTTCAAACTTGGAGGGTCGAGAGGAATAATACTTTGATAGGTCCACATAAATCATTGGAATCGTACTGTAACTTTCGTCTGCGCATACGCGAACTTAAAATGTTGAAAAAATGTTGAAATGCTTGATTATGTTACGCATATTTGGTAATTTATTATACTACTCTGTTTGTTGCTATTCAATAATTTTGATATCTTTTTTTACCAACTGATTCTATACGTCCATGTTACGTACGTGTAATATTAAGTGAGGAAGCTGTACTACCCACCCAACTTGGCAGACGGTTTTTATTTCTACGACGATCAAAGTTTCAACAGTATGACTGGGTGGATATGTGATGCAATAACTGGGCGGTCATGCCCAAACCCCTGTACAAAGAGGGGACAGAGGGAAAGAGAAGGAAGTGGCTATCAAGCTGCTTGATAAAACGGATGGCATAAATCCACCCAAATGGTGGACAGGTAGGGGGTGGCAGAGGTACTCAAAAGACGTCGGGTACTACCCACTGGCATTGGCTTAGTGGTGGTCAACAGTATTCCCTTCTGTTTACCCTTTTGTTAGGTATCTCTCTTTGCCCTTGTAGGCCAAAAATAGTGGTTGTGAGGGGGGGGGGGGAGGTTGCTCCTTGTTGCGCAGGTTGATTCTTGAAACCCACAGTTCCGTAAATGAATAATATTTTATGCGGCAGATTACAATTCTTACTAAATAATATTATACTAAATTAATGACCAGTGGGACGCAACCACTGGTCATTCAGCAGGAAGCAGATTGGACGAGCAGCAGGGTTGGTGGATTCAACTGAAGGTTGAAAGGGTAAGCGACAGCGTGACTTTTTTGAAAAACTAGAACCCATCATCTTCGTCATCTTTTCCTTTTTTCCCCCATTTTTATTATTTTCTTTGAGTACCTCGCACAGCGAAATTTGGACAATAAAAATGGAAATGGAAAGTGTTGCATAAACTGGTTACTTTGTGTACGTGGATCCATAACTTTCCCCCTTTTCCCAAGTTAGTCTACCCAATACTGCGGCTAATTCATACAAACGGCGACGACCTAGATACCAATTGATTCTCTGGAGGCGGGTTAGCTTTCCTAAACCCTCGTCTAACGCTTTCAGGGAATGGTGGAGGGGTGGGGAACGGGGACGACAAATGAAATTAAAGATTCACAGGCCTCCGACGCTTCTCGCGGGCTTCCCTTCTCGCTCAAGCAAATTGTGGAAATGATTGATGGAAGCCACACGAAGCGTTGGAGAAGCAAGGCTTACGTAGGCTTTCAGTTCCTCCGGCCCCTTTCGATCCTGTGCCAACTGACAAGTTTCTCCAGGGCCCCAGTGTCATTTTTAACTTATTAAAAGCTGCGGAACGGTCTTGAGAGATTGCTATATAGTCCTGACAACTTCTAATCCCGAGCATTCCGACATTTTGAGTAGCCAGTCAGCACGGAACACAGCAGCATAATGATAAGGCGACAAGCAAAGTATGTATGGTTAATCTAGGATATGATTTCTCCAACTTTCGATCCACAAATTCAAGGCCAATTTCTAACGTTCTCTCATACGCAATGTGTTGAAAACAGTTTGATGGTTTGCGTTTCAAGGTAGGTACGTACAATCCGAAAAATAAATAACAAAAATGCATGGCCGTCCGGCCTACGCCGTACTTAGCACTTCCCTCAGTTAACATGAACCAAAATAATTAACAAAATTTGGTTTACAGGTCCCATTTGGGGTCTAGTAGGTCCGCTATGCTCGGCGTTACTCTCAGCCATCCCGTCCCTCAATAGTAAGAGGGGCCCTTATGTATTTGATCTTGTCAGAACAGGAGAACTACACTCAGCCGAGAATGAAAAGAACCACATTAAAAAAAACCGTTTTAGACCATCCTGAATCCAAATCCGTGAATAAAGGAAAATATACAGGAAAATAATTAACCGTTGTGTAACATTTGCAACGTTTTTCTTTCGAATCTAACTAGGAATCGGATCTGATAGGCAGCGGATGCTATATCACCACTTTTGGGAGAATAAATCGGTCATTATAAAATAAAATGTACTGCCGCGTATTCCGGTTCTGTCCTTGCGGACCAGAAGACCAGAACATGATACCAGACTTTATCAATAGGACTGGGCCCACTGATCAGTCCAACTACGAACATCATGTGCTCACTGGTAATAAGTCGTAACAACCTACCTACCTATAATGTCTTGTAACTGGTTGTTGTGCATAAATATGCCGGTGACCCTCGTTAGTGGTTTGTCATGAAGTTAGACCTGTTTCTGAAGAGGTAGGTAATGTCATCCAGGGCATGTCAACCCCGTATCTTCCCAACTCGAAATGTGAGCCCGGCGTCGGATCCGACTTCAACATATTTTTGACACTACCAACTGCCTAATGCTGCAGCGGTAAAAAAATCTTATTTAATGGGACTTACCTACAGTAGTCGGATATCACTAAAATGGTGGTAAAATAAAGGACTTTCATCTTCTGCTCCTTGAAGCACCTGTTCCAAACTAGTTACTAATAACAGGAAATGTCTAGTGGAACCGATCCAGACTCCTCTGAGATATAATATATAAGATATAGTATATACCCTTGATCCGAATCCAAGTATGCTGCAAAGATCTGATAAATGACTGAATACCGCACATTGAACAAACAACAAACTAAACTTTATTTCATGAACGTTGCATCGTCGGTAATTTCAATCATTATTTGGTAATCAAGTAAATTAACAGTAAATTATTCTTGTATTGCATGGGCAGTTTGCACAATACCGTTCTAAAGGCACACGGTGCTCAGTGGATCCGAACCCAGTTAGGTACCTATTGTAGCTCCTGCGGAATGGGTACGTACGCAACTAACAATCACAGATGAGCACCTTGGATTCGTTCATGGGCTCTACAGAAGTATGAATCCTAGTCGATCATTATCACGAAACGTAGGGAGCGGTTTTGGTTTTAACTAGGTATTCCAATTGCAAATTGAAGGGTTTTTTCACTTCAAATATAACGGAAAACCTTGACATTGATTTTGAAAACAGTGAAATTGAAATGCAAAACTTTGAATGGGGAAGTTGGATGGTTGAAATTCCACGTGGATAATTCGTGAAACGGATGGGAAGAAAGCGCGTCACGTCAATAAAGTTCATATTCCCCCTGATTGGAAAGCGCCTATCGAAGATCCACCTGTAGTTAAAGTTCTTATAAAGATCTGTTATTTAAAATAAATGGGGGAGGGTATCTTAACTATCTGTTCAACAGGCAGCCGACAGTAGGATGGTAGAGTACCTATTGAACTGCAGTACAGCCTCATTCCTTGAAATGTAGGGAGGCTTTCCGAATTTCGTTGCAAGAGCAAAAGATAATTTGGCTCCAACAGAAAAGAAGAGATGGACAGCGAGGGGGAGTAAAGCCATTGTTAATAAGAAAACGGCTCCACCGCCAACATAGTCCCTGTCAGGGGCTCCTCAGGCTCAAGGTAATGGTTTCCCAGCAAACGAAGGATTTCCTTTCCACTTCCTTTACCCGCAAGCAATTAAACTTCTCTCTTAATTACTATGCTCTGTTTCAACCAAACTCCCTCCCTCCTACCACTCTGCTCTATTCAGAAAGGCTATAGGTTTATCAATATTCCAAAACCTGTACCGTCTGAAAGCGTCTTTCCGAAACCTCCAGACGGCTGTTTCCCACGAAACCCTTTCCTTCCAACTCCATACCTTATTGCCATGAATTAGGAATGCCTATTCTCTAAACGATTTGGGGGCTCTAATATACCGTGACTGCTCGTAGCTCGGTACACGAATCTTGCATTATAATGGGCTGATTGGTTTGAAATAACTTGTTCTTTTCAAACTAAAGGCATTTCCGACTACATGGAAGCCAAATATTCACATGACTTTTACTGCCATGGAAATGCTCTACCGAGCTAATTGACCTATAGATGTAACTGCTGTACGGTCCATTTCTTACAGTTAAGAGGGGTCCGAATCCCACCATCACGTCTTGAATCTACGTCCCTAACTTGTTAGATCGTGAACAAACATTTAAACCAAACCACAACAATTCCAATGCCACCACAAAACCCCAACAATTTTGGACAGAATGAAGAGATTTGAGTGTTCACAACAAGTTGAGTCAGAATAATATTCAACAATGTTTTAGTTAATTTAGTAACAGACAGGGCCATTAATTTAACATTCCAACATTTAGGACGATGAGTCTACATTTTGGGTAATTCCTCACTGCCGGCGAAACGGTAGCAGCAAGATACAATGCGAAACGTTTCCAATCACGCAGCATGACCATATGAGTGAGTTGTGGAAATGAGAGCCAATTTCGCCGATTTCTAGCTATTTTTGACCTACTAGAACTCGAATTTTACTCCGTTTTGTGTTCGAAAATTGTCGTCTTCAAGCTCATTTTTTCGGTTTGCCATTACAAACATCTTGGCGACATTCTGTTAGCCATTTTATTCCACTTCACCTTCAAAAACCTGACCGTTCTTCCACGCACTCATGGTCAACACATACCGATTAGTACCATGACGTTGGAATCAGTTTTACGGCGATAAGCCGGCTGCTCTAGAGGTATTAGGGATAGGCGTGAAGGGATTTGGTGAGCTGCTTCAACGAATTGCCCCACAAATCTACGCGCGACTTGGACTCCCCAACAAGCTCATCGCTCCTAAAATAACCTTCAAACGGAGGCTTCACTTTATTTCTACTGGTGACACAGAGAGAGGACGCAGATAAGGGGAGGGTAGGTGTCGGAGCACACACCGGCTGTATACGTCATGTTGATAGGACGGGAAGTAAATCAAAAAAAGTGCGGGTATGAAACGCTCCTCCCCT
This sequence comes from Leptopterna dolabrata, assembly GCA_954871275.1. NCBI lineage: Eukaryota > Metazoa > Arthropoda > Insecta > Hemiptera > Miridae > Leptopterna > Leptopterna dolabrata. Next base: position 61,974,861 of record OX940975.1, read on the forward strand.
CGCCACCTGCGATCACTTTCGACGCGCGAACCTCAGCGTTATCTGCCCCTCGCATGCCGATACATCATTTTCCTCTAACTTGGTGTTTCTGGGGGAACAGTTCACTGTCTGCCGTTTTCGGACCCTATATACTAACAGCGGGTAATGGATCGCGTGGAATGATTACATTCAGAGCTTGAGTTTGAGATTGGGTTTGTTGGTTCATCTGTGCAGGGGCATCGAGTTCATGAATATGCCACTTTTTCATTAACTCCTCATGTTTTTATCCAGCACATTTGTGCGCTTTCCTCGCAGCGCCAACATAATTATGAAAAGAATGTGATGCGTTTCAGAAAACAATGTATGCATAAAACTAGGGATGCAGAACTCTCGATAGCAATATCAACAGTATCGATAGTTCTGGATTATCGGGATTACCGATAGTTTTTACGATACGATCGCTATCGAAACATAACTACGAAAAATAATTTGAAAAAATGAAAAGCTGTCGACATTTTCTAAACCCAAATCAGAATTCCCCAAACCTGTTTTTAACCAAATTAATATGTCCTAATATCTACAGCAAAAATTAAATAGAGTACTTAACTCATTCAAAATGGCTAGGTAATTCTCCCAAGTTTGTCTTTAAAACTCACACCTTTAATCTACAATTTAAATCTTTAATAAATAAGGACAAGCTACCACAGATGTCACAGATTAAGTTCTAGGAATCGTTTCAAGAACAACGAGCTTACTGAGACCAGTCTGGTAACTCAATAAAATTATACTAGAAATTAGAAATAAATAGGTAGGAATAGTAAATATATTAGGATAATCAAGAATGAGATTCGCTTAAATTGCATAAAACGAAACTATTCAATCAAAAGTACATAGGAGCTATCAGTGATAAAACCATATTGAATCCCTCCAAATTGTAGCTATAGGTGGTAGGTAGGGTACTAGGAAATGGCGAAGGAGAAATCTGTCGTTGACAGTATCGGTAGTTTAGGAAGATACTATCGGAACTATCGATAGTTCTCCATCCCTACATAAAACAGACTCTATCTCTGACAGGTAAACAACACTGTTCGGGCAACTTACATGAACCCGTTGGCTCACATTATATTAATTTATCCAAGGGCCTCCCAGAACTCAGCCGCTATGCTGCCTCTCACTTCATCAGGATCTCGATCACTTGAATATCAGGTAAATTGTAAATTTCCTATCAGCAACTCTTCATTAAATTATCTGTCTACCTCATGCAGCTGCTTCACTGGTATGGACACTGGAAATGCGCAACCGCCAATCTGAGGTACCTACTCTATTTCTCTCAGTAATATATGCCCCGATTTTGCTCAAATTCGGTGGGTAGTTGGGTTCTAGGGCTTACCTGGGGGAAGCACGAGGGAGGTATTGACCACAGGAAACAGTGTGTTCTACCCAGAAGGATTATCTACATAGGAAAATAATAACATACCAACCAGTCGGCTAAAGTCGTGATTATCTTACCTAACGGTTTTTTTGCACCTTGAAGAAGAAGAGAAAAACAAAAATGTCATAACGGATAAGTTCGATAGAAACTACTGCAAATGTGTTTTTCTGAATAGGCAACCCCCGTGATCAAGTCAGTGAGGAATATTGCAATGTGTAAATTCTGTCCATTGAAGGAATTCTCTTGGATTTTCGAATCCCATCTAGGACATCTTTATCGCTTGAATTGCATCAAGGCGATAGTTCTCATTCATTTGGAAACTCCACGATGTCAGTTTTTCCCATAGCCATTTCATTCCTGTTTTTTGAAAGCCTTTCGAAAATTGCGGAGGGAGGGGGGGGGGGGATCACAAAGCTCCCGGCTGACGTCAAAAGAGGCTCCCTCTCCGCTATAATGGAAATGTAGGGATTTACCAATTTGGGTTGAGTACATGTGGGAAGGAGGAACCATCGAGAAAGAAGTAATCCCGTAGCAACGGAGGGTGGGAAAGAGTAGCAATAGGGGTGAAAGGAACATATTGTGAAAAGCTTTTAAATGCACTTTGGAAAACCTCGTAGGTATAATATATCGCCGCGGATGGTAAAGCGAAAAGTGTGGAAAGGAGTTTTCTATCCGAAGTTGGTCAACTGTTGGTAGAAGTCCTTGGAACCACCGATAAAACGGAGTTCCGAAAATGAAATGCGTGATGTTGATCGGATGGAGAAAAACTCGCTACAACAAAGGGAACAATGGATTAAAAATACTCAAACTGTCGTAGATATTACCCAATACTTATGACCAATACTTTTCTTAGACGGCACCCAAGCACAGTGTTTCATTATTGAGCTACGCACATTGAAAACGCCTTCTCCGAAGGCCGAGTCAGAAATTACGGTATAAGTCTGCATAACAACAAACTGTCAGTTATTAGGATAAGGAGTAAAATAAAATAAAATACAATTATTTGTTGAATCAATCCCTGCAGTTTGGCGCGAGATTACTGAGCGTCCTTCCCTCTAGCACCTGCTGGTGATGATAGCCGTGGGGGGCCAGTCTCCTCTTCCAACTAACACGTGCTGTGGTGATAACCGCGAGGCGTTAGCAAAAGACTCCTACGGATCACATCCTTTACTCATCCCACCAAAAGAAAATCATCCAAACTCATCCAAACCAACCCTACTTCCCGCCCGCCTGTCATAAGCCTACGCCCAGGCTCAAACTTCTCATTTTGTATTAAATGATATGCTGTCAGTTCACGTTAAATTCCATTCTTTAGAAAAGTATTAGCTTACCTGGTGTGTTATACTAAAGAATGGCGATGAGGAGAAAAACGAAAGGACAGACTATGCAACACACCAGACTTAGGGACTTTGCTATATCGAAGAAGCTCTTAAGGATGCGTTCAACAGCCGATTCGATAGTAGGGAAGGTAAGGCGGTACGTGCAAGACGGATGGCCACAGAAGAAACCCTTGGACAACGAACTTCACACATTCTTTGAAAAGAAAGAGGAGCTGTCGGTTGAAATTTTGCATGAGGGCCACTCAGGTTCAACTGCAATGAGGTCTGTCGCAAGGTTGCATCTGTGGTGGCCTGGAATGGATAGGCAAATCGAGGAGTTCCTTAAAACGTGTACTGCCTGCCAGCAAAATAGACCCTGGGACCCTGAATCAACAGTATATTCGTGGAATGTACCTGCAGAAGTGTGGTCTCGCATTCACATAGACTTTGCAAAGGCATTTGAAGGTCATGGTTGGCTTGTAGTTGTGGACGCTACTAGCAAGTGGCAGGAGGTCGTGGCCTTGAAACAGACCGTTGTTAGAATTATAGCGGCGCTGGAGGAGATGTTTGCTAGGTTTGACCTCCCCAGAGTCATCGTTTCTGACAATGGGCCACAGTTGATATCTAAAGAATTTGATGAATTTTGTTCCAGCCATAAATCAAGCACGTCACGTCAACACCTTACCATCCACGGACGAATGGCTTAGCAGAAAGGGCTGTGAGAACGTTCAAGCAGAGAACTGCTTCATCACGAAATGAAGGTACCTTGCAGTCACGGGTGCAGAGGTACTTTTCTTCTTATCGGGCATCCATCCACAGCTCCACTAACCGCTCACCTGCAATGCTGATGTTTGGACGTGAACCTCGAACCCGATTATCCCTTTTGAAGCGAAATCTTGGGGCACAAATGGAAGAGGCCCTACAAAACCAGCAGCGCCAGAGATATTGCTTCAAGGAATTCAGTGAGGGGGATGATGTTTGGATAAAACGGAAGAAGGAACAGAAAGCATTCACTAAGGCCACTGTGAAAAAACGCACTGGTCCCTTGTCCTACACGGTACTGCTAGATGGCCAGGAGTGGCGAGTTCACGCAGACCAGATAAGGAAGGCGCCACACCCGGGAGGAGGGGGAGGAATGCTGGACCCTGACTCCAATAATCAAGCATCTGGTGGCAAGTCACCTGCTTGACAACCCAGAAATGTTGTATAGTCGAACCTTGAATTTTTGTGTGATATAATATATTAACTTTGCCAAGTCATATCACGAATCAAGTTATTTCAGATATCAATCCTTTTTGCTGCTGACGAGGTTTTCTTGGCGGGTGAATATTTACAACTGGGTTGTTTTTGGGGGAACTCATTATTTGGTGTCAGTCCTCAGGCGCAGCTATCAGTTTGTCACTACACTGATGTTTGGTTAAGAAATGCATAATACAGTATCACTCAATATGCCCAATTCATAATAAGGAATGAAATAATAATATTTTATAAGGCTACCACAGACAATCGAATACAATTACCTATTATATGCATGAGTTACATCGAAATATTAATACTTGATTGATACCAACAACTCCGAAGCCAACCCTTGGTCCTCTCTCACTTCGATGGTGGGAGTGTGAACTTTTGACCGTGAACAGCTGTCTCGTTTACTTATCTGAAAGAGTGATACAGTTCCCCTCGCATGGTCGGAGTATAGAATATTTTTAATCACGCATCTAATCTCCCATCCACCAGTGAGACATACAATTATTGTATTTTTATTAATCAATTTTTCGACATTCGAAAAGACAAGAATTTATATTACCGTTGGAGGACTGTCAAATCATTTCAATCGTCAGATAATCCTCACATACCTGTGCGAGAGGTCATACCTTCCTTTTCTAAATTAGTATTTCCATTCACGGAGGCATTTCAAGAATTTAATATAATAATTTCAGTCCCTCTTCCTTTTTCTGGGAAAATACCGCTACCGTACCGCTGAAAATTGCGAACTCAAGGGCAATGTGATAGAAAATGAAACGAAGATTCATTTTCTGTACAATATATACAATTTACTGTTCAAAACATATCATTTCAAAACAATTTTCATTAAGATATAAAATAACATATAGCACATAAACGAAAAAACCACCTGCACGGAGCATAGCTCTGTGGTGCATTGTAGGAGTTGGTACCTAATTGTAATAAAGCTCGTGATTTCGAGTGATGATAATAGGTTACCAAACTAGGTTAACAATATTACCTAAGACTCAAAGGAAGAATAAAGAAAGTTTACAAAATTACTCTACTGCTAGCTCTATGAATAAATACTTAAAAGAAGCCTTTCCCTGATGGCTAGTCCAGTATCGATGAGAAATTTAAAAAATCCCTAATCTATATTATGTTTGTGAAAAAAAGGCTAGGTTTGTTTTTACATATAACTTGGCTATTGAGAAAATATTTAACTCACTGCAGAGGTCAACTGTGGAAAGCCGTCTGGATTTTTTGCTGAAGATTTTAAGAACGGCTTTTCGTAGGATTAATACACATGAATCGTTCGACGTCAACATATTTTGTTGACACATATAGCTATCACAGGAGGACAAGACTATTACGATTCCTTTCATCTCTTCATTCTCAGGTTTGGACATGTTAAATGAAGGTGTAGATAGAGCTTGGGTTTTCTTTTAATTATGGTTCATTTCCTCAACTCAACCCTCACTCCAGCTTCATAAGCGGGCTTAGAACGGGTTTGTATAATATTTTTCTAACCGAACGATCCACTTCATTTACGCTGAAAATGTATGCTCATCTACTAGAAAAATTTAAACTCCTTCTCGGTGGTATCCTATGAGGTGGGAGGATTGTTTGGTGGACTGGTCTGCACTGCACAATCTTTATACAGTTAAATACGTACCTACTCATTTCTTACTTCGTTTCACACTCCTTTATAATTTATTCTCTTATATATACTTCTCCTCTTATATTCACTTAATAGGTAACTTTTCTCTGTTCTAAATACGTGAATATTTTCCAGCTACTTTCATTTTGAATACTGAATTTGTTAGGCCTGTATTGTATGGCCGTAAAGCGCGTTCGTATTCTCATCTTCTGCTACTACTTCCATTGTAATATCGCGCACTTCAGTGGATATTTTTCTTCAACTTTTTCTTCCTTTACTATTTTTGGTAGTACTATTACAGTATAAATTGTTGTGTTGCAATCGGTTCTTATTAATAGAAAAAAGCTCGTTTGTTGCTCCTGAAATACTGAATTGTATTTAGGTATATCAGAAGTGAAAATAACTTGGTTTTAAAATGGTATAATCATTGCTGAATGGCGGTGTATCGCGTTCGCACCAAGGACATTAGGGAAACTCAAGAGGAAGAGGACCCTGATGGTTTGAATCACCTGATCCACTTCGGTCTGAACACTCCCATGAAATTAGAAAAATTTCAATCACAGATTCGCAATATTCAGAGATTTTGATCTCATCCAGAAATCGCATGAGGTTGACGTAATGGGAGTTTGCAATATGTTAGATGAGTGCTGAATCGCAAACCTCTACCAAGCGAGAGCAATACAGAAACGATATTAGATGCGTTATGTCCTATAGAGAAACCACTTAGGGTTAATTTTAGACGAGAGGAAGTCTCCGTGTCGGAGATATGCATATTAGTATCGCAAACTCTTGCTCTTTGGTGCTAACCAGCTCGAGTTTAGCCGAATTCGGGTCGAGAAACTACGATCAACAATCAGGTCGTAACTCAGTTTGTGTTTCCCGCATTTCGAATATGTCTTTACATGGAGTATACCAACAAATCTATCGCTTTATAACGTATTCACTTGAGATTGGTAAGGAGCAATTTCGCGAGGGAAGCGGTTGCTTGTTATCGTGCCAACGCGGAAGATCCATTATTCATTCCCGGCAAGTTTATATACGCTGCTTGTGGGTCAATAACATATCACAGCACTCAGCTCATTGTTCACATTAATAAAGAGGTAATTCAGAATTATGCCCCATTAAAATATTTGAAGTATAACTGTAATATGCAAGAAGAAACGAAGTATAAAATGTAAACATGGGCTATATCTTACGTGACAGTTTTGGGAAGGTATCAAAATGGAGTCAAAATCCGGACTGCGGTTTGTGGCGGATTGCAAAAATTAACCATGATCAAAATGGGCCTTAAAATTATCAAGGATGAGAAATATCTCAGAATGGTAAGAGAAATGTCCTTCTTACGAGGGTTCTTCCCCGTACACGCACAGGCAAACTACATAAAACGTATACCTACATTAAACAAAAAAGAACTTATGCATCAACGTACCTAGATTGTGTGCAATAATGGTTTATCACACATAATGCTGATAATTTGTCCATCTGTTCCACTACAAACAAGCATATTGAACAGTGCACTTTCGATTAGAAGCATCAGGATAAAACCAAACCGGGTAAATATTCCTTTAAATGGGAAAACAGCAGTAGTCCTCAAACCACAAAACTCTCGTTGTTTATACGAGCAGCCCGAAACTATTAGGAGGGCCCGGTAAAGCCCCGTTAAAACAACCCAACAAAGTTTTGGTTTATTTACAATCACCTCAACAATAATAATCAGCGGATTAGCTACCATTAAAGGAGAATAGCGGTTAAACTTGACGGTCAATTAAATGAAACATTTTCGTTTCATCAGACGGGTCTGGATAACGGGGATTACAATGTTTCGCAACAATCGATTAACCCGGACACCACCGATGCAAAGCAAAGCAAGCAATATTATTGAATAGCACATTCGATGAGTAGGTACATGTGGATACGGCTGAAATGGATTAGTATAGGAGTCGCAATTTAATCAAGTACTGTTTGATGTCACGGCATCCAAGAACGAACCACGGCTTTTCCTATGACGATGTAAGTACTTCAGTACGTTATTTAGCTTTATTGTTCTTATTACACAAAAATACCTGTGGCCTGGAGTTTGACAGATGGCAGTAGTCACTTAAGAGTCCAACTGGACTGGTGGAAGAGTACATCAGTAATCAGTAATGCAGCATCATTTTAGGTACTTACAAGCAAGATTCACTATATCACTGCAATCGACTCAGAATTGATGCTGGAGAGTGGGGACATGACTACTGCGATTGTCATCCCCCTCCCCCTTTCTATGTGCCCCCCCCCCGCCCTTTTGGTTTATTATTCTGTGAATAATACACCTATGTATTCGCTCAGCAAAAAAGTTTTATAACACCCCCTCAAACTTTTTTCTTTTCCGTTTCAAGGTGCGTAGATTCCAAAAATGCAATGTCCGACCGCCGTCCGCCGTACGCCGTATCACGTGTACAGGCTTCATTTTAGATCTAAAAAAGTCATTCTTTCGCACACATGCTCCATATGGGCCCTAGTTGTGTCCCGAAACTTTTCAGCCCGATCGGAATATACCCAGGGGTGTTATGAGTGAAAATGTGTGTAAAAATAGGTACTTTTTGCGTTTTAGCAACATGTTAGTAAAATGAGCTTTTGAGGTATCGTTTTCCATGTTTTTGGGGACGAGAAGACCGAATATGAAGTCGATTTTGACCAAGGAGTGGAAAATTGAGGTTGTACCAGATGTTCAGCTCCCAAAATTGATTTTTTATGAGTCAAAAACCTGCGAAATCGTCTGAAATCACCATCAATTTGTATAATAACACTAGAAAAAGTTTCAACACGTGGATCAAGAGGATTAAATGGTACAATCAATGATCAGGTGTAATTTGAAGAAAAAAAAGGAGCGTAGTACCCAATTCAAGTTCTGAGGGCCAAAATTTGTGGAAACCACCAGAAATAGCTATTTCAATTAATTTACATGAAAGAAACAATAAATAAACAGCCGGCATTTCTGTAGACCAACAAAATAATAGAATAATAAACCCATGTGACAAGGACTTTGCAGCGTTTTTGGTTTATTATTCTGTGAATAATACACCTATGTATTCGGTCAGCAAAAAATTTTTATAACACCCCCTCAAAATTTTTTGTTTTCCGTTTCAAGGTGCCTAGATTAAAAAAATGCAATGTCCGTCCGCCGTCCGCCGTCCACCGTACGCCGTACGCCGTACGCCGTACGCCGTACGCCGTCCGCCGTATCACGTGTACCGGCTTCATTTTCGGTCTAAAAAAGTCGTTCTTTCGCACACAAGCTCCATTTGGGCCCTAGTTGTGTCCCGAAACTTTTCAGCCCGATCGGAATATATCCAGGGGTGTTATGAGTGAAAATGTGTGTAAAAATAGGTACTTTTTGCGTTTTAGCAACATGTTGGTAACATGAGCTTTTGAGGTATCTTTTTCCATGTTTTTTTGGACGAGAAGACCGAATATGAAGTCGATTTTGACCAAACAGGGGAAAATTGAGTTCTACCAAATGTTCAGCTCCCAAAAATGATTTTTTATGGGTGAAAAACCTGGGAAATCGTCTGAAATCACCATCTGTTTGTATAATAACCCTGGAAAAAGTGTCAACACGTGGATCAAGACGATTAAAAATGGCACTACCAATGATCAAAGATAGTTTTAAAAAAAAGTACCTAATTTGTGTTTTAGGGGCCAAAATTAATGGAAACCATCAGAAATAGCTATTTCAATTATTACGCATGAAAGAAACAATAAATAAACAGCCAGCATTTCGTTAGGTATGTCCAATAGAATAATAAACCCATGTGACAAGGACTTTGCAGCGTTTTTATGTAATGCAACCGGTCATTAAAAATACATATTTGATGTTATTGCCTTCCAAATGTATCCAGTTCCTACACAGAAACGCAAGGAGAAAAAATGACAAGGGCAAGCAAACACTATGATAATGATTTTAGCAATAATACGAATGGCAGGTCGAAATGTAATATTAATCAGTCATACGATCTCTAAATTGACATTTCTATATTGAAAATTAAGAATGGGAGTACCAGTACTATATGTTCAGTTACGCCCTTCGAGCGTATAAAGTGCACGATGAGATCGACAAAAACGCTGCAAAGTCCTTCTCACATGGGTTTATTATTCTATTATTTTATTGGTCTACAGAAATGCCGGCTGTTTATTTATTGTTTCTTTTGAAATGGCTATTTGTGGTGGTTTCCACAAATTTTGGCCCCCAGAACTTGAATTAGGTACTACGCTCCTTTTTTTTTTCTTCAAATTAGCCTTGATCATTGATTGTACCATTTAATCGTCTTGATCCACGTGTTGACACTTTTTCTAGTGTTATTATACAAATTGATGGTGATTTCAGACGATTTCGCAGGTTTTTGACTCATAAAAAATCAATTTTGGGAGCTGAACATCTGGTACAACCTCAATTTTCGACTCCATGGTCAAAATCGACTTCATATTCGGTCATCTCGTCCCCAAAAACATGGAATACTATACCTCAAAAGCTCATTTTACTAACATGTTACTAAAACACAAAAAGTACCTATTTTTATACACATTTTCACTCATAACTCCCCTGGATATATTCCGAACGGGCTGAAAAGTTTCGGGATACAACTAGGGCCCAAATGGAGCATGTGTGCGAAAGAACGATTTTTTTAGACCGAAAATGAAACCTGTAGACGTGGTACGGCGTACGGCGGACGGACATTGCATTTTTGGAATCTACACACCTTGAAACGGAAAAGAAAAAATTTTGAGGGGGTGTTATAAAAATTTTTTGCTGAGCGAATACATAGGTGTATTATTCACAGAATAATAAACCAAGACTTCTCTTAGCATTTATACCCGGACCGATTAGAAAGTATTCATCGTGAGGACCTAGTGGGAATGTAGGAGGAAACAGTCCAACATCTTTCGCTCGGCAATGTTAAGCTGTCCGAGATTTCTAGTCTGATAAACCGAATGCTCACATCATCAGTCAATGAACTCGGAGGCCTCTAGCCAAGAATTATTTTCAAACACCATCTTTTTCAGTCAAGTGCCAATAAAGGCGCCGGTTCCACCTCACGTTTTGTAGAATCAGTCAGAAAGTTACAGCCAACATGAATTAGGATTATTAGTCCGTGATGAAGGTTAAACCTAAGACCCAGGTCCCCTTGTTCATTAAAAATTCATCCAATTACGAAGAACACTAGTTTTTGTCTATCATACCAACCATCATCGTTGAAGCAACTCTTTACACAGTTCGTATTACCTCCTGCCTGCGAGAACCATGCATCACGGTCCATTATTGTTTCGAGTATTTCACCCTCGACAATTTTGGATCATCCCTTGGCCCTGGGCACATAGGACCACTATAATGCTATATAATTGAAACGATAACCTAAATATAGTTGATGTAACTTTTCAATGATTGAAGAATATATTACGAGTATATGGTCGGTTTGAATTGATCTCAATCGCACTCATACATCGTGACAAGACCTACTCGAGGCTGCGCTTCCCGCTTGTGTTTTGGCCGCTTCCGCTTGTGATCTTTTTTTCTCCCCCAGTGCAATCAATTAATCATCGCGTTTCCCCTCATATTTAAAATGCACTCATTTTAAACAGCTTCACAAAAGTTCAATACAAATACAACTATTGTTATCGGCCTCGTCTATCTTGTCGGTTACTTTACTTATTTTACTGAGCACTCCCAAGTTTCGCCGATATACCTACTAGACGGGCTGGTGTTCGTCTTGAGTTATGGCCAGCTCTAGGCGAAGCAGCATCCCATCACTCCAACAATGAAACATAACTCGTTGAATGCTCTCACAAACATAACCTCACTGCTATCTTTCGTGAGCGCAGTGTTCTCTTTATTCCCTTTGCCATCTCCCCCTTACCACTACTCTAACCACCCTACCAGGCCTATATGGAAGGGAAACTTCCTACCTCTAAATCTGCTGTGAGATGGGAGGAGGACCTTTCATGAAAAGGCGGATTACAGAGCCGTATTATTCCCGACCCCTTTTCTCCCGGGAAGTTGGGTTAATGCGGGGGAGGGCAATACTTCAATGCGAAACCCGAAGATCAATAGGAATCGTAACCAAGTCTTCACGGAAGATCAGTATCAGGCTTAAGTATCCTGTTCCAGGAGTCCTGATAAAAGGGCATGTGAGGGTGACAGATCGCTCATGTGAAAACAATTTACAAAGGGTGGGGAACCCCATTTTGAATATTCATTCCCACATTTCCTCTAAGTGTTCGATCAAAGAGAAGCGGCAAGGACTGTGAAAGTTTAGCTACCTCAATTCGGCTGAATAAATCCCGCCGCCGCATAATCTTCAACTCGTTTCTAAGTATTGGAAGTTCTGCAACTTGCAGATTCTGATGCAGATTAAAATCCATTATGATCCACCACAATTATCCTTCATTGCTGAGCTCATAAAAGCAGAACTCACCAACCAATTTTGTGACCCATTTGGCAGACTGTCGACTTCTTCCAGTATAATCGGTGTGACCAGCTTTCTATAAATGCTAAGATCTCCAACGATCTAATAGAGCTTTTCACCTGGTCTGAACAACTCACTTGCCCATCACTTCTCGACCACTACTGAATGAAATTATGGAGTACCTAGTAAGAAGCTAGAAGAAGTTTTTGAAAAGTAACCGATGTGACAGATCCAGGAGAGACGATTCTGCAGGCAGCCTAAATGCAGTTGTTGTGTCACAATTCAGGGGATCGGGAACAAAGCTCAACTAAGCTCAGGAAAAATTCCTACCCTTACTTTTTAAAGAAACGAGGGAAAATTTGCAATCTTGCGGAATACAGAACTCATCATCAATGGGGGAAAGGTTATTGTTCCAGACACTCCTCTGCTACAAGAATCGTCAAGTTCAAATGAAATAAGCAGCCCAGAAAACATGGAAACAGTACCCCCAGTGCCACCGGCTAGCCCACCAAGGCCTAACTGCAAACCGAAGAAAAAGAAGACGATGAAGAAAGTTTGATAATAGGTAGGTATACTAAAAACTACACCTGGATTTTTTCGAACTGTTCTTGCTCGTTTTTTGGAAATTCGCGTGTGATTCATATTCCTAATTATACATAATAAACATTAGTATAAAGCTAAAAGAATTCACAAGGCACTAGATTCTACTTGAAACATTACGTACCAATGCACTGCGTATGTGGATATCAAAACGCGTTTATGCAATGATTATATATTCATGTTATGAACGGACCCCTTTGTAGTACCATCATGGTTTATACAAATAAATGAAATTAAAATGAAGTTGAATTGATTTGATAGACGTCAACTTGATTTCTTCCTGAAAAATTGGGCGTGACATTTCTTCTAGGTTCTAGGTTTCTTCTAGGATTTTCAATAGGTGACGGGATTCTCATCCATGACAAGAACAATCCACTACTCGCTATAAAAATGTTTAGATTAGACGTCAGACGCACCTAGCTACAAATGATTCAACTACAATCTATTCGATCGATACCTACTGGCCACATTTGCCATAAGTATACAATGTAAACGTTTCATCTAGAGCCTATTAATAACCTAATACGATGCGCGGAGTAAGAAGATGAAGGCGGTGGAGCTCGTTAGTTGAACAGGAACAATGAGGAGTTCCAGTGTTGAATTGGCAAGCTTTTCCCTTTCACCACCCTTGACTCGACGTTAAATTGTCCAGAGTCCATTGATATTGATATGACGTGACTAACCGCTCGGCATCTTGCTTATTGGGCTGCGGAATGATGATGAAGGTGGACCGGATAGGCCCCTCTCATAATCACTTCCCGCTGCTATTTCTCTCCTGATCTATTGATCCGGTCGAGGTATCGTTGGGCGGAATTTACACGAAATTTCATAAGCGTATCGAGCCCCCTCCCCCTCCCACCATCACGACTCGTGCTTTAAGTGTGTTAATAGGTACCTGCTAAATCCAAACTGGCATGAATACCAGATGTACCTAAATGATGGCCTATGCTTGCCGCTTAGTCATTGACGCATCGCACCCACAAGTCGAAGGAAAATGCAATATTTTGGTTTGAAGCTATGAAAAAAGACAAAGCCAGTGGTTCAACACGGCGCGCCACGGTTCTTCTCACAGGTAGATAAATAACACAAAACATTCATAGGATTTTAGAAAGACAATTCCACTAGAATACCAAAAATGACTCTAAGTATTATGAACTTGAATTTGCACGACCATGAAACTGCATCGCGACTGGGGCCCATGATCACTGAAATTCACTTATCACCAGGTATGTAATCAACACGGACTGGCAAATAATGCTAACAACAAATATAAAGCTACTATTATCTCGAATACATGAATGGCTCGGGGTAGGGGATAGCAAACAGGAATCCCTACTTATAATGGGAATAAAGAACTAGAAAATCACAGTCCTCACGGGACTCGAGGGGTCATGAACGAGCAGTCTCATATCAGACAGTGTTTAGGAGTGTTTGCCTAATTAAGAGGATGAATAGGTACGTCGAAACGGAAATACAAATAAAAAACTGAGTTATTAAAATATGTATTTCCAGTAAGAACAGATACACTGATATACAATGGAATATTTATAAGTATATAACAGTGCGTTTTGAGCTTAGTGGAAATAGATAACTTTTTAATTAATTCCATGATTATCTCCATGACAATGTTAATTGCGTTGATGCCTTTTTAATTGGTAACTCTGTATTTTATTTAAAATTCCATGACATCTCCGCCAGTGATTTAGTTCGTATCAGTACTATAATGTTCCATCCCTCGTGTCGGACGTTGATATTAATATTGTGATGGCACAAGAAAGGGAGCAAATAATTTACGGTAACTCGCGATTGAATCTGAGAACGGAGCTCCGCATTGATTGTCCCACTGAAATACAGAGAGATGAAGGATGTGATGACATAATAATTAAGCACATTTCAGATAGAATTCCGAGCATTCAAGACCTAGTGGCTACCTGTTAAATTATTGAGTTATAGATACTTTAACCGTGGCTGCGGCTTCATCAGCGTTAGACACAGAGGAATAGTGCACCAGATGATCAAAAATGTGAGTGAATATTATTTATTGGTTTATTATTATCTCAATTGCAAGACGATGCAATACATTCATAATAAACAGTTATGGTTAAAATACTGACTGAGAGACAGTATAAAGGTAGGATTACCAACTTTCGAGTGAAAAGATTGGCAGTATGTGGTTATCTACTTCGGCTATGGAATTGACGGTTGGTGAGGGAGTACTTGGAAGAGTCTCTAGGTCCATAAGCTGACCTGAGGGACTGGAACCCCGATCTCCGAAAGAGCCTATGAAGATCGTCGCGACTGGAACGACTCGATTAACATACCTTCCGGAGGAATCCGTTGTCACCAGCAAGTCGAGTGCCGGAGGCGAGCGCTTTCGATGTAAGGACGTCATCTTCAGGCCGTCTATGAGTATCATAAATACTCCTCCTCCACCTCCTTTACTTGACTTACTAGAGACGGCCTTACACCGTAACGTATGTTATTAGCGGAACTAACTTTTTAGTTACATTACTGAAGCGGTTCAAAATTTCACATGCCAAGCAGCGGAGTACACAGACATGTTCACTCAAGAAATGTGAAGCTGGTAACCAATGCACTAAAAGAAAAAGAAAAAACGCTGCAAATCCCTGCACAACGGTTTATTATTTTGTATAGAATACCCTTCCGTTACAGATCACAGCTCTAT
The DNA here is from genome assembly GCA_954871275.1 of Leptopterna dolabrata. Classification (NCBI taxonomy): domain Eukaryota; kingdom Metazoa; phylum Arthropoda; class Insecta; order Hemiptera; family Miridae; genus Leptopterna; species Leptopterna dolabrata. Next base: position 61,990,204 of record OX940975.1, read on the forward strand.
GTATAGATAACCCGTCTATATAATTTATGATATGTACTATTCTATACATATAATGTAGATCGCAGACCCTCCGTAGGTTAGTACCTAACCCCGTACACGTTACTAGGTACCTACCTAAATCACGAGTTAGGTAAATGTTGCTAAAATAATTCTGCCGATGACAAACAGTACCTACCAAAAAGAAACACACATAATGAAGTTCTGAAAAGAAATTTATTGTTGATGAGGAGTGAAAAAAGTTGCAAAAGTACCTACCAAAAAACTCCAGCCCCTTCTACGTAGATGGTATAATGAACCGTTGTGTAATAATTTACCGTTGAGTAATGATTTACCGTAGTAATAATTTACCCATCAATAATACTTCAACGTTTGTTCAAGTTTCACTACCTACCAACAAACTCCAAAAGAGCCATCATTTTTCAAATGAAATAATATCACAGAACAACCAACTCGACTTCATACTCCGCCAATATAATCAGGTGATCCCTACCAATGATTCTATCTCCGCCAAATTTCCTATTGTGGGCGCGTCTCTGGTTACGAGATTTGGTTTGAATTGTATACAATTTCATTCACACTGGAGTCGAAAATGCCTGTCGGTGCAAACTTCGGGGCCTTACTGTGAACGAACGGCTGGACGTACGATGCTCCGGATGGTCTTAAAAAACTTGCAAGTTCAAGAACTATTTAAAACCGTAAAAATATTCACGTAAAAAAATGGTATAGGCGTTTTGAAAATGTCAACCCCTATTTTGAACCCCTTAGAGATGACTCACAGTAACGTCGAGCTTCGAGGACCAACTAGACGCCGAACGGAACCTATAACCCGAATTTCATCAATTTTTTTTCATGGTAACTAAGAAAAGTGGCCCGTACGGCGTACGGCGTACGGCGGACGGACAGAAATATTTTTATTGCAGTTTTGGATTCTACATACCTTGAAACGTAAACCATCAAATTTTGAGGGGGGGTAAGAATTTTTTTTTTCATGCTCGATTCCAATGGTTCATTATTGAAAATAATAAACCAAAGAGTGGCATCTTTTTTCGGTCACGCACCAGCTGGTACAGCGGATTATAATTCCAGAACGACAAAAGATTATCGTCTTCTGTGCAACCCCGTGCTCTCACGTTCCTAATGAAAACATCAGTGTGGGGTCATATACTTTTATTAATCATTAGGTCCCATACCAAAGGGATTGAACTCATTAAGTCTCATACCTTAGCGGACAGCCCCAGATATTTCTCCTGATTTTTTTAGTAAACACCTACGGCTAACAAACAGCCTCAGGTTGTATATATACTCGTGTTTAATATGATGTTACCTACAACTAATTGTTTGACTCCCTAAAATCAGGTGTTTGAAAAGAAGTTAATAAAGTTTCAGTTCTTGTTCTGTGATCTCGATTTCTGCATCAAAACAAACTATAATATTGTCAAAATAATACATGGTGGCAGCAGTTTGAAACGCGGAGTAGGAAAAGCGATGAAATCAGCAATAGCGAAGGGCTTCTCCTCAGGGGGTCATGAATCATTATTCCGGTGGGAATAAGGCATTTGATTCTCTCCACAATCCATGAAGGACATCTGGGAATAACCAAATGTCAACAAAGAGCCCGAAGAAGTGTGTGGTGGCCCAGAATATAATAATTGGACATGAACATACTGTCAAGAGTTGCCCTCAATGAATTCAAAATGTGGACAATAAACATCAATCATTAATGCCAGGTGAATTCCCTGATAGACCTTGGCAAAAAATCGGGATGGACCTATTCAAAATTGAAGGAGTTTGGTTTATTGTCGCGACCGATTACTACTCCCGTTTCTTTGAGTTGGCTCAGCTTTGTGGGCTGAAGTCAACTGAAGTCATCGAAAAACTCAAAAGCTTTTTTGGACGGCATGGGATCCCGGAAGAAATTCGCTCAGATTATGGGTCGCAGTTTCAAACAATCGCTGGATCTGAGTTTGAGTCCTTCAGACAATCCTTCGGGTTTGTTCACAAAACTAGCAGTCCACATTTTCCTCAGAGCAATGGTGCGGCCGAGGCGGCCGTGAAAATAGCTAAAATGCTTCTTAAGAAAAGTCCGGAGGATCCCTACTTGGCTTTATCAGCATACCGCAACACCCCTCTCGCGACCGGCTTCTCTCCTAGTGAACTGTTAATGAATAGAAGGCTTCGCGAACGACTCCAGACTTCTCCGAAATTACTTCAAGAAAGCCTGAATTTTGACGGACTTAGAGAAAAATAAAGCAATTACAGACAGACGTACAAGGCTAATTATGACTCGACACACCGGACTGTAACGTTGAGTTGTTTGAAAGTTGGAGACAATACATGGTTTGGATCACAGACATGAAGAGACATGGGAAGGTTGTTGAAATATGTAAGGAGCCGCACTCAAACCTCGTAGAAACTGAAAAGCGGTAGTGCGAAGAAACAGGTTTCACTTGAAGCCCGCCCCATATATATTAACCCTCTACACCAACCGTCGAATTCCGGCTCAGCCCAAGAGAACCGAAGAGTGGTAAATGATGATTGGCCCACTCCAAGAACAACTCGACAGGGTCTACCAGGAAGATCGACCACGGGAAGGGTGGTGAAGACCACTTCGACCTTCACCACGGTTCGAGAGGTGCAATCGCAGGAGAGGGAAGATGTTTAATATGCAGTTACCTACAACTAATTGTATGACTCCCTAAAATCAGGTGTTTGAAAAGAAGTAAATAAAGTTTCAGTTCGTGTCCTGTGATCTCGATTTCTGCATCAAAACTATAATTGTCGAAATAATACAACTCGTGCCTCCCCTTCCTAGTTAGTCATGTACGTCTCTCGCCTCCCTCAGTCCAGGTCGCTCCAACCAAGGTAATCCTTATACTTTTCCTGGAATGCAGTCTTTTCAAGTACCCAGCAAAAAGTATTTGGCTCAAAGAACCCTAATACCACATATCACCGAGGTTTCGGTAAAGCTCATGTTGGCAACGATGTGAATGCCCAAATCAACAATTCCGGACACCCATGTGAGTTGTATGCCGTTGCAGTATAGCGAGGCGGGGGGGGGGGGGGGGTTGAATTCAGAAACATTAAAATATTTTGAAGATGATCGATGAAGAAGTAGAAAAGACCTCGAAGAAGATAAGATCATCATCCTAGCTCAGTCACCAGGGCTCAAGATGATTATTATCAACTAGTCAGAAAGCACTTTGTACTCCATACAACGGGTGCTAGGGCTGGTAGCTGTGGAGCCCATGTACAGCTGATCAGGAAGGTGCATGGGGTATCACATCTGTCAGTCTTAAGCAACCCAACAATTACGTACTTTCAATAGTAGTTTATTGCATCCTTCGGGTTCTTATGAGCGAGTTGAAGAAACCTCGTCTAGACGAGCCACGTGGCCCTAATAACCATAGAATATTCAGCAACACGAATCAATATCTGATATTCATCCAAAAGCCAACACATGCGGTTTGCCCTGGGATCCGTACGAAGAAAGAAAATTTTGAGTTTCCCGGCAAATAGATGTTTCCTAAGATGACCGTTAACCGCCCCCTCTCAGTTGCCCGGAAACAATAAGAATAAAATACAATAAAGTGAGAATAATGATGTATAACAGTGATGGTGATGGGGGGAAGAGAGGTCGGCCCTGAATGAGTAACACACACACACACACACACACACACACACACACACACACACACACACACACACACACACACACACACACACACACACACACACACACACACACACACACGCACACACACACACACGCACACGCACGCGCACACACACACACCCGCACACACACACACACACACACGCACACACGCACACACGCACTCACCTAATAATTGTTACCATCAATAATTTTTAATTCCAATCGTGGCAATAAAGGCCCCGTAGGTAGGTACCCATTTGACAACATCCCCGTCACCCGTTCTCCCCATAAAAACACACCAACCTGTTCCGGTTCTAAGAATAATAAATTCTAGGCTCCTCGATTCTCGAATTCCAAATTTGGTTACCCAAGATAACATCAACGCGTTTCATTAAATCATGATCACCTAGACAACAATTTATTATAAGAATTAAGAGTTTTCCCTTCCCTACCACCTATGGATTCGATGATCCTTTGACATTTATTTACAAATTATATCTAATCCAGATTATTAATTAGTCGTAGTGTGCGAGCAAACACACAGCCCGACAGAAAAACAGTGAAAAATGTACCTAATGATCGACGATGATAATTAACGAAGATCGTCTTCAAATGGTATTAAAGAGAAAAGAAACATGAAATTTCGGGATTCTAATATTGATGTTTAACATTTATCAATATTTTATTTATCAATATAATGAGTGATCAATACATATGATGAGCGATTTATCAATACAATGAGCGATCAAGCTGTAGAAAAGACGTTAAGGAAAGGAAGAATCCGAGAGAGGGATCCGCTTTCATCAGCGACTTATTAGCCTGATTGCAAACGGTTAGCCTGATTTTATCTAATATCAATGAACTTTATACCAGAGGGGGGTGTAGGCGTGGTAAGGGGTAAAGCTTTCTTGTTCAACACGGGAACATCGAACAAGAAAAGCTCGGGGAGAGAAGGAAGGCTCGTGTACCACCGTTCTCATTAATCTAGTTTAGGGAAGCCACTCAGGGTCATGAACCAAAGAACATTTAAGGCAGGGTGACAAATGACCTCTTTTTTCCTCTGCCCTGCCAATCCAACTGTCGACGTGTTCTTCTATTAACCATTCTATGACGTTACCATCAATGATGTTAGTACAGGATACACAACTTTTGAAATGCACTTTCTTAACTCTTTTCTGGCCGGTCATAAAGCTTAAATTGTTATGTTAAATCCTTATGAACGTAGCTATTATGACGATACTGATACAACTGCTGGATGAAAATATTCTCCTTTGATTCCTGATGACGTGGTTTTTTCCATCAAGGGGAACTTTACTATTTTGTGTCGTCACTTTGAGATAAACGCCTAGGTCGTATATGTTGTGTTGGCAACACAGTCAAAAGACATAGAGAAGAGAAATATCGGACTCCGGATAGATTAAACGCTCACCACTTGTTTTATTCGGGTTCGGGCAAAAGCATCATAAATCCAAACTATAACACATGAATCACGTCGACACCAATCCGGAAATCAGTGTTGGGCGATGGAAGGCAAGAAAATTGAAGCAGCATTGTGGCAGGGAGAGGGATTTGTATTTGGGCGGCGCGAGTTTATCGATCTTTGTCGATGTTCGCAATAGGTTTTCCGTAGCCTCGTATCTCGATTATGTTTTTCCCCGCCGAAAGATTTATGGCGGAGGTCAAGATGGATAGATAGAAGCATGAAAGACCTGAGAGCGTCTTCATTCATAAATATCGGACGTATGAGAAGCGCTGCTCCACAGGAAGAGCATTATGAAATATACACAAGGCTATCGTGTCTTCTATACTGGCTTCCTTCAAGGATTGAACCTCCACCTGCAAAATGAAAACGGAAGACGGAAGTGGGTGGCAGTAGGAGAACGTCCATTTTAGGATCATCTCTACAGAATGAATAGGTCTCAGGGTTTTTATTATTATCTTCCTTTGCAAAACCTACAGAACGCTTCCGACAGAAAATATTATGGTTCCACTAGAACGCCATATGTGTTTATTTAGATAGGTACAAATGGATTCAACTAGAGCACACTTAGACCCCAGTCATAACGCAAAATGAGGTAACGTACCTAGAAAAAAAGTTGATATTAGTTTAAGAATATCAAATAATATAGGAATATTGGTTTCCAAAATATGAGAACACCTGTAGATTCAGAATCATGACCAGAAATTATTCCCTATGTTCTCTTACGCATTGTGCTTTTGACTTTGCACATTTTTTGACTGATGAAACTAGCTTTCCCACATGTACTTATTTAACATTACGTTTCTTGTTTCCAGCTTTAGTTTAAGAGAAAAACTCTACTTATTTACCTATATTCCACTGTTACTTTGCACCTTGATTATCCAATTCTATGTCAAGGCAATAGGTAAATATGGCCTAGATACGTGAATTTTGATTAACGTACAATCAGTTTTTCATAGCTCGCCCAAACTGTGTCGGTAGTTGGGTCTGGATTAGTCCTGTTGGATGTGTGACCGGATAGTCGTTGTCTGTGACCATGAGCAAATTTGAAATACTCAAGTAAGACCTTGTAACGCCGGAAGGTTTATATAAATCAATAATTTCACTTCATTTCATTTACTCTAGTATGCATACTATCAAAGGTAAGTGTAGCAATCTTGAACGGGATTTGGGAATAACGGCCAGAGTTACCAGGTAGAGGTTGGCATCTCGGCGGGCTTCTTTAAAAGTAACGCCCATTGCTCGTCCAGTATCTCAAATGGAAGAAATCTTTTAAAGGAAAATAAACCAAGGCTTTCCTATATTATACACTAACTGGTGTGTTGTTACTTATTAGAATCAAAATAAAGAGATGTCAGGTTTATAAATAAATAGATAGTTAACTGCATCCTTCTAGCTTTAGCAAAAAAAAATAGCTTTGAGGTACAGTACTTTCTAATATTATAAACCACTTTACTTTCTTATCTGAATAACTAACTGTTATATGACGCCATTTACTCCCTCACCCCCTAACAAGTTGTAATTTATTTCCAGTACGTTTACCTCGAAAATTGGCAATTGAAACGGGTCGGCTGCCTGCGCAAGGGATGAGAGGGTGGTATTAAAATAATGACAGAGGTTCCAGAGGAGTCTCCAGGGTGGGTTCAGAGATCAGATTGCTTTTCCTTTCCCGTCGCGGGCCTGAGCACAAGCGCTGTACGATACACTACACTTCACTCGAGTGATTGCAAACGTTCAGACGAGCTGTGGGCCAGTGTGTTCGATTCGGTGCGAAGGGGTCATAGATCGAATGCAACCGGTTTCTCTACAATTACAGACCCCATCTGTGCGTAACGAGTGATCCATGAGAGTGGGGGTTGGTTTCAGTTCTTCAAGTTGACAAAAAGGAAATTTATTGGTAATAGTTTTAGATTCATTTGCGTTCATTTTTCCCAACATAATCGCCCCCTTCGGTAAAAACTACGAATTAGAAAAAACTCCGGTTGGAGAAAACTATAGACTAGAGCTCAATTAACAACAGTCATTTTGATTTATTATTTTCAGTAATGAACCGTTGGAATCGACTATGAGAAAAATAGGGGTTGAAATCGAGCATGAGTAAAGCAGGGGTTGACATTTCCAGGGCGTCGTTATGTCGAATTTTTTTACGTTTTGGTTTATTATTTTCAATATTGAACCATGGAATCGAGCACGAAAAAAAATTCTAACACCCTTCAAATTGATGGTTTACGTTTCAAGGTATGTAGAATCCGAAAATGCAATAAAAATATTTCTGTCTGTCCGACGTACGCCGTACGCCGTACACCGTACGCCGTACGCCGTACGCCGTACGGGCCACTTTTCTTAGTTACCATGAAAAAAAATTGATGAAATTCGGGTTATAGGTTCCGTTCGGCGTCTAGTTGGTCCTTTTTTTTATATGTATATATATATATATATTTATTTATATATGTGTCACTCCAGACGATAACTCTCGATAGAATTGAGATAAACAGCTCAAATTTGCACAAAAAATCTATCTTGGCAATCGAAAGGCTAAGTTCGAAGATGGGCGAAATTGGCCTACTCTAAGGAGGGTTTTGGCGCATTTAAAGTGCGCAAAAATTACCCAAAAATCCCCAAAATGTTATTTTCCAACAAGTGACCCCTCATTTTAAAGGTTTTTGCACGCTGAACACGATGGTGGAATCGGATTTTAGATATCTTGATCCGTTCTCAAATTAGAGCATTTAAAGTGCGCAAAAATTACCTAAAAATCCCCAAAATGTTATTTTCTAACAAGTGACCCCTCATTTTAAAGGTTTTTGCACGCTGAACACGATGGTGGAATCGGATTTTAGATATCTTGATCCGTTCTCAAATTAGAGCATTTAAAGTGCGCAAAAATTACCCAAAAATCCCCAAAATGTTATTTTCCAACAAGTGACCCCTCATTTTAAAGGTTTTTGCACGCTGAACACGATGGTGGAATCGGATTTTAGATATCTTGATCCGTTCTCAAATTAGAGCATTTAAAGTGCGCAAAAATTACCCAAAAATCCCCAAAATGTTATTTTCTAACAAGTGACCCCTCATTTTAAAGGATTTTGCACGCTGAACACGATAGTGAAATCGGATTTTAGATATCTAAATCCGTTCTTAAATTAGAGCATTTAAAGTGCGCAAAAATTACCCAAAACTAGGATAATCTTTAAACTCTTACCCCCACCCCCTTAGAGTGGTCAGATTGAAAAATGTGAGAAGTATTAATTGAAGACGAGAGTTCGAAGCAAAAAAGGGGGAGGCAAACGATTAGTACAACTCCTTGAATTTACCCACAGCGATCAAATAAATAAGCACTTAGTACAATTACGTAATAAACAAACGGTAGAATCAGGATGGACAAAACGTACAAATTAAAATAAATACGAAGAGAATATACATAGAAAACCAAATTTTAGACCGAAGTTTTCCTTTATTCAAAACCATAGCCATTAATTCGAATATTTCTTTGAAAATTCGCTCATTAAGTCATGCTGCATGACTGATTTTTTTTTATCCTCATATGTGTACCATTGGAAGTTCTTATCTTTCAGCCCAGTGGTTAGTTCCCGGTATCAACCGCTGTCTGGCGCGAAAATTTTCCAAACATTATTTGATAATGCCTTGACACTACATTGTTCTGAAGTTATTGTTTTAATAAATTGGTGGATCACACTGTATTCCGCTGCTTCAGTGACTGGAATCGGAGGCGGGCGATCTTCCTTTTGGTTTATTATTTTCAATAATGAACCATTGGAATCGAGCATGAAAAAAAAATTCTTACCCCCCCTCAAAATTTGATGGTTTACGTTTCAAGGTATGTAGAATCCAAAACTGCAATAAAAATATTTCTGTCTGTCCGCCGTACGCCGTACGCCGTACACCGTACGCCGTACGCCGTACGCCGTACGGGCCACTTTTCTTAGTTACCATGAAAAAAAATTGATGAAATTCGGGTTATAGGTTCCGTTCGGCGTCTAGTTGGTCCTCGAAGCTCGACGTTACTGTCAGTCATCTCTAAGGGGTTCAAAATAGGGGTTGAAATTTTCAAAACGCCTATACCATTTTTTTACGTAAATATTTTTACGGTTTTAAATAATTCTTGAACTTGCGAGTTTTTTAAGACCATCCGGAGCGTCGTACGTCCAGCCGTTCGTTCACAGTAAGGCCCCGAAGTTTGCACCGACAGGCATTTTCGACTCCAGTGTGAATGAAATTGTATACAATTCAAACCAAATCTCGTAACCAGAGACGCGCCCACAATAGGAATTTGTGAATACGGCCAATCATTGGTAGGGATCACCTGATTATATTGGCGGAGTATGAAGTCGAGTTGGTTGTTCTGTGATATTATTTAATTTGAAAAATGATGGCTCTTTTGGAGTTTGTTGGTAGGTAGTGAAACTTGAACAAACGTTGAAGTATTATTGATGGGTAAATTATTACTACGGTAAATCATTACTCAACGGTAAATTATTACACAACGGTTCATTATACCATCTACGTAGAAGGGGCTGGAGTTTGTTGGTAGGTACTTTTGCAACTTTTTTCACTCCTCATCAACAATTTCTTTTCAGAACTTCATTATGTGTGTTTCTTTTTGTTAGGTACTGTTTGTCATCGGCAGAATTAATTTAGCAACATTTAACTCGTGATTTAGGTAGGTACCTAGTAACGAGTACGGGGTTAGGTACTAACCTACGGAGGGTCTGCGATCTACATAATTATGCATAGAATGGTACATATTATATTATATAGACGGGTTATCTATACATAGAGCTGTGATCTGTAACAGAAGGGTATTCTATACAAAATAATAAACCGTTGTGCAGGGATTTGCAGCGTTTTATTTTTATTATTCTGTGTAGCTTTGGATCCACCCTTGTTTGTACCTGGCCTGCTAGAAGGACCAGCTACTTCTGGGGAAGAGGTGGCTTGCAAGTTCTTCATCATCTGTATCATATTGAATAGGAACTTGTTGGTGAGTCTCCTTGTTATTAAGTTCATTTTTTTTCTTTATGTCTTCCAATTCCTTGGTGACAGTTTTCATTCTAATTTGCGTATGGTTTACATACTCACGCAAGCGTAGAATGCAATCGTATAATTCATTGAATGATGAATTGACTTTGTCGTCTTGCTGTCGGTAGGTTTGGGTTCCCGTTCTGTGTTGCGCAAGCCATAGTTCGGTTTGAACGTAATACGAAATCCCCCAATCCGCGGGCTCCTCCGTTCAGTCGTTCATCGTTGTTTGGTAAACATTCACGGCACACTGTAAACTGTAATCATTCACAAGAGCTCTCTGTCCGATAGATGGTTACCGTTCGGTGGTTCGCGAGAGACTGATTTGAAGAATGATGGTTATTTTGGATTTTGTTGATAGGAACAAGGAACGTTATGCTTCATGAATAACAGCAATATATTGCGAGTAATGACAAGACTTCTTGAATCCACCGCATATTTATGAAACTGTAATTGCCTGGCCGGCTCCAGTACTCGATTTAGAGCTTTCCTGGGGGGAGCACGAGGGTAGGTATTGACCACAGTAAACAGTGATCTACGCAGACGAGGCATCTATGCACGAAATAATAATCGGTTGTGTAATAATTTGCAGCGGTTTAGTACCGACTAGGTAACTGAGTTTTTTACTTCCTTGTCAAATACCTACATTCGTAGTGTTTTCGCTTCCTCCCGTTCTTCAAAACTTTCTTTTTCTGACGAATCTCATGATGACAGATTTTCATCGTTATGGTTCAAGATGTACGATATATGCAACAAGCATACATGCATGCATGCATTCTTTCAGTATGAAAATAATGCAACAAGCTCGTAGCTCTTGAGAAGGCTCTGGCCCCTACCAATCCCTGTAGATGAAATATAGAATAGATGGATGAGTAGATCAATATAATGAAGGGAGAAAAAAATAATAATTTAGTTAGATTAAAACCAAGATCTTCGACTTGCGAAAGTAGTGCACACTATTCCTTCTAAACGGAAGTGAGGCTCAAGTTGAGTCAAGGCTTAGTATAGAACTACTGTAAACTCCAAGTAGTACCTAACTAAGAACTTACGTGGCTAAGCTTGGTAAGTACCTACGTGCCATACTACTAAGAACCTACCAGAATTTGATTTTTACCTATTTCCTCACATAAACCGTTAGTCTATTTGGTCCATATCCGATAAACCATCAGTAATGGACTCGCAATAAGGCCGGTGGTAACTACTCGGAAAATAATCATGTCTCCAGTTGTGCACAGGTAGTACAATAAACACAGGTCAGTTCCATACAACGTTTTAGATTTCCTCCCTTAATCAACAGTAGTGGTACCCTACTGTGGTACAGCCCATGCAGTTATACCGACCATCGACAAAGGTAATAGAACAGCTGACGAGATGGTTGAATCATACCTCAACAGCCCGAACCCATTAATAAATAAATTACGAAGCCAAGAGAGAGGATTTGCATTTCGCTCTATTGGTTCATGAAGCAGACGTTGGATGCGCTGGAAGCGCTGTTGGATTAGCCGAGGCTAATCATGATTTCCGATTTAAGCTGAACATAATCCGTTCTCCTTTGTTACCCATCACCTTCCACATCCCGTGCTCCTGTGATTCTCGAGGAATCAAAATGTCTGGTTTAGTGATCAAAGGGGTGGGACTGATATGGATATCACCAGAAGGCAGCTTTCAGTTGTTGGTTAGAGCAGTCTATTACAAGTACTATTATTACTAAGAGGTAATCAACTCCTAATTTCTGATAAGCCGGATGAATCAAGAGGTCATCGTTGTAATCGCCTCAACAACTAAGAGGTGACCCCGCGGTTCCAAGGGCATACGAGGAATTTCAGTTATTTAATGAAGTTTCCAGTGTTCATGCATTCAATATTACCATACCTTGCGGAGGAATCAGTCGCCACTAATTGGTTGAGTAATGAAGGCGAGCGCTTTCGACGTAAGGACCTCATCATCAGGCCGACGAAGGATTCCTCCAGAAGGTGTGGTAATACTACTTACACTAGCGGAAATAACCCTTAAGGTGGTACTTGATGCCGATTCATCCAATGGTTCACTTGGAAACATGCCACCGTGAAATTCATTACCACCCACAAAAGACCTGTGATCAACCTGTGATCGCTAACACAACAGAAACACGTAACAATCATGGTGACACAAAAGCCATGCCATCTCCCATGTTGGAGATTTTAATTTGGAATCTAGCTTCCAACCAAAACATCGTTCTTCACTATCCCAACCTATTATAATACACCATAGTCGACTTTTCTATGTTTTTCTGAAAATAATGTACTTCATTTTGGTTTATTATTTTCAATAAGGAACCTTTGGGTTCAAAATTGACGAAATTCGGTCTATAGGTCCCATTTGGGGTCTAGTTGGTCCTCAAAGCTCGGCGTTAATGTCAGTCATCCCTAAGGGGTGAAAAATAGGGGTTGAAATCTTCAGGACGCTGTTACCTCGATTTTGTTTAAGGTTTTAAATAGTTCTCGAACTTGGGAGTTTCTTAAGACCACCCGGAGCATTGTACGTCCAGCCGTTCGTTCACAGTAAGGCCCAGAAGTTTGCACAGACAGGCTTTTTCAACCGCAGGGTGAACGAAATTGTATACCTGCAGCCCAAATATTATCACAGGGGACGCGGTAACAATCGGGAATTGGCCTGAGATCATCATTGTTAGGGAGCACCTGATTATATTCACGGAGTATGAAGCCGAGTTGGTTTTTCTGTGATATTATTTCATTTGAAAAATGATGGCTCTTCTGGAGTTTGTTGATAGGTAGTGAAACTTGAAAAAACGTCGAATTATTATTGATGGGTAAATTATTAAACAACGTTAAATTATTACTCAAAGGTAAATTATTGCACAACGGCTCATTGTACTATCTACGAAGATGGGGCACCTATACAGGTAAATTATTACACGACGGTTTATTATTTGCCTTATGCTTCATGAATAACTAGAACATAATTCGAAGTTGAATTATTGAATCCCGCGCATTCGTAGGAAACTTTAATTCCGGGGCTGGCTCCAGTACTCGATTTAGGGCTTTCCTGGGAGAAGCTCGAGGGTATTGACCACAGGAAACAGTGATCTACGCAGAAGGGGCATCTATACAGGTAAATAATAAACCTTTGTGTAATAATTTGCAGCGTTTATAATGTCTCAGTCAAACATTTGCGCCATGCAAACAAAGAGTGATACGATACCAAAGTATACAAAACTAGGTAAGTGTGCTGTAAGGGTGTTTACTGGTTGTATTCCGATGTGGTGGATACATATCCATGAGTTTCTTAGAGTGGACCAGTGGAACGAGACACAATTAAAATTTTAAAGTTGCTCCAGATTGGAATGTGTCGTGGTACGCCCCTGCACAATGTATGTCACTCACATGTAACTTGTAAATATTAATTTAACCAATAAACAAGGAGAAAGACGAGCTGTGCGACGCCTTGGTTGAAGCCCAGAAGGTTCCCCTCCATCGAACTCCCAACGACCCTCAACGGCCAACGACCGTTGATAGGCGAGGGACGAGGTGGAGGCACCTTTATTAGGCGCCCGGCTCGCCCAGCTCTTCATTCGACCGACCGCACTCCTACCTGCGACTTATCTCTCTCTCACCTTGCACCTCCTCTCTCGCCTTCCCTTACATATCCATTAGCGTCTGCTTTGGTGGTAACCGCGGGATGCTTCACCCTGTAACACTCCCTGTGGTGATAACCACGGGGTGTTAGCATCCTTCTTCCTTAGCGTCTGCTGTGGTGGCAACCACAGGACGTTTCTTCCTCTAACACTCGCTGTGGTGATAACCGGGGGGTGCTAGATATCTAAAAAGAATCCTTAGGGGCACATCTTCTCTCTCCTACAACCTACCCTACCCTTAGGCCACGCCAGAATGCATTACGTTTTGTTCTCAACAAGTTGATAACACTAGAGTTTTTGCGACTTGGCAGAATTTAAGTATTCATCCTATCATCATAATAGTTTTTGTGGATTAAAAAGCGCTAAAAGAGTTAACAATACGTAATAACAAATTATACACAAGGTCACCTACACAATAATACAACTTCATCTCTGTCGTGAGTCCCTCCCGGGAACACTCCTATCATATTAAGTTCTCACCAATATCCAAACGCCAAACTAAAGCTCCGTAAATAAAGATATGAGTGGGGACAGGCGACAGAACCCAGGGTTACTCAACCTGGGGCCCCACTACCAGCTCCCAGCAAGGAGCTGGAGGGAGAGGCCCCCAAGTACTATATAACCCCGGATCCTGGCGCTCAAGCTTCATTCGACACTTCCTCTAACCAGCTCTCTCTTCTCTCTCTTACCTTACCTCCCAGATGATCGGTTGAATACAGCCGCCTGGGAATTTCACCTCCTCTCTTCTCTCTCCTCCTTCCCCCCTTGTCTAGATGATCGGTTGAATACAGCCGCCTAGACAAGGGACCTCTCCTTTCCTCTCCTTCACCTAGATGAACGGTTGACTACAGCCGCCTAGGTGAAATTCCCTCATCCACCTCTCTCTCCTCCAAAGTCGTAGATGTTCGGTTGATTACAGCCGCCTGCGACTTTTCCTCACCTTCCTTCCACACCACCTCTCTCTCCTCCAAAAGTCGTAGATGTTCGGTTGACTACAGCCGCCTGCGACTTTTCCTCCTTTTCTATCCTTTACCTAAATTCACTCACTCACCTTCCTTCCACGCCACCGTGATGAGAATTTTAAATTCATCACAGTGGTGAACCCGACGTTCACCCAACCTTCTTCCTTCCCACCTTCCCACCCCATGTGTCGCCCCAGTCAAACAGTTCGGTGCCCCGCATTTTAAATCAATTTAAAATTCACAAAGTTCAGTAATTTTTGCAATTTTGGCCCACCCTCAACCGCACGGAGATCAACTCTCAACATTCAACTCCAACGCTCAACTCAACCACCGCTCCCGCCGATATTGCAAATTTCAAAATTCAAAATCACGCCAAATTTTTGAATTTTAATTACAGAAATGGACCCGAACTCCCCGACGCCGCCGCTCCTGCGACCAGCCACACTGCAGCCGCCCGCCGCTGCGACATCCGACGCATCGGCCGACAACCCTTTCTCCACGCTCTCCCCGCCCACCTCTGCGTCACCAGACGCCGCCGCCGCCGCCGCCGCTACAGCCGCAGCCGCCGCCAACGTCATGACGGCGTCCGCTGCGTTCCCTCTGTCGCTGCCCCCCTTCTACACGCACGACCCGGCGCTCTGGTTTTTTCAAGTTGACGCAGCGTTTTCGGCCGCCAACATCCGCAGCCAGAAAACTCGGTATTCCCGAATAATCTCGTTACTGCCCTACGAGATCCTGCTGCAGACCTCTGACATCTCCCCCGACGCCGCCGCTGCGTACGACGACCTCCGCAGCCGCCTCATCAGCACCTACCAGCCGTCGAAGATCGCCCGAGTCGCCGCCCTCTCCCAACCTCAACACCTCGGCGACCAGAAGCCCTCCCACCTCTACCGACGGCTGCGACACCAGCTGCAGGGTATTATGACCACCGACATCGCCCGCACGTTCTGGTTACGTGCCCTTCCCCACCCCGTCCAGATGGCCCTAGCCAGCCATCTCGACGGCCCCGACGAACCCCTCCTACGGCTCGCAGACACTCTACACGACTTGGCCGCTGCGGCCACCGTCGGTGAGGTGCGCACACCGCGCCACCCCCCGCCGTTCCGGGACCGCACACAATCCCGGGACCGCGGCCGCGCACCCTCCCTCAACGAACGTCGAGCCCCGTCGGCGGATCGCCGACGCGACTCGTCCGCCGACCGCCGCAGCCGGCGCTCACCCGAGCGCCGCAACGCATCCCCTCCCCGCCAACGCAGAGGACGGTCCCCAGCAGCATCCAAACCGGCCCGCCCCACCACAACCAACTACCTCCCTGCGGACCCCCCCCACCGTTGTTTCTATCATGTAAACTTCGGTGGGGAGGCCCGCAAGTGCCAACCCCCCTGCTCCTTCGCCCCTAAGCAGGGAAACGCAGCCGCCCGCCGGTAAATCCGGCGGGCCCCCCTCCTCGCCAACACGGGGGGGACCATGCACATACCCCCCCCGCCCGCATTCACACAACCACCACCACCAAGCCTCGCTACCCCTCCTACGCCGCCGCCACGGCTGCCAACCTTCCGGCCGCGCCTGCAGCGCCGCCGAAAAATCCACCCCACCACAAACGAAACAACCCCTCCACGCCCGCCACCAGGGCAACCAACACTCCGGCCGCCACTCACGCCGCCGCATCCGCTTCCCCACCACGAAACGTCACCTCCCCGCCCGCCAACAGGGCAGCCACCCTCCCGGCCGCCACTCACGCCGCCGCACCCGTTCCCCCACCACGGAACGTAACCTCCCCGCCCGCCTCCAGGGCACAACCCCCTCCAGCCACCACCCAACCCGGGGAGAAACCGAAACCTACCCCTCCCAAACCGGCCAAACCTCCCGACAACCCACCCCGCGTCTCCTTCGCGGAGGACCTGCCACCACCATCACACATCCCTACCTCCACCATCAAACAGAACGCCCTACCGACTGCGCTGCGGGAAAACTAATGTCCCTTTCCTGGTGGACACGGGGGCGGCGCTGTCCATCTTCCCTAACAACGTCCTCCGTCGTCAGGCGCGCTGCTACCGGCAGCTTCTCTACGCCGCCAACGGTACCACCATCCCCTCGTACGGGACGTACCGCTCCTCAGTTCACATGAGCGGGCTCGCGTACGAGTGGGAGTTTACCGTGGCGGACGTGGAGAAGGCGATCCTGGGGGCCGATTTTCTAGCCTATTTCGGTCTCCAGGTCGACGTCCGAAACGCGCGCCTGATCGACCCCGCCACCAAAAAACCCATACCCGGCTTCATCCACGCAATCAACCACCCCCCCACACAGTTCGAACGCCTCCTCCTCAACTACCGTCCCCAGCGCCGCCCCTCTGCACACATCTCCACTGTCCAGCACCACATCGAGACCACAGGACCACCCATCACCGCCAAAGCCCGCCGCCTACACCCCCTGCAGTTGTCGAAGGCCCGCCAACACTTCGACAAACTCATCGCCGACGGTATCATACGCCCCTCAAAATCCCCTTGGGCTTCTCCACTCCACATCGTACAGAAGCCCAATGGGGATATCCGCCCCTGCGGGGACTACCGTCGGCTCAACTCGAAAACTACACCAGACCTCTATAATGTCCCCCACCTGCGTGACTTTTCGTCACATCTCCATGGCGCCACTATCTTTTCCACCCTTGATATTTCGCGAGCGTTCCACCACATCAACATCCACCCCCCCGACGTCCCGAAAACCGCTATAATTACCCCGTTCGGGTTGTTCGAATATGTGAAGATGGGCTTCGGATTACGGAACGCCGCGCAAACTTGGCAGCGCTATATGGATAGTATCTTGCGAGGCCTGCCTTTCGTATTTTGTTTTCTCGACGATATACTGATCGCCTCCAAGACCCCCGAAGAACACCTCGACCACCTACAGCAAGTCCTCAACATCTTCTCCACCGAAGGTCTCCTGGTCAACACAGACAAATGTGTCCTCGGCCAACCCTCCGTCCGCTGCCTCGGCCACCAAGTATCCTCGGACGGCATCACACCCCTCCCCGACAAGGTCCACGCAATTCTTGACTTCCCAGAACCCCGCACGGTCACCGAGCTCCGCCGCTTCCTGGGTATGTTAAATTTTTACCGTAGACACATAAAACACGCCGCCCAACATCAACAACCACTCATACACGCCATTCCCCAACCCTCCAAAAAAAATGATAACCGCCCCATCACCTGGACCCCCCAACTTTCCGCCGCGTTCAAAATTTGTAAACAGGACCTAGTAGACGCCGCTCTATTGGCCCACCCCGACCCTCACGCTCCCCTCTCCATCACTACCGATGCGTCCGATTGGGCCATCGGGGCAGTGCTCCAACAGCACACCGGCGCCACCCCCCAACCCATTGGCTTCTTTTCTAAAACCTTATCCCCCACCCAGAAAAACTATTCAACTTTCGACAGGGAACTCCTCGCCATCCACGAAGCCATAAAACACTTTCGTGACTTCGTGGAGGGCAGGCAGTTCTCTGTCATTACAGACCACAAGCCCCTGACCCACGCCCTCCTTCAAAATCGTAAGTCCGCCTCCCCGCGTCGCCTCCGGCAGCTCGAGTTTATCGGGCAATTCACGTCCGATATTCGATATCTGCCGGGGGCCGACAACTGCGTGGCGGACGCACTATCCCGACCCACCCCTACCCCGGCGCCGGTGGCGGAGTTGCTGCCATTCCCCTCTCCTCAATCCATCAAATCCAAACAAAACCCCACCTCCGACCCTGCCCTTTCCAACCTCATTTCCGCATCCAAGTTGGAACAACTGCCTCCCCTCGACCTCTGGTGTGACGTAACGGCCGACTCACCGCGCCCTTACGTCCCACCGGAGTTGAGGAGGCAGTTGTTCCTCCACTATCATTCCCTCCATCATCCCGGCATTCGGGCGAGCCGGGACCTCATCAAGACGCGGTACTTCTGGCCCCATATGAATACAGATATTCGTAACTGGGTTCTCGGGTGCCAGAAGTGCCAGCGTTTCAAAGTCTCGGCCCACCCGCATGTACCTCCTCAACCAATCCCCGACTCCCTCCCGTGGGAGCATGTACATTTGGACTTAGTGGGCCCCCTTCCCCCATCCGAGGGGAAGAAATACTGCCTCACGATGATCGATCGTGCCACCAACTGGGTGGAGTGCATCCCCCTCTCCTCCATCACCGCGGACACCGTCGCAACGGCTTTCCTCTCTCAATGGGTCAGCCGTTACGGTTGTCCGCGAACAGTCACGGTCGATCAAGGGAGGCAGTTTGAATCGGCCCACTTCTCCGATTTACTACGCTCCCTCGGGATCCAAAAGATCCACACCACCCCGTACCATCCCCAATCCAACGGGAAAATAGAGCGGTGGCACTCGGTCCTGAAACAGGCCATTTCTACATCAGCAAATTCCCCTTCCTGGACAAAATCTCTCCCCTACATTTTACTCAGCCTTCGAACGTCCGCCCGTCCTTCAGACCAAACTAGCCCCGCACAAAACGCCTTTAAAGACCCACTACGTTTACCGGCCGACATATTCACCCCAAACCACACCCCGTCAATTAACAGGGAGCCTCTACACTCCACAACACCCACAAACGACACCACATATCCCAAACGCTTTTTCACCACCACACACATGTACCTGAAAGAGCCCGGCATCCATAAAACTTTCCAACCCCTGTATGCCGGGCCCTTTCAGGTCATCCGCACAACACACTCCACCGCTACCCTGTTAATTGACGGGAAGCCCCACACCGTGCCATTGGCACGGTGCAAACCAGCCCCAGTCCTCCCCGACCACTCTCACAGCACCAATCCCACACCCAGCCCTACACCACCAACGCCACACATCGCCTCCATTTCACCCGCCGGACCCCGGCGTCGCCGCCTCTCTCCGCGACGCCCCGGGTACCGGCCCCCACCGGCTCTTCCCCTTCACCGCCACCCTGGCAGTGAAGGGACCCCTCTATCAGACTTCACTAACGTGAAGACTGTTAGAGGGGGTCGCCTCCCTCACTCACACACTTCACACACACACAACCACTCGCCACACACTAACCACACCCAGGAAACGGCGGATTCTCGCGACCGCCTCCCACATGTGGACCACAATTTTGCGCACCCCTCAACTTTTGTACATACCTCTGTATCTTCTGTACATACCTCTGTATCTTCTGTATATACTACTTCACCTTTTGTACATACTCATCCATCATCTGTAAATACTCATCCGCCAACTGTAAATACTCATTCATCCTCTGTATACACTCCATCCTCATCATTGTAAATATTGTTCACCCTCCTCATCTCGCCCTCATACTGTATATACTCTCGCCGTCTCATCCTACTTACTCTACCTTATATTCTACCTTATGTTACCTACCTTAGGTTCTACTCACTTATCATCTAACATGTTATTACTTATCATCCACTATGTTACTTACTTATCATCTACCATGTTACTACTACTAAATCTACTATGTTACTACTAGTTTTTAAGCACCGCCTTCAGCTCAACCTCTGTTTGCATCGGCCCTCAGCCCCTGTCTCTTTGCGCCTTCCGCGCCTCCTCTTGTTTGCCGTAGCCCTCAGCTCCTGTCATTTTGCGCCTTCAGCGACCACCTCTTGTTTGCCCTAGCCCTCAGCTCCTGTCATCTTGCGCCTTCAGCACCAATATTGGTTCAAACTGGGGGGACCTCTGTCGTGAGTCCCTCCCGGGAACACTCCTATCATATTAAGTTCTCACCAATATCCAAACGCCAAACTAAAGCTCCGTAAATAAAGATATGAGTGGGGACAGGCGACAGAACCCAGGGTTACTCAACCTGGGGCCCCACTACCAGCTCCCAGCAAGGAGCTGGAGGGAGAGGCCCCCAAGTACTATATAACCCCGGATCCTGGCGCTCAAGCTTCATTCGACACTTCCTCTAACCAGCTCTCTCTTCTCTCTCTTACCTTACCTCCCAGATGATCGGTTGAATACAGCCGCCTGGGAATTTCACCTCCTCTCTTCTCTCTCCTCCTTCCCCCCTTGTCTAGATGATCGGTTGAATACAGCCGCCTAGACAAGGGACCTCTCCTTTCCTCTCCTTCACCTAGATGAACGGTTGACTACAGCCGCCTAGGTGAAATTCCCTCATCCACCTCTCTCTCCTCCAAAGTCGTAGATGTTCGGTTGATTACAGCCGCCTGCGACTTTTCCTCACCTTCCTTCCACACCACCTCTCTCTCCTCCAAAAGTCGTAGATGTTCGGTTGACTACAGCCGCCTGCGACTTTTCCTCCTTTTCTATCCTTTACCTAAATTCACTCACTCACCTTCCTTCCACGCCACCGTGATGAGAATTTTAAATTCATCACAATCTCAATGATTCACAAAGGATGGTGAACTGAAACAGTCAGTGTTGAGATGCGAGCGTTCAGCACACTATTCAGTTCAATAGGATGACTACCAAGAAATGTAGCGGTTAGTAGGAGAGGGGATTATAATTCGTAAGTAGGATGTACCAATCTTTAATCATACAAATATGTATACACATTCGATTCTTCCCATCGTCCACTTCATTTTGAAAATGATTCAGGCATTTGGTTAGATGCTCATCTGATCTGGACTGCTGTCATTTCAGTGTTTAAGCACTGAATATTCCACAGTGATGTAGATCACTAGACAACGTCCTATACCCCAACTCCAAAAAGGGTGAATGTCGCTTCAGCCGTCGCTGTGGTTAACTCAAGGAATTTGACTAAGTTATGCCCTACCATATCCTTGTTTCGAGTAAAAGCAGCTCTAAAAGGACCGGAAAGCCCGAACAAATTGATATAGATGGGTGAGCAGGGGACTTAAGCTGTAGTGAGATAAAGGGAAAGTTCTTTTCCTTTTTCCCGGCCAGTTGGAACAGCTTGAACATAGCACACTCGTTATTTTCGTTGCCATTTGTTATTGAAGTCGCAGTTGCTTCGGAGTTTCTTATGGATTCACGGAAAAGTACTGACGTCGTACTCACTAGGTCGATGTGGGGGGGGGGGGGGTGATGCTACGTCATTCTTCCACAATGGTTTAATATTTTCTGTAGGTATAGATTGATTAGGTACTCATCCAATAACTGTTCTGACACTGTCATTGCCTCTCGGCTAAAGGATCAAGGATTGTAAAAAATGATACTATTATTTTGAAATGTCTTGTGGATGGAGTTCGGTTTGAAATTCTGTTTTTGACATTGTTTCTTTGTTTTTATGGCGGTTGTCAGCATATATTTTTTTTAAATAAATGGAGAGCTTTCCAAACAGTGGAGAACGATTTCTGTAGACACAAACTGACGGAGTTAGATTTCCCTAGCTACGGTTGCATTTTTAATAATTTTTTAATTATAACTGATCCGTAGATCGTTTTTTACAACAATCAAATGAGGCAGAAAGAAAGGTTATTATTGGCCGAGTGTATAACCACCAAAAATGCTGCGGAAAAACTCGTAGCTGAATTTGGACAGTCGACCGGCGACATTTCAAATTTCTGCCCTCGTTTCCTCTTACTCTGGATCCTTATCTTGGAATGTGAATATGATCAAATTCTAACTTTACTCGGCCGTAAGACGTATCCATGTTCTTATGTATATCCGCTTGTAGAGTGGATACTCGTTAACCAGGTTTACCTGGTTTACTCAGTTCTTCCTCGCCTTATCAATGGTACTTAATGGAGCAATAATCACGTCACTCCAAGACAGTATGGTGGCACCGGGATTGATAATCGTCTTCGAACTAAATCTGACTGGTAGTTATCAACGCAGAACGGCTAATGGAGAAGTTCCAAAAGTCGGACGTCGGGCGAGAACCGACATATCGGCTCCGCAATTGCTGTGCTTAATAAAAAACAAAATTGCACTGATTTTTTTTTTTTTCATTGTTTTGAGACAATCTTGGTGGACACTATCATGGACTTACCAGTATCGTCATACCTTTATCCACTTGCCTAAATTCCGAAATTTACTTCTACAGCCTTTCTATGGTTAGAAACCGCCTACCTACCTCACACTAAGTCTAATCGATTCGAACTAAGCTATTCTCTATTGTAAATTGAATTGCAATTCCCCTGTTTCACTCATGCTCGTGTGTGTTCTTCGATATCTGAGGTCCGTCGATAAATCCTTTCAAAATGCATAAATCTGGTTCTAGCCGACCTTTTTCAATTGATATTTAGGAGATCATAAAGGATCGATACCTGAGTGGGCCTCTATTTGGGATCAGAGTAATATTATATCTAGTAGCCTCCGGAAATTTTTCAGTGGTTATGTATGACGTTCATCAAACACTTTAGAGGGGGGGGGGGGGGGGGATTGCGTATTATTAGACGCCAAGTAGGTATGTCTTCCTTTTCACATCTGCATCGATAAAACACTGCATATTTATTATTACGCAACGGTTTATTATCTACCTGTATAGATGCCCCATCTACGTAGACATCTGTTCTCTGTGGTCAATACCTGCCCTCGAACTCCGCCCCAGGAAAGCCTTAAACCGAGTACTGCAGCCGGCCTGGGAATTACAGTTTCATGAAAATGCCCTGGATTCAATCATTCATTCATTCATTATTTGTTGTTATTCATGAAGCATAACTTTCCTTGTTCAAGTTACAAAAGTACCTATCAACAAAATCCAAAACAGACATCATTCTTCAAATGAAATAATATCACAGAACAACCAACTCGACTTCATACAGCTATCCGTGATTATAATCAGGTGTTCCCCAGCAATGATATTATGAGCCAGATTTATACCGTTTCATTCACGATCATGTTGACGAAGCTTTTCGGTGCAAACGAACGGCTGGTCGTACAGAGGTCTCAAAAAATAAACTCTCCGACTGGTCTGAAAAAATTCTCTAGCTCAAGATGAATTTAAAATCTTTAAAAAATCATACTCTTAAATCGAATGTCGAAAGTTTTCAAGCTACGGCGTTTTGAAAATGTCAACCCCTATTTTTCACTCCTTAGAGATGACTCACAGTAACGCCGAGCTTCGTGGACCAGCTAGACTCCAACTGGGACGTACGAACCAAATTTCATTAATTTTGGTTCATGGTAACCAAGAAAAATGGGAAATACGGTGTATGGACATACATTATTTTGCCTTTCATTTTCGGTTTCTACGTACAGCGAAACGGAAACCATCAAACATTGAGGGCGGTTAAATTTGTTTCGATTCTAAAGGTTCATTACTCAAAATAATAAGCCAGCGAAACTTTGTTTATAGAATAATGGTTGCGGATCATGGAGACGGCCAAACGGTTGAGAAGCGACAGTCTCCCGCTCAATATCGACTATGAAGAAAACGCGGGTGCAAGTAGTGGTAGTGTAGTTGTTGAGGGGGGGGGGGGGGGGATAGGGGAGGACCTCCAATCGCGCTATTCACATTGAACAATGATCCCAATGGAGCAGTAAAAGTGAAGTCGCATTGTTGAGCTCAAATAGATTACAGGAGCGATAACTCCTTTTTGTTGGAAGGCAAAAAAAATCAATGCCCGAGCATAAATCACAGTTAATTCCGGGCGGGTTGTGTTCAACATAGGATACACGGTGACTTTCCTACGGACCTTTTCCACCTTCCCGCTGCCACGCTGCACTTCATCATCGCTGTATTCTGATTTGTATCGCCGTTAGCTCCCTTTGAATGGAACCGTCGAGTTTTTGCCCGACACCGTTTTATTTTACACCTTTGAAAAAGGGAGTTTACAGTTTCATTGATCCGTGAGATACATGTGATACCGTCATGTGCCCGTGGATGCGCCAACAATTGAGGGAGCGGTATTTCATGTGGTCAGCCACTGGTGGACGGCAGATTGCGATGTATTCAACCAGAGCAGACACAAATGTTGTTTTACAGTGATGATGAATGCAGCGAAAACTGCGGTAATTTAGTCAGGTGCTAATCATACCTTACCGGAATGTGGCGAGAAAACGGAGATTTTAAAAAATTGGTATTGAACTACATAAATATTCACCAAAACAAAGGTTCACATGAGGTATGTTTCATTCACCATGACATCGTTAAGATGGTACGCCATATTAGTTCCTTAGGTGCAGAAAAACCGAAGGGGGGAGGGGGATCCATATTCTGCCCTGCCCCCTCCAAAATACTTACCTACTAACTTCCTAAGACCCACCCACCGAGAGAAAAAAACAGAAAATACCTACTTGAGAAAAATAAATAAAGGTTCAGGTTCCTACCATAATTATAGTATCCAACTACTATAACAAGTGAAGCTTATCCCCTTAAAAAAACCCACCATAAATTCGAAGTATATTTCCTAAATTAGAACGATTTGTACTTAAAATTGGCAAAATATTATTTAAAAGGGGTAAATGTTGTCCATTTCCAAAAAAAGTCTACGAGTTGTAGTCCATCAGTGACCAGGGAAAAAATATTATGTGGGGTATCGATGAATCCACATGTCAGCCACTTCCCAACTCCACATTTTTGCTGAAAGTTATCAATGAAAGATTTGAGATGCGCAGGAGAAACTTGTAGTCGAATTTCGATGGTCCAACCATTTGGGCACCAATCTCCACTTACCCCCTCATGTTTCAGATCCTTAAGACTGTTCCTTCGTACAATTATGGGCATTTTGAAGGGTAATGAGTACTACAGACCAACGATGTATTCAGAAGATAATTAAAAGTTTTCGAAGAATCATTGTTGTTCACATTCACATAGTCTGTTTTTACACGTATAATTACCACATTAGGGTGTAAACATTAAAACTCCCTAGTAAAATGTTGATGCCAACCCATAAGAAATGAGTGACTAGCTGGGTAATGCTACAAGTTGCACCACAACGAGAGTCTCTGGTCTGAATCTCTTAACGACTGTTATTCCCATGAGTAATATAATATGCATACTCGGATGAACTAGGTGAGAATTGCGGGTGTTCGTCGCTCGAACGCTATTATATCCAGAAGGAGGAGTACGCAATATACCCAGTGAACTTATACCAACAACTCGGGCGGCAAATGGAATCTCTTGCCGCAACCGTAGCACATATCGAACTTGGGAGCCCCTCAAGTGCTGGCTCCGTTTGCTTTTGGGTGACTACTAATAACATTCGCTCTGTTTCTGAGTCAAAAGCCTAATTTAATAATGGAGGTTGGTATCGCATTATCAGATGTGCCCTGAGTATAAGAGATGTACTTAGAGATGTTCCAACGGTTTGTCATGTGACACTGACCACTCTAACCAACGACAACCAGTGCTGCAGTAGGCTCGACGATTAAAAATAATAGTTAGGTTAGGGAGGGGGATCCATATTCTGCCCTGCCCCCTCCAAAATACTTACCTACTAACTTCCTAAGACCCACCCACCGAGAGAAAAAAACAGAAAATACCTACTTGAGAAAAATAAATAAAGGTTCAGGTTCCTACCATAATTATAGTATCCAACTACTATAACAAGTGAAGCTTATCCCCTTAAAAAAACCCACCATAAATTCGAAGTATATTTCCTAAATTAGAACGATTTGTACTTAAAATTGGCAAAATATTATTTAAAAGGGGTAAATGTTGTCCATTTCCAAAAAAAGTCTACGAGTTGTAGTCCATCAGTGACCAGGGAAAAAATATTATGTGGGGTATCGATGAATCCACATGTCAGCCACTTCCCAACTCCACATTTTTGCTGAAAGTTATCAATGAAAGATTTGAGATGCGCAGGAGAAACTTGTAGTCGAATTTCGATGGTCCAACCATTTGGGCACCAATCTCCACTTACCCCCTCATGTTTCAGATCCTTAAGACTGTTCCTTCGTACAATTATGGGCATTTTGAAGGGTAATGAGTACTACAGACCAACGATGTATTCAGAAGATAATTAAAAGTTTTCGAAGAATCATTGTTGTTCACATTCACATAGTCTGTTTTTACACGTATAATTACCACATTAGGGTGTAAACATTAAAACTCCCTAGTAAAATGTTGATGCCAACCCATAAGAAATGAGTGACTAGCTGGGTAATGCTACAAGTTGCACCACAACGAGAGTCTCTGGTCTGAATCTCTTAACGACTGTTATTCCCATGAGTAATATAATATGCATACTCGGATGAACTAGGTGAGAATTGCGGGTGTTCGTCGCTCGAACGCTATTATATCCAGAAGGAGGAGTACGCAATATACCCAGTGAACTTATACCAACAACTCGGGCGGCAAATGGAATCTCTTGCCGCAACCGTAGCACATATCGAACTTGGGAGCCCCTCAAGTGCTGGCTCCGTTTGCTTTTGGGTGACTACTAATAACATTCGCTCTGTTTCTGAGTCAAAAGCCTAATTTAATAATGGAGGTTGGTATCGCATTATCAGATGTGCCCTGAGTATAAGAGATGTACTTAGAGATGTTCCAACGGTTTGTCATGTGACACTGACCACTCTAACCAACGACAACCAGTGCTGCAGTAGGCTCGACGATTAAAAATAATAGTTAGGTAATATTGAGAACAGGCATCAGATTATATACCTTGATACAGATTTATTTACCAACTTAAGCCTATCTTCACGTAGAAACAGCGAAATAAGTCGCCGAATACTAAAATAGCAATAGATGCCTGCTGCTATCGCAATGATCGTGAAACTGGGAGATGTGGTATCTACCTGCCACACAGATTGTTAGAACCACACAGCACACGTTTTTGGAGGCCAGTACCTCCCACAGTATTCATATCACTGTATAACGCTTTATATCAAGCACCGAATCCATTTTTAGCGAATTTGGGAAGAAAATTGAACTACTGCAATGGGTCCAGAATTTTCAGAACAAATAATGTTGGTTTATTATTTTCAATAATGGACCTGTGGAATCAGGCATGAAAAAAAGTTTACCCCCCCCCCCTCCACACCCAAATTTGATGGTTTACGTTTCAAGGTACGTAGAATCCAAAAAATCAATTTAAAAATGGTTGTCTGTCTGCCGTACGCCGTACATCGCACTTTTCTTCGTTAACATGGACCGAAATTGATGAAATTTGGTTTGTGGGCCCGTTTGGGGTCTAGCTGGTCCGCGAAGCTCGGCGTTACTGTCTGTCATCTCTAAGGGGTGAAAAATAGGGGTTGAAATTTTCATAAGGCCGCAGCTCGAAAACTTTCAATAGAAGGGTATGGTTATTTTACGTTTTTAAACTGATGTTTAACTAAAGAATTTTTTGAGACCCCCCGGAGGAACATTGTACGACCAGCCGTTCGTTTGCACCGAAAAGCTTCGCCAACATGATCGTGAATCAAACGGTATAAATCCAGCCCAGATATCATCACTATGGAGCACTTGATTATAATCACGGATGACTGTATGAAGTCGAGATGGTTGTTATGTGATATTATTCCATTTGGAAAATGATGGCTCTTTTGGATTTTGTTGATAGGTACTTTTGCAACTTGAACAAACGTTGAAAAATTATTGGGTAAATTATTACACAACGGTTTATTATAGTATCTAAGCAGAAGGGGCATCTATATAGGTGAATTATTACACAGTAGTTTATTATTTACCTTATGTTTCATGAATAACAACTAATAAAAAATGATTCAATTATTGAGTCCCGCGCATTTGTATGACACTTTAGTTCCCGGGCCGGCTCCATTACTCCATTTAGGGCTTCCCTGGAGGCAGCTCAAGGGTACTGACCACAGAAAACAGTGATTTACGCAGAATGGGCATCTATTCAGGTAAAAATAATCAACCGTTACGTAATTTACAGTGTTTTTGAAATCTGTTTATATGCAAATCCGTTTCAGAGTATCACAGCATTCATACCTAGATTTTAACCAAACCTTATATCCCCAAAATTACCCGCACACCGCGGGTAATGTCGTTTTGTCCAAAATTTATGTGTGTTGTGTGTGTTATTTATGTGTGTGATTCTTCTTGATAAGAAGTTGACATATATACCTTGGCGATATGTAGGTACCTTGGGTACCTACATGATAAAAGTTCTAAATTTCACCAAAATGTTCGGAGTGCCAAAAAAAAAAAAATTGTTCGACGATGAGCAATTTTCAATACTTCTAAGGGGTTTAAGGGAAATTTTCAAAAATTCTAAGGGGTTATAGGGGGTAAAAAATCTGTAAAAAAGGCTAAAATTGCGAACAATTGATATAAAATCACCTGAAGTGGTATGGAAGGGTGAGTAAAGACAGAAAAATATCATTTCAGTTGTTCTTTATACAGAATAGGGATCACATTTGGATTTTAAGGGTCTAAAATTGGTTTTAACGGCTAAAATAATTATTAATATTCACCTGACGTTGTGTGGGATGGTGATTCACGACGGAGCGAAGGTTCTGATGATCAAAATATTTTTCTCAAAAAAAGATGGGTCAAAAATCAAATAGCGGTCCTACAACCTGGTCCTCTTGAGAAGCCAGTCGATGGAATGGCCTCTCCCATGATGAAACTCACAGAGAGTATATAGAGGTTGATGGTGCTGTGTAAATAATAGTATAAATAATATTTATAACGAATTCAGTAGCAATCCATTGCTACATTTCACTTCCATTTCGATTATTATACATCACCTACTTAACTGGACACAGAAGTACAGATATAATTAAATCATAAGTAGGTATTTATCTTGTGTTTCAGTTAGGTGATATGATTTTCGATAGACACAATAACTATATTGTTAGATAATAATGCCCAACTAGGTACTCAACTAGCGCTCGCGTTAGTTGAACATGGACGTAATTGAACTGAGAGAGATTCCATGATAATACACAGAGGCTTTCTCCGAATATTAGTACACAATTGCAACCGTTCTATTTACACGGATTCAGAAGATATTAGACAGCCTGAGTATAATATATTATGCTCTCCAAATTGGGCTTGATTTCCGGAAACACGCTTGCTTATACACCGAAGATGAATTGAAACAGTTAACACTGATATTTAAATCATCTGTGGATATTGTAATATATGTGACCATAACCGTTTCCAACATCGCACAAAAATGCTGTACTTATAGGTACATAAAAAGAAGCAACACGCTCGAAAAAGCTAAAATTCTTAAACAGATTTAGGTAAATAACTCTCAGCACAAGGGAGTTGTAGAGTTGAATAAATCGTATACGGAAGCGAGAAAGTCTTATACTGAATAAGTAAATACATTTAAAAAATAAAAATCAAACTGTCCAACTAATTATACCAGATCACTAATAATATGGGAACTTACCTGCTCACCATTTGATCGAACATAAATTACCAGGTTGAGCCACTCACCTGAAAATGAAATTTCCGCATTTTAGTTTCGTAAAATGTTAGGTGAATGACGGGGTCAAATGTAAGAGAGTGAGTCACACGTGTATTCTACTGTCCTATGCTTACATAACATATTTTTCATTTATTTTCACCATATGAATAGGTACCTCCTTAATATAAGCATAGCAAGCTTAGAACCGCAAACATAGTTTAAACATGATGACAAAAGACAAAAGTGAGAAATACTGAACCACCATCTCGACCATTATACTTCATGTTTGAAGTATAATCTCATATTTGGAGGACTCCCAGGGTTTTCCCTGGAAATTCACATTTGCAGATGCAAATGGAAATGGGATGCATGGATGGATTTGCATTGTATGGGTTAGTGATGGGAACGAAAACGCACAACAGTGTTGCTACTCTCTGTGGATAAAAAAACGAAGCAACTGTTGCCGAGAAAGTAGAATAACAGTTGTAAATGTGCTTACTTTCGCAGCGGCGTGACAAACCTCACCACTCATAACAAACGTAAGTAAACCTGTTGTCAGAGAACTGTTATTTTGGTATTACCTAATTTTTTCCAGTTCGAAATAACCGACCGTTCCATGGAAATAACCGACATTTGGCAGAGTGTGTGTGTGTGTGTCTGTGTGTGTGTCTGTGTGTGTGTGTGTGTGGAACTCTTTATTTATTGTCTGAAGAAGCAACAGAAATGGACTGGCCGATCGAGTGACCTGTTACTCGGTACCAAAGCCAAATTGCGTGAGCTCATGTGGTCTTCTCGATCCCCTTCTCAGTGGGACTGTCAGTTCCAACGCTAATTTTATACCCCCTTCCTGACGAAACAACTCGCTTTTTGTTCTGCACAGTTGTTGCACCCACATAAAAATTAAAACGAACATTTTCCGAAAACGTCCATAACGAGAGGTGTTATAAACAGCTCATCAACAACAGGCCAAAAACCAAAACACCGAAAACTGAAATCTTCCATTAACGAAAAGTGTCATCAACAGCAGATGTTACTATTTAAGTTTATATTATCTTGAAAGAAACAACAGGCTGTTTTGACAACTCTTATTCTCGGGCAATCAACAGCCTGTTGTAGTTTTCTGAAAATAGCAATAACTCCCCACCACTAGTACGGGTTCCTGGGGGCAGATAGGTAAGTAGAGTAGTTAATTGCCTATAACAGCTGTTTGTAAATGCGGATTAAGCCGCTGTGCATCAACACACTGCCTCATCGCCATTAGCCGCGGTCAAGCGTTGCGGGCGGGTAGCTTCGTTGGAACTCCTCGCCTTCGGCTTCCACCGCTCCCACCCTCGACCCGGCTCGCCATGTTTGTTTTAGAAGTTGAATCGCGGTTTGATAGTTTAGGGGCAGGATCCGATCGCAATGCTTTGCCGCCCGAGTAGAAGTGAAGAATGGCTCGAAAGGCTGGTGATGGCGGCGGGCGTGAAGTGACGTGGTGTGAGGGGGGGGGGGGGGTCCGACCGTTGGCAGAACTTGGGCGGCAGGGGTTTGGGTTTGGCAGGAATTGAGAGGAAGGATGTTTAGGCTGGAAATGAATAAGAAAAGGCTCGTTCCTACAACAACCTCAACGGCTGTCTCCTCCAGGTGTTCGCTTGACATCAAAGCATCCGGAAACACAGAATCAGTCTTACAATCGCTTAAGGCTCTTACCTGAACAGGCGTCAATAAGCTGGGAGAATCAACCGAAATATCATCAACTGTACATTAATTAAGCCGTACCTATACTTAATCCCCATAATAATATATTCGCAGTAAGCTGTACGGCTTTCGATTGAACTGATATGACTTATTTCCCTATTAATCCACATAGGCCGGCTCTATCAGAGGTAATCAGAAATAATTTCTTCGTTAGAAAGAGCAAACGGAGTGGGCCCAACTAGGGTCACCTGCCCAGTCAGTGGACGATTAAGGAATTGGCGGACGACGTTTCAATTCCAAAACGTCTCGCAGAACCCCTAGTCATTTTTTTTTTCTTCACATTTTTCATTTTTAAGAGCTTTAATAAAAACCAGCTGACTCGTCAAGTATTTTTTATTTCATTTTTTAAGACTTGTGGAAAAATTATCATCTGAAGTGTGTGAACGAACAACTTCTAGTTTGTGCACAAGTCTCGCCCATTGTGTGAACGCTCAGCAATTTTAAAACCAAAACAAGGTCGTTTTTTATTCATTCACCTACTCAGAATCGTAAGAATAGTAATATAATCGTTCCACCAAAATAATGAAAACACCGATAGAACAAAGAAACGTAAGTACCTAGGTACGTATTAAATCAGTCAAAAATGTAACCAAGGCAACCAATAATGTTTCCCAACGTGTGAACAGATAGTTTCCGGTGTGTGAACAGTGTGATTTCTTGTCTTTGCTCTTTTTCCGGAAAATGTACTTCTCACTTCATCTTATATTCAGCAATTGAAATGTACAATGTTTCTGGGCACAAAATAAAACCGTCTGAGATCGTTCACGGACTGGACAGGTCATCCTGTTGAAAATATTTCACTACTTAGAAAATGCAAGTAGTGATCCAAATTCTTCAATTTCAAATCAATTTGATTTCTTTGTCCACCTCACCTATAATACTTGCTGATGACTTCGGAACTCTCCCCATTTACTTTTCATCAATTTTTAAGGAATCACATATATTCAATGTTGGTTATTACAATAATAATCTGACGAATGTGATGTAGGTACCTACTCATAATACATTTGTAGCCCACAAGAACTTGATTTAATTCTATGATTACACCTAATTGAAAACTTGTAGGTATACGTTATAGATTATAACCCATGATGAAATGTGTAACAAAGTTTGAGTGTGACCTTTTTTTGTCGATTCCAAAGGTTCAGTGTGAATTGTTATAAATCTAAGTGTGAAAATCAAGGATTTGATTAAGGTTGTAAAAAACAATATTTGTAGGAGAAAAAAACTTGTTGAAAAATTATTGATTTATTCGTAGCAATAATTGCTCATATGCTTCGAAAATTAGTTGACGAGTCAAAGTTTGCGATAGAAGTATATAAAAATGAGTATTATAAAACGGGGAAACATTCATAATTCCGTGGTTTTGATGTAATATGAATAAGTAATAATGCCTGTCCACATTACTCTGCTGAGTGTATATTTTATGTTACCGGCAATGTGTGAAATAAGGCATTGTATACAATGCCTAGGCAAAGTATGAAATGATATTTATTTCATACATTGCCTGACACTTTTATTTCATACATTGCCTCATCTCACATTTTGCCGGTAACATATACAAACTCAGTGGAATGCTACAACAGGTAGTCATATTACTGCCGACCCCCCCCCCCCCCCCCCCCGTAAATATGAGAAACGCTAGATGCTCCACTTTCTTATTACAGTAATTATTTTGCAGTGCGCGGATATTTTCAGCAAGGCGAAAAAGGAATCATTGAATCCAAGAACAATTCATCAAGTGCCATGAAATGAAATAAACGTAACTCGGGGGCTCGTTTCATCAACAATGGAGGTGGGCCGGTATTGCATCATTCCTAGGATGTATAGGGAAGCCAGGAGGAAGAGCGATATCGCAGGTGATTCAGACAACACGAAAGGGCTCTAATCACAGAGCAAAAGGTCGGCGGTTTCGGAAAGACTAGGGTATAATAAGACGGGGTCTTTGATACGGAATTAAAGCGTCATCTCTGCAACGAAGTCTACTCGGAAACTCATGAGTACCAAGGGGTTTTGAATGTCAGTACGCTATAGGATAACATAACCGTGTACTAGTAAGCGATTACAACACTATTCCATTAGAATGATGGGTGGGCATAACGCAGACATCTCGGAAGAGAGTAACTAGTAACTAGGTAGCTAAAGAGTAACTTCGTTAAAAAATTCCTAAGCTTAGAAATTAATCAGGAATAGCAGTTTTTTCTTAAATTATGGACCTAATTGCACTTTTTTTTTAGCTATTTGTTTTCAGGATTTCATTAGAGGTGACTAGCGTAAGCTGGATAAATGACGGAGACTTTCAACAGGAGAGTACCAACTCAATCTCTGAATTATTTTAAATATTATGACTCCATGCAGCCTTTTTTCCTTGCTCATCAAGTTCAACCCCTTTTCATTACACAAAAAGAAGAACTTATCTCTTAGGAAACGCAGTTTACTTATTACCTAAGCCCACATGATCAGTATGATAGATAACGTGCCTACGAGAGGCGTAAACTAGGGAGCAGGAAGGAGGGGAACAGAAATATTAACAGAATTTGAAACCCAGTTTGGTGCAATCTGTATGGTTTCGATGGATGTCACAATGGTAGGTAGATGTGCAGATGAGGTAAGTTCGCTCTTTTCCCGATTTCGAAAGATATGGTAGGGTATGTGAGAATTGATCTGCATGCTGGTGAAGCAATGAACCTTTCAAAAAGTACGCAAGAACGTCGATTTACACTTTGGAGTAAAGCCTGTACAGAACGTGGACACTCAGTTAACCATGTCAACTGAGGCAAAAGTACGCGGCCGTGCAACATTGGTTATGATTCCATAAATTATACTAATCCCTAGCCTAAACCTCATCTCATTTGCTTATGAATATTTTTTCATGAAGAAATGAGGAGCTTAAATGTATTTTATAATCTTCTTTTAAACAATCATCGGAATTATTCCGGAATGGGGCAGTGCATCTTCCAGCACAATTTCATGGTGGAAGCTACATACATAAGAAGGGTTAAGAAGGAAAATCGTTTACCACCTAGTTATTGATGAATAGAACTGCTGTTGCTAGAAGATCATAGGTTAATATTAGTATAGTTGACCAGTGCTATTAGATCCTATGCTACCTCCGGAATAATGAAAAAAACGCAATCATTGTTCAACGGTTCAATATTTATCTGTATAGATGCAATTTCTGCGTGGATCACTGTTTTCTGTGGTCAATAACCTACCCTCGTGATCCCCCCCCCCCCCAGGAAAGCCCTAAATCCCGCCCGGGAATTACAGTTTCATAAAAATGCGCAGGATTAAATTATTCAATCATTGATTATTTGTTTTTATTCATGAAGCATATCGTTTGTTCAAGTTAGAAAAGTACCTACTTATAGAAAAAAATCCAGAAGAGAACTCGACTTCAAACATCCAGGTGTCCCTAGCAATGATATCTGGGCTGGATTTATACCGTTTCATTCACGATCATGTTGACAGCTTTTTGGAGCAAACGAACGACCGGTCGTAAAAACCTCCGGGTGGTCTCAAAAAATTCTCTAGTTCAAGATCAATTTAAAAACGTTAAAAAAAGCCTTATCTATTGAAACGTTCTGATAATGTCAACCCCTATTTTTCACCCCTTAGAGATGACTGACAGTAACGCCGAGCTTCGCGGACCAACTAGACCCCAAATGGGACATAAAAACCACATTTCATTAATTTTGGTTCATGATATCTAAGGAAAGGGCGAAGTACGGCGTACGCGGAAGGACAGGAATTTGTTTACTCCATTTTCGGATTCTATATACCTTGAAACGGAAACCATCAAATTTTGAGGGCGGGTTAAAAAACGCTGCAAAGTCCTTGACACATGGGTTTATTATTCCATTGGACATACCTACAGAGATGTTGGCTGTTTATTTATTGTTTCTTTCATATAAAATAATTGAAATAGCTATCTCTGGTGGTTTCCACCAATTTTGGCCCCCAAAACTCGAATAAAGTACGCTCCTTTTTTTTTTTTTAAATAAATTATCTCTGATCATTGATAGTACCATTTAATCGTCTTGATCCACCTGTTGACACTTTTTCCAGTGTTATTATACAAATTGATGATGATTTCAAACGATTTCCCAGGTTTTTGACTCATAAAAAATCAATTTCGGGAGCTGAACATCTGGTAGAACCTCAATTTTCTATTCTTTGGTCAAAATCGACTTCATATTCGGTCTTCTCGTCCCCAAAAACATGAAAAACGATACCTTAAAAGCTCATGTTACCAACATGTTGCTAAAACGCAAAAAGTACCTATTTTTATACACATTTTCACTCATAACACCCCTGGGTATATTCCGATCGGGCTGAAAAGTTTAGGGACACAACTAGGGCCCAAATGGAGCATGTGTGCGAAAGAACGATTTTTTTAGACCGAAAATGAAGCCTGTACACGTGATACGGCGGACGGCGGACGGCGTACGGCGGACGGCGTTCGGCGGACGGACATTGCATTTTTGGAATCTACGTACCTTGAAACGGAAAAGAAAAAATTTTGAGGGGGTGTTATACAATTTTTTTGCTGAGCGATTACATAGGTGTATCATTCACAGAATAATAAACCAAAAACTGTGTCATGGTCGATTCCAAAGGTTTATCATTGAAAATAATAAACCAAAATGGGGCTGCAGCTTTTTAACAAAGTTAACCCAGAGATAAGTAAGTGCAATTGGCGGGCTTGTAACTGCAATGGCTTGCAAAGGTATTTAACGGTGACAAGCTATATGGTTTCGGAACCTGCCAAATACATGACAAAGAAGTCCTTACTTGGGATACTCATTCGCATTGCAACAAACTTAAAGAAGTCTCGTATTTCGAACACTCCCAAGGCGCCGTCAGTCAAATTCCAGTGTCCAATTACACGGTCGAGCCAGCGGCGGATGGGATCAGAAGCGCAACGCCCAGAGAAGAGGGGTTCACCAGGTCACTTCGGAAAAGGGGGATTTCACTACCAACTAAAAATAAAGTGGTTTTTGGAAGGGAGCCCACTTTTGCTCGGAAACACGTTTAGCGACCTCGCGGAATCCTAAGTATAATCCCTGACTCTCCTCACAGCCGCTGGCTTCCCATCCTTTTGGGTTTGGGGACCGGAACGCGGTTTTTTATCTCACGTCCCTCGTCACTCTACCGTTCTAGAAATTAGCCAAGTGGACGGCATAGCCAGGCCCCTCGGCGCATGCACGGATGTCGTCTCTATTCCGAGTAATTAAGGGTATTGCAACGTAAGGAGGCAAACCTGTGATTGAAACTTCAGGTAGCGGGAATAGTGAAAGGTCATAACACATAGTATTACTACACTCACCTAACAGACTGAAGCACATCACAACACCTCCCATCATAAAATCAGGGCAGTGTTAGCAATCCGGTTTCGCGCGAGTTCTTTGAAGTTCGAGTAAGAGTTCACTGTACAACAGAAGCAGTAGTTTTATTCAGTGGCTCTTTAGGGTCCTAAACAACCATGGCGGGTGGGGTAGCCACAAAACGTCTCATATGTTCTGGGACGGTACCGCCGACGGACCACAATGTCCCGTATTTCAGGATGAAGTTCAGCTAAACTTGAACGATCTGTTCGAGGAGTGCACCATTCCCAAAAACCTGCCACAAATTGAGCTTCATATATTATGAATAACGAGTGTCGGCCAAACGAGCACACGTATAACAATTACCATGAGAAAAACGCCGCAAATCCTTGTCACATGGGTTCATTATTCTATCGGACATACCTACAGAAATGTTGGCTATTCATTTATTGTTTCTTTCACATACAATAATTGAATGAAGTAACTGTTTTTGATGGGCTCCACCAATTTTGGTCCCCAAAAACACGAATTAGGCTCCTATTTTTTACCAATTATATTTTATCACTGACAGTACCATTTAATTGTCTTGATTCAGATGTTGATACTAGTTACTTTCACTGTTATACAAAAGAAGATTTCCCACGTTTTTTACTCATAAAAAATTGATTTTTGGAGCTTAACCTTCGTTACAACCTCAATTCTACACTGTTTGGTCAAAGTCAACTTCATATTCAATCTTCTTGCACTAAAAAACATGACAAACAATAAGTCACAAGCTCATGTTTACTAAAACCTGAAAAAAAATCTCGAAACCCTATTTTTACAACCATTTTTCCCCTCCATAACATTCCTGGGTGTATTTCGACTGGGCTGCCGAAAGTTGGAGCACAACTAGGACCGAAATTTCCCAAATGGGGACCCCAAACTGTGTGCGGAAAAACGGAGATTTTAGACCTAAATTTAACGTAAATTTAAGACTGAAAATTAGTTAGAACCTCAATTTTTCATTCTGGTCAAAAGCGAGCGACTTCATATTCGGTATTCTCGCCCTGAAAAACATGGAAAACGATTCCTCACAAGCTCATGTTACTAAAACACCAAGAAATCCTATTTTTACACCCATTTTTAACCCGTAACACCCTTGGGTATATTCCGATCGTGCTGCAAAAGTTTTGGGCACAGCTAGGGTCCAAATGGAGTCTGCGTGTGAAAGAAATAGTTTTTTAGACCAAAAATAATGTAGCTATATGGATGATATGGCGGACGGTGGACGGCCGGCGTACGGCGGACGGTGGACGGCCGGCGTACGGCGGACGGACATGCATTTTTGGATCTATGCACCTTGTAACGTAAAAGAAAACGTCTGGTAATTCGAGTAGGCAGTATAGCTTCCTCACTTGAATCACATGAACGTATAGAATAGTTGGGTAGGTTCGTTATGATACGGGATCATCTGCGATCCTACCCGCGTATACTCTCAAAATTTCAGCGCTCTGCGACTAGTTTTCGCGTAGTTAGAAGCGTTACAAGGAAACGGTCAACATTTCAGGTTTACGCATGCGCAGACGGATACAGAACGACTCCAACGAAATTCACATGTAACTATCAAAGTAATATTCCTCCTCGACACTCCAAATCTGGACTCATTTCAACAATAATTAAGGTACCTAGTTGTTATGGATGTTCCAAGTATTTCATGTTTGCGGATGCGCAGACAAAACGATTTTAATGATTTTGGAACGGGACCATCTGCGATCCAACCCGCGTGCACCCTCAACATTTCAGCTCTCTACGACTATTTTTGGCGTAGTCAGAACCATTACAAGGAAATGATCAACATTTCATTTTCGCGCATGTGCAGATGAACGTTACATTGTGATTCCAATGAAATTCATTTGAAACTATCAAAGTATTGTTCCTGATCGACCCACTAAGTTTCAACTCATTTCGACGAAATTTAGGGTAGTTAATGAGCGTTCCAAGTATTTCACGTTTGGGCATGCACAGACCAAAGTTGCGGTACTTTTTCAATGATTTTGGTATGGGATCATTTTTATGACCTAACCCGCACCTACCCTTCAAATTTCAGTTCATTTCGACCATTATTTCAGGTAGTTATGGGCGTTACAAGGAATTACCACAGACAGACTGGCAGACGGAAAGACAGACAGACAGACAGAAACGGAACCAAAAATTCCTCGATGTCTGAAACGCAAAATGATAGTGGCAATCATCATTTTGGAGGACTTTTTTTTTTTACTCACGAATACAAGGCTTTCCCACCTTCGGTAGTGTGGAAGCAAAAAATTTGACGGGGTGTTATACAATTTTTTGCTGAGCGAATACATAGGTGTATTATTCACAGCATTACATTACTATAAAACAGTATTAGCATTATTAAATAGTTCCATTACATTATTATTAAACAGTAACTTGCGACAAATGTCTATGCCTAACTCGACAGGGGTTTTCCTCATACGAAACGAAAGAGGACTGACGTTTGCCACAACAAACCCCTGAGGTATGTATTCATGTTACTGAGTGTTGAGGTTCTTACAGGTTCCTAGATGACGTGTACATCAATCTCAGGCTACACCTACATTGGATCCGTATTTCGCCGAAATCCTATACGGATACTTAAAATCTACTACTATGTAACACCAATGATTTTAAAAGTAGTTGAGGGATAAAATCTACTCCGTCATGGTACCTATGAAAAATGAAATTCGTCATTAGAAAGATATTTATAAAAGTTTTCTCCGGGGACAAAGCGTTAATAATTCCTGGGACATTTTGTCTCAACTCAGGGGTTGAAGAACCGCTTGAAGAGGGATGTTGAATGAATAATTGATCAGCACTTGAGTCAGTCGTCTTCTTGACATCTTGACGGCTATTCGGCCGCAGCGAAAAAGGAGGACACACCAGGCCTTCCGGATGTTCACCTAATTATGATTGAAACAAGGGAAATTTTGTTTCGGAGAAAATAAGTTTATGGTAGGGGTATGGTCTCCGGATAAGGAAGAGAGGCGCAACGACCTGACGGGACAATGACATCGCTTAAATGATGAAATTATATGAGTTGAGAATGTATTTTAATTTCAATTAAGTTTAAGACCTTTTTCGCATTTTCCAAAGGACTGCTTACTAACGGGTATTTTTCGTTTGCTCCAAGTCATTAGTTTTGTATCCATACCATACTAGTGACCCTAGGTGAAATAAATTTCAGACATGAATACGGTACTGTCATTCCCGAAACATCGTGGATAATAACACGATATTGAAAGAAAAATCAATCAGCCTAGCCACTGCAACCCTACTTCCCGATATTCTCTGTCATCACCACTCGAAATGATGATGGTAGGTATTTGTATGTATCTTAAAAACGCTGCAAATCCCTACACAATGGTTTATCATTTTGTATAGAACACCTTTCTGTTACGGATCACAGCTCTCTGTATAGATAACCCTTCTATATAGATCACAGACCCTGTACCTAACCCCGTTCTCGTTACTGGATACCTACCTAACCTAAATCACGTTTTAAATGTTGCTAAAATAATTCTGTCCATGACAAACATTAGCTAAATGGCAAAAAGAACCACAAATAATGAAGTTCTGAACGGAAATGTGAAATGAATGTGGAGTGAAAAATATTCAGTCCCGGTATGGTTTCGATCTCGGGGACATTCAGTTAGACCACTGCACTACCAGTG
Organism: Leptopterna dolabrata; assembly: GCA_954871275.1. Lineage (NCBI taxonomy): Eukaryota > Metazoa > Arthropoda > Insecta > Hemiptera > Miridae > Leptopterna > Leptopterna dolabrata. The sequence continues at coordinate 62,030,979 of OX940975.1, forward strand.
ATGTGCGATCTCAACTCATACTAGTGCCTGCATACACCCAGCTCTTTACAGCAAATTTTATAGCAACATCGTAGAACGCTCCGGATGGTCCCAAAATGCAGGAAAAAAATCGAAATATTTAAAAATTCGAGATAACCCACACCTCAAAACGAAATTTTCCGATTAGGATATTTCAACCCCTATTTTTCATCCCTTAGAGTTGAGTGACAGTAACGCCGAGGCTTCAAGGACCAACTAGAGCCCATATACAAAATTTCGTGAATTTTGGTTCATGGGAACTACGGAAAAAGCCGCGGACGGCGTACGGCGGACGGACGAAAATATTTTTATTCGATATTCGTATTATACGTCCCTTGAAACGTAAAACCATGCCATTTTGAGGAGGGGTTAAAAAATTTGTTTTCATGGTCGATTCCAAAGGTTCATTATTGAAAATAACGAACTAAAATACAACTGACAACTTGCGACACCTCTGGTGCCAAGATTTTCAGTATTCCGCATTTCCAATTCTCAGTTGTTTCAATGAATGACTTGGTTTCAAAATGGCACGGCATACCTAATGTGTAGAATTTTTTAATGACGATCACTCACTGATACTGCCACGTATACAATTTTAACAACACCGGAATTTCACGTGAGACTCCTGGCGGTCCCAAAACTGATTCATGCGATGTTCATGCGATCACGCAAGCAATTCAGTCACAACAAGGTTGCGTCAGTGACTGCCGTAAGAGCATTCAGATCTGCCAAAGTTTCCGTTGACGGCTGCCAACTCCGCCTGAGCCCACCGGATTCCCAGCTGGCTCCCGACACAGATTTTCACTATGCGACGGGAGGCTGAGGAGTCAAACGGTAGAACGCATCATAGTGTCATAAGTTCAACATCGCACTAGTTCATATTCTACCACAAGACCATATCACGTCTTATGGGGCAAACACAGTTTTTTGTCCACCAAAATAAAAGATTTCCTCGCGCTCCGGTTTTCAAGGTTTTTCTGAACTAATTCGGTTTTTTATCCGACTATCTGTGAGTGGAAAAAAAGGTCGAAATGAGCTAAAATTTGGTGGATTTGGCGGGTTAGGCCCCAGATATAGTCCCATATGAACTGTAACTTTGCACTGCGCCAGCAAAACGTGACATTAGCCCCGACCATACGAACTTACCTTATATTGATGGTCTTCATGAGCTGAAATTTGGAAGGTAAAGTCCGGGTCGACTCAAAGATGATTTCACAACAGTTGGACAGAAGTGACGTTCGCCTTGACTCCGCGTCAGATCAAATATTTGTGATGATTTAAACGAGTGGCTTAGGTAGGCTTAGGTAGCTTAGGCATCGGTGTATGGATTTGATCTGTGTATTGTATTTTGGTTTATTATTTTTAATAATGAACCTTTGGAATCGAGCATGAAAAAAAAAAAAAAATTAACCCCCCCCCCCCCTCTCACCAAGATTTGATGTTTTTTCCTTTCAAGTTATGTATATAGAATCCGAAAATGCAATAGAAAAATGTCTGTCCGTCCGCCGTACTTCGCCCTTTTCTTAGTTACCATGAACCAAAATTGACGAAATTCGGTTCATAGGTCTTCATTCGGGGTCTGGCTGGTCCTCGAAGCTCGGCGTTAATGTCAGTCATCCCTAAGGGGTGGAAAATAGGGGCAGAAGTTTCCAGGACGCAGTTATCTCGAATTTTTTTTACGTTTTTTAATAGTTCTCGAACATGGGAGTTTTTCGAGACCACCCGGAGCATTGTACCTACGTCCAGCCGTTCCTTCACAGCCCAGAAATTTGCACCGACAGGGTTCTTCAACAGGAGGGTGAATGAAATTGTATAACTTCAGCCCTGATATCATTGCTAGGGACGCAGCAACAATATTGGGAATTGGCCAGAGATAATCATTGCTAGGGAGCACCTGATTATATTCACGGAGTATGAAGTCGAGCTGGTTGTTCTGTGATACTATTTCATTTGAAAAATTATGGCTCTTTTGGATTTTGTTGATAATTACCTACTTTGGTAACTTGAATAAACGTTGTTTCATGAATAACAACAATAAATTATGAAATGTAATTCCCGGGCTGGCTCAATACTCTATACAGGGCATCTATACAGGTAAACTATTACACAACGGTTATTATTAGTAAATTATTTTGTAAATTACCAAGCAACGGTAAATTATTACACAACGGTATTTATTACACAATGGTTTATTATACTATCTTCGCAGAAGGGGCGTCTATACAGGAAAATTATTACACAACGGTTTATTATTTACCTTATGCTTCATGAATAACTACAAAAAATTATGAATGGTGAATGACTGAATTATTGAGTCCCGCGCATCTGTAGGAAACTTTAATTCCGGGGCTGGCTCCAGTACTCGATTTGGGGCTTTCCTGGTGGTGCTCGAGGGTACTGACCACAGAAAACGCAGAAGGAGCATCCACACATGTAAATAATAAACCGCTGTGTAATTTTTTGCAGCGTTTTAATTTTTTAACGCAGAAACCTTATCACAATTACACCAATTAGATTTTTATGACAGTTTTGATTATTTTTGTTTGTATTAAAAGTAGGATAGGCGCTCGGTTTGTAATGGTTTCAAAGAAACTATGTGCCGCAACTTATCCGAGGTTAATGTGATTCTATATGAATTTTTATGTTTTTAGGAAATTTACGCAATTGGAATGAGTCCAACATTTTTGGTACATATTTATATGAACTTTTCAAAGTGTTTCGCTTTCGATTCACAGTACGTTGAGCCCATTACCGGAGTTGAACAAGAATTATATATGGAGAAGAAAGCACTCGAGAAGAGTCCACAGGGGGTGAGAAGCCAGGAAGGCCAAGAAAGACCTGGAGAAGGGCCGTGGAAGAGGAGCTGAGAGTTGTAGGGAAACATGGAATTCAGCCAGAAGACCGAGGACGGTGGCGTGAACTCGTACAGGCCCTATGTTCCAGCAGGGGGAACAGGAGTTGAATGAATGAATATTATAGGTATGGGCGGCGGACAGGATTAACCCTTCTGCAAGCCCAGGATCACCGGGTGGGAAACGAAGGACTGTTAGGCTCATGACGCACGTAGCGGAGCGGGTGCGGAGCGTGCGAAAACTGAAGCCTGGTTCACACTGAGCGTTAAACCGGTGGAAATGGAAGACGGAAAAGTGGAGGAAGGGAGAGCGGAATGTTCCCGCCGGAAAAATCAGTGTCCGCCTAAGCGCACAAATCACACAAATGAGAACAAACAACACGCTAGTTCTTAAGCTGGTTTCGCATTGACGCATAACCGACGTAAAACGCGTAAAACTCAAACGCGTAACTGCATTTGATCTGTTCATCAGGTTTGCACTCCAAGGGCGACGAACCAGAGCCAGAGTGTCAAGAATCTCAAAAAATCTAGGTATTTATGCTCTTTACGGGTCTGCGCGCGTGGTTCTGCGCCGGTGGAGGCTGGAGCATGGGCTATAGCTCGACGATTACGCGCTCTACGTCCGTAACTAGTGTTGTCCATGAGAACGGTTTGACGTTTTTACGTGCTTTACGCAAACCTTTACGGCCTTTGCGTTTTCAGCGTTTTTTGTCGATTACGCGTCAATCTGAACCCAGCTTTACTTCAGTGTCGGCAATTTGGCGAGTTATCATGGATAATATAATTATCAGGGGGTTATATGATCCATGGGCGGCTTCCGCCTGGTCCACACGGAAAATATTAAAAATATTAAAACATTATAACCATCGACGCTGACTAATGTTGTGACGCGTTTCGATGGCCAGACCTACCAAAAGTGGGGGAAGCGGTCTACAGGGACGACAATGCGGGTCTGGCAGTAGGGACGCCTTGGTCGGCCATCCCGGCACGGCATTAGTTTCTGTTCTGCATCGCCCAACGTGAGGGTTACCACAATATCTGTTAACCGATATTCGATGGATAAATCCAGTTTCTGAAATAAACAGGTACCGTTTCCGTCGCTGTTGTTAAATAATTTATTTATGCGGTATTATCTATTGCTAATATGAACCCGAAAGTTAGACGGTGAAGGGGAGATCATGGATCGATCTCATGATACGAGAAAAGAGCAACATCAACCTTGCACGGTCCCAGAGGGATGTGTCATAGACGACATTTTTTGACCTTGGTCACGAGATAACGTTTAAAAATTTTGCTAAACGGTTGTAATGGCGAACGAAAGGATGGGTCCCAAGAGAGGAATTTTCAAAAATAAAACGTGAATACAGTTGAGTTTTTGCGGGTCACTTATAATGCTCATAAGTTGCTAAAAATTACATGCAAATAAGTTGCTAAAAATCGCAATAAAATAAGTTGCATTCAAATTAATTGCTAAAATCACATTCAAATCCCACATAGTATGTTGCTAAAAATCACATTCAAATAAGTTGCTAAGAATCACATTCAAATCACTTAAATTGCTATGGGATGGTCCTTCGAAAATTCGTTCATAGACATGCAGCATGAATGGAACTTAGCTTTCCTTTTTAAAAGCCTTTTTTTCGAATTTTAGATATTTTGACCCACGTTATATATTTACCACCCACCATTTATATTCAAACTTCGTTTCACTTTTTATTTTCAAAAACTGTCAGTGTTGTCATCATTTTGTTTACCATTAAAAACATTATGAAGAAATTTGAAATCATCACTATTCCATCACGGCTTTTTGAAAGAAACTCTGTGAAACGCCTTAGCAGACGCGTACCGGCTTCTTGAACTACTTCACTACGATATTTTCCAACATTCCAACGATCCTGATGAATTGACTCCGCGTGTTCAAAGGAAATCATCACGCACTCTCGATTCATAACAATAATCGCCAACTTCGCCCGCTCTGAAAGGAAGAAATACTGACGGTAGGCGCCGCCCGGCAAGAATTTCACTTTCACTTTCCACCGCCTGCCCGTAACGAGCGAGTTATGAGCAATTTGACGATAAGGTCGCTTCCCCTCTGTGTCATCGAGTCATCTTTGAAGGGAATATGGAAATAATGGAACGGGGCGTTCGTAGCGGAATGCAAGCAACGTCTTCCCGCTCGCTCTCATTCCCATCTGTAATTTCGGCGAACTCGAAGAAAAGACCCCACCTCGAATTCAAAATCAAATTCTACGCTTCCTCGGAGAATGTTTCAATTTGTCCCTTAAAGAGTAAGCGTGACGGTGGAGCATGGGAGGAAAAGGTATTTTTTCTTCGTCTCAGTACTACTCTTCAAGGATGAAACAAAAGAGAGACGCTCGCAAATATTAGTCTGAAGACGGTTTCTGGTAGCTAAAGGAAGTAAAACGTAACATCTAACAAACTAATTACTTTATTACTTACTAAACTTGAAATTTTGATGAAGACTGAGTCACTTGGTGCTCACAAATGGGATGAGCGTATGTATTGCAATCGACGTAACTGCAACCCAGGTTTGCAGCTACCGTTTTTCTGGTCCATGGGAATCCAGCTAATTACATCTACCAACGATTTCATGGCCATTTTCCTTTCATGTCATTTGTTTCGGCGTACAACGTGTATCATGAATTCGATGGCGAGAAATTCCTAGTACCGTTTGGAAATTCACATCCAAAGATGCCATTTGCTGGAAGTGTGCCAAATACATCAACTGGGTGGATAGATTCGCTCGGGGTAACATCGTCAATATGGTGGTCACGAAGTATAAAAATGCTGGAAAATTAGAGCATCGCTCCCACAGAGCAATCCAAGAGCGGTAAGTACGGATTTATTTCGTTAGATGATTTTGAAGGAAGGCGATGAACAGGGATAAATCAGTCAACAGTTACGATGCCCAGGGAGCCGCTCCCTGAAGTTGAGATGGCACCAAAAATCAAACTGCAAAGCCAAATGGCCCAGGGATAGGGAACACTCCTTCAAACTTTAAAAAGTTTGCAGTGTCAAGTGGACTGCAAACGAAATTTGGAGTCGTACGACCCAACATGTCCTGATTTTGCTATTTTGACCGCCACTCCCAGACCCACAGCTCCGCATCGTGAAACCGCTTTTGCAACAAAACTATAATTATAGCAACTTCAAGCGGCGTATCTGGGAAACTAACAAAAACTCAAGCCATGAGACCCAAAATTGGCAGTCTCGTTCTTATGTGTAATGCCGGTTAACTGGAAGACCTCATCCAGAGAGCGCCCTCATAAAATTCCAAATCAAATTGTACACTTCTCGGAGACTGTTTCAATTTGTCCTTATAACAATAAGCACGACGGAGGAAAAGGTCATTGCAGTCTTGAAAAAGCTCCCGCTCATCTTCCCATCCTGGGGAGTTTGTGCCGCAAAACAAATTACTACTCTTCAAGAATGAAACAAAAGGGAGATGCTGACGAACATTTCTCGTCTGAAGACGGGTTGTGGTGGTTGAAGGAGGTGAACGATGGGTGTGGGGGGGGGGGGGTGCTTTCAACTTATTGTCTCAAACTCTCAACTAATTACCTTAACCCTTTCACGCCCCCGTCCGTCCTCGTCATTCTGTTTAAAAAGGAATAAGTTATTTAAATATGACGGAGCAGGACTGGTGTGGTGTCCGAGGGGCGGGTTAGTTTAAAAGAGCAAATTGCATCTCCCCCTTCCTCCCACCGGACTTTTAATTAGAGGCGAAGCTCGGGAAAATCTCCTGACCGTCTTCGCCCCCTTTAACTTAACCAACGGCGAAGAAGCTGAGCCGAAAAGCGTCTGGGAAGGGGAATACCCGAAATGATGAAAGAATGAAAACCCCTTTCATCTCAGAAAGGATTAATTGAAATACAATCTGAGGTCTCAAGTACAGTCACCTCCCATTGATTACGTCTATTTTATAACGGGGCTGTGTTTGCTTTCAAAGTTTCTCGTTCATCAAACGATCAAATACAAACGAAGAGCAGGTCAGCAATCGATTGAAGAGACTCATTTTGAATTTTCGACTACACTAATACTGGCTACTATATTATTATGGAAGAAACTTTACCCATAGATAGGTACCCACGGTTCGAAAATTTGTGTTTGAGCGATATGGTGATAGGAAATTTTAATCTTCTAGTAAATGGCATCATTTTATTTTAGTTGGTAAAAAAAACGCTGCAAAGTCCTTGTCACATGGGTTCATTATTCTATTGGACACACCTACAGAAATGTTAGCTGTTCATTTATTGTTTATTTCATGTGAAATAATTGAAATAGCTTTTAGTTCTGATGGTTTCCACCATTTTCGGCCCCTAAAACACGAATTAGGTAAGCTCCTTTTTTTCTTTTTTTTTTCTCAATTTATCATTGATCATTGGTAGTGCCATCTAATCGTCTTGATCAACGCGTTGATACTACTTCCAGTGTTATTATACAAATTGATGGTGATTTCACACGATTTCCCAGGTTTTTGACTCATAAAAAAATCAATTTTGGGAGCTGAACATTTGGTAGAACCTTGATTTTCCACACTTTAGTCACAATGGACTTCATATTCAGTCTTCTCGTCCCCAAAAACATGGAAAACGATACATCAAAAGCTCATGTTACTAACATGTTACTAAAACACAAAAAGTACCTATTTTTGTGCACATTTTCACTCATAACATCCCTGGGTATATTCCGATCGGGCTGAAAAGTTTTGGGACACAACTAGGGCCCAAATGGAGCACGTGTGCGAAAGAACGACTTTTTTAGACCAAAAATGAAGCCTGTACACGTGATACTGCGGACGGCGGACGGACATTGCATTTTTGGAATCTACGCACCTTGAAACGGAAAAGAAAAAAATTTGAGGGGGTGTTATAAAAATTTTTTGCTGACCGAATACATAGGTGTATTATTCACAGAATAATAAACCAAAAGTTAGGCGTTTTTAGTGACACAAGGTCGAAAACACGAACAGGGTCTTAGTTCACGAAAACGAGGGAATGAAGGGGGTTTTGAGAAAATTGCTATGATTGCTTTTTGTTGGAAATTAGTTGAAGAATGTTGGTCCTTCAAGCACAGGCCTATCGTTTCCTTAACCCTGTATAGGCAACAAAAGGCGTTGTAAGCACTTGTCCTTTTGTTTGCTTGTTGTTTCATCCTAACGTAAGTGTAAGCTTGAAAGTTCGAAACAAACCTTCCAAGGTATACAGCAACTGCAAATGAAGCTTTTGGCACTGCTACAACACTTCCGAGCCTTGAAGCATTTTATGGAAGATTCAAGGTGTTCAAGGTGTTCTTTAAAACGTCATTTATCAAATAGGAGACAACGTAAAATGCTACAAATGCATCGGGCAAATTGCTGAATAGCGTTTGAATGATGACTCCTGGCAAGACTATGCAAAATTCTATTCATTTTTTTCACATGATGTAAATCAACCTCGAAGGTTCTATACCCATTACGAACGCGTTAGAGTTGAATAAATGGATATAATCTTACAACTTTAACGATTTTCTTTATTTTCCTATCAACTCCTGTTGCCATTCAGCATGACTGTATTATGTTTGAATTGGTGGTAGGTAACCTACATAGGACGTACAGGTTATTTGCCAATTTCATTTCAGAAAGAAGAAATAATTGTATTAATCGATGAAAAAATCGATGCATCGATCGATCATTGTTTGAGTGATGTATTAATTATGATTGTATGACTGGATGTAATGACTGCTGTGACTGTAATGGAAGAGTTCGATTTGAGTAAGGTAAGGATGTATATTATAGATAGCAGGTACAAATTATTCCAGTATCCATCATTCGGACCCATCGGGGTCCAAACCTGCATGATTCCAGGTAGTTCAGTCAAAACGGTGGAATGAAAAAGGAGTTATGACACTGTCAGATATTTCATATTTGGACATGCGCAGACGAATGTTTACGGTCGAACTTTCATAGGTTTGTTCGTTGTAAAAAAAAACATTCGGAAACCACTAGAAAGTCACTTGAGCGTTAGCAGTGGATTTCCTGACTCGTATCTGACTGTGTAATAGGTATCCATGTCGCCCTGTTCGACGTGTTGTTCTGACCATTCTCGGACGGTTTTCTAGTCGCCAGATCGGTCAGAGGACTTTTTGGCTCGCCATTTTCTGACGGGCAACCCCACCATCTCCCGTCAGCTATCGCCAATCAATTCATTCGATTTCTAGCTTCGGGCGCGTTCTCCTTCCTCGTTCCACATAGTTTCGGCCAAACCCGTTCTCCGTGCTCGTGACGTTCTTAGTGGTTTCCAAGTCGGCGTTGTCGCGCAAGCTCACTGGGCAGTTTACATGCTGGTTAGCTTGTCACCCGTAAAACCCACACAGCGAACAAACCTTATGAAATAAGAATTTAAGAAACTTTATTAGAAGCAATACAAATTTGAATTTTGCTCAATCCGACCGTATCTTTCTTCAAGTGCGCTCGATATCCGATGGATATCCGAATATCCTCCTAGGGATTGCATGGGAGGAAGATGAACACGTCAGTCGTTATAATGTGACATGAAATCCGACTGAGTACCAGTAAGGACTGTCAACTGGTCTACGGACTGAAATAGGTCGAACTGCCGTCATATTTTCCTCAGGCGGATGAAAAGTCGGAGTTCGCGTGGAGTGGGGTTGACACGGGCGATTGGCGAGGTCGGGAAACCTATGCGGTCGAAGAAAACCTCCAGGGGGTGAGAGCTACGTGTTGTAGTGATGGTTACAGCCGAGTTACAGCCCTCCAGGCCGTGTAATGACATACAACATCTACATGACAACAACATCGTTCTCCTTTACGGCGCGGGAAAACCCGGATGTACCTAACCGCTTCTCCTTTCCTACCAAACTCCATCGAACACAGTAGAAACGATAAGCCAAGATCCAACCAAACAAGCGATCCAACACATAGCCAACATATTTTAAGCCGTATTATAATCCTCCTCGTTGGTATTTCGAAAGAAGTAAGTTACTGAGAATGGGTCATAATTCATAAAATGGAATTTAAAGCTACATACTTATATTATGTAGGTATGTGACTTAAAAAGGGGTCGAAACTAGTGATGGACAGCCCAATGAAGAATCGATACTTAGGTATACTTACTTTTGATTTATTATTTTCAATAATGAATCTTTGCTGGCTGATTCCCCTTCATTTGGGATGAAACTTATTCCGAATACAACAGATATGTAGGAACCATAGGTACCTATAGTAATATCAGTAATATTCTTTTAACTAAATTATTTATGTACGTTTGTATATTAATATAATTTTGTACCACTTTGTGTAACGATTGAATAGTTGCGAAATGATATAGGTCGTTTTTTCATGAAGAAAAAAGAATGCGATGCAGACGAAGAAGAAGATGCGTGTACGTTCTGTCGTTATGCAATTAGGTACCTACACATATCATTAATTATACCAAAAGATTATGAAAGCAGGTATATAAATGAACTTACAAAAAAATAATCAAAGAGAATTACCACTCTTAAAAAGAGAAACGGTGCAAATTATTACACAACGTTTTACTATTTACCCATAGATGCCCCTTCTGTGAGGATCACGGTTTTCTGTGGTCAATAATTACCCTCGTGGTAGCCCAGGAAAGCCCTAAATCGAGTACTGGAGCCGGCCAGGCAATTATTACAGTTTCATAAATATCAAAAATTCGATCATTAATAATTATTTGCTGTTATTCATGAAGCATAACGTTTGTTCAAGTTACAAAAGTACCTATCAACAAAATCAAAAACAGCCATCATTCTTCAAATGAAATAATGTCTCGGAACAACCTACTCGATCTCATACGGCCATGCAGGATTATAGTCAGATGTTCCCCAGCAATGATATCTGGGCTGGATGTATACCGTTTCGTTCACGATCATGTTGAAGTTTTTCGGATCAACTTCAGGGCTTTTTACAGTGAAAGAACGGCTGGACGAACAGTGCTCCGGATGGTCTCAAAAAATTTCCAATTCGAGAACCATTTTGGAAAGGAAAAAAAATCGAGATAACGGCGTCTTGGAAATTTCAACCCCTCTTTTCACCCATTAGAAATGAATGGGGGGAATGAACACCGTGCTTTGCGGACCAACTAGACCCAAAATGGGACCCAAAAACCAAACTTCATTCATTTTCGTTCATGGTAACTAAGGAAAGAGCTAAGCACGGCGGATGGAAAGAAATTTTATCAATTCCATTTCAGGATTGTACGTACCTACCTTGAAACGGAAACCGTCAAATTTTGAGGATGGGGTAGATTATTTTTTTTTCATGCTCGAAGTAAGAAATAATAATCGAGGCTGTTCCGAAGCTTTCTCGAGACAGAATACTAGTAGAAAACCTGGTTTCAGGATGATATTTTATGTTTACACGTCATCCAGACGATACGTGACCTATGAGATACGAGCCAAATAGCTAAAATTGTTATAAGCTCCCTAAAAGTGTAATAGAATGGTCAAGACTGGAAATATACTATTTCTACAACTTCCATAAAAATCGCAATGACAATGGGGTCATAATAAGTCTTTGGAGGTAAAAAACCGCCAACAAGTCGGAAAATGGCTATAATTAGCATATAATTATTATAATCATGAAAATCACCAAGTGACTCGAGACTTGAAACGATTATTTCAAAACCCAATACACAAATTGATCAAAAGTGGATCTAATGTGAATTATTGTGGGACAAATTGCTAAAATCTGACTAAAATTGTGAATGCATCAAACTTAAAAATTCCCTCATAATGTCATGCTGTAGTTGTCCGGGAATGTAAGGCCATGCATATTATGTGTCAGACGTGCAAGGAAACGCTCTGAAGGATTTACAGCTCTACAAACTCACAAAAGGAAGGGGCCGTGAGATAGGTTTTACTATTTGAGTCTTTGGTGGTTTAAAAAATCGCTAAAAATGCTACAATCACCGAAAGTTGTTACAAGCTCACTCAAAGTATACTAGAATGGCCAAGACCGAAAAATACTTTTTCAATAACTTTCACAAAAATCACATAAAAATTGAGGTCATTATAAGTCTTTGGAGGTCAAAATTGCCAATAAATCGGAAAATGGTTATCATTAGCATATAATTATTATTACACTATGCTTATTTATTATTATAAATAATAAATAATTAATAAGACAAGTCATTGATAATTTCAAGACCCAACAAAAAATTGATCAAAAGTGGATTATTTGAGTTATTTCGGTCAAATGGCTTAAATCTTTGGTAAAAATTGGCTGAAAATCAGACTAAAATTGTTACTGCAGTGAACTTCAAAAATTCCCTCATACTGTCATGCTGCGTGACTGGACCTTTTCTCATTTTGTCCCACAGTTGTCCGGGAATGTAAGGCCATGAATATTACAAGTTCACTCAAAGTATACTAGAATGGTCAGGACCGAAAAACACTTTTTCAATAACCTCTACAAAAATCACAATAAAATTGTGGTCATTATAAGTCTTTGGAGGTTAAAAATTGCAAATAAGTCGGAAAATGGTATGGACGTGACTCGAGACTCAAAACAATTATTTCAAACCCTAACAAAAAATTGATCAAGAGTGGATCTAATTTGAGTTTTTGTTGGTCAAATTGCTTAAATCTGTGGCAAAAATTTGCTAAAATCTGACTAAAATTGTGAATGCAATAAACTTAAGAAATTCCCTCATATTTTCATATTGCGTGACTGGACCTTTCCTCATTTTATCCCACAGTAGTCAGGGAATGTAAGGCCATGCATATTATGTGTCAGACGTGCAAGGAAACTCTCTGAAGGATTTACAGCTCTACAAACTCACAAAAGGAAAGGGCCGTGAAAGATGTCTTACAATTTGAGTTTTTGGAGGCTCAAAAATATCGCTAAAAATGCTGCAATCATCGAAAATTTTTACAAGTTCACTCAAAGTATGTATAATAGACCGAAAAATACTTTTTCAATACCTAACCTCTATAAAAATCACAATAAAATTGGAGTCATAATAAGTCTTTGGAGGTTAAAAATTGCAAATAAATCGGAAAATGGATATCATTAGTAGGTACCTATATAATAATTATTGTATTATGCTTATTTATTATAATAAATCACCAAGTGACTCGAGACTCAAAACGGTGATTTCAAAACCCAACAAAAAATTGATCAAAAGTGGATCTTATTTGAGTTATTGCGGGACAAATTGCTTATCTTTGGTAAAAATCAGACTAAAATTGTTATTGCAGTGAACTTCGTAAATTCCCACATCCTGTCATGCTGCGTGACTGGAGATTTTCCCATTTTATCCCACAGTTGTCCGGGAATGTACCTAAGGCCATGAATATTATGTGTTAGGCGTGTAAGGAAACGCTCTGAAGGATTTCCAGCGCTACAACCTCGCAAAAGCCGGAAAAGGCCGTAATTTAATTGAAGGGGCCGTGAGGTGTTACAATGTGATGGGAGGGGGTAAAAACTATTCTCTCCCCCCCCCCCCCCCCCCCTCTCCACCACACACACTGCAAAAGGAGAAAAGAGCACGGGAAGAGAAACGGTGTTTATGGCGCGAATGGCCTCCCACGTCTTAGTCTAATGTGCCGCTGTTAACCCCCGAGCTGGCCCGCTCCGTCGTTACATCCCCCAGTTTCAACGTTCCCAGTCACAACCCACCCCGATGCGTTCTTTGCCACTTTCTCTCCTTAGGCCTTTGTTCCCCTCCGAAAAAAAAACCGCCGTTTCTAACCTTAAATGAATTCTCTCCTCGTCGTTTCCTTCATTTCCTCTCATCAAGGCCCCGAGATATATCGGTCCACGTCACATACGCCCTTAAACTCGTTTTTCTCTCCTCCGCCCCTTCGCACCGCCACGGCCCCATAACACCCCCTCAAGGCTTAGTCCCATTATAAAAATTGTGACATTTATTACGTGCCCGGCGGAGAAGTATTTTTTTTTCTTTAACCCTCCTCCACTTCAGTTTTCTCACGGTCGCGATAAAATACCCGGTACGGGGGGGGGGGGGGGTGAAAAAACAGCACGAGTAATGGCGGAGGTGTTTTGGGCTGTGAATAAAAAACCGCCAAAGAAAAAGAGAGAAATCTGAGTGAATAAGGAAACACGAAACATAATCCTCATTTACTGAAACAATGTGACGCGCTCGAACTCACTTCGTCACTGGTGATGGAAAATGGATTTTGTCAGGGTCCGACAGAGGTGACTAAACGTCCGGATTTTTCCGGACATGTCTCGATTTAGAACGAAGCGGATTTTGAAGAAAAGGTCAGGTCAAACAACACGAAAAAATTAAGGATTTTAAATTCAGCACTCAAACGACCCTTGATTCTTCACTTCTCTTATGTCCCTAAACTCCTATACGAGCATAGGAAAAGCCATCATCGATTGTTGGGATACATTAAAAATCGTATACCCTGCAACCACAAATTTGATTGAAGTACACGATTTGTTTTGACAATCATGTGCACTGAATTGTGGGGAAAATCCGGATTCGGGGTTCCATTTTCTCCACAGCGAATTTTCTATGGTGGCAACCCATCCCTGGATTTTTAAAAACGATCTATTCATAAATTATATAAATAACATACTATGTCTTCGTGTCATTCCAGACAATTATCTAACCATGGTTAAGGGAAAATTCGAAATTTCGTAAAATATCGAACAAAATTATTAGTTTTGTTTTATTATTTTTAATAACAAACCTTCGAAATCGAGCATGAGAGAAAAAAAATTTATGGTTTCCGTTGCAAGGTATGTAGAATCCAAAAATCGAATAAAACAATTTCTGTCCCGCCCGCCGTACTTTGCACTTTCTTTAGTTACCATGAACCAAAATTAATATAATTTGGTTTGTGAATCCCATTTCGAATCTGGCTGGTCCGCGAAGCTCAGCGTTACTGTCCGTCACCTCGCAGGGGTGAAAAACAGAGGTTGAAATTTTCAGAACGCCGTAGCTCGAAAACTTTCAATAGGAGGGTATGGTTTTTTTTTAGCTTTTCACATATTGATCTTGAACTGGAGTATTTTTTGACACCATCCGGAGAATGGTACGTCCATGCGTTCGTTTATACCAAAAAGCTTCATCAACATGATCGCGAATGAAACGGTACAAATCCAGCCCACATATATCATTGCTAGGGAACACCTGACTATAATCATGGATGGCTGAATGAAATCGAGTTGGTTGTTCCGATATATTATTACTTCATTTAAAGAATGATGGTTATTAGGATTTTAATTATAGAGACCTTTGTAACTTGAACAAACGTTACCAGTGCTCCATGAATAACAACAATAATCAATGATGGAGTTCTACTGAATCCACCGAATATTCATTCAACTGTCATTCCTCAGCCGGCCCCAATACACGATTTTGGCTGGGAGGAGCTCGAGGGTAGGTAATGACTACAGAAAACAGTGATCTATATACAAGGGGCATCTACAGATGAATAATAAACCGTTGTGTAATAATTGCAGCGTTTTTTGTATTTTCAAAAATTAAAAGCGGTTCAAGTTAAGTTTTTGTGAATCACAAATCTTTCAAAGTAAGTAGCTTTTAGTAACCGACATTTTATATACCTACATTCTCAAAAAGTGGTATAGAATGGCTATTCGAGCCAGATAAACTCTACCTAGTCGAAATAATGAATTACCACCAACGAATAACTTTTTAAATGACGTAATCAACGGTTCAATAACGTAATTAATAAACTATTAATAACGTTTTTCACAAAATTGGTGGTTTGAGTTTTAGGGGTAAAAAAATGCCAATGTATGTAAGTTGTACATAAAGCCACCATAAGTGATATGAAACAGTGACAAAAACATGAAAACATTTCGCCAAATGACATATTCGGAATGGCAGACGTGGGTCAAATTTGAGTTACAAATGGGGTCCAGAATAGGATGAATGGGGGGAACCTATAAAAATTTACCACGAATGGTATAGAGCGTTGAGTCAAGACAGAAAAAAAAATTATTTTTCACAGAATTACGGGTCAAATTCGAGTTTTGCAAGGTCATAAATAGGTAAAGTGGTAGAAACTGCTTTCCGCTTTCACCAACACTTTCTATTAACCACACATTTTATAGGATGCCACTTCGAAAATTCGCTGATTTATGTGCATGATTCGATTTTGGTTTATTGTTCCGTGAATCACACACCTATGTATTCGCTCAGCAAACAATTTTCTGAACACCCCCGCAAATTGTTTCCTTCGCGTTTCAAGGCGCGTAGATATCAAAATTGCAATGTCCGTCCGCCGTATCATCCATATCTACCTTCACTTTCGGTCTAAGAAATTCGTTCTTTCGCACACAGCCTCCATTTGGGCCCTGGTTGTGTCCCGAAAATTTGCAGCCCGATCGGAATATACCCAAGGGTGGTATGGGTGAGAAATTTGTGTAAAAATAGGGTGTTTCGGTGTTTTAGTAACATGAGTTCGTGAGGAATCTTTTTTTTTTTCTTTCGTAGGACGAGGAGAGAAGGTGATTTTGACCAAAGAGTGGACAATTTTGAGGTTCTAACGAAGTTGCAGCCTTAAGCCCATTTGGATCCTAGTTGTACTCCAAAGCCCCGATCCAAACCCGATCCAAACCCCGATCTGAATACACCCAGGGGTATCATGGAGAGGAAATGTAGTTTCTTTTTTTTTAGTGCACTTTTTTAGTGAAGGTTTAGTGAAAATGAGTTTTTGAGGTATCGTTTTCCATGTTTTTTAGGACGAGAAGACCGAATATGAAGTTGATTTTTACCAAAGAGTGAAGAACTGAGGTTTTAACGGAAGTTCAGCTCCCAAAATTCATTTGTCATGAGTCAGAAACCTGGGAAATTAATTCACCACAAATTTGTATAATAACACAAGAAGTATTATCGACAGGTGAATGAAGAAAATTAAATGTCAATATCAATGATAAAAGATAATTTGTCAAAAATAGGAGCCTAATTCGTGTTTTTGGGCCAAAATTGGTGAAAACCATCAAAAATAGCTATTTCAATTATTGCACATGAAAGAAACACTAAATGAACAGCCAACATGTCTGTAGGTATGTATGATAGAACAATGAACCCATGTGACAAGGACTTTGCAGCGTTTTTGGTACCCAGTCACCATTCTATACCACTTTTGAAAATATTAAATCAATTTTTGGTGGTTTTTAGTCATTCTTAAATATTTTTCAGCTATTTTGACCGATTTCTGACCCAAAAAAACCCTAAAATTTGACCCATTTTGGTTTATTATTCTGTGAATAATACACCTATGTATTCGCTTCGCAAAAAAATTTTATAACACCCCCTCAAAATTTTTTCTTTTCCGTTTCAAGGTGCGTAGATTCCAAAAATGCTATGTCCGTCCGCCGTCCGCCGTACGCCGTATCACGTGTACAGGCTTCATTTTCGGTCTAAAAAAATCGTTCTTTCGCACACATGCTCCATTTGGGCCCTAGTTGTGTCCCGAAACTTTTCAGCCCGATCGGAATATATCCAGGGGAGTTATGAGTGAAAATGTGTATAAAAATAGGTACCTACTTTTTGTGTTTTAGTAACATAGTAGTAAAATGAGCTTTTGAGGTACGTATCGTTATCCATGTTTTTGGGGACGAGAAGACCGAATATGTAGTCGATTTTGACCAAGGAGTGGAAAATTGAGGTTGTACCAGATGTTCAGCTCCCAGAATTGATTTTTTATGAGTCAAAAACCTGCGAAATCGTGTGAAATCACCATCAATTTGTATAATAACACTAGAAAAAGTGTCAACACGTGGATCAAGACGATTAAATGGTACAATCAATGATCAAAGGTAATTTGAAAAAAAAAAGGGTGCGTAGTACCTAATTCAAGTTTTGGGGGCCAAAATTTGTGGAAACCACCAGAAATAGCTATTTCAATTATTTTACATGAAAGAAACAATAAATAATCAGCCAGCATTCCTGTAGACCAATAGAATAATAGAATAATAAACCCATGTGACAAGGACTTTGCAGCGTTTTTTGTTTTCTAAAGTTACTACTCATGCTTTGTTGGTCATTAGGAACATTTCGGGAATGGGCTATTTCACCGGTTTGATTTTATTCCTTTCCAAAAAGGGGCTATATGAGGGGTATCAGATGATCGAAAGTGGGCGAAAAAACAGGCGAAAGAAAGCGAAATGACGTCATAGGTTGGGAATCCTCAGTGCCATCCACTTATGACGTCATTTCTTTTACTATCTATCCGTTTGTTGCCCAAGCTATACGGAATTTTGAGATGAAAATTGGCATTAGGGGGTTTTCAGGGGTGCTAAATCCGATTCTGAGATCAAAAATAACAAATTCCGGATCACGAAAATTGTCCAATTCGCATTTTTCATTACCAATCCTCAATACATATACAACTGACAGATTGGGGAAGCACTGAAATGGGAAAGCGTCGTAAGAATGTCAAATAATGCAAGCAGGATAAATTTGAGTCTACAAAGTGCAGCAGTTAAGTATATTTTTTGAAATTCGCTGATTTTGTCATATTGCATGACTGGAACTTAAAACTGGTATTTAGTAGCATAGGTATCCAGCATAAAAAACCGGTCTCGATTAATAATAAAAATGTCAATCCATTGTTAAAAATTCGTAGTCCATACCATTAGCAACAGGTTTGAGAAATCATGAGCTGAGTCAATAGAAGTCCCGTTTAGGTATCATTTCCGTAATCGTTTTACGTGCGTGCTAAGAGCAAGAGAGTAGGTAGTATTATATATATATATCATTGACTTTGTTAACTCATGCTATCATGTTCCAGATTGGAGGGCAAGTCGGAGAACGGAATTCGGTAGATACCCGGGTGAATGAAGGGGAGCGTAAAGCCGTAATCACGTTCCTCACTCACAGAATACCTACGGAGGCATCTGGAATTCACAGTTATGTTTTGGTGAGGATTGCAAGGGGTCTTTATTAATATGTGATGATGTCACCCACCCCGTTGACCATCCTTTCCTCCTATGTGGGGAAGGGTCAATTCCTTCCCGGCGGCAGGTAGACTGGACATGAAGAGGAGTCATGTTACACGAAAAGAAATCGCCGATCTCCTGGATACCCACATCCACTTGATATCGTCTTACAAAACCACGGCCGCATCTGCCACTATGGCCCTGTACCATACACACTGCCATGACTGCCCTATCTACTACCGTCACCTCCTTACCTACTCGTCTCTCCTCCCAGGGAATTTCCACTAGAGTCCGGTTACCCATCATATATGCATTCAAGTCACATACAAAGGAGAGCTGATCCACTACGTCAACGGATGTGCGTCAAATGAGTCAACGCCCCAAAAGGCTCTTATAATTTCACGCCTCCAAAACTGTTAATCCGGAAAATATCCGATCACTGCTTTCTGTCGATCGCGACGATGAAACTCAGTAGAGAAAAATGGAAAAGATGACTTACGATAAAAATTTGCAGTCATTCAACATGGCCGTAAGACGAATTCCGTAAGGTTTCTACTCAGTATCTACACGCTTCATTTTCCCTACCTACTCAGTGGCGGCGTAGCCGGGTTTATCTTTCGGGTGGGTCACTGGTGGCCCAGATAAAAATATTGGTCCCATTCTTGTCAAACATCCGAATATGTACATGTATAGTACCTACCGTACAAGGGAAAACAACAATAAAAATACATATAATTCAGCAAATGAAAAATGTCGCCCCATGCTTAACTTCACTTTCCAGAACTCCAGATTTGAATTACACACCTTTTTTCATGGACGGATTTATGGATTTAAACTTTGCACTCCAAACCAGTGGTTTTGCAAGAACACTAGGTACTAAATCCCCCAACTAACTTTTTAAGAACTGGCATTCGGAAAACAGGTGTAATTGTACCTACCTATGTAGGTCAAATTCAGCCAAATGAGTCACTCCGTAGGTATAGGAGCATTTCATCCTTTTCTGCGACACAGTGTACGAAGTGGTTTACAATAAGTGTCAAACTTGACATCAAATTCAGAAGAATCCTAAACACGGTATTTTACTTCGTAAATGCGGGTGATTCGATTTTCCTTGATCAAAGAATCGTTATTTGTTTTCGGGAACCGAATTTTCTGCTCTATAAAGCGTCTATTTATTTTTCTATTTATAAATTATAATTTTCATTAATTATTGAGGTTTGCGGTTTTTGAAATCTACCTGAATACATCGCATTTCACGTTCGTTCATTTTATGACGCTCGTCGTTTTCTGGTGCTCATAAAAAGTGGTTTTTTATGGTGCTCAAAAACACTAGAAATAAGAAACGTCTAGAGTGATGGGATATCACTTATATACCAACCGCACCAGGGCAAATAATAGTAGTGAAATTCAACTTAGATTTAAATAATTCGGAGTCATAAGAGTTCAAGAATGTTGCAGAAAACAGCGGTTTCCATGCAAAACAACGGCGTTTTGACTCGGGTGAGGAAACGATTTAAGTAAATCAGGAAGGTAACAAGAATTACTGTTTATTCTATGATATAATCATCCATCTCAATCGGGTCAACCGACATATGTGTCCATGCGTTACATAAATGGCATATTGTGACAGGTACGAGATGACTGGAACGATTGGGTAACCCACTTCACAGAAGGTTTGGACATGGTTTCATGCGTCAACGTGATTGGAGATGCTCCTGTTCCTCTGAAATCCTCAGTGGTGCTCATTTTGATTAAGTTGACAGATTTTTGTATTGAAAATGACTCACTAAAGATAGAGGCATCTAGGTTTAACAAATACTTCACTAGTCTGACGACTCTAGCGTGTGATCAGGCGGCTTACCTGAGTTTAAACTTGCCAATGCCACTGAAAAGTTTAATGGCACAGTTGAAAATGGGGAGCAAAAAGGTGTCCAGACTTACTCTACCTAACATAAAAGTCTCTTCTAGGAATAAATGCCCGCTGTGTAACTCAGGAGAACAGGACGCTATAGCGCATTTACTTGCTAGATGCTTAATTTTCAAAAGCAAGGCGCAATTCGGAACACAGCTTCTTCAGAGTGAGTGGTTGATAGCCTTTCTCTCACAGTCTATGAGGGATGCATGGACAGTTTACAAATTTGTCTGCCCACTCCTTAAATTAAGATTTTTAGCATTGCGTGAAGGACCCGAGCTGCCAGTGTGAAACAAGGACATTTGATTTTTTTTTTTTGGTTTATTATTTTCAATAATGAACCATTGGAATCGAGCATGAAAAAAAAAATTCTTACCCCCCCTCAAAATTTGATGGTTTACGTTTCAAGGTATGTAGAATCCAAAACTGCAATAAAAATATTTCTGTCTGTCCGCCGTACGCCGTACGCCGTACGGGCCACTTTTCTTAGTTACCATGAAAAAAAATTGATGAAATTCGGGTTATAGGTTCCGTTCGGCGTCTAGTTGGTCCTCGAAGCTCGACGTTACTGTGAGTCATCTCTAAGGGGTTCAAAATAGGGGTTGAAATTTTCAAAACGCCTATACTATTTTTTTACGTAAATATTTTTACGGTTTTAAATAGTTCTTGAACTTGCGAGTTTTTGAAGACCATCCGGAGCATCGTACGTCCAGCCGTTCGTTCACAGTAAGGCCCCAAAGTTTGCACCGACAGGCATTTTCGACTCCAGTGTGAATGAAACGCTGCAAATCCCTGCACAACGGTTTATTATTTTGTATAGAATACCCTCCTGTTACAGATCACAGCTCTATTTATAGATAACCCTTCTATATAATATGATATGTACTATTCTATTATATGCATATTATGTAGATCGCAGACCCTCCGTAGGTTAGTACCTAACCCCGTACTCGTTACTAGGTACCTACCTTAATCACGAGTTAAATGTTGCTAAAATAATTCTGCCGATGACAAACAGTACCTAACAAAAAGAAACACACATAATGAAGTTCTGAAAAGAAATTGTTGATGAGGAGTGAAAAAAGTTGCAAAAGTACCTACCAACAAACTCCACCCCCTTCTACGTAGATGGTATAATGAACCGTTGTGTAATAATTTACCGTTGGGTAATGATTTACCGTAGTAATAATTTACCCATCAATAATACTTCAACGTTTGTTCAAGTTTCACTACCTACCAACAAACTCCAATAGAGCCATCATTTTTCAAATTAAATAATATCACAGAACAACCAACTCGACTTCATACTCCGCCAATATAATCAGGTGATCCCTACCAATGATTGGCCGTATTCACAAATTCCTATTGTGGGCGCGTCTCTGGTTACGAGATTTGGTTTGAATTGTATACAATTTCATTCACACTGGAGTCGAAAATGCCTGTCGGTGCAAACTTTGGGGCCTTACTGTGAACGAACGGCTGGACGTACGATGCTCCGGATGGTCTTAAAAAACTCGCAAGTTCAAGAACTATTTAAAACCGTAAAAATATTTACGTAAAAAAATGGTATAGGCGTTTTGAAAATTTCAACCCCTATTTTGAACCCCTTAGAGATGACTCACAGTAACGTCGAGCTTCGAGGACCAACTAGACGCCGAACGGAACCTATAACCCGAATTTCATCAATTTTTTTTCATGGTAACTAAGAAAAGTGGCCCGTACGGCGTACGGCGTACGGCGGACAGACAGAAATATTTTTATTGCAGTTTTGGATTCTACATATCTTGAAACGTAAACCATCAAATTTTGAGGGGGGGTAAGAATTTTTTTTTTCATGCTCGATTCCAATGGTTCATTATTGAAAATAATAAACCAAAATTGTATACAATTCAAACCAAATCTCGTAACCAGAGACGCGCCCACAATAGGAATTTGTGAATACGGCCAATCATTGGTAGGGATCACCTGATTATATTGGCGGAGTATGAAGTCGAGTTGGTTGTTCTGTGATATTATTTCGCTTGAAAAATGATGGCTCTTTTGGAGTTTGTTGGTAGGTAGTGAAACTTGAACAAACGTTGAAGTATTATTGATGGGTAAATTATTACTACGGTAAATCATTACTCAACGGTAAATTATTACACAACGGTTCATTATACCATCTACGTAGAAGGGGCTGGAGTTTGTTGGTAGGTACTTTTGCAACTTTTTTCACTCCTCATCAACAATTTCTTTTCAGAACTTCATTATGTGTGTTTCTTTTTGTTAGGTACTGTTTGTCATCGGCAGAATTATTTTAGCAACATTTAACTCGAGATTTAGGTAGGTACCTAGTAACGAGTACGGGGTTAGGTACTAACCTACGGAGGGTCTGCGATCTACATAATATGTATAGAATAGTACATATCATATTATATAGAAGGGTTATCTATACATAGAGCTGTGATCTGTAACAGAAGGGTATTCTGTACAAAATAATAAACCGTTGTGCAGGGATTTGCAGCGTTTTTTTTTGAAAGTGTAAATATTGTTTAATGATCTACGGTCGGGGAAAGCTCTACGTTTAGATTTAATACATAGTTGCCTATATCAGACTAATTATTGTCATCGCCTGAGTGGTCTTCGTTGTGTTCATTTCATTTAGCACTAGGTACCGTTGTTAAATCATTGTGCTATTGTTCCTTTATGAGACGTATTCGATATAGTTCATCATGCAATTTTTTGCGTGCAATGCTTTTTCAGTTTTGGATTTATAATTAATGTAATTTGATAAGAAATTTAATTTTCCAACCTTGAAGCCATATGGCTTTTACAATAAACTATAATAAGAAAGAAGAAGACAGGTAGGAAATACTGATAGGTCATATTTTCTACCTCTTATTCCAAATGTTGTTTCTATGGATTCTTCCTTTACAAATTCACCATTATCCACACTGGGATTTTTACATCGTTTCATCATATGTTCGGGGAAAATAAGCTATTGCAATGGGTCAATTTTTTGTACGAACACGGATTTTTGACAGTTTTACAGCATTCCGAAATCATTCCTAAATTTTACAATTTTGATATGAATTTATTACCGTGTAATGACTTACGTATGTATACATAACATAAAACTTAGATAAATTTGTCAAAGAGCTTCGACTAATTGTAAAAGCAGCAAGAAACTTAGGGTGCGATCCAGGTACAAAGAACAAAATATTCAGTAACTGATACTTACGAATCAATAACATCTTATGGTCACCAAATTCAAAATTTTGCTCTAGATAAGGGTGATACATCACTGGAATACATAATTTTTTTGAAACTGATAGCCACATTGTTACAACGGTCCGAATGCGACTATCTTTAATCAATAAACTTGGATCACTATCTTACGATGGTTGCAGATGGATTATATCTGATGAGTATCCTTCGGTTTCTAGTGATGTCATCACAACAGCGAATGTCTGGACGAACCCGGAATAGGTACTGACATTCAAATAGAAATTTTGAGAAAGAAAAGGTGGGTACTGCTCTCTAAAACTTCTTATAAAAGAAAGACAAAAAGAGGAGGAATCCATTATATTATCCCAATTGAGAAAGCAAACATACTCGTGTGTTATGCGTCAAGTAGGGAGCGCACGTTAATTATAATACGATGGTTTCATTACCAACAAACATTTAGTCGCATTCCGCTAATTACATTAATTAGTCGGAGGTGCCGGAGGAAAGAGAAGTGTGCCTTGAAAATTACGATGACCTTAATGAAAAGACCCAAAAATTGTGGGGCGGATTATTGCGTCACGTACAAAAACAAGATTAGGAAGCTGTCTCTAAGGTGGACAGCATTTTGTGAATAGATGATGTTCACAAATATTGAACGATCATGAAAAATACTTTTATACGCATATTCGTATTTGGATAAAACTAATTGGTCCCAGAAAAATTTATTGAATCGGCGGCGGAGTTATGAAGACGATATTAACCTCCGTTACAGCAACACGTGAGTGGTTCTCTGAGAGTTTCGCAAAGAATTATTTCTGTTTCGTGCTTCCCAGGTCTACACAATGGTTTATTTTTTCTTCAACAGGTAAAGTAAAGAAACACAACGGAGGAACCATCTATTCAGTGGTTGCTTTTTATGTATTATAAGCTTTCAGAAGCAGATCCAAAGATCTTTTTCGGGCATTGAAAAGGGCTGAAGAGATTCTTCTGCACTTGAGATTAAGGAAGATCTTGTAGAATTAGCTATCTTTCACTGTGAGGCCAACATCTCATCAGCGGTGGAACAATTCAAAGACTTCTTCAATACCGAAATGAATAGAATTGATACAACGCAGACTCGTTGAATCACCCCCTAACCAGCGAGTAGAGGGAAACGGAGGAAATCCAGGTGAGAATTACATCTGACTCATTTGAAGACACCACACTGATTGTGTTAGCACTGAACTTATCCAGTTTCCAGAGGATTACATTGATCATAAAAAGCAATTCTCGATCATTCGTAGATATTTCGCTTCCGAGTCAACTAAGGTAGCAGACGCTTTTGATGATTTATGGGGTTAAACAAATTAGTGCCATCTAATATCAAAAACATTCAACTCGCTTTTTCTTACAAATTTGGTTCCTTACGAATCACTCAACTATAGGAAAAATGTTTAAACACAAAAGTTTGGATGGTATGCGTGGGTGGAGCCAAGACGGTACCATCTGAATTCCCCGTATTAAGGTTCTGTGTAAAATCTTTGCCAAGCTCAGAACTGTACCCGAAGTTAGATTTTTATGGTCATGTTGCGGATACGAGGAGGCCATGTGCCACACCTTGCCAGAAATTTTCCTTATTGGGATCTGGAAAACATTCTAAACTCAGTTACTAGTCGTACTTTTGGTCAATACAAGTACCTACTAAGAGCAAGAAAAGCCATAGCGAATGGTAAGGTTATCTTACCATTTTCTATTTAGCTCGACTGACGAAAACGAAGGTGCAATTACATTCCTATAACATATTATTAGAAAGAGTCCAATTTTGCTAAATGACCTAAGGTGAATAGACTCGTCTGGGCCTGTTTCTCCAAGTGCCATTATCATGTTTATTCATTAGCAAGTTTTAGGATAAGCAAGTTATGTTGATAAATAAAACCCACTTCTACCCCTAAACACGCTCCGTTAACTGACGATTATAGCTTCTCAAACGTGCTAATAGGAGACATTCCCAAATATTGGTACAGGGTGCGGCGTAATGTAGTCCCAGATTCTACCAGATCAGTGGACAGAATGCTCAGGGAACCCTGAGCAGCTAGAAAGGCTCGGTTTGTCCCTTTAGGCTTTCAGTTGTTGCCATTCCTCGGTCCGGTGAGCATCGGCATTTCGTTGTGGAAGGGGGAGAAAATGAACCAATGAACTGCCTAATCATGCAAAACAAAGATACGTCAAACGTAAAATGGATATGACTAAAAATATTTCTCGATTCTAAGAAATCACCGAGCTTAGCGACCGTCGAGGCGAGAAAAGA
Organism: Leptopterna dolabrata; assembly: GCA_954871275.1. Classification (NCBI taxonomy): domain Eukaryota; kingdom Metazoa; phylum Arthropoda; class Insecta; order Hemiptera; family Miridae; genus Leptopterna; species Leptopterna dolabrata. Next base: position 62,057,185 of record OX940975.1, read on the forward strand.
GTCGAATTGACCTGTCAGAAACAGTTTCGATCAAAGGAGTGGTTTTTAATCACAAACATAAAGAAAGCCATAATGAGCACCTTTTCACGGCTCCACAAAATTAAAACCCGGTAAATTGGTATGTTTCCCAAATTACAGTAGGGTTTCGAACGGGTTCATTTTCTTTGAGAGATGAATATGGACCTATCGCCCACATTTACATTTCTTCAGAGATTCATTTCAAACTCGATTGAGTACGTACCTAATATTTTTTGAAGACATAAGATTTTCACACCTACCGTAACAGAAATAATAAATTCCACGTTTCACTCCTACCGTAACAGAAATAATAAATTCCAATGTGTCTTAGGATAATTATAATTTACGAGTACTTAATTATATTATGTGAGTTCGAAGGGTTCATTCAATACCATCGCTGAAGTCGATCATCCACAGTGCTTCATTGTTTTCTGTAGGAAATCCTTTTGCGTGAAAACTCACTGTTGTTCTATTAGCAATATATGAATGAATGAATCGGAAATGATGAATTTTACTACTAGAAAACTGACTAGAAGAATGAAACCCTAGGTATGTTTGGTTCAAAAATCAATATGTGAGTACTAAGTAGGTAGGTACTAAGTTGCATTAGTAAGAATGAATTTGTTGACCAGCCATTATTTCAGAGGGTCGGTTCAAGAAACCAGAGAAAAAAGCTAACCCAGGGGTAAAACAGCGGAATGGGCTTTTCAGCAAAACTGTATTAACCCTCCAGCACAAGTCGAATGGAGGCTGACCATAATATACCGTTCTGTTGAGTATACTCGCCTATACTCGCCCCTAATCACTTTACCTTTCCCTAATCACGCGAATAGAGCAGGGGGAAGGCGATCATCTGTTACATCATCAAGAAACTAAGAATCAAGTGCGGGCACTTTTCTAGTGGTTTCAATATGATATTATGACGTGGCAATTGATGATAATTCACAGGGCAGGCAATGAAAGTCGCAGGAGTAACAGACCAAGCGTAAGGAGAAGGAAGTTTTATAATAGTTTACAAGGTCCAGTGCAATGCTCTCTAGCGTGTACTTATGATCCAAATAGATCATAACAGAATCAAGAGAGTGAGCTGCTAGAAGGATAAAATCATAGGTCCTTCATCAGACGAGAAAATCTCCCCGCCAAACAGAGAAATAAAAACCTACCAATATTCAACATATCCAGTGGCAAACCTACGAATTCCATCTTTGTGAATTAACCCTTGTGGATTAAACCTGACTCACCTTGTAATTTAAATGTTAAACCTAAAGTTACAACTAAAGTTACTGTTAAAGTGTTAACTAAAGTTACTTAAATGTTAAACACAATAGCAGTAGGTACACCATTAAAACCATGTAGACTTTCTGATGAACATATTATCATTACGACCAAATAACGATATTACTCATCAAGAACACTGCGGCGGAACAGTATGTAAGCAGCATCATGTGAATATCGATAAGTTGTCAATAATTGTCGATATTAATTTGAGTTGTGTGGAGATACCTGTGAAGTTTTGAAATATCGACTAACCTACGTACTATATAGGAGGGAACGTCACTGAAACCATGTTTATGAGGCACTGAAAACATTATTTGTGGAAGGAAAAAAGGGAAGGCCGGAAAACTAAGGTTGTAGGTGTCACGTAGACAGAGTGCCTCTGGAAGTTGGAACAACTATTTTGTTTAAAGTTCCTCGGCGCTTCACTTCGAGAGTAATCAACTAAGTGCAACTCCACCGCTGAGAGTAGGCACATCCAAGAATAAAGTAGACTCGAGAATATGAGAGAGACGGGCAAACGGTTGGGCCAAGTAGATGAGTGGAAGAGCGATGAAGAGGGAAAACAAGCGTCACTGAGGAGTCGCCGAACTCTGTTACATAAATTTCCCATTTCCCATTCCGCCTCGGTTTGTAGGAGTATTTTCATGTCTGTTGTGGCCACCGCGAAGTGTGCGACTGCAGTACACAACACTCTGTAACATGCAGGTTCACTCGCGGGCAGGAGGTGTCATATACCCCCATCTCCCACGCCTTTCCCTCCTCGTACCGTGGTATCTGGTACGCTCACTACCGTCCACGTCTATGTATAATATACGACCATTCCCGTCCGCTTCAGTGTACAACGTACAATCGTTACATATTCAGCCCCGTACATATTACAAACATCACAAAGAAAGTAAAATAAGCAGGAAAACGGGATCAAAATTATTAAGTACCTACCACGCAATAGGAAGATATAAAAAGCCCCTATACTAACCTATATTAACAGGTATGTACTGTATTTACCTATACAGTTCAATTTTGAACTACGTACGATGAGCGACTACACTGACTCAAAACACCAGGTACCGACAAATCATAGATGCCGTATTTTTGAGAAGTTGGGAATATGCATGTCTACCAAGTCTTTTGGCGGCACGATCGTTTTTCCGTTCTACTATCCATCGAATAACTAAATGTATAACTAAAGCTGGGTTCATACTGACGCGTAATCGACGTAAAACGCGCAAATCTCAAACGCGTAATTGAACTAGATTGGCCCATCAGGTTTACGCTCTTTACGCGAGACGACTTTTGTACCAGGGTGTCCAAGATTTAAAAAATCTAGATATTTACGCGCTTTACGGATCTGCGCTTGAGTTCTGCGCAGGTGGAGGCTGGAACACAGGCTATATCTCGACGATTGAGCGCTTTAAGGCCGTAACTAGCGTTGTCCATGTGAACGGTTTGTTGTTTCTATGCGCTTTCCGCTAACCATTACGACGGCCTTCGAGTTTTACGCGCTTTACGTCGATTAAGCTCTAGTGGGAAACCGGCTTCAAACTTCAAGATTGCCGCAGATTGCATAGCAACACTAGATATGAGACCCCCCCCACCGCGCCCATGTTTCACACGGAAGGTTTCAACGAGTGAGGGTCTAGTTATGGTTTGATGATTGGTTACCATCACTAACGGAAAATGAGCAGAATCATTTATCGGCTCGTCAATCCTCAAAGTTATACAGTTAATATTTTCAATAATAAGCCTTTGGATTCGAGCATGAAAAAAATAATTTACCCCCCCAAAGCTTGACTGTTAGCGTTTCAAGGTACGCAGAATCCGAAAATTGAATAAAAAAATTTCTGTCCATCCGCCGTACTTACCACTTTCCTAGTTACCATGAACCAAAAAATGAAATTTGGTTTGAAGGTCCGCTTCGGGGTCTAATTCGGCCGCGAAGCTCGGCCTTACTCTCAGTCATATCTAAGGGGTGACAAAAAGGGGTTGAACTTTTCTGAACGCCGTAGCTCATACAACTTTCAATAGAAAGGGTATGTTTTTTAAGTGTTTAAATTGATCTCAAAATGTGAATTTTTTGAGACCGCTCGGAGCATTGTACGTCCAGCCATTCGTGTGCACCTAAAAGCTTCGTCAACATGATCGTGAATGAAACGGTATAAGTCCGGCCCAGATATCATTGCTAGGGGACACCTGATTATAATCACGGATGGCTGCATGAAATCGAGTTGGTTCTTCTGTATGATATTATTTCATTCGAAGATGAGTGACATTTGACTATTAATTCATTTGAAGAAGGTTATACTTTGGATTTTGTTGGTAGATAATTTTGTAACCTGAACAAAGTTACCTATACTTGAACCAGCCGTACGTCCAGCCGTCAGATCACACCGAGACCGGAAGTTAACATGAGTGTGAATAGAAAATAACGATGAAGCGGTTTACATTCTCCCCAGATATTATTGCTAGGGAACAGCTTGTTATAATCACGCATGGCTGCATGAAATCGAGTGGGTTATCCGTGATATTGCCTATTTCATTTGAAGAATGATGGTTAGGTATTTTGTTTATAGATACTTTTGTAACATGAGCAAACGTTATGCGTCATGAATATATTATAGAATTCTTGAATCCACCGCATATTTATCAAACTGTAATGGCCCGGCCGGGCCTAGTAGGTACTCGATTTAGGGCATTCGTCGGGGGGGACCACGAGGGTAGGTACTGACCACAGAAAACAGTGGTCTATGAAAAAGGGGCGTCGGGTAATAATTTGCAGCGTTTTTTCCGACGAACATCCGTCAAATGAGACTGTCAAACTTGCTTGATCGTCTACAGGCCCCAAACCAGTCTGACACCGTGGGAAATGAAAGTACATTGTTAATCAAACAGCGGGAGTGATCGCACATATATGCTCTTTCGCGCAAGGTAGAGATCAAAAGGAAGTGTTCGAGCCATTCGCAACAACGGTAGCGCGAATAACAATCCCATTCAGGGTTTCAGATGTTGGACGGCCTCAATAATTTATTCCACTTCGTAATGGGATTGGAATTTCATTTTTCCGATGACGCTGAAGGAATCCAATGCTGCATGACATTTTTATAAAACAATAAAAGTGGGTGAGTGGAGGATTAGGAGTTCGATACACCTGCCACGTAAAATTCACCGGTCTGAGGACGTTCAGTGTGCGGAAAACCTATAAACTCACAGGCGAAGATCTAATATGCGTAGTAGGTACGTGACATATTTCAACCTATGTTCTATTTATATGTATGTAAATTTGTTTGTGAAGAAAACGCAGTAACATGGAGGATTCGCAAAAACATATTCATGACACCCATCGGAAAACCACCAACGATCTTAGTATGAACTTCATGGTCAAGAGAACCACCGGATAATGTAGCGAAAATTCTTGCAAACTGTTCTTCTTTGTAGTGATAGGAACCAATACATAGGGAGTTATCTGCTGTGCAGATACTCTAACACCACCAACTTATCGGTGTGGTCCTTCACTCATTTGATTCACGCTGTTGAATTTTGGTGCATGTTGAACATTTTAGCTATTTTGTACCTCTTAGCAGTAAGACCGGGGAAGTGTTACATTTTATGTTATTTTATGGGTAAAGAATATATTTTTACACATCAGGTAAAACCAAATGTAACATTCTCCCCGTTTTACTACTAAGAGGTACAAACTAGCTAAAATTTTCAACATGCACCAAAATCCAATAGCGTGAATCAAGCCGTGAACGACCCACATGCTGATTGTAGACCGTTTCTTGATGCATCGCTATGTTTTGTTCGACCCACGATCAGCTCAGAGAGTCAATGTTCTTTATAATACACGTCTAAATCTGCACATTTGAAGAAAACCGTTCTCATAAAGGAAAATAAAATTTCAAGAAGGTAAAGATTTGAGGAGATACTGATAAGTTAGTAGGGAATTTTTCTCATAGATTCAAATGAAAAGGAAGAGAAAGAATGAAATTTTAAATTAACTCCCACGCATTTCCAATACAGTGAAAAATATTGTGATAAAATAGTAGAAGTTGAAAACAGTATGTTCGTAATAACTCGTTGATCAAAATTTGGGAAGACCCGTTTAATAAATGCTAAAAACTTCATTTTCTAAGTTTATGTGGATACAAATTTTTCAGTGCAAATCGTGAGTTTATGTACTTGTGTAAAATGTGAGTGTGATTGTTATTTCATTTGTATGGATTTGCATTTATGTCATCAGAAAAAACTGGCAAGGTGGAACAATAATTTTCTGTGTTTTCTGTGTGCAAATACTTCCTCGTAACACCTATCGGTATACTCTGAATCTGAGAATCGCACATTTCCGTTTGATTGATTATGCTAGTGGGTTGATGAAACATGAATATTATTCATACCGACAACTATGAATATTAAATCAGTACAAGAATTCATTATTGTCTTACACGACGCGGCAAGTGTGCATTCTAATACATATGTTTCTCCATCAACTGGTCAATGGAAACATTGATTGAAGAACAATCCATCTCAAAAGTACATCAAGGTCCAACAGTTCCCACCATATGCCGCAATTTCATGCCGAATTTTCTCCCACTAATTAATATGTTATTATTATCTACTAATTATAACGTTATCAACCGGCCCTTTTACCTCGCAATGCTTATATGATAACGGTTTCATATTTACAAACTACTTTTAAACAGTATCCTCGAAAATACCATTAGGCCATCAATGTTTTAAATTTTAATTATTCACCTAGGTACCTACTTATTGCTATTTTAATTTTTTTAAACCGATCAATAATTCATTTTTGGAAAAATGTAACATTTAATTTCGCAGGTACCTACATAGAAGTTTACAATAATATTGTAACTACTAATGTGTAAAAATAATGATGTTATAAAGCTGGGTGAACTCGAACTATTAGTTCAAGTTCATCCAGCTTTAAACCATCAAAAATTATTCAACATGAAACTGGTCATCGCCCGTGTCAATAAAAACAAATAAATGAATCACCTTGAATGTAAATTCATGAACTCACTCAGTAAACAGGTTTCCACCTTCTGGATGTACCTTATCTATTGTGTTTCCGGCAAGTAGGTAAGAGGTAGGATGAATTTTAATGAACTAAAACAGTATTTCGGACCGTAAAGGGGCTGTACGTATTTTATGGCCTCATTCATAAACCTGATGCTGGATTCTCCATTTCTACAAGTTAGGGTTGCGATACGCTCGTTGTACGGACATGCCCGTATTCTTGACGGGTCTGTATAGGAGCGCCCATATTTCGCTTCCATGTTCCTATTAATTACATTATATAGGAATGGAAGTATGGTGATATCGTCAACAAAATGTGTTCGAGAAAACCATGGAATTTTGTACGGAAGTGCTTAAAACAAGTTTCTGTACGGTTTTCCGTTTGATGCCGCTCCGTACGTACGTATGTAGAATGTATGTTTCATAACTTCAAATTTCAAACTGTCATAACTTTGATGAAGACTTTTCACATTTTCTTCTGGGGTTTTGTTCAGCTCTCCAATTTGAGAAGAGAACGGGATTTCTAGGTGGAAAAATAAGGGAGCAATGACGAGTTTACTAATTTTTCGGTTTTTCAACGATAACTGCTGCATAAATGGACCAGTATTGAAGCGGTTGGTGCCAAAATATCCTCTAAGACGTATAGATTATGTCTTATGATTTTGAGTTCGATCACATTCGATTTGGCTGACTGACAGCAAAAAATATGGCAATGGGTCAACATTTTCCAGGTTTACTAGCTAAAGGACGCTGATGCGGTGTAAGAAAGTGGTTGAAAGTGAGGTTTATACACGAATGTATTACATTATTTCCATGCTCAGTACAATATAATCTTATGATCGGCCTGTCAGGCATTCAATTTGAGCAGCCAGTCGGCCACGGTCGGACCGTCGCGTCAGGCCGAAATCGGCGGCCCGTCTTGTCTTCCGCCTAATTTGCACCCTTTTTTTAAATTTTATTTGTTTATATAATTGCATTTATATACTATGCCCTTACTACTATGAAGAATATGGAAGTAGCATAATTGCGAGGCAACCTCCACACCGGAACTTGATGTGTTCGTGCAACCTCCGCATGTTTTTTTTTTTTTAAACGTCCGTACTTTAGGTAGATCCTACCTGCGAATTTTACATATTTTCAATGGTAAGCGAAATAACTCCTTCCATAAAACGTAGATCTCCTGTCATCATTCAAACTAACTTTCCGTAAAATTGTGACGTATTCTATGGATACATTTTCGAACAAACTGCAGTTGCGAGGGCCGTTGGGGGTTCTGAAAGTAGTCCCAGCCCGAAGGCCAGAAAAAAGATGCCTAAATAATTGGCAGTTGTCCGTTACAGTAGGAATTCTTCAATTTTGCTTACCATCAAAACGTAATTCGTTCTCACTACCTAATACTATTCTTGTTCCTTCCACTTTTCAAGTTATGGTTCGAATCGTAAATCACTACCTACTTACCTACTTTCTTTTCATGATGACCATTTCGTTTGGTGCATTTTGAATAGTATCCAACTACCTAAATATCTTCGTTTATTTGTTAAATTCACGTTAGTTTTAGTTTCTTTAGTTTCGAATATTATAATTAATTATCGTCTACAACAGACAGTTTTGACAGTTAGCTGTTTCTATGATTCCTGTGATTCCCTATGAATTGTTTCGTTTTTAATTTAACATGAATTTCTTTATTTATTTTCTCAATTTAAGTACCTACCTAAGGTTTTGATGTTGTCGTTTTCTAAAAACGGCTTTCATACCTAGGCAAAGAAGCAACCCCCCCCCCCCCCCCCCCAATCATGTGATATTCATCACCAATGTTCGAAATTACGTACCTAATTAAATTATGCTATTGTATGTACCTAAGTACCTACCAAGTAATGCATCCAAGTTCAAAGAGTATGTTCCTTTTGCTGTAATAATTATACTTGTAAGATGGCTGTGACATAGGTATGTACCTTACCGACTTTAAAACATAGATATAGTATCGGGCCCTCTAAAGGACTTTGTTTCCTCCCACAAACTCGCGCAACTGCAAATTTAGCGAATATGGACTAGTACCGTCCACAGTGTATGTACTCCAGTGTTGATCTCTTCACACTGTTAGAATTTCATGGTGTTTTTTATTCAGCTGTTTTTTAATTCAGCTATCTACATGTTGCACATTCCTTTGCGGTTTCCTGTGTTGACTTGCTAAATGATTCCCTAGTCTCTCTGAAGTCGTCAGAGGATCATTCATAACTTAACTCACCGGTGTATCGGAATCGACTCAGATTGAAAGCAGCAATGAGAGAACTTATTCTTTCGATTCCTTATATTATACGAAGCAACTTCGATTCCTTTTATTGCGCAGTCTCTTACGTTTATTTATATACTTATTAGTATTATATTTTGCCAACCTTGTGCTGCCCTTGCTTTCACAGATATACGTTTACTGAACTTTACCGTTGGCTTCCTATGATTCTCGGTTCTCCGAAGTTCCAAGTAGGTTCCATGTATACTTAGACGTATACATTTCTAAAAGTAAATAAACTTTTCGTTCTTGATTAATTATAATGGGATCTCGTGGAAGATGCTGGTAGCAGCTACCAGGAATGTAATCAGTCCTCCACACAAGTAAGTAGTTACATGCAGTTGACGCGATTGATACGGTAAGTGCATTTCATGGTTTCTAGTGAACATGCCTCATGAACAGTGAACTGGCCTCATATTTTCAAATTGAATGGCGTCACGTCGCTGATCAAGATCTTTCTTACCCGTGGGTACTTTTTGGTTTATTATTCTGTGAATAATACACGCATGTCAGCAAGAAAAATTTTGAAAACCCCCTCACAAATTGTCTTACACAATTTTCTTTCGCAATTGGAATGTCCGCCCGCCGTACCATCCACATCTACCTTTATTTTCGGTCTAAAAAATTCGTTCTTTCGTATAAATATGCTCCATTTGGGCCCTAGTTGTGTCCTGAAACTTCCCAGCCCGATCGAAATACACCCAGGGGTGTTATGGGTGAAAAATTAGTGTAAAAATAGTGTTTTTCGTGATTTAGTAACATGATCTTGTGAGGTATCGTTGTCCATGTTGTTTTAGGGCGAGGAGACCGAATGTGAAGTCGATGTTGACCAACAAACAAAGAATTGAGGTTCTACCAAAGTTTCAGCCTTAAATTTACTTGAAATTTTGGTCTAATATCCCGTTTTTTTCGCAAACAGGCTTCACCTGGGTCCTGGTTGTTCCCCCGAAGCTCGGCAGCCCGATCGAAATACACCCAGGGTTGTTATGGGTGAAAAATGGGTGTAAAATAGGGGTTTTCCAGGTTTTGTTTGAGGTTTTAGTGAACATGAGCTTCTGATGTATCGTTTTCCAGGTTTTGGTTTATTATTTTCAATAATGAACCATTGGAATCGAGCATGAAAAAAAAAATTCTTACCCCCCCTCAAAATTTGATGGTTTACGTTTCAAGGTATGTAGAATCCAAAACTGCAATAAAAATATTTCTGTCTGTCCGCCGTACGCCGTACGGGCCACTTTTCTTAGTTACCATGGAAAAAAATTGATGAAATTCGGGTTATAGGTTCCGTTCGGCGTCTAGTTGGTCCTCGAAGCTCGACGTTACTGTGAGTCATCTCTAAGGGGTTCAAAATAGGGGTTGAAATTTTCAAAACGCCTATACAATTTTTTTACGTAAATATTTTTACGGTTTTAAATAATTCTTGAACTTGCGAGTTTTTTAAGACCATCCGGAGCATCGTACGTCCAGCCGTTCGTTCACAGTAAGGCCCCGAAGTTTGCACCGACAGGCATTTTCGACTCCAGTGTGAATGAAATTGTATACAATTCAAACCAAATCTCGTAACCAGAGACGCGCCCACAATAGGAATTTGTGAATACGGCCAATCATTGGTAGGGATCACCTGATTATATTGGCGGAGTATGAAGTCGAGTTGGTTGTTCTGTGATATTATTTAATTTGAAAAATGATGGCTCTTTTGGAGTTTGTTAGGTAGTGAAACTTGAACAAACGGTGAAGTATTATTGATGGGTAAATTATTACTACGGTAAATCATTACTCAACGGTAAATTATTACACAACGGTTCATTATACCATCTACGTAGAAGGGGCTGGAGTTTGTTGGTAGGTACTTTTGCAACTTTTTTCACTCCTCATCAACAATTTCTTTTCAGAACTTCATTATGTGTGTTTCTTTTTGTTAGGTACTGTTTGTCATCGGCAGAATTATTTTAGCAACATTTAACTCGTGATTTAGGTAGGTACCTAGTAACGAGTACGGGGTTAGGTACTAACCTACGGAGGGTCTGCGATCTACATAATATGTATATAATAGAATAGTACATATATCATATTATATAGAAGGGTTATCTATACATAGAGCTGTGATCTGTAACAGGAGGGTATTCTATACAAAATAATAAACCGTTGTGCAGGGATTTGCAGCGTTTTTATTACGAGAAGACCGAATATGAAGTTTTTCCTACCAAAACCCGCATTAGAATGATTGATTGTTTTAAATTTGTAATTGGGCTTACCCGTAAAAAAATAAATATTACTCCATTATTTTAGCAATCGTTGTTTCTGATTCGTTAGTTGACTATGCTAGGGTTGGTTGGTGTAAAATTTCAATCCGACAAACATGCAAAAATGTCACCTTAGGGTTTAATTTTAACCGTTTATTCATTAGATACCTATAATTTGAAATATTGGCCACACAATCCTTGATCAGCGTCAAACTACATAACATTTTTGGCACATTAAAAAAGAAAAAACTAACAGGAAAATACATCGAAAATTTTATTTCATGCTGCAAAAAATTTGTGATTGATCTCCTGAACAATTGCGTTTTTTGCATTACGCGAGTTTTTGGGACGGGAAAAAAATTACGCTAATGTGTCAAAAAGGGGACGATATTAGGTAGGTAGGTACATGTCTTAGGTATGACACACACATCTTACCTATCTTTTTTTCATTTCGTTCTATTTAGTCCCCATTTTTGTGGTTGAACGCCCATATAAGTCCTTATTTTTTCTTTCTAAAGTATCCGTATTCCTGGAAAAAGTATAATATAATGGCAAAACTACCTAGAAACAAGTAGGTACGTACCGACACGGAAAATTTAAAATTTGTATCAGTTTTTCGAGTGAGGATTTAAAAGGAAATTCAGAAAGAAGCAGCATTTATTTTCGAAATTCAGACGCGCGTGCTGCGGGGAGGGAAGAAATTTGAAATAAACTCGACGCACCTTGTGTTAGAGTCCAAATGACGGGGATGAGGGCGATGACAGCGGCCAGTCGGCAGGCCATGACGAGGTCTTCAGCAGCTCAAGACCATTTCAGAACACAAACCGGAAAATTATACTAAAACCAAACCAAATAAAATACACGCTCGGAACCGCACTGAATATCGGAAGCGAAGACGGACTGGTTGAACAAGGACGACAACGGAACCTGCTCGCTCGAGAGTCGGAGCAGCACTGAAGTCGGTGGCCACCAGCTGGCGTCGAGAGGTTGCCCGCCAATGGAGAGCCGACTTTGGGGGCGGATGCAGACGGTGGCGTCTTCTAACGGCTGCCGCCGCAATCAACGGACGGGGGAGGCATTTTCCCGCCCCACCGACAGCGGCTTCTGTGAGCCGGATCCCGGACTAAGAAATCCATCAAGACCGCCGCCTCCCCGTCACGTCAAGAGTGGAGCCCTCCATCAAGTTCGTGCAGCCCGTGAGCACGAACCGTCACACTCTAACCCGTGGGTCGAGGTTCGGGCTGGCGGCAGGGAGCACTGGGAAAATCGGTGGGAGGGGGGGGGGGTCGTGTAAAAGAAGAAAAAAATTGGGAATAAATAAATAATAAATAAATAAAAAATAACATAAAAAGATGTAAACAAATTATTTGAAAAAATTGTTTAACAGAAAAAACCGACTTCAAAAAATCTGTATAAAAATATAAACGCTGCAAAGTCCCACATAAATGTTGGCTACTTATTTATAGTTTCTTTCATGCGCAATAATGATTGAAAAAGCTTTTTCTGATGGTTTCCACCAATTTTGGCCCCCCAAAAACTCGAATTAGTCTCCTATTCTTGACAAATTATCTGATCGGTGATAGTGCCATTCAGGTGTCTTGATTCACCTATTAATACTAGGTACTTCTAGTGTTATTATACAAATTTATGGTGATCTCAGACAATTTCCCAGGTTTTTGACTCATAAAAAATGAATTTTGGGAGCTGAATCTTCGCTAGAACTTCAATTTTCCACTCTTTGGTCTAAACTGTCTTCATATTTGGTCTCCTCATCCTAAAAAACATGGAAAACGATACCTCGCAAGATCATGATACTGAAACACCAAAAACCCTATTTTTACACCCATTTTACTTTATTACTTTCAATAATGAACGTATGGAATCGACCATGAAAAAAAAGTTTTAACCCCCCTCGAAATTTTGCGTTTCAAGGGACGTAGAATACGAATATCGAATAAAAATATATCCATCCGTCCGCCATACGCCGTCGTCCGCAGCTTTCTCCTTAGTTACCATGAACCAAAATTCAAGAACTTTGATATGGGATTTGATAATTATGGGCTCTAGTTGGCCGAGGCGTCGCCATAAAATTTGCTATGAAATTTGCCCTCAAGTGCAACGTGCATGCAGGCATGAAGCTGGGTTGAGCGCACATCACTTGTCCCTCGGCCAAGTGGCTGCCGTAGCGGAGTGGTCTATGCGGAAGTGGTGGGCTCTTACGCTCTAACCCTTAATATCAGAGGTCCGACTCCCAGTTCCGGGACCGAATATTTTGAACTTCACATGAAAAATTTCCCTTCAGAACTGCATTTGTGTTTTTTGTTGTTTTTTTTTTGCCATTTTAGCTACTGTTTGAATAACCGCTGTGGGAAATAGGTAGTAAAATACGGAGGGGCTGTGATCTATATAGAAGGGTTATCTATACAGTGAGCTGCCATCTGTAACATAAGGGTGTTCTATACAGATAGCTGTGTAACAGAAGGGTGTTCTATATAAAATAATAAACCGCAGTGTAGGGATTGGTAGCGTTTTCACCAATAACACCCTTGGTTATATTCCGATCGGGCTGCAGTTTCGGGACACAACTAGCGCGCAAATCGAGCCTGTGTGCAAAAGAACGAGATTTTAGACAGAAAATAAAGGTAGATATTATGGATGACACGGCGGACGGACACTGTATTTTTGGAATCTACGCACCTTGAAAAGTAAAAGAAAAAATTTTGAGGTGTTCCAAAAATGATTTGTTGAGCGAATGCATTGGTGCGATTCACAGAATAATAAACCAAAAGAATATTTTTTGTGATGAACAAACGTACATGATGTATTCAGAGCCAGTGCAACAGCGTTTCTGAATTTGGTGCCAAATTTGGCTAAAAATGTAACCTAAAATGTAACCAAGGGATACAATTGAAGGCTGTGTGGGCTTTTTAGTTAAAATTTGGCGCAGGCTTCAAAAATGTTGGGCGGTTCCACTGGGCAAAAACGGAATTTTCTAGGTTGTTGAAAATGATTCCTCACTAAATATATACCTAATGTAGATAGACAGGAATATGGGGTATATGCTGGGAATCCTCTTGCATCCAGCGGCGATTTTTCGAGCAAAATTAAATTTGATGATTGATTCTTATAGGAAATAATAAACTGATTCCGAATGTATACCCCATCACATTTAATTTTGCAAGAGGATACCAATTAGTAGTCAATGACACCAAACAATATTACTTTTGAAGAACTAAAACAACATTACTTTTGAACAATACTACTTGTGAACGGTTGAACATGAGTAAAATACTATATTATTTATAATCATGGAGGAAATCAAATGCTCTACAAGGGCTGAAGAGTTAGCTCGTCAAATAAGGCAAAATTTGTTTTCTTGAGTTAGCGGATTTTGAGCGCGGATATTGCAGAAACTATGCGATATAGCGAAAAAATGAATTGAGACAATCTTGTAGCACTTTGGTCAGCTTTAAGCTGTATTGAGTTTTCTTATCGCTAGGACGCATATTTCCCGAGATAGCGAATACCGAAAAAAGGGACCTTCTACGTGCCCTCAGTACCAAGCTCACGTTAGGAGTGGGGAGTTTTAGTATGAGTACCTCCTAACAAACTAGTCCAAACAAAGTACCTGCACCTACCACAGTCAAAAATTGTGATCCCTCCGGTTCCGTCTACAACCTTTCATTGTTGGACTAACAAAAATAATCTTCGTAGCAAGCGCGACGCTGATTCTTCCCACCTTCTCTTTAAATAAGGTTTTCGGTCACATTTATATTTCATTTTTTGGTTTATTATTTTCAATAGGTAATGAACCATTGGAATCGAGCATGAAAAAAATTTCTAACCCCCCTCAAAATTTGATGGTTTACGTTTCAAGGTATGTAGAATCCGAAAATGCAATAAAAAACGCTGCAAATCCCTGCTCAAAGGCTTATTATCTTGTACAGAATACCCTTCTGCTACATATCACAGCTCTCTGTATAGATAACCCGTCTATATAATATATTATAATATGCACTATTCTAATCATATTATGTAGATCGCAGACCCCCCCAAAGGCCCGTACTCGTTACTAGGTACCAATCTAAATCACGAGTTAAATGTTGCTAAAATAAATCTGTCGATGACAAGCAGTAACTAAAACGGCAAAAAGAAACGCAAATAATGAAGTTCTGAAGGAAAATTGTTGATGTGGAGTGAAATAGATGCCCCTTCTTTGTAGATCATTGTTTTCTGTGATCAATACCTACCTTCGTAGTCAAGTATAATGAACCGTGGTGTATTAACTTGCCCATCAATAATACTTCAACGTTTGTTCAAGTTGCAATAGTACCGATCAACAAAATCCAGCTCCTTATTGGTTGATGAACCGTTGTGAGATAATTTACCGTTATGTAATAATTTACCGTTGTATAACAATTTGCCGTTGTATAATACTTTGCCGTTGTGTAATAATTTACTATTCTGTAATAATTTACCCATCAACAATACTTCAAGGTTTGTTCAAGTTGCAAAAGTACCCATCAACAAAATCCAGCCCCTTCTTGGTAGATGAACCGTTGTGTAATAATTTACCTTTATGAAATAATTTACCGTTGTGTAATAATTTACCGCTGTGTAATAATTTGCCGTTGTGTAATAATTTGCCGTTGTGTAATAATTTGCCGTTGTGTAATAATTTACCATTGTGCAATAATTTACCCATCAATAATACTTCAACGTTTGTTCAAGTTTCAGAAGTACCTACCAACAAAATCCAATAGTCCATCACTTATCAAATGTAATAATATCGCAGATCAACCAACTCGATTTCATGCAGCCATCCGTGATTATAATCAGGTGCTCCCTAGTGATGATTATCTGGGCCGGATTTATACCGTTTGATTCACGATCGTGTTGACGAAGCTTTTTGGTGCACACGAACGGCTGGACGTACAATGCTCCGGGTGGTCTCAAAAAATTGTTTAGCACGAGACAAATTTAATTCCGTAAAAAAACCATACCCTTCAATCGAAAGTTTTCGAGCTACGGTGTTCTGAAAATGTCAACCCCTATTTTGAACCGCTTAGAGATGACTGACAGTAACGTCGAGCTTCGAAGACCAACTAGACCCCGAACGGAACCTATAACCCGAAGTTCATCAATATTTTTTCATGGTAACTAGAAAAGTGGCCAGTACGGCGTACGGCGGACGGACAGAAAATTGTTTTATTGCAGTTTTGGATTCTGCATACTTTGAAACGTAAACCATCAAATTTTGAGGGGGGTTAGAATTTTTTTTTTCACGCTCGATTCCAATGGTTCATTATTGAAAAAAATAATAAATCAAAATTTCTGTCTGTCCACCGCACGCCGTACTGGTCACTTTTCTTAGTTACCATGAATAAAAATTGATGAAATTCGGGTTATAGGTTCTGTTCGGGCTCTAGTTGGTCCTCGAAGCTCGGAGTTACTGTCAGTCATCTCTAAGGAGTTTTTTTTACGTTATTGAATTTGTCTTGAGCTAAACAATTTTTTGAGACCATCCGGAGCATTGTACGTCCAGCCGTTCGTGTGCACCGAAAAGCTTCGATCGTGAATCAAACGGTATAATTCCGGCCGGGACATCATCACTATCTGATTATAATCAAGGATGGCTGAACGAAGTCGAGTTGGTTGTTCTGCGATATTATTTCATTTGATAAGTTGACGAACTTATCGAAGTTGATAAACTTTTGCAACTTGACCAACCGTTGAAGTATTATTGATGGGCAAGTTATTACACAACGGTTCATTAAACTGACCAGAGGGTAGGTACTGACCACAGAAAACAGTGATCTACGCAGAAGGGGCATCTATTAATTTCACTCCACATCAACAATTTTCCTTCAGCAGTTCATTATTTGCGTTTCTTTTCGCCATTTTAGTTACTGTTTGTCATCGAAAGAATTATTTTAGCAACATTCAACTCGTGATTTAGGTAGGTACCTAGTAACGAGTACGGGGTTAGGTACTAACCTACGGAGGGTCTGCGATCTACATAATATGTATAGAGTAGTACGTATTATATTGACGGGTTATCTATACAGAGAGCTGAGATTTGTAACATAACGGTATTCTGTACAAAAGAATAAACCGTTGTGCAGGGATTTGCAGCGTTTCTCTTATTCGGCACTTCACAAATTGAGATTTTAGAAAATGAGATACTCTTTCAATGAGATAATAACAAATTTATATTCACATAGCAAAGGTAGGTATTATCCGATTCTATGTGAACTACGTTGACCCGGTTTTCGGGACTTTTCATAGTTACGGAGAAGCATAAACAACTCGCCTTGTCGAGGAACACCCAGACCTTCTAGAAAGAGGAGTCTGATTTCTGACACGAACAAAGCTAGTACCTGACGGGACACGGGGCCTTTTTGCGATCTACCTCGATAAGTTTTCGGACAATCGCGGTTACGGTTTTGTAGTGTAAAATAGTAAAGATAATAAAATACTTTAAAATACGAAAGATCCCCCCGGGAGGATTATTAAACAATCTTCCCAATTAATTAATATTCCTCATAATTAATATAATAACTAGCTAAATTTTAGTTTGTTATACATTAATACGGCCCATAGATAATACTGAACATACGGGGCCCCTAAGGGCCTCAACCCGACCCTGCGTAGGTCAAAACGGCGATCTTTCTTTGAAATGAAACTACCGACTAGATAAAAATCCCAGACGATATCATCTGACCTTAGCGACGAGATAAAAACTTCAAACATTTCGCAACGTTATTTTTCCCTATCACCTCATGTTCCTTTCACTTTTTGGGATTCTCTTCCTGGGCCAATCAGAATCGACCCCCTTCCTTTGTTCCCTTCACCATTCTTCTTCACAACCAATCAGATTCGACCACCCTCCCTCTGTTCCCTTCACCATTCTTTTTCACAACCAATCCCAATCGACCACATTTCACTTTGTGACTATATATAAGGTCTCCTCTCCAACATGCCTTCAGTTATTGTGTGTTACTGACGATGGTTTGATCACCGAAACCGGTATAACAGTGTTTTTCGTGTATTAGTGGAAATAGACTATTTTTCAATAACTCCGTTTTTCTTTGAAATGGGTTTCCACGATTTCATCGCGAGTGATTTAGTTCGTTTAGTTCGTTTCATTTTTTAATTTATGTGGGGTCAAAAATCACTGAAAATCAGTAAAACGCTGCCAATTATTACACAACGGTTTATTATTTACCTGTATAGATGCCCCCTTCTGCGTAGATTACTGTTTTCTGTTTACAACACCTACCCTCCAGCTCCTCCCAGGAAAGCCCTATATCCAGTACTGAAGCCGGCCCGGGATTTACAGTTTCATAAATGCACAGGATTCAGCAACTCAATAATTAGCTATTCATGAAGCATAAAGTTTATTCAGGTTACAAAAGTACCTACAAACAATATCCAAAACAGCCACTCTTCAAATGAAGCCAACCAACGAACCAACCAACTCGACTTCATACATCCATCCGTGATTATAATCAGGTGTTCCCTTGCAATGACATCTGGGCCGCATTTATACAGTTTCATTCACGATCATGTTGACGAATCTTTTTCGGTGCAAACGAACGGCTGGTCGCCGAATGCTCCGGGTGGTCTCAAAAAACTCTTTAGTGTGAGATCAATAATTGAAAAACGTAAAAAACCATACCCTTCTATCGAATGTTTTTGAGCTAAGGCGTTAAGAAAATTGCCCTATTTTTCACAGCTTAGAGATGACTGACAGTAACGTCGAGCCGGTTAGATGTGGATTCTGCGGCGGACAGGCATTGCAGTTCTGGAGTGTACACACCTTGAAACGTAAAAGAAAAAATTGAGGTGGTGTTCAAAAAATATTTTGCTGAGCGAATATATACCTAGGTGCTATTATTCACAGAATAATATAATTAACAAAGTAGATAGGTACACAACATGAGAAAATAATATATAATATATATGAATTCCCCAAACGGTGAATGAATACTCGAGACGGAGAGAGACAAGTTCAATAATCAATTAAAAACCACTAAGAATTGGTTCGTTGCAGAGGTGGGGTCGTTCTTTAAAATAAAATTAAAATTGACCAAATACCCAAACAACACCATTAAATTTATTATTGGTCGACCCTTTGACAAGTAGATGAAACTAAAAATATTCGTTCTGTATAACTTGATAAAATAAAATATTACTAAGGAGCTCCTTTTATGGTAATCGTAAAAAAATTATGTACAAGTGTATATATGCTAATACTGTTATCGGTGATCGTCCGAAAATAAGATTATATTGTCTCTGTAGAAGGTAATAAAAGATAGGTCTGACCGTGATTTCCCGTCACACGAATGCCAACGCACGAATACCACGATGACGCGACGTCCTCCAAGCCTCGATCCTCCAATCCCAGCAGCCTTCTGATAACTATCCGAAATGGAGCAGGGAAGCGAAGGCGTTTGCGAAATCCGCGTGAAGGTTTGTATGTCCGTGGGGGTGTGGTAGCAAATCTGTACAGCCGCTGTAAAAATGATGAGAAAAGGTTTAGACGGATAGTACCATGTGACGAATTACCATCATGGCGAACAGGGAAACTGCTACCGGACTATCCATCCGGACACGTAACTTACGTTGAAAATCGACGGTGAATGTGTGCAACATAAAAAAACCCTCCTGGGACGCGATGTCAGTTTGTAGCCTGAAAAGATTCAAGATGCTGACGAGTTGGATGTTTTTTAAGCTGCGGGATACTGGTTACCCAAATATGGTTAGAAGCAGAAAGTGTAATAAAGGTATATTCGCTGTTGGATGGCTGGAGAACACTGAGGCGGCTGGACGAGGTGGGTGGTGGCGATGCTCGGCGATCAGAGGTGGAAGGGCTTGGATGACAACAAATCACACACGGGTCACCAGGTCACGATTAAGAAAACAATAAAAAAAAGAAACCTTCTAGACGGCGTCAACATGCCGCCCACCAAAAATTTAATTAAATTTTTCTGTTTAGGGTTCATGGGATGGGGTTGACAGAGGAAGGAGTGGGATGAGTTTGGCAACTGGTCTTCTGAAGCAGGACGTGCTTGTCTGGACGCTAACGACTGACTATTCCGTCAGCTCCAGGGTGGGTAGCAACTATTTTTCTCATAGGCCATTCCATGGGAGAGCTTGAATCCTTAAGCAACACCAGATTACCCACTTGCAAATGTTGGGTTGAAGTTTTCTATTTCTGTCGTCGTTGAAGTGTCATCAAATATTCCCGTCGCCAGCGAGCCCAGAACTGCTGATACATGCGTTTTATGAGTTGCCATCTTGACAACAGGTTCTCTTTACGATCTAGAATGCTGCGCTCAGGTAATGGCCGCCCACCAAGAAATGGCCGGGCGAGAGGTAATCACCCTGCTCCGGATCGGATGTCAAAGGGCACATAGGTCGGGAGTTGAGTATGGCTTCAAATTTGGCGAAAAGTGTCGAGATCTCTTCAAAGGTCAGTGGAGTATCTCCGGCGCAGGTTCGCATGTGGCGTTTTACAGAATGGACTCCAGATTCCCAAATTCCTCCAAAATGTGGTGCTCGAGCCGGATTGAAATTCCACTTTACTCCGAACTTGAGGAAATAGTTGTAGACTCCTGTTTGGGTATCTTGACTTCGGAACCACTGTTGAAGTTCTTTCAGTTGATTTGAAGCACCTAGGAAGTTGGATCCACAATCAGAGAACATCTCTTGAGGGAGGCCGCGTCGGGAGCAAAATCTATCAAAGGTGACTAAGAATGATTCAGTGCTTAGTTGGGTTACGGCTTCCAAATGTAAGGCTTTAGTTTCCAAGCACACAAATAAACATAAGTAAATTTTGGAGGCCTTTCGTTTAAGGGAATACCTCATCGCAAAAGGTTCAGCGAAATCCACGCCAGTGTGTGCAAACGCCCTTTTGGCCTGAACTCGATACGAAGGTAAGTCACCCATTATGGGTATTTTCGATTTGGCATTTAATTTGTAGCATTTGAGGCACATAAAATTGCGTTTACGAACCAATCGTCTCAGGTTAGTCATCCAGAAACGTGTTTGGATCACTGCTTGCAATGTAGAGGCTCCTGCATGTAGCAATATTTTATGATAATGGTCTACCAATATAATCGAGAAATGGGAATCCGTAGGTAGTAGAATGGGATGTTTGCTGTAGTACGGAAGATCAGCATTTTTTAATCTGCCACCTACTCGCCAAATTCCATCTCTATCCAAAAATGGCGAAAGAGTTGCAAAGCGTTTGAGAAACTGGTCGACGGTAGGAACAGAATTGTGCATAAAGTGATGACGTTGGACTTCCTTGATACAGAAAAGAAGAGCAGCGTCGATGTCTGAAGGTTCGAGAAATCCACTTGTAACGTGAGGCTTGACACGGTGATTATGAATTGCCCGTTTCAGCACTGCAGTCACTCGTAACAGTTGAAAGAGAGAGGAAAATCTTGCCATCCATTTGATGAAGGGAGGATCAACAGTGTTGACTGTAGCCAATGTGGTTGACGTTTTCTTCATTTCTGGTACAACATCGGGACTTGAGATGTGGGAGCTGGGCCACTCATCTTGAGGACGGGTTATCCAGGGCGGTCCATTCCACCATAACTCGGCACTGTGGCATCAATCCTCTCGAACCCCTGTCACTAGGGTTATGTTCCGAGCTGACATGTCTCCACTGAGACACAGGTGTGAGTTTTGCAAATTCTGCAACTCGATTAGCAGCGAAGGTTTTGAGTAGATGAGGAGCCATGTGGAGCCAGCATAGTACAATTGTAGAATCCGTAAAGAAAACCTGATCTAACGATTTTCCTTGTAGTATGGACAAAAAAGGCTGTATTGAATTGTAAAGCTTGGCAAGGAGAAATGAGGCGCATAGTTCTAATCGAGGAACTGATATTGTTTTTAGTGGAGCGACCTTAGTTTTGGAAATCAGCAAAGAAATTTTAGTAGAATTCGACGTGATTGTGCAAAGGTAAATTACTGCACAGTACCCTTTGGTGGAGGCGTCTGAGAACGAAACAACCTGATATTGGCATAGTTCAGCAGAAGCAACAAAACGTGGGATTTTGACCTCCGACAGTAGATGGAGTTGATCAAGAACGGCTTTCCACTGGAATTCAAGTGACTGGGTCAAAGGTTGGTCCCAATCCATTCCTTCCTTCCAAATTTCTTGAATGAAGGTTTTGCATAAAAACACGGTGGGTGCGAGAAATCCTAAAGGATCGTAAACCCTGGCGACTATGGAGAGAATTGACCTTTTCGTGAATGAACATTCGTGGGGAGCGATTTTGAAGGAGAAAACGTCATTGGACGGTTCCCATTCCAAACCCAGTAGGTATTTTTAGACTGGACTGGTCGAGGTTGTGGAGTGACACAGGGTCTTCCACAGTGTCACTAGAAACATATTTAAGAAGATCATTGGAGTTGCTTGCCCATTTGCTCAATTCAAATCCACCGGCTTGCATTATGGCTATAAGTTGACGCTGAAGGTCGAGAGCTTCAGGGAGTGAATTTCATCCAGTAACTACATCGTCAACATATACATCTCGGGATATACACTGAGCGGCAAGTGGATATTTCTCACCCTCATCGATACGAGGTTGACGAATCACCCGAAATGCCAAGAACGGGGATGAAGTTAGTCCGTAGACTACGGTATTGAGCTCAAAAACTTGAAGAGTACTTGAAGGGTTGGATCTCCAGTATATATGCTGATAAACTCTATCAGCGGGATCTACGAGTATGCTACGGTACATTTTGACTATATCTGTCACGAATACAATAACATGACAGCTGAAGTTTAAAAGGATATCTCTAATGTCCCGCTGCAGCTTCTCCCCCACCATTAAATGATCATTCAACGAGCCGTTAGTTGTTTTGGCGCTTCCATCAAATACAACAAGGAGCTTAATTTTTTTGAAGGGACTTAAGCAATACTCATGTGTTCTAATAGCTGGTATTCATCCATGAAGTGATGATATTGTTCTCGGAGCTCAGAGTTTTGTTTTAATTTTGTTTTGTTTTTTTAACAAGAATGTCACAGTATACCTAAAGTCGCCAACTTTAAAACTCGCTCATATGGCCATGCTGCATGACACTAACCCCTATTTTCCCTCCTTGACTGATAATCACGCCAACATTTTGCTGCATTTGTCCTGATTCTGAATATTATTATTCCCCTAAATTCCTATACCTAAGATTGCTTAGTCGCGCCAGAAATACCAACAAGGGAAACACATTAAATTCGTTAACAACCATTTCACTGTATTCTGTAAAGGCAGCCAATCACACTTTATGGCACCTGTAACAATCCCCCCTAAAATAATATAATAGCTGTAACATATTCTTGAAAAGTCACAAAGAAAAGCGAAAACAACAACTATAATTAGACATTATTTCATTCAGGAGCAAAACTGCATTAGGTAATTTGATTAGTATAATATAACGTGTTTTTATGTGGCTGGGAGCCTCTCTAAGTTTCAGTCCGGTCAACCTAATGCCAAAACATAATATTATGGTCTAGATCTAGAGTAATCCAGAGATTACATGGTTCGGCCTTGGTACTATGGGTGGAATTAGTTGTCCGTGTCCATAATAGGTACCTTAGTATCTTGGAGGATATTTTCTAGGATTCAATGGTATTCAAGTTTGCGTATGCCGGGTCGCTACTACTGATAGGTACGAATGAAAATAAATTCATATGGGACGAACGATGACCTAACCCTGAACTACCATAAAAATTTGACCCAATTTGGACCACTGGGTGGTGAGCTATGTGGGTTCGAAATTTCCACGTTTGCACGTATCGAATCAGTAGTAATCCGAATGCGAAAAAATGCATACGGCAGCAACGAGGACCTAACCTCGAACTACCATCATAATTTGAGCCAATTTGGACCACTGGGTTGCCAGTTATCTGGGTTTGACGTTTTCCACGCTTCCGCATGCGCTGTCTCTACTACTGATTCGAATGCTATGAAATTCGTATGAGACCAACTAGAGCATAACCTTGAGCTACCACCAAAATTGAAGCCTATTCGGACCATTGCGTCGTGAGTTATGGCGGTTCGCAGAAATACGTCGGTACAAAAGTGCGCGCGCGCGCAAGCACATAGTTACACACATAGGTATTCAAAATACCTGTAGGAGCTGAAATTTCCTTCTTATTTTTTCGATGGATTCGTGTTCAGCTTGGTCAAAAATGGGGAAATCCGTTTTTTCCCCCACAAAATAATGAAAATGGGCAATTTTTGCGTTTACAAGTTCTCTTTCTTTTCTGCCAAATTCTGTTCAACAATGAGACTTAAACTACTTATTAACCACACATTGAGATGTTTATGTTGGAAAGTAAGGCAGAGAAAAAGCGTGAAATTTGAATTTCCGAGTTACAGCTAGAAATGACGGATCAGGTAAATCGCCGAATAGTTCAATTCAAATCCCACTTAGAGCGCTAGTGCATCACTTCAAACGACGTACAGAACCGCAACAGACGGCTGAATGGAACCGCGAACTTACAAATAAATTAAAAAAAAAACATGTCCTCAAAATTAAACAGAGGGGAGATTCTCGAACGGCCACAGCAAAGGCTGCCAGGAAGGTTTGCCATTTCTAAAGTTGGGTTATTGGATGCATCGAGAACCTTCGCCTGTGAAGCCTGTGAAGAACAGTCAATCAGATTTCAATAGACCTGATCCGTCATTTCTTGCCGCATTTTCACTTTCAGTTACCACAATTTTACCAAAAGCTCTGAATATTTTTTCAAAAAAAGAAATAAATTTCGGATTCCCTTTAAATTTGTTACCTCCTTCAACAGGATAGTACTGAATAATAACCAGTCGTGCAGCATGGCTAACTATAACGGCGGATTTACAAAGAAATATTCGTGATATTGTGTAAAAAGGTTATACAGCGAGAAACCATGTTATCTAACGTGAAATTATATCATTTTTTGTGATTTGAGCAATTTTTATCGATTGACCTTCAATTGAATGAATTCATTGAATTGACAGTCTTGAATTGAAAGTCAAAATTTACCCATTATTTTTGGAGAAAAATATTTTCATCATCCATGTCCACCCCTTCTGTACTGAATCACTATCCCACACAACGTCAGGTGAATTTGAATCGATTTTAGCCCTTAATCCAAATTCTACCGCTATTCTGTATGAAAAACTGAACAACTGACATGTTAGTTTTATGTCTTTACTCGCCCTTCCATACAACTTTCAGTGATATTATACAAATTATTATTCGTTTATACCGATTTTTGAAAAAACTCAAATAGGTATGACCCCTTAGAATCTCTGAAAATTGCTCATCTTCGAAATCATCCTTTTGTTTCGAAATACAGCATATTGAAGAAATTTTGAATTTTTATCATGTACCCAAGGCCAGATAAATCGTCTGGACTGAGACGAAAAATTAATATAGGTAGGTACTATAATAAAATATTATATATACAAATTATATATATAAAAAAAATTTTAAATCTAGGGATGAATTCAGGATGCTCTAAAACGGATTTGCCTATAAAAAAATGTGAGAAATTCACGTTCTCAAAATGTTGGACCAGGTGCAATAGTTTCTAGAAGTCGAAAATTCAGCCCCTTTTTAGTCTCGACTCCTCAGAAATGGCCAAGGGCTTATATATGTTTTCGTTTGTACACTTTTTAGACACTGGGGAATATTTGTCAACTTTTAGCGAATTTTCCAAAAAAAGTTTCTTTGACAATTCGCTAAAGGTTAACGGAAATTCCCCATTGTCTAAGAAGTGTACAAATAAAGTGTATCTAAAAGTGTACGGCCAAAAAGGGGCTGTACTTTGAGGACGTCAGAATTTTCAACTTAAGAAGCTATTGCACTGGGTCCCTAATCCAACCGAGTCAACAAACGGATAATACTTTATCACCGAGCCCAAATCCAACATTAACCGGACAGAAGAAATAAAACTAAGTGAACCGTTGATATATTTGTTGCCATCACACTGATCCTTGGAAACCCCCTAGTTAAAAGAGGGGACAAAACCTTTATTTTTATCGCCTGAATCTTTAGGTCAACCCCGGTTCGAGCCGCTCGCCATCCACCCGCACTTCGTTGTCTCACCAGCGCCACTAATATTATTGTTGAGTTTGTTTCTGAAAAGAAAGCATGGTGGAGTCAGATTTATGGATAGATGTGCTCACCATTTCCTGCTTCTGGTAAACTTTTTATCTAGAACTGTTTTTAATCATACCCCTCATAAATACTCCAGCAACGTCGGTCGGAGTTTGCCTTAATTAAAACATTTTTCAAGACCAAGCCACATCGAAGATCAAAATATTCGTAATTAGTTTTTTCCCCATTTTTTCCCCGCGTTCTGTTAGAGGGTTCAGAAAACGAACTCCGCATCTTAAGGGAAGAAACACTTCAAGAATTATCTAACAAGTATTTATGTTTATTTATTTATATTTACATTTACAGGAGCCCAATTTACAGAATTTCACTATAATGAACTACTATATCCCAAATACAAAAACGCTGCAAATCCCTGCACAACGGTTTATTATTTTGTATAGAATACCCTTCTGTTACAGATCACAGCTCTATGTATAGATAACCCGTCTATATAATATAATAATGTACTATTCTATGCATATTATGTAGATCGCAGACCCTCCGTAGGTTAGTACCTAACCCCGTACTCGTTACTAGGTACCTACCTAAATCACGAGTTAAATGTTGCTAAAATAATTCTGCCGATGACAAACAGTACCTAACAAAAAGAAACACACATAATGAAGTTCTGAAAAGAAATTGTTGATGAGGAGTGAAAAAAGTTGCAAAAGTACCTACCAACAAACTCCAGCCCCTTCTACGTAGATGGTATAATGAACCGTTGTGTAATAATTTACCGTTGAGTAATGATTTACCGTAGTAATAATTTACCCATCAATAATACTTCAACGTTTGTTCAAGTTTCACTACCTACCAACAAACTCCAAAAGAGCCATCATTTTTCAAATTAAATAATATCACAGAACAACCAACTCGACTTCATACTCCGCCAATATAATCAGGTGATCCCTAGCAATGATTGGCCGTATTCACAAATTCCTATTGTGGGCGCGTCTCTGGTTACGAGATTTGGTTTGAATTGTATACGATTTCATTCACACTGGAGTCGAAAATGCCTGTCGGTGCAAACTTCGGGGCCATAATGTGAACGAACGGCTGGACGTACGATGCTCCGGATGGTCTTAAAAAACTCGCAAGTTCAAGAACTATTTAAAACCGTAAAAATATTTACGTAAAAAAATGGTATAGGCGTTTTGAAAATTTCAACCCCTATTTTGAACCCCTTAGAGATGACTCACAGTAACGTCGAGCTTCGAGGACCAACTAGACGCCGAACGGAACCTATAACCCGAATTTCATCAATTTTTTTTCATGGTAACTAAGAAAAGTGGCCCAAGTGACAGAAATATTTTTATTGCAGTTTTGGATTCTACATACCTTGAAACGTAAACCATCAAATTTTGAGGGGGGGTAAGAATTTTTTTTTTCATGCTCGATTCCAATGGTTCATTATTGAAAATAATAAACCAAAACGCTGCAAAGTCCTTGTCACGTGGGTTTATTATTCTAT
This sequence comes from Leptopterna dolabrata, assembly GCA_954871275.1. Taxonomy (NCBI): domain Eukaryota; kingdom Metazoa; phylum Arthropoda; class Insecta; order Hemiptera; family Miridae; genus Leptopterna; species Leptopterna dolabrata. The sequence goes on from OX940975.1 coordinate 62,084,672, forward strand.
TATTTTATTGGTCTACAGAAATGCTGGCTGTTTATTTATTGTTTCTTTCATGTAAAATAATTGAAATAGCTATTTCTGGTGGTTTCCACCAATTTTGGCCCCCAAAACTTGAATTAGGTACGCTCTTTTTTTTTTTTTTTTTTTTAACTATCTTTGATCATTGACTGTACCATTTAATCGTCTTGATCCACGTGTTGACACTTTTTCTAGTGTTACTATACAAATTGATGCTGATTTTAGACGATTTCGCAGGTTTTTGACTCATAAAAAATCATTTTTGGGAGCTGAACATCTGGTACAACCTCAATTTTCCACTCCTTCGTCAAAATCCACTTCATATTCGGTCTTCTCGTCCCCTAAAACATGGAAAACGATACCTCAAAAGCTCATTTCACTACTATGTTACTAAAACGCAAAAAGTACCTATTTTTACACACACTTTCACTCATAACACCCCTGGGTATATTCCGATCGAGCTGAAAAGTTTCGGGACACAACTAGGGCCCAAATGGAGCATGTGTGCGAAAGAACGACTTTTTTAGACCTAAAATGAAGCCGGTACACGTGATACGGCGTACGGCGGACGGACATTGCATTTTTGGAATCTCCGCACCTTGAAACGGAAAAGAAAAAAGTTTGAGGGGGTGTTATAAAAACTTTTTGCCGAGCGAATACATAGGTGTATTTTTATTCACAAAATACATTCAGCCCAAATATCATCACTAGGGACGCAGCAACAATCGGGAATTGGCCCGAGATAAAATCATTGCTAGGGAGCACCTGATTATATTCACGGAGGATGAAGTCGAGTTGGCTGTTCCGTGATATTATTTCATTTAAAAAATCATGGCTCTCTTGGAGTTTGTTGATGGGTAGTGAAACTTGAACAAACTTTGAAGTATTATTGTTGGGTAAGTTATAACATAATGGTAATGTAGTGATTGAGGAGTTCAATAGACGAGTCGATCGCTTTAATGAGAATGGTTGTTTAATTGGTGGCACCCTGGCTCTTTTATAGTCCCCTGACAAGGTCAGAGGGGGGTCGGGGGGTCCCCACTCTGAGTTACAGCATGTTCAGACACAGATTGAGTTGTGGAGGAGCAGCCGATCACAACACGGCTCCCCCCAGAATTTAAGTAATTGACATTGTTAATTAAATTTTCTTGTTGGCGCTGTGGCTGTTGCCGGGCGTGGGAGGTGCGTGTGTTGGGTCCGTGTGGGCTGTCCGGGTGGCTGCTGTGTCGTTGTCGTGGGGTGGTGGCGTAGAGCGCGTAGCGTTGGCGGGCGAGGCTCGGGCTCCGGGCGTGGTTCCGCGGGAGCGGTTGTTGCCGTGGGTGCTGTGGTGGCGAAGTTATGGCCATCGCTGTGTGGTTGGGGGCGATTTGCGGCGTTGCGATGGGTCCCGTGTTGTGCGTAGGTGGGGGTGCCGGCTTGCATCTGTCGATGGACACCGAGGGGGTTCGGCGGTCGTCGGTGAGGTACGTGACTGTTTTTCCATCGTTTGTCAGTACTTGATGGGGGCCGGTGTAAGGTGGCTCGAGTTTACCCCTCGGTGTGTCTACGCGGACGTACACATGGGTCGCTGTGCGCATAGTTGCTGGCATGTAGGACTGTGTGTAGTGGCGGTACGATTCGTTGGTGCGTAGGGGTATAGTTGTTGGGGGCGGTTGCGTGAACAGATCCCCTGGTAGGCGTGGTGTGGCCGAGAAGAGGCGTTGGGCCGGTGAGTAGCCGTCGGGGCCCGGGCGGTTTCGTAGGCCGAGGAGGAGGCCGCTAAGTTGGGTGGCCCATGTGCGGGACGTGGCTGTAGCGAGGATTGCGTCTTTGAGGACCCTGTGTAGTCGTTCGACGAGGCCGTTGGCTTGAGGGTGGTAGGTATTTGTATGATGTACCTCCGTGCCCATGGACGTGCAGTATTTATGAAATTCGGCTGAGGTGAACTGGGTGCCCTGGTCGGTGGTTACGTGTGCCGGGGAGCCTTAGCGGGCGATCCAGTGGTTGTGTAGGGCCGTGATTACTGCGTCGGCGGAAATGGTCGAGAGGGGTGCGCATTCGAACCAGCCAGTGGCGCGGTCAATCATCGATAATATGTATTTTTTTGTAGCCGATGGTGGTAGCGGGCCGAATAGGTCGATATGTAGGTGTTCGAGTGGCGCTGCGTCGGGATATTCGCCGAAGGGAGCCCTGATGTGTCGAGTTGTTTTGGCTCGGTTGCAACTCGGGCAGGCGCGGGTGAACAGCCGTATCGATGAGGTCATGACGGGCCAATAGTATCGAGCGCGGATGAGGGCTGTGGTGGCCTTAATCCCCGGATGTGTCATCCCGTGTATGTGTTTGAAAACCGCGAGGCGTAGCGGCGTAGGGATGTAGGGGCGAGGCGAGGCGTCGGTGGTTTCGCACATGATTTCGTGGCCTTGTATGCAGTGCGGTGTGAGATTCATAGTGGCGATGTGATCATCGGCGGCCTGGGCGTCTGCTAGCTGTTGTAGCGTGAAGGGGATCCCGTAATCCGTGACTGCGTGGGCCGTGTTGGCTGTTGGTGGGAGTCGCGAGAGGTAGTCGGCGACGATGTTTGTTGGGCCCTCGGCGTACCTGATGTCAGTCGTGAATTCTGAGATAAATCGAAGGTGCCGGAGCCGTGTTGGTGGGGCCGTATTGGACTGAGTCGTTAGTGAGGTCGTTAGGGGCTTATGGTCCGTATATACGGTGAGTGGGCGCCCTTCGATTTGCTGGCGAAAATGTACGATGGCGAGGTAGATAGCTAGTAGTTCGCGGTCAAATGCGCTGTAGTTACGTTGAGCCGGGTTGAGGGTGCGTGAGAAGAAACCTAGCGGGCGTAAGTGCGTATTGTCGATGAAATGCAGCGCTGCGCCGACGGCGAAATCCGACGAGTCCGTGTGTAGGACGAGAGGTTGGGTCGGGGCCGGATGGGCGAGTGTGACGGAGGTTTCGAGTAAGCGTTTTGCGCGGTCGAATGCGTCAGCTGCGTCGGTGGTCCACGTGAGCGTGCGTTTGTCCTTTTTCTTCGCGTCGGGTGGAATCATTTCCACTAGGGGGCGGAGCGTAGGTGCGGCTCGTGGTATCGCTCGGTGATAGAAGTTGATGAGGCCGAGGAATGTTCGAAGCTCGTGCACGGTAGTGGGTCGCGGGAATTTCTTAATTAGGTCCGTGCGTTCCGGTAGGGGTGTTATCCCGTCGGCTGAAACGTTGTGGCCGAGAAATTTGACTGAGGGCCGTGCGAGCTGGCATTTTGCTTTGTTGATTTGGAGGCCGTATTTAGCGAGGGTCTCGAGGAGCGTGCGTACGTGGGTGTAGTGTTCTGACGGGGTGGCGGAGGCGACCAGTATGTCATCTAGGTAACAATACACGAAGGGCAGGTTTCGTAGGACGTGGTCCATGTAGCGCTGCCACGTCTGCGCTGCGTTTCGTAAGCCGAAATTCATTCGCTTGAATTGATAGGCGCCGAAAGGTGTGAGGATTGTTGTCTTGGGTACGTCGCGTTCGCTGATCTTGCAGTGGAAGAATGCGCGTGCGAGGTCGAATGTGCTGTACACTGTAGTCCCGTACAGGGCCTTTGTGAAGTCGTGTAGGTGTGGGACAGTGTAGCGATCGGGCACAGTGAGTCGGTTCAGCGCTCTGTAGTCACCGACGGGGCGAATGTCACCGTCGGGTTTCGGGACGATGTGGAGCGGGCTGGACCACGGCGCCTCCGAAGGTTCGATGACCCCCACCGCTAGTAATTCGCCGAAATGGGCCTTCGCTTTCGCGTATAGGTCCGGGGATAATCGGCGAAGTTTCGCGTGACACGGGGGTCCCTTCGTGACGATGTGATGTTCGACAGGAGCATCGCATGGTGTCTGTGAAGGTTTGTAGGCGTCGAGGAGGGCTTGAAATCGGGGTTCGTTCCCTGTCGTCGTACAGATGGACTGGCTCGGAGGTACGAGGTCTACTGTCCCGGTGATATACCGCTGCGTGGCCGCGTTGATGAGTCGGGCGTTGGGTAGGTCAACGAGTAGGCCGTGGTACGTCAAGAAGTCGGAGCCGAGGATCGGAGTTGATACGTCGGCGACTGTGAAGGTCCACTCATACGGAGGGAGATCTGGGAGGTGTACTGATGCGGAGTGGGTGCCGTACATCTTGATCTCGGTGCCGTTTGCGGCACGTAGAGCGCTTGGACGTGACGTTTTCCGGTTGAGCAGGGTGTTCGGGACGATCGAGACGTCAGAGCCGGTGTCCACGAGGAAGTGTAGGGAGGTTTTCTTACAGCGAATGAAGAGCCGAGATGTTGGTGGGTTGCGCACGGCCGTTACGGCTGGTCGGGCCGTGCGTTGTCGTTTCCCGACGGTTTCGGGTGCCAGGTGCAGGGGCTGCGGCATTTCTGTGCTCGTGGGCCCCATGTGCGGTGGTAGAAACATAGGGTGTTCGTCGGGCGGCGTGTGTTCATCGCCGGCTGCGTCGGGGAGCGCCGTTGTCGTCTATTGTTGATCACTTCGACCTCTTCGGAGACGGTAGCCACCCGAGGAGGCGGGGCGAATGGTAGGAGGCGATCGGCGAGCGCAGCGAGTTTCACTATGTCGGGTTCGTCACGGGCCGCTATGTGTAGACGTATGCTCTCGGGTAGGGCGCGGAGGAAGAGCTGTCGGACGAGCGGTGCGGGTGTGTCAGTCGGAAGTGCTCGGGTGAGTCGGCGAGCGAGGATCGACGGAAGTTCGTCGTCTGATGTCGGCTGGAGGAGGGCAGTGAGCCGTGAACCATCGGAAGGTGCGTGTGTCGCTAGAAGGCGAGTTTTGAGTGTCTGGTAACTACTGGTGTGCGAGGGGTTGATGTCGGCGCATAGATCCGCTTGTCGAGGTTCGAGGGCGAGGAAGGCTCGGGCGAATTTCGCATGTGGCGTCGTGAGGCCTTCGTGTGTGAGGATGAGCTCGAGTTGGGCGAACCAGACGTGCGGGAATGCGGGGTCGAACGGCTGAAGCTTGAGAATCGAGGGAGCGCTCGTTTCGGGTGTCTTTTGCGGTTTCTGCTCCGTCATCTTCGGTTTTCTCTTCGGTGCCAGTCCGGTGAGGTGTCAGCTTGAAGTGTGCTCGGCGCCGGCGGCCGTTTCCTTATATAAGGATCGGTGATGGTGGGGCGAAGTAGCGGGAGGCGCTGCGATAGCCGTCGAGGCGGGCGTCGGAGTGGGGCGCCGCTGTGGCGTCGGTGGGAGCCGCGCGTGGTGGGGCTCGTTGAAGCGGAGGCGGGGCTGCGACGCTGTCAAACGGCGGGCGCTGGCGGTGTAGCTCACACGTCGGATGTCACCAGTGTAGTGATTGAGGAGTTCAATAGACGAGTCGATCGCTTGAATGAGAATGGTTGTTTAATTGGTGGCACCCTGGCTCTTTTATAGTCCCCTGACAAGGGTCGGGGGGTCCCCACTCTGAGTTACAGCATGTTCAGACACAGATTGAGTTGTGGAGGAGCAGCCGATCACAACAGGTAAATTATTACACAACGGCAAATTATTACACGACGGTTCATTGTACCATCTAAGTAGAAGGGGCTGGAGTTTGCTGGTAGGTACTTTTGCAATTTGAACAACCGTTGAAGTATTATTGATGGGCAAATTATACAACGGTAAATTATTACTCAAAGATAAATTATTCCACAACGGTTCATTATACTATCTACGTTGAAGGGGTACCTATACGAAAATTATTTCACAACGGTTTAGTATATGCCTTATGCTTCATGAATAACTACAAAATAATCAGTGATTGAATTATTGAATCCAGCGCATTTGTAAGTAACTTTAATTCCGGGGCCGGCTCCAGTACTCGATTTAGGGCTTTCCTGGTGGGGGGGGGGGGGGGGGGGGCTCGAGGGTATTGACCACAGAAAACAGTGATCTACGCAGAAGGGGCATCTATACAGGTAAATAATTTGTGTAATAATTTGCAGCGTTTTTTAATCTACACACCTTGAAACGTAAAAGAAAAAGTGTTGAGGGAGTGTTCAAAAAAAAAAAATTTCCGAACCGAATACATTATTATTCAGGAACAAATAAAATTATCCAGTATAATTATTCAGGGACTAATAAAGCAAAAGCTTTTTTCGCGTCCCTCAAATTGTTTTGTCCTTCAATTTTTTCGTACCTCAAATTCCACCACCGAGCGGAAACGCTACAAATTATTACAGAACGGTACAGGTTACGGTTCATTATTTACCTGTATAGATACCCCTTCTTTGTAGATCACTGTTTTCTGTGGTCAACTTCTGCCCTCGAGCTCCTCTTCTGAGTCCTAGACGAGTACTGGAGCGAGCGGAGCGATCATATTTCATAATAATGTGATCACATTTCATAATAATGTGCGGTGGAATCTAGAATTCTATCATTAACTACATATTTGTTCTTTTGATGCATAACGTTTGTTCGAATTGAAAAAGTTATACCTATCAACAAAACCCGAACTCACCATATCATCCCTCAGATGAAATAATATTTCGAAAACCAACTCTATTTCTCACAGACAGCGATTATAATCAGGTGTTTCATAGCAGTGATACCTGGGCCGGATTTATACCGTTTCGTTCACGATCATGTTGACGAAGCTTTCGGTACAAACGGACAGCTGGACGTAAAACGCTCCGGATGACCTCAAAAAGTTCTAAGTTGGAGATAAATTTGAAAACGCTGCAGTTTCCTTGTCACATGGGACATGGAGTGTGTACTGGACGTACAAAATGGTTGTCTACTCATTTATTGTTTTTTCCATGTGTCATAATAGTAAAATGGCTATTTTCACGGTTTTTACCCCAAAAACTCGAATTAGGCTCCAAACTATCCATCATTGAACATGTCATTGAATGTCTTGATTAACCTCGTAATACTACCTCCTGTTTCACTATACAAATTTCTGGTGATTACAGCAATACCTCACATGCTCATGTTACTAAAACATCAATTAACACCCTTCTTACACCCATTTTTCACCCATAACACCCCTGGGTATATTCCGATCGGGCTGCAAAGTTTCGGGACACAATAGGGCCTGAATGGGAGCCTGTTAAGAACCAATTTTTTAGACCGAAAATAAAGGTAGATATCCATACGGCATACGGCGGACGGACATTTCATTTTTGGGATCTACCTACGCCCCTTGAAACGTTAAAAAAACGCTGCAAAGTCCTTGTCACATGGGTTTATTATTGTACTGGACATACCTAGAGAAATGCTGGCTGTTCATTTATTGTTGCTTTCATGTAAAATAATTGAAATAGCTATTTCTGGTGGTTTCCACCAATTTTGGCCCCCAAAACTTGAATTAGGTACGCTCCTTTTTTTTGGTTTATTGTTTTCAATAATGAACCATTGGAATCGAGCATGAAAAAAAAAATTCTTACCCCCCCTCAAAATTTGATGGTTTACGTTTCAAGGTATGTAGAATCCAAAACTGCAATAAAAATATTTCTGTCTGTCCGCCGTACGCCGTACGCCGTACGGACCATTTTTCTTAGTTACCATGAAAAAAAATTTATGAAATTCGGGTTATAGGTTGCGTTCGGGGTCTAGTTGGTCCTCAAAGCTCGACGTTATTGTCAGTCATCTCTAAGGGGTTCAAAATAGGGGTTGAAATTTTCAAAACGCCTATACCATTTTTTCACGTGAATCTTTTTACGGTTTTAAATAGTTCTTGAACTTACGAGTTTTTTAAGACCACCCGGAGCACCGTACGTCCAGCCGTTCGTTCACAGTAAGGCCCCGAAGTTTGCACCAACAGGCATTTTCGACTCCAGGGTTTATGAAATTGTATACAACAGACAAAATCTCGTCACCAGGGACGCGCCGATTTTATTGATGGGGTACCTAAGAGGTAGAGTTGGTTGTTCTGTGATATTATTTCATTTGAAATACACTGCCAAGGCACAGGAGCTTCCTCGTCACAATCAGAGTGACCCATTATAAAATAGAACAGACTCGTAAGCAAAATAACATTACATTACATTACATTACATTACATTACACTACATTACATTACATTACATTACATTACATTACATTACATTACATTACATTACATTACATAACATTACATAACGTGAAATATACATATTACATAACATTACATTACATAACATAACATTGCATAACATTACAAGAAATATACATATTATATAACATGACGTCCATAATACATTACGTCCATTATACATAATTGCGAAAGTTATGCGTGTTTGAAGAATTTCACGTTAGCGCATGCGCAGGGCGAACCACTGGCTCTATCATGTTGAAATTTATATGGGACCTCAATGGGCCCTACCCGCTTAATCCCTGAGAATTACACTGAAATTGGGTGAAATCTTTGGTTACTACGGCTGTAACAAGGAAATTGAATCTATTTCACGCCAGCGCATGCGCAGAGCGCACCGAGTGTCCGATCATGCTGAAATTCATACTGGAACTCACTGGGCCTTGTCCAAACAACCCTTGAAAATTTGAGCGAAATTGAATCAAAATTGTGAACGTTATGCGTGTTTGTTGAATTTAACGTTAGCGCACGCGCAGGGCGTACCGCTGGATCAATCATGTTGAAATTTGTATGGGACCTCAAGGGGCCTTATCCGCACCATCCCTCAAAATTTGAGCTGAATCAATTCAAAATCGCGGAAGTTATGGCTGTAACAAGGAAATGCGGACAGACAGACTCACAGACTCGCAGACTCACAGACCCACAGACCGACAGATACGGAACCAAATTTCTTCAGTAGGCTTTGAAACGCAAAATGCAAGTGGAAATTTTGATTTCTGAAGACAAAAATTTTTTGGCTCACGAAAGTGAACACAAGGCTTCCGCTGCTTCGCAGACTCGGAAGCAAAATGATGTGCGTTTCTTTTTGTTAGGTACTGTTTGCAATCGACAGAATTATTTTAGCAACATTTACCTCGTGATTTAGGTAGGTACCTAGTAACGAGTACGGGGTTAGGTATTAACCTACGGAGGGTGTGCGATCCGGCTGGATTTTGTTGATAGGTACTTTTGCAACTTGAACAACCGATGAAGTATTATTGATGGGTAAATTATTACACAATGGCAAATTATTACACAACGGCTCATCTACCCAGAAGGGGCTGGATTTTGTTGATAGGTACTTTTGCAACTTGAACAACCGATGAAGTATTATTGATGGGTAAATTATTACACAATGGCTAATTATTACACAACGGCTCATCTACCCAGAAGGGGCTGGACTTTGTTGATAGGTACTTTTGCAACTTGAACAACCGTTGAAGTATTATTGATGGGTAAATTATTACATAATGGCAAATTATTACACAACGACAAATTATTACACAAAAGTAAATTATTACACAACGGTAAATCATTACACCACTGTAAATTATTACACAACGGCTAATCTACCAAGAAAAGGCTGGATTTTGTTGATAGGTAATTTTGCAACTTGAACAACCGTTGAAATTATTGATGGGCAAATTATTACACAACGGTTCATTATTCTATCTCCGTAGAAGTGGAACCTATACAGGTAAATTATTACACAACGGTTTAGGGAAGTAGGTACCTAGTAACGAGTACGGGGTTAGGTACCTACTAACCTACAGAGGTCCGCGATCTACATATATGTGTAGAATAGTACATAATATGTTATATAGAAGGGTTATTCATACGGAGACCTGTGTTTTCACTCCACATCAACAGTCTCCCTTCAGGACTTCATTATTTGCGTTTCTTTTTGCCATTTCAGGTATACTGTTTGTCATCTAAAGAATTATTTTAGCAACATTTAATTCGTGATTTAGGTAGATACCTAGTAACGAGTACGGGGTTAGGTACTAACCTACGGAGGGTCTACGATCTACATAATATGTATAGAATAGTACATAATTATTATGTAATATAGACGGGTTATCTATGCAGAGAGCTGTGATCTGTAACAGAAGGGTATTCTGTACAAAATAATAAATCGTTGTGCAGGGATTTGCAGCGTTTTTTTGGTTTATTATTCTGTGAATAATACACCCATGTATTCGATCAGAAAAAAAATTTTATAACACCCCCTCAAAATTTTTTCTTTTCCGTTTCAAGGTGCGTAGATTCCAAAAATGCAATGTCCGTCCGCCGTTCGCCGTCCGCCGTCCGCCGTATCACGTGTACAGGCTTCATTTTCGGTATAAAAAAATCGTTCTTTCGCACACATGCTCGATTTGGGCCATAGTTGTGTCCCGAAACTTTTCAGCCCGATCGGAATATACCCAGGGGTGTTATGAGTGAAAATGTGTATAAAAATAGGTACTTTTTGTGTTTTAGTAACATAGAAGTAAAATGAGCTTTTGAGGTACCTATCGTTTTTCGTGTTTTTGGGGACGAGAAGACCGAATATGAAGTCTATTTTGACCAAAGAATAGAAAATTGAGGTTCTACCAGATGTTCAGCTCCCGAAATTGATTTTTTATCAGTCAAAAACCTGGGAAATCGTTTGAAATCACCATCAATTTGTATAATAACACTGGAAAAAGTGTCAACAGGTGGATCAAGACGATTAAATGGTACTATCAATGATCAGAGATAATTTATTAAAAAAAAAAAAAAAGGAGCGTACTTTATTCGAGTTTTGGGGGCCAAAATTGGTGGAAACCACCAGAGATAGCTATTTCAATTATTTTATATGAAAGAAACAATAAATAAACAGCCAACATCTCTGTAGGTAGGTATGTCCAATGGAATAATAAACCCATGTGACAAGGACTTTGCAGCGTTTTTCTAGTATTATTCCACAATTCGATGGTGATTTCAGACGATTTCCCAGGTTTTTGACTCATAAAAAATCAATTTTGGGAGCTGAACATCTGGTACAACCTCAATTTTCCACTCCTTGGTCAAAATTGACATCATATTCGATCTTTTCGTCCCAAAAACATGGAAAACGATACCTCAAAAGCTCATTTTACTAACATGTTAGTAAAACACAAAAAGTACCTATTTTGATACACATTTTCACTCATAACCCCCCTGGATATATTCCGATCGGGCTGAAAAGTTTCTGGACACAACTAGGGCCCAAATGGAGCATGTGTGCGAAAGAACGATTTTTGTAGACCGAAAATGAAGCCTGTACACGTGATACGGCGTACGGCGGACGGACATTGCATTTTTGGAATCTACAGACCTTGAAACGGAAAAGAAAAAATTTTGAGGGGATGTTATAAAAATTTTTTGCTGAGCGAATACATACGTGTATTATTCACAGAATAATAAACCAAAAGAGCGTACCTAATTTGTGTTTTGGGGGCCAAAATTGGTGGAAACCATCAGAAATAGCTATTTGAATTATTTTACATGAAATTAACAATAAATAAACAGCCAACATTTCTGTAGGTATGTCCAATAGAATAATAAACCCATGTGACAAGGACTTTGCAGTGTTTTGAAATCTACGCACCTTGAAACGGAAAAGAAAAAATTTTGAGGGGGTGTAATAAAAATTTTTTGCTGAGCGAATTAATTATTCACAGAATAATAAACCAAAAAGTTGTGGGTGGATGGGTGGGGGTGTTCAAAAATTTTTTTGCTGAGCGAATACATATAGGTGTATTAATTCACAGAATAACAAACCAAAATGGCGCTCTGGGCAAATGGTTCGTTTGGAAAACTGGCCCTGAGATGACAGTTATGACCCCCACCACCACCATTACCGCACAACACTACGGAAAATCGTGGTGGGGGAAGAGGATTCTCCGAACGGCTCGGTAGCACTTGGCGCCCATTCACACGGAAAGGTCGAACAGCAAACAAAGGGGGAACCGAAGAAACTCGTCCCGTGCTGACACCTGTCGGCAACCTCCTCTACTAACCGGTTGACTTCCCTCCCCCGCCATTAATGTTGTGTGTTGCGTCACCACCCATGAGAGCTCGCCGCAGTTCACTTTTCGCGGGTCCCCTGATGCTGGTAACTCCAGTCGGGCAGAAACGTGGGAGCACCCGACGCTGCCCTGCGGATGATCCTGAACCCTCTGAGGGCTCGGAAGCTCGTCGTTTAGCTCATCCCTTGTACTTGTACCTATCGACAAAATAGGTCAAGGCCAATGTGGAGTACAAGTGTTAAGAGTGAGAGGAAAGATGCGGCATAACTTCCGTTCTATCTCGGCAAGGGAATGATGAATTTTCAATCTGAAAACTTGCTTGGGTTTCACTTAGTCAATAGAATACGGCTGTATGAAAATAATTTTTTTTTGTCGAAAGTCTTTTGGATTAGATTAGGATTAATTATTATCAGTTGAAACCGATTTTGGTTTATTATTTTCAATAATGAACCATTGGAATCGAGCATGAAAAAAAAAAATTCTTACCCCCCCTCAAAATTTGATGGTTTACGTTTCAAGGTATGTAGAATCCAAAACTGCAATAAAAATATTTCTGTCTGTCCGCCGTACGCCGTACGCCGTACGGGCCACTTTTCTTAGTTACCATGAAAAAAAATTGATGAAATTCGGGTTATAGGTTCCGTTCGGGGTCTAGTTGGTCCTCGAAGCTCGACGTTACTGTCAGTCATCTCTAAGGGGTTCAAAATAGGGGTTGACATTTTCAAAACGCCTATACCATTTTTTTACGTAAATATTTTTACGGTTTTAAATAATTCTTGAACTTGCGAGTTTTTTAAGACCATCCGGAGCATCGTACGTCCAGCCGTTCGTTCACAGTAAGGCCCCGAAGTTTGCACCGACAGGCATTTTCGACTCCAGTGTGAATGAAATTGTATACAATTCAAACCAAATCTCGTAACCAGAGACGCGCCCACAATAGGAATTTGTGAATACGGCCAATCATTGGTAGGGATCACCTGATTATATTGGCGGAGTATGAAGTCGAGTTGGTTGTTCTGTGATATTATTTAATTTGAAAAATGATGGCTCTTTTGGAGTATGTTGGTAGGTAGTGAAACTTGAACAAACGTTGAAGTATTATTGATGGGTAAATTATTACTACGGTAAATCATTACTCAACGGTAAATTATTACACAACGGTTCATTATACCATCTACGTAGAAGGGGCTGGAGTTTGTTGGTAGGTACTTTTGCAACTTTTTTCACTCCTCATCAACAATTTCTTTTCAGAACTTCATTATGTGTGTTTCTTTTTGTTAGGTACTGTTTGTCATCGGCAGAATTATTTTAGCAACATTTAACTCGTGATTTAGGTAGGTACCTAGTAACGAGTACGGGGTTAGGTACTAACCTACGGAGGGTCTGCGATCTACATAATTATGCATAGAATAGTACATATTATATTATATAGACGGGTTATCTATACATAGAGCTGTGATCTGTAACAGAAGGGTATTCTATACAAAATAATAAACCGTTGTGCAGGGATTTGCAGCGTTTTTGGTTTATTATTTTCAATAATGAACCATTGGAATCAAGCATGAAGAAAAAAAAATTCTTACCCCCCTTCAAAATTTGATGGTTTACGTTTCAAGGTATGTAGAATCCAAAACTGCAATAAAAATATTTCTGTCTGTCCGCCGTACGCCGTACGCCGTACGGGCCACTTTTCTTAGGTTACCATGAAACAAAATTGATGAAATTCGGGTTATAGGTTTCGTTCGGGGTCTAGTTGGTCCTCGAAGCTCGAAGTTACTGTCAGTCATCTCTAAGGGGTTCAAAATAGGGGTTGGATTTTCAAAACGCCTATACCCTTTTTTACGTGAATATTTTTACGGTTTTAAATAGTTCAAACTTGCGAGTTTTTTAAGACCACCCGGAGCACCGTACGTCCACCCGTTCGTTCACAGTAAGGCCCCGAAGCTTGCACCGACAGGCATTTTCGACTCCAGTGTGAATGAAATTGTATACAACAGACTGAAATCTCGTCACCAGGGACGCGCCGATTTTATTGGTGGGGTACCTAAGAGGTCGAGTTGGTTGTTCTGTGATTTCATTTGAAAAATTCCGTAGAAGTGGAACCTATACAGGTAAATTATTACACAACGGTTTAGGGAAGTACCTAGTAACGAGTACGGGGTTAGGTACTAACCTACGGAGGTCCGCGATCTACATAATATGTGTAGAATAGTACATATGTTATATAGAAGGGTTATCTATACGGAGACCTGTGATCTGTAACAGAAGGGTATTCTGTACAAAATAATAAACCGTTGTGCAGGGATTTGCAGCGTTTTTTTTTTTTTTTTTTTTAACAAGTTCCATATTAGACTAAAGCCACCTTTCAACTCCATTATTAACCAGCTTGCTAATAATGTTGCCATAACAACGAATATTAGACCATGTGTTCATTTTACTATGAAATATATCATTCATTCATCATTCTCTTCTCTGGCGTTCATCGAGGTTATACTAGGTATGTCTAGTAGTTAGTAGGTAGAGCTTAATACATAACATGTGTGGCGAAGAGGATGGGCCGAAGATAAAGCAATCATTCAAGACACTGGGCGATGAGAAGTACGATAGCGACTTACTGTCATTAGCAGCTCGAGTAAGTCGATTTAAATTCATCGCTTATGACAGGTCTGAGGAATGGCGTTATTACATCCGCCGATTTGATTTGGAATTATCTGTTGCTGGACTTGGCTCAAACGTTCTAGACGATGACGAGAGATAACGACAACTGCAGACGAAATTTATTATTGAAATGGATAGGACCCGAATAGTACAGACTGGCTGTAGACCATTTCGAGCCAGAATCCGTCGACGGAAAATCATGTGATGAACTCAGGAATTTTTCGGATCCTATTTTAAGCCTATAGCTAGTTAATCATCTGCTAGATTAACATTTTGTCGATGCCATCGACAAAATGGTCAACCCATAGTGGAGTATGTTGCACAGCTGCGTACGCTCGCTGTTCCCTGTTTATTTGGGAATACACTAGATGAGAGAGACTTCGAGACCAATTCTTGCTAGGTCTTGAGGATCCTACAATACTTGAACAATTTATTCGGCATCACCCCGATGTAAAAACTCGTTTAGTTGACGTGGTTAGCACGGCATCTGTCGAGGAATCTGCTAGAACACAGCACCACTACATATCCGAAACGCAAACACACATGCGTGGGGAAAGAAGAAATAAGGAGGTGTGGGAGAATGAGGTGGTACGGATCGTTCCCGTGGTCTTGTCTGCCACCGGGGTGATACCCAAGAAACTACATGAAAGCTTGAGAATCCTTGGGTTGCACGGTGGACTTTACGAGGACATGCAGAAGGCCGCGCTGATTGATTCGTGTAGCCTGGTGAGGTAGTTTTTGGGGAGGCTATATGCCCGACCACTGAGCCCTCCACAATGCACTTGCGGGCGGGAATAGGCCTTTTGGCCCCCACTCGCGTCACCCCGTGGCACTTTTTACCCCCTTCCCCCCCCCCCCCCCCCCACGGATGAAGACCAACATAATAATAATAATAATATTAATAATACCGAAAACGAATTATTAAGGACCCAAAGGTTCAGAGTGATGTGTGCAGGTTATGTGGACGATCCCCAGAGACAATCCACCTCATCATTTCTGCATGTCCAGCTCTAGCCCAAAGACAGTACCTGGAACGGTACGACACTGTAGCAAGCATTCTACATCAGGAGCTCGCAAAACGCCTGGAACTCGAGCCTACGACTGCGCCTTATTATAGCTACGAGCCACCTGCTGTATTAGAAAATCCGGGAAGCAGACTTTACTGGAACAGAACAGTCCTGACAGACAGGAGAGTTGCCCTCAACCGACCGGACATAATTTGGCACCATAAGTCCACCAAACGTGTGTACCTGATCGATACAGCTGTGCCAGATACCCACAACCTCCGAACGACGCACAACGAGAAGGTCAGCAAGTATCGGGACCTGGCAGCTGAAATCAGGACTCAGCGGCAGGACGTAGACAGCTTAAAAAATTGTCCCAGTAGTCTGGAGAGAGCACCACTGGTCCCTGGGCTTGGAGAGAGCCCGGAAAAGTTGGGACTGGAAAAGAACGTACAAAGAAAAATGCAAAAAGCTGTTTTACTCAGCACATGCCGTATCGTTCGCCTTGCACTTGGAGAAGAATCACACCTCAACTGACAAAATAATTTTCTCATTGATTTTGGTTTATTATTTTCAAAACCAATGGAATCGAGCATGAAAAAAAAAAATTCTAACCCCCCTCAAACATTGATGGTTTACGTTTCAAGGTATGTAGAATCCGAAAATGCAATAAAAAAATTTCTGTCTGTCCGCCGTACGCCGTACAGGCCACTTTTCTTAATTACCATGAACACAAATTGATGAACTTCGGGTTATAGGTTCCGTTCGGGGTCCAGTTCGTGCTCGAAGCTCGGCGTTACTGTCAGTCATCTCTAAGGGGTTGAAAGTAGGGGTTGAAATTTTCAGAACGCCGTAGCTCGAAAACTTTCGATAGAAGGGTATGGTTTTTTTACGTTAATAAATTTGTCGTGAGCTAAACAATTTTTTGAGACCACCCGGAGCACTGTACGACCAGCCGTTCGTTTGCACCAAAAAACTTCATCAACATGATCGTGAATCAAACGTTATAAATCCGGCCCAGATATCATCACTAGGGAGCACTTGATTATAATCAAGGATGGCTGTATGAAGTCGAGTTGGTTGTTCTGCGATATTATTTCATTTGGTAAGTGGATATTCTATTGGATATTATTGGTAGGTACTTCTGAAACTTGAACAAACGTTGAAGTATTATTGATGGGTAAATTATTACACAATGGTAAATTATTACACAACGGTAGATTATTACACAACGGTTCATCTACCAAGAAGGGGCTGGATTTTGTTGATAGGTACTTTTGCAACTTGAACAACCGTTGAAGTATTATTGATGGGCGAGTTATTACACAACGATTCATTATACTTGACCACGAGGGTAAGTATTGACCACTGAAAACAGTGATCTACGCAGAAGGGGCATCTATTTCACTCCACATCAACAATTTTCCTTCAGAACTTCATTATTTGCGTTTCTATTTGCCATTTTAGTTACTGCTTGTCATCGACAGAATTATTTTAGCAGCATTTAACTCGTTATTTACGTAGGTACATGGTAAAGAGTTTTTCAACAGCAGGGCGAATGAATTGTATACACTTAGCCCAAATGCCATCACCAGGGACGCGCTAACAATCGGGAATTGGCAATTGGCCCGAGATAAAATAATAATTACTAGGGATCACCTGATTATATTCACAGAGTATGAAGTCGAGTTGGTTGTTCTGCGATATTATTTCATTAGGAAAATGATGGCTCTTTTGGAGTTTGTTGGTAGGTAGTGAAACTTGAACAAACGTTGAAGTATTATTGATGGGTAAATTATTACACAGTGGTATATTGTTACACAACGGTAGATTAGTACACAACGGTAAATTATTACACAACGGTCCATTATACCATCTACGTAGAAGGGGCTGGAGTTTGTTGGTAGGTACGTTTGCAACTTTTTTCAATCCACATCAACAATGTCACTTCAGAACTTCATTATTTGCGTTTCTTTTTGCCATTTTAGGTACTGTTTGTCATCTACAGAATTATTTTAGCAACATTTAACTCGTGAACGAGTACGGGGTTAGGTACTAACCTACGGAGGTTCTGCGATCTACATAATATGCGTAGAATAGTACGTAATATGCGTAGAATAGTACATATTATATAATACAAAGGGTCATCGATACGGAGAGCTGTGATCTGTAACAGAAGGGTATTCTGTGCTAAATAATAAACCGTTTTGCAGAGATTTGCAGCGTTTCTTAGTTTAATTTAAGAAATATCTCGATTTAAAAAAGTCTGCTCCCTTCCCGTGGCCGCGAGCATTCCCTTGAAACCGAAAAAACGAAGGTAATAAAAAAAAAGAATAATAATAATAACAATAGGAAATAATAATAATAAATAATAATAATACAATAAATAATAGTAAATAATAAATTATAAATTATAAATAATAAATAAAATTTATTTATTTTAATTATTTAATAATAATAATAATACGTACCTACCTATTTGCGCTCAGGACAAAGAAGTTCCACCCCGTCCACAACATAACTGATTCGAAATGACTGATTTATAAAAGAAAAGGTTTAAACAAAAAATAATAATTGGTACCTACCTATTTACAGAGATATTCGCGTTGGAGAGGGGTAATAACTACATTTTGCCCCGGCGCACGGAAGTGGCAGAAGGATTTATTTGAAAGAGACCGAGAAACTGAGAACGTCAACACTGGCAAGCGAATCAAAGTCGTTTTTGTTGATATAGCAGGAAACCCACCAGCTAATACTGATCTATTAGTATTCGATGGATTTATTTTCCATTATCAGTTACTCAGGAAATTACATGTTCAACATTTCGAATCACCAGTCCAACCGCCTATTAAACGATTCCATCAAGATCACGCCCTGTAGATAATACTACGGAAAATAATCACGTCATATGCAATAAGGTCAGTGTACAAAAGTCGATTAGATAGCAGATGAAAGTAGAGGCCTACGTAATACGCACGTTGTGCCAAAGTGCTGGAATGGGAAGGGACAGAAAGCGGTGTGTTCGTACACCTACGTATTGACGTACCTACAGAATTACGAATCCATGTTGTAGTGCTTTCAAGGCTTCGTAAGCGGTCACATGCCGGGAAGGGTCTGACGCTCTCTTGTCCAGTTACTTGTGGGAAAACTGCAGCCAGAAGGACTGACCGATAAGATTAGAAAGGAAAATATGTGTCCCTACCCTCCGCTCTACTAACCTTCGGTTCTTCCTTCGAAGGCCCCACTTTACACGTTCCAAACTGTCATTAGTGAAGAAACACCGTCTATGCTTGCTAGCTCCACACCATCAAGGTAAGAATAATTGTATTAAACTTAGAAATTCACTTGTTATACAATATTTAGATTGATACGGGCATTCGCACTCGTGTAGACAGTAGTTTAGTATAGTACAGCATCTTACTGCAGTAAGAAGGTATATTACCACAACGGAGACGATACGGTAACAGAAATCCCTTCACCCCACTTACCATAAAAATGCTACTGTTACTGTTTAATTGCGTTTTTGATGGAATATCCAAACATTCTCTCCGTGTTTCGCCCAGTTTCCTGCAGTATAATAATTATAGGTTATTATTACTGGCGTTCCGTGATAGAGCTACATTCCAATACCGGGTAAAGTTGAGCCACATGTGGAAAAGTCTCAAATCCAAATATACCTACTCCGAATACCAACTGACGAGCACCTATTTAGAAATACACGACAGAATTTGCCTGAAATATTTCTCGGAAAATGTTGGTGAATGAGGTTTTAATCATAATTATTCCGAGCCTAGCGATGTAATTCATTAATTAATTAGGAAAGTTAGGTGGTATTCCTCCGTAGGAATTACACCAAAGAAGTACTCTACAACGTTGTCGATCTATGTAAATAAGAGGTATAGTACCTACCTACTAACAATATATTAAATAAAGGACTTTCCGTGCACATCATGATACAAATATATAATTAGGGTGTCTACAATTAAGCTCTGGAAAATTTCAGGGATCGATTCTACGACTAATTTCAAACAAAAAGTTTCCCAGAAAAACGGAGATAGGTATTGAAAAAATATTCTATTTCCACTAATACACGAAAAAACGCAAAAACACTGTTATACCGGTTTCAGTGGTCAAACCATCGTCAGTAACAAACAATAACTTTTGTTATTGTTTGTTAGTGACGGGGAAACCTATTTCAAAGAAAAACGGAGTTAGTGAAAAAATACCCTATTTCCACTAATACGCGAAAAAACGCGAAAAACGCTGTTATGCCGGTTTCGGTGATCAAACCAAAAACCAAAAAAAAACTCTATTTTCTCGAAAAACAACAGGTCATTGGTGTTTTTTCTCATTATTTTCCACTAATTTGATCATTGAGAAAATGCAAAATTGCTAGCTTCGAATATTTTTGGCTTTCAAACTGTTCACCTATTTATTAGGCATTCCGTGATTTAGTTTTGATGAAATTTTCCACACCTAAGCAATTTAGCCTGCGCATCTGCCAATAATAGGTAAAGTGAAGTCGTACGAAAAATCGGGGGTCAATTAGCCGATTCTGACAGTGTAATCGAATATGAAATGCCTCCAAGGAGTTACCCAACTATCAATTTTCGCCTAAAAAGTGATAATTAGCCGAAAAATTGGTTTGTTATTGGTTTATTATTTTCCCATGTTCCCTGTCCATTCGAATCGAGCATGGAAAAAAAAAATTTAACCCCCCCTCAAAATTTGATGGTTTACGTTTCAAGAAATGTAGAATCCGAAAATGCTATAAAAAAAGTTCTGTCTGTCCACCGTACACCATACTTCGCATTTTTCTTAGTTACCATGAACCAAAATTAATGAAATTTAGTTTGTAGGCCCCCGTCTGGGGTCTAGTTAGTCTTCGAAGCTCGGCGTTACTGTCAGTCATCTCTAAGGGATGAAAAACACGGGTTGAAATTTTCAGAACGCCGTAGCTCGAAAACTTTCGATAAAGGGGTACGGTTTTGGTTTATTATTCTGTGAATAATACACCTATGTATTCGGTCAGCAAAAAATTTTTATAACACCCCCTCAAAATTTTTTCTTTTCCGTTTCAAGGTGCGTAGGTTCCAAAAATGCGATGTCCGTCCGCCGTTCGCCATATCACGTGTACAGGCTTCATTTTTGGTCCAAAAAAATCGTTCTTTCGCACACATGCTCCATTTGGGCCCTAGTTGTGCCCCGAAACTTTTCAGCCCGATCGGAATATACCCAGGGGTGTTATGAGTAAAAATGTGTGTAAAAATAGGTACCTACTTTTTGCGTTTTAGCAACATGTTGGTAACATGAGCTTTTAAGGTATCGTTTTTCATGTTTTTGGGGACGAGAAGACCGAATATGAAGTCGATTTTGACCAAAGAGTAGAAAATTGAGGTTCTACCAGATGTTCAGCTCCCGAAATTGATTTTTTGTGAGTCAAAAACCTGTAAAACTGTCTGAAATCACCATCAATGTGTATAATAACACTAGAAAAAGTGTAAACAGGTGAATCAAGACCATTAAATGGCACTACCAATGATCAAAGATAATTTGAAAAAAAAGGGAAAAAATGCGTACCTATTTCATGTTTTGGGGGCCAAAATTGGTGGAAATCATCAGAAATAGCTATTTCAATAATTATTCCACATGAGAGAAACAATAAATTTAACAGCCAACAATTCTGTAGAACTCCAATAGAATAATAAACCCATGTGACAAGGACTTTGCAGCGTTTTTGGTTTATTATTCTGTGAATAATACACCTATGTATTCGCTCAGCAAAAAATTTTTATAACACCCCCTCAAACTTTTTTCTTTTACGTTTCAAGGTGCATAGATTCCAAAAATGCAATGTCCGTCCGCCGTACGCCGTCCGCCGTCCGCCGTATCACGTGTACAGGCTTCATTTTCGGTATAAAAAAATCGTTCTTTCGCACACATGCTTCATTTGGGCCCTAGTTGTGTCCCGAAACTTTTCAGCCCGATCGGAATATACCCAGGGGTGTTATGAGTGAAAATGTGTGTAAAAATAGGTACTTTTTACGTTTTAGCAACATATTGGTAACATGAGCTTCTGAGATATCGTTTTCTATGTTTTTGGGGACGAGAAGACCGAATATGAAGTCGATTTTGACCAAAGAGTGGAAAATTGAGTTCTACCAAGTGTTCAGCTCCCAGAATTGATTTTTTATGAGTGAAAAACCTGGGAAATCGTCTGAAATCACCATCAGTTTGTATAATAACACTGGAAAAAGTGTCAAGACGTGCTTCAGGACGATTAAATGGCACTACCAATGATCAAAGATAGTTAAAAAAAAAGAAAAAAAAGAGCGTACCTACCTAATTTGTGTTTTGGGGGCCAAAATTAATGGAAACCATCAGAAGTAGCTATTTCGATTATTACGCATGAAAGAAACAATTAATGAACAGCCAACCTTTCTGTAGGTATGTCCAATAGAATAATAAACCCATGTGACAAGGACTTTGCAGCGTTTTTAAAATTAAATTGACCTTGAACTGAGGAATTTTTTTAGACCACCCGGAGCATTGTACGACCAGCCGATCGTTTACACAGATTCCATCAACATGATTGTGAACGAAACGGTATAAATCCAGCCCAGATATCATTGCTAGGGAGCACCTGATTATAATCATGGATGGCTATTTGAAGTCGAGTTGGTTGTTCTTTGATATCATTTCATTTCAAAAATGGTGGATCTTTTGGAATTTGATGACGGGTACTTTCGCAGCTTGAACAAACGTTGAAGTATTACCTATTGGGTAAATTATTACGCAACGGTAAATTATTACACAACGGGAAATTATTACACAACGGTAAATTATTACACAAGTTTATTATACTATCTACGCAGAAGGGGCATCTATACAGGTAAATTATTACACAACGGTTATGCTTCATGAATAACTACAAATAATTAGGTAATAATTGAATTATTGAATCACGCACATTTGTATGAAACTTTAATTCCCGGGCCGGCTCCAGTACTCCATTTAGGGCTTTCGTGGGTGGCTGGAGGGTATTGACCACAGAAAACAGTGATCTTCGCAGAAGCGGCATCTATACAGGTAAATAGTAGACCATTGCGTAATAATTTGCAGCGTTTTTCATCATAGAAATGGGTTAGAACACTTTATTGACCGTGAATGACATCTGAAACTATCTTGGAGATAAGGTATATAATATGTAATGTAATTTCGTAACGATGGGCTTACCAACAAATCAAAAATTGTCTAAAGGTTCGGAAATAAAAGCTGTTGACCTGCGATAACAATCAGTTGCCGTAGCAGATAAGTACACACCAGAGTGCAAGGGCGTTCTCATCTTAGTTTTAGTGGAAGAAATTCTGGGCCCTACTATCTTCCTGAGAAAGGGCCCCAACAACTCTAACCATGGGATCAAATCAGCTTCATCATTATTCGCTGACGTCATTGCATATTATCAAAATCTTGAGTGGGTTGTAAACAGGCAGAAAACCCTAATGGCACTGACTGCAAGTGATAGCGTATAATTTGCGTGTGTATAATGTCGATTACGTAGGTACTAACGCATCGTCATATTAACGACTTGCAGATTCCAATTTCATTCTAGGTAGATCCGCAACGCGAACTGCAGGTGATCATTTCTGAGCAGAGGGAAACGTCATCGTCCTAAAACACCACTCGAATGTCCTCAGAGTACGAAAATGACACTGAACGTGAGATTTCCTTTGCTGACAGACTTTCTGAGCGTAAAAAGAAGCGTTGTGACACTACGTTTGAATCATTGTGACCATTTCATTGATAAATGTTAATGTCATCTCATTTGTATGCTCTTTTCACTGGCAAGTATATTATTATAGAAGTTTGAGCACTCTGTACAGTCTAATGGTGATTATACAGGCAGAATCGGTTATCAGTTCATTTAAAAAAATAGAAATCACAGTTATGTAGTAGTTGATGATCAGTGCAAAGAAAAAACGACAGCTTCAATGGCTCACAGCTTCCTCGTATCGATCATAAACGTATGATAAATTATGAATTCAATACACATCAGGGTGTATTCAAGAATTGTATCTATAAATTGGATGCGGTTTATGCATGAAGCATTAAAACGAAAATTTAATAAATGTACCAAATTTATTGTGATTTCCAGAGTAATGGTTCCGGAGTCATTCCCAAATTAATTGGATTTAAGGGGGTCCTTGTTCATTATTAGGACCCCTGAGTGCAATGGAAATTCCTCCGCGTAGTTTCAAGAATAAATCCCAAAAATTTCATATAAATCGGGCAATAAGTTCGTGAGAAATTGAGTACCACAGAAGTGGGGGAATTTCGCGTTTGCGCATGCTCATTGCTCAGTAGTCATACAAATGATCTGATCGCGTTGAAATTCTCAGGGGACCATCTAGGAGCTATACCCAAACGACCCACCAAATGTGAGCAAAATCGGGTCATTAGTTCGTGTGAAATTGAGTACCGCGGACTTCGAGTGTACGCATGCGCAGTAGCCATCCCAAAGATCTGATCGTTCTGAAATGCATAGCACACTAGAGCCAAACCCGCAAGATCCCTGAAAATGTAAGTAGAAGTGCGCTATTGATTCATGAGAAATTGAGTACCTACCTCCCCCAAACTTGCGCAGTGGCTATTCCAATGATCCGATCGTTCTGAAATTCATATGGGACCATCTGGGGCCCAACACGCATGACCCCTGAAATTTTCAGCAAAATCTGATTTGAACTGAGGATATCATAGGTGTGGCAAGGTTTGCGAACACAGTCGGACAGACACCGAACCACATTTTGTTCACGATGCTCTAAACTCTAAACCCTGAGTGCGAGTGGGAATTTTGATTTTGAAGACAACAAATTTTTTTTCCCTCAAAAGTGAAAACTAAGCCTCCGCAACCTTGGTAGACTCGGAAGCAAAACTCTACCGAAGTGATACATAAATATAACTCGTACAACTTCATCCTATCTATAACCACTGCATATTTTACGATGATAATATATCCTTGGAATTGGGTGAAGTTCATTTTTGGCAGGTCCGGGATAATTCCTGCACATTTCAACCAGTTTTCATAAGTTTATGCGGGCACAACCATCCCCTAACCGCCAGATTATGCAAAAAATGTTGTTCACGAAGTTCTGAAACTCAAAACAGAAATATTGGATTTAGGAGGACAATAATATTTTCCAGCAAGAATTATCTCATCCGCCATTAACACTTGAAACAAAACATGATTGTGAATAGATAGCTGATAGTGTGCCATTTTGGTTTTCTATTTTCAATAGTGAACCTTTGGAATCGAGCATGAAAAAAAATTTAACGCCCCTCAAAATTTTTAGTAGGTGTGTAGAACCAAAAAATGGAATGATGAAATTTCAGTTCGTACTTCACACTTTTCTTAGTTACCAGGAACCAAAAAATGAAATCTGGTTTGTAGATCCCATTTGGCATCTAGCTGATTCGCGAAGCTCGGCGTTACTGTTTGTCATCTCTAAGGAGTGAAAAATAGGCGTTCAAATTTTCAGAAAGGGCGTACTTTCAATAGAAGAGTTTTTTCACGTTTTAGCGAATTTTCAAAGAAAATGAAGCTATTGCAATGGCTTCGAAATTTAAATAATATAAATTTTTGGAAATTTTCTTCATAGAAATCCGTTTCAGACCATTCTAAAACGATTCCTGAAATTTAACACTTTTTTATATGTATATATATATATATTTATTTATATATGTGTCACTCCAGACGATAACTCTCGATAGAATTGAGATAAACAGCTCAAATTTGCACAAAACATCTATCTTGGCAATCGAAAGGCTAAGTTCGAAGATGGGCGAAATTGGCCTACTCTAAGGAGGGTTTTGGCGCATTTAAAGTGCGCAAAAATTACCCAAAAATCCCCAAAATGTTATTTTCCAACAAGTGACCCCTCATTTTAAAGGTTTTTGCACGCTGAACACGATGGTGGAATCGGATTTTAGATATCTTGATCCGTTCTCAAATTAGAGCATTTAAAGTGCGCAAAAATTACCTAAAAATCCCCAAAATGTTATTTTCTAACAAGTGACCCCTCATTTTAAAGGTTTTTGCACGCTGAACACGATGGTGGAATCGGATTTTAGATATCTTGATCCGTTCTCAAATTAGAGCATTTAAAGTGCGCAAAAATTACCCAAAAATCCCCAAAATGTTATTTTCCAACAAGTGACCCCTCATTTTAAAGGTTTTTGCACGCTGAACACGATGGTGGAATCGGATTTTAGATATCTTGATCCGTTCTCAAATTAGAGCATTTAAAGTGCGCAAAAATTACCCAAAAATCCCCAAAATGTTATTTTCTAACAAGTGACCCCTCATTTTAAAGGTTTTTGCACGCTGAACACGATAGTGAAATCGGATTTTAGATATCTAAATCCGTTCTTAAATTAGAGCATTTAAAGTGCGCAAAAATTACCCAAAACTAGGATAATCTTTAAACTCTTACCCCCACCCCCTTAGAGTGGTCAGATTGAAAAATGTGAGAAGTATTAATTGAAGACGAGAGTTCGAAGCAAAAAAGGGGGAGGCAAACGATTAGTACAACTCCTTGAATTTACCCACAGCGATCAAATAAATAAGCACTTAGTACAATTACGTAATAAACAAACGGTAGGATCAGGATGGACAAAACGTACAAATTAAAATAAATACGAAGAGAATATACATAGAAAACCAAATTTTAGACCGAAGTTTTCCTTTATTCAAAACCATAGCCATTAATTCGAATATTTCTTTGAAAATTCGCTCATTAAGTCATGCTGCATGACTGATTTTTTTAAATTGATCTTGAACCAAAGAATTTTTTGAGACCACCCGGAGCACTGTACGTCCAGCCGTGCGTGTGCAACGAAAAGTTTCGTCAACATGATCAAGAATGAAACGGTATAAATCCGACCCATTATATCCTTGCTAGGAACACCTGATTATAATCACGGATAGCTTGTTCTGTGATATTATTTCATTTGAAAAATGATGGATCCTTTGGATTTTTTTTTTTTTTTTTTTTTTCAACAAAGACACTTTATTGTTAGAAGAAACATAAAAGTTTTGCGCGAAACAGATATAGCAGGATTAAAAATCCCCTAATTCACGTGGCTCATGTAGGGAGGCGTAGTCCACTGACTACCCCCGACCAGTTTATTGTCAGTCACCTAAGAGAGAATCTTGAAGACGGCGTTTTTTCAGGTGTCGGTTTGGTTGAATTTTGTTGCTAAGTACTTTTGCAACTTGAACAAACCTTATGCTTTATAAATTAAAATTAAGATAATTAATAATAATTAATTAAAGATTAATGATTGAATTATTTAATCCCGCGCATCTTTATGAAACTGTAATTCCCGGGCGGCTCCAGTACTCGATTTAGGGCTTTCATGGTGGGAGCACGAGGGCAGGTATTGACCGCAGAAGGGGCATCTATACAGCTAAATAATAAATCGTTGCGTAATAATTTGCAGCGTTTTGTTCGGTGCAGTGGCCATGGAACAATAATAAAATCGCGTAACCTCAAAGCAGCGAAATAATATATGAATAACATAACACTAATGGATTAACAATATTATATATGAATATTATTGCGCAAATTGATGAATTTACATAAATATATTCATATATATTGATACTATTGAGATGCGTATGTTTAGTGATGAATTATTAATGCTGGTTTATTCGTGTTAACTTATGATGCTCAGTTATCTGGTTTCCATGCTGATTCAATACTCTCTCCCACAGTAAAATGTCGTTTCTCTGTCGGGAGTCGAACCAGGGCGCCAGAGGTTTGGGAATATTGCATGAACTAACGCCACCGACCACTAGGGACGCAAAATTATAACAATATTGCGAAAATATGAGAAGCAATAATGACGAGCATGCCTTTGTAATCAACAGATGAATTTCGCAACACGGATCGTTTTCTTCACTATTCTAACGGCTGCTGCCTCCAAACCGGAGAACAAAACTTGCCCATCCTACGACGGATCACACTACCTCTCAGTTCCTGAGGAGATCATCGAGCACAAACATTCTGTGGTAAACTAAATATATGTGCTATACTTCCACGTATAAATACGAAGCCCTCATATGTTTTGTCGAGCAGTGGCTCTGAGAAAATATGGAAAGAGTTCCATTCATGGAGCACGACCATTTGAGCGAATTTTTGGAGTACCATTCTATATTTAGGATATAACTGTACCAGTTATAAGCAATTTCTTACCCACCACAACTCTAACTCATTTTTGATCAATTATGTTGGACGATTTTTTTTTTTGTAAATTGAAGTAGTCGTCTGTTTGGAGTCCCCATTCTATAATACCATTTTTTGTGATTTTATGTATGTCGTGAATGGTAAGTCGGGGTCAGCACTGTGGTGAATGGTTTGGGTGCCCGGGACATTCGAGGGTGTGATGGACACCGGTTATACCCGAAGGCTTCACCAGGCAGGTTACACCACTCTACAGGCTTCACCATGCAGGTTAACACCACTCTACGAGATATTTTGTGAAGGTTCCACTACGCCATAAAGGCCTCACCAGGCAGGTTCCACCACTCTATAAGGTCTTTTTGAGGGAAGGAAGGTAGGGAGAGACAGATAAGTCATATGTGTAGAATGAAGAAATTTGGTCAGGAGCACGGGTTATATAGGGCCTGTTCCACCCTCCTCCTGCTGTGAACGTACCCCCTCTCACGTAGACCCCTTCCTTCTACTTGGTTTATTGAGTGTAATCTAATACAGGTCTGAGTTGTATAGGTGGGTACCATGACAATAATACATACCGATTTTTAGTAATTTTTACCAAATACCTATCATTTTTGTAAATTGAAGTAGCAGTTTTCTGTTTCGAGTCTCCGTTATATAATACAACTTTTTGAGATTATAATATTATATTGTGTGTATCAGTTTTTGGTAATTTGTACCAAATATCCATTAACAATTTTTAAGCCCAAAAACTTACCATTGAAATCTATTAAACTGGTCCTGTGTGGAATAGAACTCATGTAGAGGATAACATTTCATTTTGTTCGGGAGAGGTACTATAATTCATAAAAATTACCAAAAACACTTTAAGAATCACCTGATTTCATGTTACGAGTATATAGCTCAAGAGCAGCACATTTTTCATTTGAGTTCTATCATACAGAAAGCAGTTTTGTTGAGTGTAACTGTCTTTTCATTCTCAAAATTAAAATCAATTTAGCAAATTTTGGTGAGATTTAGAATGATAATTTGGCTTACTACTGAGGCACTGGGTATAGAGAAGGTTCAAAGAACCTTCAAAGAAGTTTATATACCTACTCTTACTTGAGAAAATTAGATCTGAGGAACCAACGATTCCACTGAAACAGGAAACCCTACCAACCCCTATCTACCCTACAATAGATTATACCTGTAGTGATATTGTACAAGAACGCTGCACTCAATAGTTATCTCCATAAGCTCTCCAGCTATCACCAGTCAAAGCAGGAAGAAGAAGAAGAATTAATCACCAGTTTTATCAATATCTTTTGTTTTCAGTGCGGGAAACTATTTTCCACGAGCGCCTGCTGCTCAGAAGCAACAATAAAGCAAATCGAATATAAGGAAAGTCCAATTTTCAAAGTCCATAAAGTTATAGTTGGACCTACTTCTAAAAGATGTGAGACCGCGTTGATGCAATACGCCTGTTTGTATGAATGTTCTCCGGAATTGGGCAGGCTGAAGAATTTGACCGTAAGTACCTACCTTTTACATAATGGATACAATAAACTAATAAAAAATAAATACCTAGAATTATAATGTCATTATTTTATCATTAAATAAACCTCCAATTATGACGCCCCAAACCCCGTCGAGGTGCAACGCTATTTCCACCTTTATATTTTGACTATACTGGATGGCCCATCCAAGGCGCATCACCCCACTGTTCGTCTTATTCAGAGCCTGATTAGGAAATTGTATGGCGGGCTCAGAATGTGCCAAATTGGCTCTAACTTCGTTCTTTCAAATAGGGACAACTAAGTTTTATTTCTGATTCGGGTTCCACGCAAAACCTCATGAATAATTAGACCTCTCAGCCGATTTTTACGCCCTTCCGAAATACGCTAAACATGGCAAAAAATTCACATAAAAAGGAAATTGGAACAACTAGGAACTAGGAAGTTGTTCATTTTCAATTTTATGATGTTTTATTTTCGAGGCATCAAAGAAATTCTACTAGTTTACCCATCGGCTAATACTAATAATGGGCCAGAATTGTCGTAGGTAGATGAAAATAACAACACAGTTCACCGTTCAATTCAGCATAAGAAAACAGTTTGCTGAAAGTCATGTGTCACAAATGATGTTGATGAACCATTTTTGGTTTATTATTTTCAATAATGAACCTTTGGAATCGAGCATGAAAAAAAATTTAACCCCCCCAGAATATTTGATGGTTTCCGTTTCAAGGTATGTAGAACCCGAAAATGCAATGAAAAAACGCCGTACGCCCTATGCAGTACTTCGCACTTTTCTTAGTTACCACGAACCTAAATTGACGATATTCCATTTATGGGTCCCATTTGGGGTCTAGATGGTCCTCGAAGCTCGGCGTTAATGTCAGTCTCCCTAAGGGGTGAAAAATAGAGGATGAAATCTCCAGGACGCTGTTATCTCGAATCTGTTTACGTTTTTAAATAGTTCTCGAACTTGGGAGTTTTCTGAGACCACCCGGAGCATTGTACATCCAGCCATTCGTTCACATAAGGCCGAGAACTTTGCACCGACAGGCTTCTGCAACAGGAGGGTGAATCAAATTGTATTCATTCAGCCCAGATATCATCGCTAGGGACGCGGCAGCAATTTAGAATTGGCCCGAGATAATTATGGCTAGGGAGAACCTGATTATAATCACGGATGGCTGTATGAAGTCGAGTTGGTTGTTCTGTGATATTATTTCATTTGAAAAATGATGGCTCTTCCGGATTTTGTTGATAGGTACTTTTGTAACTTTAACAAACGTTGATGTATTATTGGGGAATTTATTAAAAAACAGTAAATTATTACACAACGGCAAATTATTAAACACATAACGATTTATTATACTCGTACTACACACGCAGAAGGGGCATCTATAAAAGGTAAATTATTACACAACGGTATATTATTTACCTCATGCTCCATGAATAACTACAAATAATCAATTATTGAATTATTGATTCCCCCGTATTTGTATGAAACTGTATTTCCCGGGCCGTAACCAGTACTCCATTAATTTAAGGCTTTAGTGGGAGGAGCTCGAGGGTATTGATCACAGAACACCGTGATCTACGCAGAAGGGGCCTCTGTACAGGTAAATAATAATCGGTTGTCTAATAATTTGCAGCGTTTTTGTAATTTGTTGCCATTTTGACGCATTTTGGAAGTGACGTAAATATCGGCTAAGGTATCTATTATTGATAAAGTTCTGCGTAGAATCCGAATCCGTTTATTATTTACCTGTATAGATCCCCCTTCAGGGTGCTGATTGGAGCATTGGAGGATTGGAGGATTGGAGGATTGGAGGATTGGAGGATTGGAGGTCAATACCTACCCTAGAGCTCCCCACTAGAAAGCCCCAAATCGAGTAGGTACTGAAGCCGGCCCGGGAACTACTTACAGTTTCATAAAAATGCGCGGGATTCAATAATTCGATCATTAATAAACTATTTGTTTTATTCATGAAGCATTTAACGTTTATCCAAGTTGCAAAAGTACCTACCTGTCAACAAACTCCAAAGTCGCCATCATTCTTCAAATGAAATATTACCAAAGAACAAGCAATCCAGGATTATAATCAGATGTTCCCTAGCAATAATATCTGGGCCAGATTCTGCCGTATCATTCACGATCATGTTGACGAAGCTTTTTGATGCAAACGAACGGCTAGAAGTAGGTACAATGCTCCGGGTGGTCTCAAAAAAATTCTTTAGTTCAAGATCAATTTAAAAACGTTAAAAAAACACTGCAAATCCCTGCACAACGGTTTATTATTTTGTACAGAATACCCTTCTGTTACAGATCACAGCTCTCTGAATAGATAACCCGTCTATATAATATAGTATGTACTATTCGAAACTGTGATGTAGATCACAGAACCTCCGTAGGTTAGTATCTAACCCCGTACTCGTTACTAGGTACCCACCTAAATCACGAATTAAATGTTGCGAAAATAATTCTGTTGATGACAAACACTACCTAAAATAGCAAAAAGAAACGCAAATAATGAAGTTCTGAAGTGAAATTGCTGATGTGGAGTGAAAAAAGTTGCAAATGTGCCTACCAACAAACTCCAGCCCCGTCTACGTGGATGGTATAATGAACCGTTGTGTAATAATTTACCATTGTGTAATAATTTCCCATCAATAATACTTCAACGTTTCCTGACGTGAGTCGTGAAATAATATCACAGAAAAACCAACTCGCCTTCACACTCTGTGAATATAATCAGGTGATCCCTAGCAATTATTTTATCTCGGGCCAATTCCCGATTTTTAGCGCGTCCCTAGTAATGATATTTGGGCTGAATGTATTTTCACCCTATTCACCCTACTGTTGAAAATGCCTCTCGGTGTAAAATTCTGGGCCGTACTGTGAACGAACGGCTGGATGTACAATGCTCCGGTTGGTCTTAAAAAAACTCCCAAGTTCGAGAACTATTTAAAACCGTGAACAAATTCGAGATAACGGCGTCCAGGAGATTTCAACCCCCTATTTTTTACTCCTTAGGGATGACTGACAGTAACGCCGAGCTTCGAGGACCAACTAGACGGTCCAATGGTTCTATATTAAAAATAATAAACCAAAAATCGACATAACAACGCCATGGAAATATCAACCCCTCTTTTCTTTTTTCCCTTAGAGATGACTGACAGTAACTCCGAGCTTCGCGGACCAACTAAACCCTGAATGGGACCCACAAACCAAATTTAATGAATTTTGGTTCCTGGCTACTAAGGGAAGTGCGAAGTAAAGCGGACGTCGGACAAACAGAAATTTTTTTATTATATTTTTGGATTCTACGCATGAAACGGAAACCATAAAATTTTGAGGGGATTTTAAAACAATTTTGTTCATGCTCCATTCCTAAGGTTCATTATTGAAAATAATAAACCAAAATTGGAGGGGCTCCCATAAATAAACGAAGTTAGTGTCAATCTGTAACATTTGGAGTGCGCAAAAAAAAGCGTTAGGCTAGACTGATAGAGAATTAAAAACGCTGCAAATTATTACAAAAAGGTTTATTATTTACCTGTATAGATGCCCCTTCTGCGTAGATCACTGATTTCTCCGTCAATACCCTCGAATTCTCCTCAGGAAAGCCCTAAATCACGTACTGGAACCGGCCCCGGCATTAAAGTTTCCTACAAATTCGCGGGATTCAATAATTCAATCATTAATTATTTATAGGTATTCATAAGGCAAATAGCAAACCGTTGTGTTATAATTTACCTGCATGGATGTCCCTTCTACGTAGATACTATTATGAACCGTTGTGTAATAATTTACCGTTGCGCAATAATGTACCGTTGTGTAATAATTTGCCCATCAATAATACTTCAACGATTGTTCAATTTGCAAAAATAACTATCAACAATATTCAGCCCCTCCTACTTAGATGGGATAATGAACCGTTGTGCAATAGTTAACCGTTGTGTAATAATTTACCATTGTCTAATAATTTACCTATCAATAATACTTCACCCTCTGTTCACGTTGCAAAAGTAGTACCTATCAACAAAATCCAAAACAGCCTGCATTTTTCAAATGGAATACCTAATCGCGGAACAACCAACTCGACTTCACACAGCCATCCGTGATTATAATCAGGTGCTCCTTAGTGATGATATTTGGGCTGAATGTATACAATTTGATTCACCCTCCTGTTGAAGAAGCCTGTCGGTGCAAACTTGGGGGGCCTTCCTGCGAAGGAAAGGCAGGACGTACAATGCTCCAGGTGGTCTCAAAAAACTCGTAAGTTCAAGAACTATTTAAAACCGTAAAAAGAGTCACGTAAAAAAAAGCTATAAGCGTCATGAAAATTGCAACCCCTAATTTTCACCCCTTAGAGATGACTGACAGCAACGCCGAGCTTTGAGGACCAACACTAGACTCCGAACGGGACCTATAAACCGAATTTCGTCAATTTTGGCTCATGGTAACTAAGAAAAGTGCTAATTACGGACTACGGCGTGCTACGGCTGACGGACAGACATTTTTTTTATCGCATTTTTGGAATCTACAAACCTTGAATCAAACCTTGAATCAAATTTTGAGGGGGGTTAAACAATTTTTTTTCATACTCAATTCCAAAGGTTCATTATTGAAAACAATAAAGCAAAATTAAGGGAAATAAGCCACCATTGTGATGGTGCGCCTTGGACGGCCACGCAAGTAGAAGAGTTGTTTACTGGTATGTATCTCTAAAAAGAAGTGCCATCTAAGTGAATGCGTTGCGGGTTCTCGAATCGTTGGAGGTTTGATGCAGTGAATAACACTCCATATTCTTTCTTTTTTTTTTAACTACAATGAGCCTAATTGAATGATGGAGTATTGGTACCTCACTGCATTAAACTTCTATAACAATTCAAGAATGATGGTGATTGAAGTGATATGACACGATATAATGTCATATCAATCAATATATCAATACACTGTATCAATCAATATCGCAGAATAGATGGGGGGTGTGAATTAAATAAGTGTATACAGGTATTTGATCATGCGAAGAGTATTAGGGTGTCACAAAATGAGGATATGTTAGTGTAAGTACGATATGGAAATATAAATACTTGTGCGTTGTTGAACTAAACGTAAGGCGTTTTGACGTGTCGGAGGGTCGTAATACTCAGTGTAGGTAGTAGGTACCTACTGCTTCGAGAATGCCAGATAATTTAAAGCAAACAATTAGGTACATGTTATGTATTCCCTAAGTGAAGTTGTTTCCCTCTTCAGAATCCTTTGAAAGACGTCCCGATATGCATGAGTTCCTGCGCGTGGTTGTACAGCTCATGCTCATTCGATGTCATATGCACTGAAGACTGGGGAAAGGTTTTCTACGACGCCGATTTCAAGTGCAACATTACGAACAAGTCTATGAATGACTTCATGACCAATAAATTCGAAACGGCGGAGGAGTTCTGCTCTATGGTAATGTTACTTCCACACTACGAGTCCATAGGTTAACTATAACGTTTAATCAATGACAGTTACAGCATTTAAAAACAGAAAATCTCAGTGCAAAATCCTCCTATTTTCCATTGCAAAATGCCCTTCAATGCTGGTTTTCTCCACTCAGATCAATGCGCGAATGTTGGTGAAGCCACTAGTATACCTACCTATGTACAATGGAACATTTTAACCTCCTTACTAGCGATACCGATAGGTAATTAGCTGTGCTAAGGTAGGTAGTTGTGGGGTGATCCTATTGTTTTACATTTTTAGAGGAGACTACCTAAAGCCAACATCATTGGCCATTTCAACCGTAAGTTCGTACTTATGAAGAAATTAATAGGACTGTGAGTGAGCATTTGAAGACTATCATTGAATCAATGATCCACTTAAAATAATAAGGAGAAATAATGAAAATAAATAAACCTAAAATAACGAATGTTCAAGCCGACGACTTATAACATAAATAATATTTAATAGAGATTCAGATCCTTATAAATGTAAACCAAATACTTGAAGAATCCACCATTAAAGGATGCCCTTATGTATAAAGAATTCCTAATATCTAATACGTATCCTATAACTAAGTTTACTGTTAGGTCCTAAATCAATCGCGTATACCCATTAGGAGATGGGGTACCCTAGCCTCTCGGCGCGCCTCAAAACCCCGATGTTTCAAATATATCTTGTGATTACGTTGGTGAACGTTACGATAAATTACCTATAATACACACCATTAGTATTGTTGGACACACCGGTTTATTATTTTCACCTAATTCCCAAATTCTCACCTAATTAGGAAGATTCATTCGGCCGTGAACAACACACTTGGGCCTATCAAAAAATAGTTAGGTTAAAAAAGCGTACCTAATCCAAGATTACTATTGTCGTATTGAGGCGTACCATGTGACTCAGGGTACCGAACCCGCACATTACAATGTAGAAAATGCATAATAATATTCCTGAACTATTCGGCTTTTAAATCGATTCGTGTTGACATTTTAATGAATATTGGTGAATAGTGCGATGCCTACCCAAGAGAACCAACGCAGATTGATCACCATTTCACTCCCATTGGCAACTACAACCACCTTCATACCTTACTAGACAAATATATATATTTTTTCCTAATATATATAACGCTGGATTTGACCTCTTGGATAGACCCTGTAGACTTCACATGATTATTAACAGAAGGTGCAGAGCTAATCGCTGGTCAGGCACATGCAGGCTTTTCAAAGCTTGTATTGGTGCCCTCCCGAGACGAGAACCAGAGACGCCGCGAACTTTTATCCCAAATGAGGATATAAAGATCGGACGCTCTAGCCCGCTAGGACAGCCCCCTCTCAGAAATGCATTTTATTGTCTACCCAGTTCAAATGAATATTTCATGATTTATTTTCCAGATGAGGGAAACTGGTATCGCCAAAATGACAACTAACGATGAAGAATGTTTTAGTTTGAAAACTGGGCGGTTCGTCGAGAGAAAACCACAAACCGACTCGATGGCGTACAACATATTTGCCTACATGGGATTGACTGTTATTGGCATTCTGATATGTTTGGCGATATTCTACGCTGGCAATTATGTCATGCGAACGCATCGAATAGTGCGGAGTATTTGAAATATCGCGTTCGATACTTGACTGATTACATTAACTAAACGAAACTGTAAGTTTGAAGTAATTTTCTCACTGATGTTGCGATAAGTCATGATTCGGACCACAGACAATCCACCACTGCTATCAAAAATTAAACGTGGATATTATAAAAATAGCATTAGGTACAAAACAATCTGAGTTCTTCTCAAGACATAGCCTCTTCAATGACTGAGACAAGCGGGAGCCAATGGAAAACATCTTCGAGTTTGAAATGAATGCTGACAACCATCCGTCTGTCACAATTACACAACACCGATGGTAATTGGAGGTTTTTTGGCTTATCAATTTGATTTTTTAGGAAGGTATTTGATAAGATAATTATGCAATTTGGGAAAATAAACGTGTAAATTCAAGTATTAAACTGTTGGTTTGAACGTTAGCAAATAGGTCCCACCAGTATTACGCCTCCGATGTTATACAATAGTAATTCAAGAGCAGTAATTTACAATACTGTATTCAACCTAACTGGATATAGCTTCCGCGCCCGAAAAGGTTGGTTTTTCAATAAATTTTTAAACAAACTTAGAGTTGCACATTTATTTTATAATCTGACCAAGTTATGATTGCAAAAACTGCAGAAATTCGAATCAATCTGTGGTAGATAAAAAATGTTTGATCTTATTCCTGGCTTAGGTAATCCAACTTAAGATGGGGAACACTGTGAAAAAAAATTGTAATAAATTAATGATAAAATACGTAACGTTGCAAAATTGTTCCAAGTTAATTCCCCCATTCTGTTTAGGTAAGTTTTTAGTAAACATCACCTTTGAATTTTGAAATATCCCTAGCTGTACGACGGAGGAGAGGAGCTGAAATATGAGGGTAAGTGCTATTTCATCACCACATGGTTCATAATCATCGATAATCGACTAATATATCCAGGTCTGCGCATCTACAGATATTCATTATAAAATTTCGATTAGTGCCTGCCGTGGTATCCTCCCAGAACCACAACCCTTGTATGTAGAAATAAGATCTCGCCAAATAAACCTAGAAGTGGGGACAGAAGACGCCAGAGAGCCGAGGGCCAGCCTGGAGGTCCCCACCATCCTCTACTAGCTAGAGGATGGAGGGAGACGGCTCCCAAGCCTATAAAAACTCGCCTCCTGCATCTTTTTCCTCATTCTACGCTCTCCTCTAGTCGCTGACTACTCTCTCTCCTCCTTACCTCGTCTCTCTCTCCTAACCCAAAAGAATCCGTGAATGGTGGTGGTACGCCCATAACCAACGGACACACTTCCTAAAAGATCTCGGGCATGGTGGTGGTCCACCCATAACCAAACCGAGCACACATCCAAAAAGATCCTGGGAATGGTGGTGGTCCGCCCATAACCAAACCAGGCAATGCTCCTAAAAGAATCCGCGCATGGTGGTGGTCTGCCCATAACCAAACCGGGCACATCCTCCCTCACGCCGCTCGTGATGAATGCGCTAATTTCAAATTCATCACAGTGCCGATTATAAAATGTAAAGTGTAGTTGGGAGATAGTCCTTTTAATAGTTGATGACTTCCCTGCCGAGTTCGTGGCCACCCGCAGGCCCTAAGATTTTTCAATGAACTGGGCACCGAATATCATGGATGTCTACGAATAAGTGCCTACCATAAAATGTTACGGGTTAACCATGAACAAAGCTCTTTTAGACCATCAGTATGAGATGCAGTAAAAAAGAGTATCGAATAACAGCCGGATAACCACTAAGGTTAATTTATTGAACAATGTGACGGTATTTCAGAATGCCGTTCATTATAATGGGCGGACACTTCTCGTCTTTTTGCACATGCTGCTGTATGGGGACAATGAGTTTGGGCCAACTGAAAGTGAAATGTTGTTGTAGGGTCGATGTCTTTGGGCCAAAGGGCAGCGATGCGTTTAGGCCAGTTATCTTCTTTGCGGTTGGAATACCTGAATACCTAACTTGACATACAAAGTTTGATACCTGAGATACGTAGCCTTTTTCTGCCTTGAATCGCCATTCCACAACATATTTAGTCATTCAATTTATTGCGACTTTGACAATTTTTACCCATTTTTTAAGGTGACAAACAAACTTACTTTGGATGCATTATCAAAGGGACAGGAATCTTATGACTTACCTCGACGCCGTGTGTGAGAGGTGGTATAATTTCGACTTCCACGACCACTAATTATACGGGACATGACGGCGAATAATTTTATTGAGACAGATTGAGTTAATATAAATTTTCCTTGCGCATTTCGGTTCTTTCCTTCTTTAGCACAAATACATTTGCACCAAATGTAGCCTTTGGCGTTGACCCAAACCCATCCGTTTTCGCACCATTGGCCCAAACTCAGAGTCCCCGGCTGAAGGGGTATCGGCGAACCTGGAAGCATCGCATTATTATAATCCCACCAGTTATTACCTTACCAAGGGAACGTCACCCCACCTTCATTGAGCTCTGGGGGAAGGGGAACTTTGCTGTGAGGGCAGCTGGTTTTACCCCTTCCGCCCATGATCACCTAGCAGATCACGGTTTGGTGGGTATGCGCCGAAATTCACCATGCCCCCTCCACTTATTTGTATGGATATTTCCAGAAGGAAAGTATATTATGTATATCATAATATACATAAACCCTTTTGTGTATAAACATCGTATTGATGGTAAATTATCATTTATCACTATTATTTAATTTCTCTCAAGCCATTCTTTAGGCACTCAGCACCTGGCGATCAATGCCCTATTCTTTACATCACACTTTAATGGACTAATCTCCCAAAATAATTTGTTATTGTTATTGCCAACTCCACCAGTACAGTGTTTGTAGAAGCTAAGTTCCTCGCCAATAAATAGTTTGCAGTAGGTATTTTATTACGATGGATGTTTCCAACCTTGGAGTTTCCAGTTTAATCATCCAGGACACCATAATACTTGCAGTCCTTTCGGTTTATTATTTTCAATAATTAACCATTGGAATCGACCATGAAAATAAGAAAAAAGTTTAACCCCCTTTCAGAATTTGATGGTTTCCTTTTCAAGATATGTAGAATCAAAACAATTGAATAAAAAACGCTGCAAATTATTACACAACGGTTTATTATTTACCTGTATAGATTCTCCTTCTGCGTAGATCACTATTTTCTGTGGTCAATGCCTACTCCCAGGAAAGCCCTGAATCGAGTACTGGAGCCGGCCCGCGAATTATAGTTTCACAAAAATGTGAGAGGTTCAATAATTCAACCATTAGTTATTTGTTGTTATTCATGAAGCATCATAAATAAACCGTTGTGTTATGAATCGGTGTGTAAACCAAAGAAAATAATTTACCTGTATAGATGCCCCTTTTGCGTAGATCGCTGTTTTCTATGGTCAATACCTACCATCGTGGTCCCCCTATGAAAGCCCTAAATCGAGTATTGGAGCCAGCCCGGGAATGACATTTCATAAAAATGCGCGGGATTCAATAATTCCATAATTGATAATTATTTATTGTTATCCATGTTGTTATCCATACCCAACTAGCACAAATAGGTCGGTCGACGTCGGGAAATGGGACCCGTCGTCGAGTGATGACGTCCTGGCGACCTCTCCACGATCAGATCACGACTAATTTGGGGAATGATTTTCCGGTTGTACCGACGTCACCACACGACCTCAGTCAGAAACAGTCGCAAGCTACTAGTGTACAAATCTGTAATAGTATTGTACTACAACATTCCGTAGTACAACCTATATAGGAAGGTTAACTTCTTCTACCTCATTCCGAATTTTCACTCTGACTTTTTGGTATTGATAAAAATGAAGGCAGTCGTTGCCATTCACTGTCTTTGTCAAATGGAATCCATCCGGGCGAAATCTCTATGGTGGTGGATAGGATAATTATGGTAGATACCGGTAAGTATCACTGAAAGATCCCATGAATCAACCACCCGTGTCATAAAACAAACGCCGAGAAAATTTTTACGTAAAATCTTTGATTCTAACTCTCGAATTAGAGCTCTTCGGTTCTGAAACGTTTTAAACATATTTTTCAACTTGGCATCTAAACTGAAAACGGTATGACGGCTTATTATATGGATGGTTTTTACTTTTGAAATAATGTATTTCGTTGTAACCCGTTATGGTTATTACTAATTGTGCACTTAAATCGTATATAAATTGTAAAATTATTCAAATAAACATCATAACCTCAACTTAAACCAAGTGGAATAGGGAAAACCAAAGTGGATTCTATTTTAAAACCAATGGATACGTATGTAACCAATTTGTACACGTGCGGACCTTAAGTCGAAAAATCACACCTCTTGTTAAAATCTGTAGTTTCTGTACATAACATTGTAGTACCACACGCCGTGGCGACTTACAACAGTTTTATTACAGACATCTGACGTCGTGGTGACCTCTTCAGTCCGTACTACAGATATCCGACTTTGTGACGACCTCATTATTCCGTAGGAACTAAAGATATCCGACTTCGTGACGACCTCATAAATTCGTCCTACAGATATCCGGCGTGGTGGTGACCTCAGCATTATATTCTATAGCATATCTGACGTCGTTACGACCTCGTAGTTCCGTACTACATATAGTCGACTTCGCGGCGACCTCATCGTACCTTGAAACGAAAACCATCAAGTTATGAGGGAGGGTTAAACAATTTGTTTTTTCATGCTCGATTCCAAGGATACATTGTTGAAAATAATAAATCAAAATTTCTGTCCGTTCGCCGTACTTCGCACTTTCCTCAGTTACCATGAACCAAAATTAATGAAATTTGGTTTGTAGGTCCCATTTGGGTTCTAGTTGGTCTGTGAAGCTCGGCGTTAATGTCAGTCATCTGTAAGGGATAAAAAGTAAGGGCTGACCTTTCCACGACACCGTCATCTCGAAGTGCTTACGTATTTAAATAGTTCTCAAATTTGGACGTTT
The DNA here is from genome assembly GCA_954871275.1 of Leptopterna dolabrata. Taxonomy (NCBI): domain Eukaryota; kingdom Metazoa; phylum Arthropoda; class Insecta; order Hemiptera; family Miridae; genus Leptopterna; species Leptopterna dolabrata. Next base: position 62,125,942 of record OX940975.1, read on the forward strand.
ATGAGATCACCCGGAGCATTGTAGTAGGTGCTGCCGTTCGTTCACAGTGTGGCCCTGAAGTTTGCACCCGTAGGCTTCGTCAACAGGAGGGTGAATCAGATGGTATACGTTCAGCCCATATTATGTAATTGCTAGGGACGCCCCAACAATATAATCCCCCGAGATTGGGAATTGCTAGCGGGCCCCAATATTTGGTACAATATTTGGGGGGGGGGGGGTTGTCATTGTTTTCAATTGTCCATAATATTCCCAAAGATTGGAGCCCCATAAACGTATTGCTATATTGGCTAGGCCTTGCCAATCTATTTTAATATGGGTGATTGACCCAATGAAGTAGGCAATTAGCTACTCCTTGGGTCACCGGAAATCGACAGGTTGCAATAAATTGGCGTAAGATCGTTGGAAGAAGATGACCCGCAATGGATTTCAATAAGTAAATCTATAAATTTATTCACAAAGTTCCCGTAGGGATTGTTGAAGGGAATAACAGACTTGCCTGTGTGCCTGCTGCGATGTGCGGAGGAGTTTTGTAAATGGCGGAGGTGGTGGAGAGCAAAGTGCTGTGAATTTCAAAACGCTTGTATCATTGTATGACTACTGCGCATCAACAAACACGAAATTTTGATTGGCCTTTAGATTACCTCGGATTTCGCGTTGAGGCGCCGGCTTTTGTTCCCCAGTGGGACGTTTCTTCTGTCCAATTCCCAATCTCGTCCACCATTCCATTGTACGGCTCTGCGGTGGGTTAGAAGGTAGAGGTGAGGTTTTTAGATGGATAGATGAGGTGGTGGCAGCTAGCGTTTAATAGGTTGCCACCTATGGCGAAGCCAGGAAGGTTACCACCACTAAAAACGCTAGAGGATAGGCCCAGACGGCAGGACGGTTATCACCCGACTGGTTTCACCATTCGGAGTTCTTTTAGACGAGAAAGGTAAGGAGGTGTGAGGAGAGAGAAGTCTTGAACTTGAGGTTTGAGAGTATAATGGTGAAGCTCTTCCACCCTCCTCCAGTCCTCTGACGGTCATAAAGAACCTTTGAGGGACTGACGGACGGAGGGAAGAGAGGCCTACCATATTTTTGTCACGCAGACCCACCATTCGTTCGGTTTATTTAGACAATATTAATAGGTACATGGAGTGGTATTACACGACTTTGGGTGTTTCCTGAGGGGAGCACGATGGTAGGTATTGACCAAAGAAAACAGTGATCTACGCAGAAGTGGAATCTATACTGAAAATAATAAACCCTTCTGTAATAATTTGCAGCGTTTTTATTCTCCAAGAGACAGATAAGAGTATTATTTGCTAGCTAACCCTGTTTCAACTTGAACATCTATCTACAAGGTTATCAATATTTCAGAGTTTTCTCAGTTGATCGAAGGTTACTCACCAATTCGACGATTCGTATTTCTGTCTGTTCACAATCATACCTGATATAATGACAAACAAAAAAAGCTGCAAATCCCTGCACAACGGTTTATTATTTTTTACAGAATACCCTTCTGTTACAGATCACAGCTCTCCGTATAGATAATCTGTCTATATTACATAATACGTACGATTCTATACATGTTATGCAGATCGCAGACCCTCCTTAGGTTAGTACATAACCCCATACTCGTTACTAGGTACGTACCTAAATCACGAGTTAAATGTTGCTAACATAATTATTCTGTCGATGACAAACAGTACCTAAAACGGCAAAAAGAAACGCAAATTATGAAGTTCCGGAGGAAAATTGTTGATTTGGAGTGAAATAGATGCCCCTCCTGCGTAGAGCACCGTTTTCTGTGGTCAATACCTACCCTCGCGGTCAAGTATAATGAACCGTTGTGTAATAACTTGCCCATCAATAGTACTTCAACAGTTGTTCAAGTTGCAAAAGTACCGATCAACAAAATCCAGCCCCTTCTTGGTAGATGAAACGTTGTGTAATAATTTACCGTTGTGTAATAATAATTTACCAGTGCGTAATAATTTACCTATCAATAATACTTCAATGTTTGTTCAAGTTTCAGAAGTACCTACCAACAAAATCCAATAGTCCATCACTTATCAAATGAAATAATATCGCAGAACAACCAACTCGACTTCATACAGCCATCCTTTATTATAATCAGGTGCTCCTTAGTGATGAAATCCCGGCCGGATTTATACCGTTTGATTCAGGATCGTGTTGACGAAGCTTTTTGGTGCACACGAACGGCTGGACGTGCAATGCTCCGGGTGGTCTCAAAAAATTGTTTAGCTCAAGACAAATTTAATAACGTTCGAGCTACGGCGTTCTGAAAATGTCAACCCCTATTTTTAACCCCTTAGAGATGACTGATAACAACGCCGAGCTTCGAGGACCAACTAGACCCCGAACGGAACCTATAACCCGAATCATCAATTTCTTTTCATGGTAACTAAGAAAAGTGGTCAGTACGGCGTACGGCGGACAGACAGAAATTTTTTAATTGCATTTTCGGATTGTACATACCTCGGAACGTAAACCATCAAATTTTGAGGGGGGTTAGAATTTTTTTTTGTCATGCTCGATTCTAATGGTTCATTATTGAAAATAATAAACCAAAATCAGACAACAATTAACAAAAATACTTGCGAGATCATAGTGGCACTATAGCATTCATTCAGGCCAGGTACAGAGTACGGACCGATTCTTCCACTCCGACAAGACTGAAACCATAACCCCAACTGTGTAGGACCTACAAAATATTCCGTATCACCTAGGTACCTACAATAATATTCCATTTTTTCTCGATTTTGAAACAAAAATTTCCCGATGTTAAAAATGAATACCTACCTACTACATAAACAAAAGGGATAACAAATAAAATTCGGGAAAATATATCGGTAGAGGATGTACCTATTATCTCTATTTGGATTATTATAATCACTTAGATAGAATCAACTACAGCGCGGAAGATGGTTCAATTGGAAGGGTAGGTAGAATTTGGTCGGTACCTACTAGATTCAGGGATTGTTTACATAAAATGGAAGCATTTTTAATAGTTTTTTATTTATTTGGAGGCAGTCAAGGGGTAGTTGCTGTGTGACAATGATTCGATGTACCTGTACAACCGGTGATCCATCCTATAATGTGCCTTCCAACAGATTCTTTCTATTCTTCGTTCTTTGGTGTTCTGTTCCAACATTTTCCAAATGGTCAATGCATTCGATCTAAGAGAGAAATCTCTAAATCGCTAATGTATGTATGCACCTACTCATAACAATTTCCCTACATGAAAGCTTAGTTTAATACCTTAGTAAGTAATAATAAGACGTGGGAAAAAAGTTTGCTAACAAAATGTTCCTGTTTTACAGCATATAATTATCCGTCCCCTGTACATATTGATCCTTTCTAATTGTGGAAATATAAGTTTTCGAAATTAGTGAGTGGCACTACTTCCAATGGCGGATTGAGGTAGGAAGGTAAGTATCGATAGTGAAAGACCGTGTGTAAATGTTTGCAGTGTGTTGGCAACACCTGTGAGCCCATGTAAGGGCAAATGCTTTTGCCAATTACATTATTATTTGATTGACTGATGGTGAATGATTATTTTTTGAGTGGTTTGATTAATGGAGATTGTAGTGAATGTAAATTTGACGCACATCCACTACGAGCGGGGTCGAGGGGGGATGTGCCCAGTCTGGTTATGGGCGGACCACCACCATGCCCAGGATCTTTTTGGAAGATTTGCTCGGTTTGGTTATGAGCGGATCACCACCATGCCCGAGATCTTTTAGGGTGAATTTGCTTGGTTTGGTCATGAGCGAATCACCACCATGCCCAAGATCTATTAGGTAAGGAGAGAGATGAGGTAAGGAGGAGAGAGAGTAGTCGGCGACTAGAGGAGAGCGTAGAATGGTTAAAAAGGCGAAGGAGGCGAGTTTTTATAGGCGGGAGCCGTCTCCCTCCATCCTCCAGCTAGTGGAGGATGGTGGGGATCACCAGGCTGGCCCTCGGCTCTCCTGCGTCTTCACTTCTAAGTTTATTTGGCGAGATATTATTTTTACATAGTGAAGTTGTGGTTCTGGGAGGATGCCATGACATAGGTCCCCCCCAGATTGAGCAAATATACATATGGGTAAGGCTGAGGGCGCAGAGTGACATGGCTGAAGGCCAATGGCAAACAATGTAGGCTGAGGGCACAGAAGAGTTGGTTAGAAAGGATGTAGCAGTCGTCAGGCGGTTCGAAGCGGGGCGGAGACGGTGATTATTACACAACGGTAAATTATTACACAATGGCTCATCTACCAAGAAGGGGCTGGATTTGTTGATAGGCACTTTTGCAACTTGAACAACCGTAGAAGTATTATTGATGGGAAGTTATCACAAAACAGTTCATTATTCTATCTCCGTAGAAGGGGAACCTATACAGTTCAATTATTACACAACGGTTTAGGAAGGTACGGAGTAACGAGTACGGGGTTAGGTACCAACCTACAGAGGGTCCACGATCTACATAATATGTATAGAATATTACATGTGTTGTATAGAAGAGTTATCTGTACGATGACCTGTGATCTGTAACAGGAGGGTATTCTGTACAAAATAATAAACCGTTGTGCAGGGATTTGCAGCGTTTTTATAGTAGTGTGGCACATGGTGGGCCCAAACAATTTCCTAGCAATCCTTGACCAGGGAGGAAGAAATCTAAAGCTCTTGAATGGTAGGCAAAAACTATTCTCGGAAATGACAGGTATCCAAGCTGCTCGGGCGATAAAGCCCCTCCGAAGGGGATTGGGAAGCCGCCTGCCCCCAGTCACAAGCCACCTTCCTCCCCTACCACCACTGCCCATCACCTTCTGGACAAGAATTTATGGAGGTTTAGTAGTCCAATTTTAAATTTGAAAAATCCATCGTAATCAGGACACATTCCTCTAGGACTTGACCAATTGGGATTTCCGAAAAAATGAGCCAAATTTGAACGCCAGTGAACCAAATGTACAAATTTTGACATTTTTTATCAACAAAACCAATTTGCGGAAATCCTATGCTGGTTCTGAATCCAATGCAATTTACAGACTGAGAATCGATCAGTTATTAACGGAAGGACAGCAAAGAAGCTTAGCTCATTTTGGTGTTGCCACGTGGCGGCGGCTTTTGGAACTAGAAGTCGGGCTATTTCCAGGCCTTGCGTTGAGCGGCGCCATTTGGGCCACTCCCTTGCGGCATCATGATACCAAACTCACGTACGTTGACGGTACAACGAGTGAAATAGCAGTTACTATAAAAATGTCAGGTCTTTTACCCATTCGCAGGGTCGTTCCTCGCGGAACAGACAAATTTAGGGCAGTAAAAGAGGCAGAAACGCCCTCAGTCTGACTGGTGAAAAAAACCTTTGATGTCCACTTCCGTTTTGTAGATCCAATTTTCAAACGACAGCGCTAATGGCGCTTGTTCTGATTATCCCGCGTTTGCAATCACCCCTACTTACCCTGTTTACCAAAATACCAAGCGCGGATCCCGGCAAACTGTTAGCGTGAAAGCCTGTTGGTGAGCGATGGCCCGAGTAATAATCGTGACATCATCTAGAAGTTATTAATAAAGTCGTCTGGAAGGTCTGCCAAATACGTGATGCCCACCAGCCAAGAACCTCTTCACACGCGACCAGCACTTCTGAAAGATCTGATATGCATCTCCGGACGATCAGAAACCTCACTTTGAACCCGTCAAACGTTATCTGAGAGGCTCACGGCTGAAGAGCCGGTTCAAATGATACCGAGACATGAAAGTCTCCCTTCCAACGTCATTTAGACTAATGTCATAATCCCGAGTAGCTAACATAGTGGCGGTTTCTATGAGGAAACAGCTTTTCAACTGATTCAGACAAGAGACACCGAAAGAAAGAAATATATCCTATTAAATACAGATGATTCATGATTAGGCCAGCACTTTTAGGTAGGTACCTACTACATATTTTTCCAGTGAACGAATACAGGAAGAGGTATTCAGGAAATTATATGGTTCTTGTGGTTTTTGTTCTAGATCATAATATTAATTTACTGTTCAAGTTTGGATAACGCTTCTACCGGAAGGAATATTTTACAATACGTTAAATTTTGTTGAAGAAAGGAACAATATAGTTATATGTTTTTACAACATAATATTGTGCATTAATAAAATTGTACAACATAAGTAGGTATCGTGAAGATATGTGAGAAAATTAGGGTAGTGGTACCGTGAGTAATAGAACAGCCCCTGGTGAAACAACACTTGACAAAGAAATGCCTACAATAAGGTTTCTGATGCTCTCTAGCGGTGTTTTTGTGTTGCTTCCTCACTACCAGAAGGTAGAGAAGCCTTGGATTTGTGATTGAGTTTTAACAAAATTCCTCCAAAATGAAAATTCCCACTACCATTTTACGTTTCAGACATCAAGGAACATTTTTGGTTCCGTGTCTGTCTGTGTGTCTGTCTGTCTGGTCAATTCCTTGTAACGCCCATAACTTCCCGAAATAATGGTCGAAATAGGCTGAATTTTGGAGGGTAGGTGCGGAATGTGTCACAGATGGCCCCATACCAAATTATTTGAAAAATTATTGTAATTTCCGTCTGCGCATGCGCAAACGTGAAAGACTTGAAACGCTCATAAATACCTTAAATATCGTTGAAATGAATTCAACTCGGAGGGTCGATCAGGAATAATACTTTGATAGTTGCACATGAGTTTAATTGGAATCGTACTATAGCTTTCGTCTGCGCCTGCGCGAACATGAAAAATGTTGACCGTTTCCTTGTAACGCTTCTAACTACGCGAAAAATAGTCGTAGAGAGCTGCAATTTTGAGGGTATACAAGCGGGTTGGATCGCAGATGGTCCCACATCAAAATCATTGAAATCTTAACGTAACTTTCGTCTGCGCATGCGCAAGCGTCAGATCCTCGTAGCGCCCTTAACTATCCCGCAAATCATCGTAAAGCGGCAAAATTTGGAAGATAGATGGAGGTGAGGTGTTCGACTAATAACTAATTCTATTAGTCCATGTGACTGAGTCGTTAAGTCTGATGCATGGGTATTCAACCTTTACACTGAATGAACCTACCCAACTATCCTATAGGTACGTTCATTTGATTGAAGTGAGGAAGCTATATACTGCCTACTCGAATTGGCAGGCGTTTTTATTTCAAGAAGTCATACAAAAGGGACGCATAGCCGAAGTAAGTAATAAGGTTTCACTTTCATCAAACATGGTTTTAAGGCACTTTTAATAAAAGTAAATTTCTGTTTCGGTTATTTTTGTGTTATAACTCTTTATCAAGGCTTCCTGATGTCAAAAAGCACACGGGGAACTGCTCTTTTTCAACATGTATGTCCATTATCCAGTGTTCAAGCAATGGTTCCTCGAAACGGGGATTCTATATTTTACCGAAAACGTGGTTTTTTCGAATCTGGAACTTCCATGGTAGGTATCTATTCATACAATAAACAATGCTAAAAACGAGTTCGTTCCACTAAATGAACGGGTGACAACAAATAATATTTTTGGTGTGTTTGGGACATGCCGTTGTTGGGCCGTGCCCCAGTAGGTACACGAACAGCTGAAATGCCTGCCAATATTCGTTTTCTCAGTGGTAGGGAAGTAAACTTTGGTGACTAACTTCCTATGAAAAAGGTATTTTGGGTAATGCGAACCTTCTTTACATCAAAACTGTTCGCGCAATAAGACCTTTGATGCCAGAGTGCGGTCAGTAGGAAAGGTACAAGGCCTTCCTACGTAGGTAGGTACTTTCGTTCCTAACCAAGAAAAACGTGGGTACTTATAATAGGTAGGTAGGCATGTACCTAGTACTAATTTCTCAAGATGGGTACTCTTCCAGGTGGCAGGTAAAAGAAAAGAACGCCCTGCAAATGAAGGAGATGGCAAAGACAGCTGGATGCATGGTGTTAGCAGACTTGCATTCGTTTACCGACCTACTTGTATTTGTTTTAAAGTTTCCTACCTCTTAATTTTTTTCAAGATAACTACCTTCCTACCTATTACTTTGATTCATGTCACTTAATTGAAATTTTATAGGTTACGAAAGTAGGAACACTTTTTATCGATTTTTCAACTTTTTTAAATTACATACCTTCTTTCAAATCGTCTGCAGTTATTTACCTACAATAAAAATACCAACATAAGAGGATTGGAAAGATAGAAATCGTTACAATGAATGTCGTCAAGTTACGGATTTAAACTGTTCATTTACTGGTGATTCAGAGTTCGAAGACTCGGTCCAAAGTGTTCATTCACTGGAAAACCACTTTTTTCAGTTTTTATTAATTTAATTTAAGGAATGAGCAACAAGTTGATTTCTTAAAATTTATAAGTGTTCTAGGTGTATAGATTTATGAACGGGAAGAAAAAGAAACAGGCTACATGCAATCTTTTATTGCTCCAAAAACGTATTCAAAAGTCAGAAATTCGCTTAGGTTTTCAATTACTGGTGCCACTACCCTACACCTTATTTTAATTGTGTGACTAGGCACATAATATGAATAAATATTATTCCGAGTTTACACGAAATAAACTTTTGGTGCCTACCTAAAACCTTTTTAGTGACTTCAAAATCCGAGCTGTACAGATAAGTCGTTAATCAAACATACATTTAAATAATTAAAGGACAAGTAATAAATGGCAATTCTATGTTCCCGGACTGAGCACGTGCGTCGGAGGCCCGGCGATCAGGAGAAACGTCGCGCCGTTGGTCCGGAAGTGGGGCGGGCCGGCGGTCGGCCGAGTTCGGGCGCCCGCGGTCCGTGGAAGGGGGTCGGCGCGGCGGCGCTCCGTGGAGGGTGAACGGCGGAGCTCAGTGGAGGGGGGTCGACGTCGGTCCGAGGAGAGGGGGCGCCGACGGTCGGGGAAATCTTCCCGCTGGCGAGGGGTGGGTGCGTTGCGGGGGGGTGCGAATTTCGCCGACGCATGCGGATGCGGCGAGATCGTGGACCGTGTCCGCGAGGCGTAGGAGGGCTTCGTCCGGGCCGTCGAGGTGGCTGGCGAGCGCCATTTGGATAGGGTGGGGGAGCGCACGTAGCCAGAAGGTTGTAGCCAGAAGGTTCGGGCGATGTCGGCGGTCATAATATCACGCAGCTGGTGTCACAGGCGTCGGTAGAGGTGGGAGGGCTTCATGTCGCCGAGGTGCTGTGGTTGCGACAGGGCGGCGACTCTTGCGATTTTCGACGGCTGGTAGAGCGAGATGAGGCGGCCGCGGAGGTCGTCGTACGCAGCGGCGGCGTCGGGGGAGATGTCCGACGTCTGTAGGAGGATGTCGTACGGCAGTAGGGAGATGATGCGAGAGTAGCGGGTTTTCTGGCTGCGGATGCCGGCGGCCGAGAACGCTGCGTCAACCTGGAAAAACCACAGAGCAGGGTCGTGAGAATAGAAGGGTGGTAATGAGAGAGGGAATGACGCAGAGGCGGTCATGACGTCGGCGGCGGCGGCCGCAGCGGATCCGGGCCGTGAGAGGGAGGAGAATGGGTTGGCGACAGTGTTTGTCGCGTCCGACGCCGTGGCGGTGGGGGGCTGCAGTGTGGCCGGACGGAGGAGCGGAGGTGATTGAGCGTCCGGGTCCATGGTCCAGGTATGTCAAACTGAAACTTGAAATTTTCAATTTAAAATATAAAATTCGAAATTCGAAAAAATCGGGAGAGGTGGTGCGGCTGAGCGGAGATGCGAGAGGGTTGTGGTCTCCGGGCGAGTGGGCACTATAAACTGCGAAGTTAAACTGAACTGAATTTGGAATTTGAATTTGACATTTGACTCAATTGACTGAATTTAAAATGTGACTGGACTGGGTTTGACACTTGAAATGGGAAGAAGGAGGAAGGTTGAGTGAACGTCGGGTTCACCACTGTGATGAATTTAAAATTGGCATCACGGTGGTGTGAGGGGAATGCCCAGGCGGTTATGAGCGAATCACCACCGACGTCTGGGATCTTTTTGGTTGAAGGATTTTGCCTAGGCGGTTATGAGCGAATCACCACCGACATCTAGGATCTTTTTGGAAGTTGTGTCCAGGCGGTTATGAGCGGATCACAACCGACATCTGGAATCTTTTTGGGAGGTGTGCCTAGGCGGTTATGGGCTGACCACCACCGTCATCTAGGATCTTTTAAGGAGAGAGAGAGAGACCAAGGTAGGAGGAGAGAGGAGAGAGAGCTGGCTAGAGGAAGTGTCGACTGAAGGAAAAGGCGCAGGATCCGGGGTTTTATAGGAAAATGAGCCCTCCCCTTCCAATCCCCTGTTAGGGGTTGATGGTGGGGCTCCAGGTTGTGTCCCCTGGATCCTGTGGCTTGTCTCCCCACTCGTACCGTTTATTGAGAGCACTTAATATTTGCGGACAATGTTTGGCGAGAACTTAAGTTGTAAGGTGGAGTGGTTCCTGGAGGGACTCACGACAGTGCGTTACACAAGTAGAAAAAAGGTAAGAGACCCAAATGGATCCGTTATAAATCACTTCAATCCGATTTGGTTCACTGACTGAAGGGCGAATACGAATAATATAATGAAGCTGGGAGGGAAACTGGATGTTTGTGAATTCCCACTTGACCCTTCCTCGTTTGGCTAAAGCGCAGCTAAGGGATTTCTTAGATCAGCAAACCTGACGTTTCCCTTCACATTCAATTCACTTGGTTTTGCCTTCCGCAACTTTTTATAATCCAGTCGAATACGATTTATTCAAATCGCCATCCAAAACAGAAGGCTTTTTCTAGTGAAGGAATACCATGTAACAAATCTGTTTTTCTAATATTGCTTATGTATAATGGAAAGTGTCCAAATATGACAGTTTCTCAGCATCCGATTTCTGTATCCTGTCATTCTGTAAATTGCAGTGCTTTACAGTGGTGTTATCTGTCAGTATTCCCAGCAACTACTACCTTGAAGGGACCTCGCATCATCGAGAGCACAACCTGATTATTAAATCTAATTATGGCAAAACTAGTGACTTCGTCATTTTATAGGACTGTGTTATAACGGAAGATTTATCTCAGAAGTGGAGTTGTTTTTAAGAAACTAACTCATGGGTAAACAATCAGCTTTGCACGCAGTTTCATTTCCCGTTCTGTATGATCTACTATTTTCGACTTTATGTCACTGTATTTTATCTCTTCTTCCTTAATGTATGCATGTGCCCAATATGGGGCACAAGAAAATTTCTAATATGAGCTACCTGATAACAAGACCAGCGGCGAAACTGAAGACACAGGCAACGCAAGCACTTGATAGGGGTGGGAACTCGCCCATCATCAACCCCACACCTAAACCTAACGGTCATTACCTGTTAAAATTAAGATCACTATTCCTATTAGTGCAAGAGCGTTGATTAGTGTGATCTTTTTTTTTAATATGATGGATACCTACCTACCCACGCGCGCACGAGCATTACAGCGCGCACACACACACAGGCTTTTTTATTTTTTTCCAGTGCTCGATTCCAAAGGTTCATTATTCAAAATAATAAACCAGTAGGTACCTTGGGTTTTTTTAAATGTTTTAGTAACATGAGCTTGAGGTATCGTTTTCCATGTCTCGTCTTTAGGGCGAGGAGACCAAATATGAAGTTGATTTTTACCAATGAGCGGGGAATTGAGGACAATGTTTCAGCCATAAATTTACCTTAAATTTTGGTATAAAATCGTCGTTCTTCCGCACACAGGCTTTATTTGGGTTCTAGTTGTGCTACAAAGCTCAGCAGCCCGACCGGAATGCACCCAGGGTTGACATGGGTGAAAAATGTGTGTAAAAATAGGTTTTCCGGTTTTTTATAAGGTATCGTTTACCATGTTTTTTAGGGCGAGAAGACCCACGGGAGAGAAGAGCTTCCGGAATTCATTTATTATGAGTCAAAAACCTGGGAAATTGTCTGAAATCACCATAGACTTGTGTAATAACACCAGACGTAACAGGTGAATCAGGACAATTAAACTGCACTATCAATGATCAAAGATTATTTGTCAAAAATAGGAGCCTAATTCGTGTTTTGGGGGTCAAAATTGTCGGAAACCATCAAAAAAAGCTATTCCAACTGTTGCACATGAAAGAAACATTAAATGCGGCCAACATTTCTGTAGGCATGTTCCCATCAGTTCTGAACGTATTTGGGACCTACCCTCCACATGTATCCAATCCCTGAATATCACTGATGATGAACTCGTGGATGCTCAATTAAACTGTTTATTTAAGTATATTTTCATTGATTTTGGAAATGGTTATTTCAATTGGACATAAGTACGGACAACTTGTAGATAAAATCTCCAAATTCATCAATACAGGTTCAGTAACTCCATAAATATAAATTTGAGCTGAAATTTGAGGGTTGATCACTGATCAGATCTCATGAGTACTGCGGATATTAAAATATAAAATTCTCATCTCAACGCATTAGTGAATCAACTTGAATGTAAGAAATGATGAAATCCTCGCATTGAGACACCAACTCGGAATGAGAAGCGATGGTGATTGTACAATGAATTTACCACTTGCCAACTAGGCCGAGCCGAATGGTAGATCACAGGCCGGCGGAAGTCAATTATTTACAGTCTTCTCTACCAAGTAGCGATTACCTGCAAAACCCAGTGAGGCTTCCGTCTGATTTATTTTCTGATCAATCCGATTTCCACCGTTTCCACGCAACTTCGGAGAAAAATAATCCGACGTAAATTGAAGGTTTTCACTACCGCCAGAGCCCTAGTTGATAAGATGAAAGACAAATGGAAAAATGATTAGCCTTGAAGTACGCCACCGTCACGTGACATAACACGAGTATTTCTCAAAAAGAGGTTTTATACAGAACAGAGCTCGACAAAGAGGAGCTTTAAGATGAATTAGTAATACGTTGCTCGCATGTTGTACGAGGGGGTTGACGTATTTAGGACGGATATTCCGATGATTGATGATGAAGAAATTTTTTTCTTTTCGAGCAAAGAACCGTGACAAACGTTCAATGGATATGAGGAGTATGGAATCGAGGGAGGACGTCTACGTCAATATTAGCTGCAGAACTGGTAGCAACGGCTTGCAATGATCGTCTGATTATCAATTAACATGAAGCAACGCTGCAATGTGCTATTATGTGCGCAATAAATTAGAATTTTCATAATTAGACGAAATATCAGGCTGACAAACTTTTAAAATTCTGAACTTCTTAGCTTCAGGGAATGATATTACGTTGTATCACGGAACTGTTTGTACACAGAACGTTGGCTCCGGAAATTTTCTGTCCATCCGCCCTGCGCCGTGCGCCGTACGCCGTACTTCGCACTTTCCTTAGTTACCATGAAACAAAATTATTGAAATTTGGTCCTCTAAGGGGTGAATAATAGAGGTTGAACTTTTCAGAACGCCGTAGCTCAAAAACTTTCAATAAAAGGGTATGGATTTTTTTACGTTTTTATATTGATCTTGAGCTAAAGAATTTTTTGAGTAAACTCGGAGCATTGTGCGATCAGCCGTTTGTTCGTACCAAAGAGCTTCGTCAACATGACCGTGAATCAAACGGTATAAATCCGGCCCAAATAATATCACTGCTAGGAAACGCCTGATTATATTCACGAATGACTGTATGAAGTCGAGTTGGTTGTTCTGAGGTATTATTTCGTTTGAAGAATAATGGCTGTTTTGGATTTTGTTTATAGGTACTTTTGTAACTTGAACAAACGTTATGCTTCATGAACAACAATGAATAATTATGATTGAATTATTGGATCCCGTCCATTTTTATGAAACTGCAAGTCCCGGGCCGTCTCCAGTACTCGATTTAGGTTGGTGCTACACGCTACGCGTGAATCATAACGTGTAGTTTAAAACAAGTTGAAAGAAAATTCCACCGCGTAGTTCCAAGGTAAGTTCCTTAAATTGCATCAAAATCCGGCCAGAGGTTCACGAGAATGTGAGTACCTCAAATGTCACGTCTGAGCATGTGCAGTGGTTATTCCAATGATCCGAGCGTTTTAAAATAAATTAATAGGAGACCATCTTGGAGCTACATCCCAACTACCCACCGAATTTGAGCAAAGGCGGGCGATTTATTATTCGTGAGAAATATAGTATCTCGGATTCGCGTTTGCGGATGCGCAGTGGCCTTACTAATGATCTGGTTGTTCTGTAATTCTTAGGAAATCATCTAAGAGCTACACCCCAATTACCCACCAAATTTGAGCGAAATCATGCGCATAGCCCTTTGAACCATGGTGTTGTTCAAAGTCCTGATGAATGATGTGGAGGAGGACGGGTCAGCACTTTACCTTCTTACTGTCGTTGTGACTTGTGTATTTCTCAAAATCTCCTCGTATTATTTATAAAGTACCGGGCGGAGCGCAGGATCTACCGAGTGACGACAATGGAGACGGGCATTACGATTCACCAAGGATACCGATCCTAAATAGCGTCGGTACGGGACCAAATGGAAGGGAAAAATGAAGAAAAACGGTGGAGGGGTACAGAGAAGACCTAAAAGAGAGAAGAGAGAAGAATGGAACAGAGAAAAACTTTGAAATGGGGGAGTAGGAACAGATAAAAAAGAGAAATGGGCGAGGACAGGGGCAGAAAGCGGTTGTAGGTGGTGCACGTAGAGGCGATACTTTACCCAGCACCTGCACATACGCACCTATTTAATTAGCAAGGGGGTAGAAGTGGCATTAGGGGCCCCGAACCTCCTCGGTCATGGGGGATGTGAATCACGAACGGATCTTTGTTACATCTGTGCCTAATGTGTGTGTAGGTGTGTTCCGGGGGGAGAGGGGGGGGCTCAAATCTTCAGTAGGAATCTTTCGTCTTCCACAGGGCCAACATTTGATTTGTTTTGTTGCGGGGGTTCGAGTGTGCTCTACGGGATTTCGCTGTTTCTCGCCGGAGCTAAAGGAGGAATTCGTTGGCCAGCCTCGAGGTTTTCAACTGACTTGAAAAAAAAAAAAAATGAGGAGGTACTCAATGAAGAGTTCCCATGACTTTTTTTAATATTTTCAAATGAAAGTTTATTCTATTATGAGCATTTTGAGACCAATCGCTCTCTCTTGCGACAGGTTGTTATTGTTCTAGGGATTTTCAAAGTTTGGGCAAATAGTGACGCCACGCTTGGCGAGGGGGGGAGTGGCCAGAGAGGGGGACGCAGTCCTCAAGGTTCCAATCTTTACTGAATTTTCAAAATTTGCAATAATCTTTCTTTTAGCAAGCAATTTGAACAGAAGTTATCAGTCTCAGAGTTATCAGATTTTATTTTTGACGTGGTTGAAGTTCCCTTTCCACCAAATTCCTTCAAATGATGTGAATTATTCGCCTTGAAAAACTATGGATTCGAAAATTTTTGATTTTATAAAAACTCCGAAAATTCACATCAAATCAAACTTTGAAGGCTCAATTTGGGCTCATTAGACGTGAACTTCGATCTCCTTCAACGTTTGTTCGTGGTGTTTTTTGCCTAAAAACCTCAAAAAACTATGAAAAAAATTATGTTTCGCCTAAAAAATGGGTATACTGCATTCGAGGACGTCGAAAAATATGGTAGGCATATTCGGTATCAGCGTGAACTTGCCTATACTTCCAACTATTGCCATCCGATCTGGAGCCACAATACCTGTATTGTATATCCGAGCGACGTGTGCATGTATATAATTTGTGTAAGTGAACGTTTGTGTCATTCCAGGGCCCTTGCTTTCCTTGCTGACCTTGGCAACAAGGAAAAAAAGCAATATTTTACCAAAATGTTTGTAATTCCGAACGAAAGGATGATTTGATGAAGGAACATTTTTGAAAATAAAAAGTGAGAAAAATTTGAGTTTGGTTAAACTTGTAGTCAATTTTTGTTAAACAATTGTATAATACGAATTTTGGTGCATTAAATCAATTGTTGGCGATTTTTACTGATATTTTATTAGTTCCGAAAATCGCCCATCTTTGAACACATCCTTTTGTTTGATATTATGAACATTTTGGCGAATTTTGATTTTTTTTTCCTCGAAGCCAAGATCATAACACTGGATTTTTTTTAAATATCTAAAAAAACTACCTAAAAAACTATCTAAAAAAATTACCTTTATAGGTTACTTACTTTTTTTTTTTTTGTAAAAATCAATGATGGATTCAAAATGCTTCGGAACAGAAATGAACTGGAGGTTTCAAAGATGCATGTCATAAAATATTGAACATATTGGGCTGAAAGGGTCAAATCCGAATTTATGGTAGTCATTTTGAAGTTATAAAAGATAACATCATAACAATAATATTCATGACACATACACAGGACTCAACGTTGTATGAGGGATAGGAAATCAATTACTCTGTGTTGTAATTAAGACTTAACTACCCGGCGAGAGTATTTACACCGCACCTTGACAGAAGTCGTTGAGGAAATAATGACGTCCTCCTCTGGCACCCGCCTCGAGGCGAGGCGAACAGCCCTCGCGGGTTACTGCCCCGTCAAACGGCGGTGGTTTAGATTTATTTGACAACCACCGAGGAAACTCCAAGGGCGAGGGAGGACGTGTTGACGTACTGAAGTCGAAGACAATGGCGGGCGCTAATGAGGAGTTGTCGGGAGGAAAACGTTGAGATGGGGCAGAAACCTGGCGAGGAGGGAGGCCCACCAGTAATGTATGGCCCTCCTCGGTATTGTTATGGGACCGCCTCTTCCTTGTCCCCCAAGACTGATTGTCACTCTAAAACCCAGGGCAACAACTAGGCCATACGCCCTTGTTTGAGTCTCCTTTCATCTAGTCAACGACCCCGTTTTCCGACTTGGCGCTAATGAGATCTCACTCCCAGCAAGACTCGAGGAACCAGAAATCCGCTGTAGGGAGGCGGGCGGGGAAATGAGGAACCCAGTCGCCCTTTCATTCTTCTCTCAGGCGAACCTGGCTCATAAAATCCGTAAGAGCTCTCTCGCCTCCAGAGCCTAATCATCAAAAGAGTCTGACAAAGTGATGTAGCACAGAGCTCGCGCTGTCCAGCAGGTGCCTTTACGCCTTAGTAAGCCTACGACAATTAAGACATTCCGATCTACTTCATGAAAATTTTCAGAAAAAAATATAATAAAAACAACAAATGAACAAATTAGAAAAATTAAATGAAGCTATTGCGAAATCCATCGGCATTGGTTTTTTGCAGCTATTGCAATAGGTCCGCAATTTAAAAATGTTTCAGCTGAAATGTTTCAGATTAAGATCAGCAGAGCATTGTAAATCCATCCATATATTCTTATCGAATTTACTTATACTTGCACCTAGTTATTTCCCGTAGGAAGCGAGTAGAAGAGAATTTCAAACTGTAAGGCCGTCCGCACGTGAGTCGATTTTAATCTTCTCGATTTTGGTGTCCGACTCCTAGGCGTCTGCTCGCGAGGCGAACTCAAACGAGGGAAGCGACGTTTGTCCGCACACGGGCCGATTTTAATCACCTCGATTCTGGTTTCAGAGTTTAGTCAGCACCCGTCTCCCAACCTCAGAGGTGCCCCATAGTTACGACTGCCGATAGTAGCCCGACACGATATACAGTTCCAGTGATGAGGAGGATACTGCTGTTTTTTCAGTACCTGTGGGGGAAGAGAAGAGTGCAGAGAGCATGGGTGCTCCGACACTTGGAAGGAAATTTCCACAACCGTTTATTTTTTGGTGGGTTAGTTCTTAAGGGCGTTTCGGTTCCCTTTTCTAATGCAATGTTTACCTTTCGGTTTATGAAACGGGAAGGATCGGTAGGCAAGAAGTAGTTGCCGAAACTATGCGACCTCAAAAGTCGGCGCACATGAAGAAATCTTACCTCTTCATTCGGACAAACAAAGGCAACGTCATTCCCAGGCGTGTGCGCCAAGTCAGCACTACGCCTCACCGCGGCAGGGCTATTGAACTATTCGAAAAAGAAAATCGAGGCTGTCTTCTCTCGATGAGTACTCGACACGTACGGATGTCTCCGCGATGAACACACAAGGAAAACGCACAAGGAAAACTGTGGCGTAGTAAGAAATTTGTGCAGCTGCATGGAAATAGAAAGGCTGAATACAATAAAATACCTAGGAGTGCACGTGGATCAGTATCTCAAGTGGAAGGATCATGTAGCTGAATTAGCCCATTGTGTCCCGGTGATGCCGTACGGCACAGAAAATTCAGGTTCGTTCATGCATTGGCAGCTCATTATTCTCGCAACTAATCGAGCCGATTCATGTTTTATCGTGTTCCTGGGATGTTTATCATTGCTTGAGAAAAGGGGACCCTTCTCTCAGTGTAATTCCAGCATTCAGACGAGCCATCAATCATGGACCAGTATTTTGATGTCGACCAACTCCAAGCTTTACTGGCTAAGTACCTTACTCCCTTCACTTATTTCATTATTCCTGTTTCATCGAACAACTGGCATGTGTGGGCATTGATATATATCATTTTGTCAATATTTCATTCATTTCTGGTGTGCGTGAATGATCACTTCGTAAATTTGTGCCATATGGCATCACCGGGACTCACAGGGCACGGGTTTTTTCAGGCCCGGTCTCTCCGTCCAGGATGCTCTAGAACTACTCAGGGAAGATGATATCGGTGACCAACGGCCTGAGATGGTGTATATGGTGCCTCCTTCACCTACTGTGATGACTGATGAAGAATCAGGAGACGAAGAAGAAGATGGTGACATCAGTCATCTCCCAGGGAGACAACTTCTTGCACCAGCAGAAGTAGTTTTGAACAGTGAACTCCGGACGCATGGGGACTTGGAGGAGGAAGTTCCCGAGGTTCTTTCGGGACCATTCAATAGTGCCGGATCTTCTTGTCCAGGTAATAATACTCCTATCACATTCAACTCGTGTGATGCAGTTTGCAATGAATGGATACGCAAGAGGCTCGCAAAAGGGAAGCCGAATCCTGTTTTCATTGAAGGCGATTTCGAAGCGAAAAAAAATCGTATTTTCCCTCCCTCCGAACCATCATGCCCACCTGATTCTCCTACAGAGATGTTCGAAAGGTTTTTCGCCGACGAAATTTTCGAATATATTACTGCACAAACAAATGAATATGCCATTTTTCGTAACTTCGATTCACCACATATCACAAAGGAAGAAATCAAATGTTTTTTTGGTTTGATGATTTTCAGTGGGTACGCACCTGTTCCCTCAATGCGTCTATATTGGGATTCCCTAGATGATTTAAAAAGTGACCTGGTGTCTAATGCAATGAGGCGAAACAGAATGTATACAATTAAAAAGTTTATTCATTTTGCTGATAATGGGAAACTTGATCCTCATGACAAAATTTGGAAACTGCGCCCTTTGATGAACAAAATAAGAGATAAGTGCATTGAAAACCTGGTACCCACTGAGTATATGAACTATGATGAGAGCATGGTCAAGTTTTTTGGGAGGCACCACATGAAACAGTTTTTGCCTGGAAAACCTATCCGTTTCGGTTACAAGATGTGGTGCCTCAATTGTAGCGATGGATATTTGGTCAACTTTGATCTGTACCAAGGTCTTGATCCGAAAATTCCTGATCAATACAACCAACTTTTTGGAAAGTGCTCAGCTCCATTTGTCTTTATGCTAAATCAGCTCCCACCCAGAGTTCAGAAACTGCCGATTGATTTCTTTTTTGACAATCTCTTCAGTGGGCCAAACCTGTTCAGGTATTTGAAAGAACGGGGTTATTCCGCTACTGGCACAATTCGCGAAAATCGCATTCCAAAGAGTCGTAAGACTAGCAAAAAGAGACGAGGAAATCAAGGAGCTAAGCAAAATTCTAGATCCCTACCTGAAAAGAAACCTTTTGGCAAGGAGCCGAGAGGCACATATGTGTCCGTTTTGGAAAAAAGAGATGGACTCATTTTTATTCGTTGGCGGGACAATGGGGTTGTGACGATTGCGTCAACAGATTTTGGAGTGCAACCAATAACTCATATTTCAAGATATTCAAGAGAAAGGAAGAGAAATATAAAATGCCCCCGCCCGTCTGCAATAGCTGTTTACAACAAGGGAATGGGGGGAACAGATCAAATGGATGCGAATATTGGAGCATACAGGATTGCCATGAGATCAAAAAAATTTTACTGGCCTATTTTTACGTGGCTCGTGGATGCAGCAGTGCAGAACGCATGGCTTGCTTACCGTAAAACCAATTCCATCAGCCAATTGAATTTCCGCCGTCACATCGCCACTCAGTATCTTACGACGTATGCCACCCCCAAAAGTCGCCCTGGGCCAACTGCCTCTCTCGCCTCCCGGGTCAACTTGGGTGTGCGTTATGACAGAATTGACCATTATGCCTCCAGGACTCCAAAAAACAAGAGGATGAGGTGTGCATTGGAGATGTGCGTCTCTCAGACGCGCATGATGTGCCAAAAATGCAACGTGGGATTATGTTTGGATTGTTTTGTGATTTACCATACTGAGTAACTCGTCTGAATTACTAAATGAGTCGTTTGTGATTACTTATACAATGTTCCCTTTTGATATATAATAAAGTTTATTTGCGTTTACGAAGAGTGTAACTGCCTTTCAGACTTCCCCAAAACCCCGTACCGTATGAGTCCCGGTGATGCCATATGGCACACCAACAAAACTGGAGGTATCGAAACATGTAGAAAGCCTAGATTATTTTCAATATTTTTCCCTAAATATAGAGAGTATGTAGACAAGATTTACGAGGTTTCACGTGAAAATTCGAGAAAAAAAAGTTCTGGGACATAATGGGTCAGTGAATAAAATCAGGAAATCCATGCACTACTTTCTGATGCTACGAAGATGGCTAACGAAAGAAAACCTTAAAATGGTGTATTATGCTCATGTATATAGCATTTTAACTTATGGTATCATTGTCTGGGGAGGTACATATGCGTCAACCACTAATAGTATAAACATAGCAATGAATACAGTTTTGAGAATTACAACTAATTCCCATAAACGTACTTCAACTAGTTACCTATACAAGCACTTCGGTGTTCTCACTCCCAGAATGGCTTGTATTCACAGAACTGTTTTATATGTGCATATACACCTGCATTTATTTACTAAGCAAGCGGTTATTAGAACGACGCAAACAAATGCCAACTATGTCCTCCAGATACCACATGCACATAATGATTTCTACATTCGACAATTTCCATGGAAAGCTCCAGCCCTATTTGAACAGTTACCGCTCCTAACCAAGACTTCAACATCAACAGGAAAATTTAAAAAAACTAGTTCTAGAATATTTTGAGCTTAAAAATAACGAAAGTGTTGTTATAAATAAGTTTAAATTAGGATAAAAATACAAATCCGCCTTTGTAGCATTAAGTGTATTTACTAACTACTTAGGAATAACCTGTAAATACTGTTGGTTCAATGCAACTCATTCTCCAAACACTTCAGGTGTGTTTTTGGCAATGAAACTGCTGGTACATACATACGCAGTAATTGATAGTGGTGGAAGAGACGAGCCTGGACGGGTCATTGACCTTAGGCTCATAAACCAACATAAGTTTAGATCTTGTATTATGTATACAGGGTGTCACCCTTTCGGGCGCACCACCGGCCAGGGTTCGATTCTACTACTAATTTGCGACTTTTTTTGTCCTATAACATATATTTTTTAATTCACGCTAAATACCACTTTTTTCACTTTTAAGATTTTTTTCGCATTTTCGACCTTGTTCGCTAAAACTGTCATAACTCCCTTAATTGATGAAGTAAATTCAAATTTGATTATACCATTGGAAAGAGCGTTAAATTTCCTATCTCCCTGACGCCTTTTTAGACAATTTTTAAAAAAATGAACGGGTGAAAAATAAGCCGAAAGTGAAAAATTGGTAAAATTTCGAAAATGTTCACTTTCTTCAAAGCTTGTCTCTCGAAACGTCCTGAACGGAAATTTTTATGCTGCAAGCCTAAAAGTTGCATCTGAATCCGAGCTTTCCAACGGTGTAGTCAATGTTTTTTTAAAACCACTTCTTTGGTAAGAAAATGACGTTTTTAAGGCAGAAAACGTTAATTTGCGGGTGAAAATCAGCGTTTTCCACCAGAAGTGCTTTCCAACTTAACAAATTCGTTTGACACGGAATTTTACGTATTTTTTGACGCTGAATCGAATGGTGACACTTTCACATCTCCTCGACAAACAAATAGCGCTTTTCAAGCCCTTTCTGGGTTAAACAGGGTACAACAACTGAGTCCTCGAATCATTTGATTTCTTGAGTATGTTTATTGTTAAAGATGTTCAAAATGTCCCCCGTTTTGTATGAGGCATTCACGGGCTCGTCGTCTAACGGTGTCAACCACCGCTCGCAGCTCGTTGGTGTTCCTTCGGATGTCCTCACTGCAGTGGTAGATCTTATCGAGAAGATCCTCTCGTGTATCCGGACGTTCTTGATAAACTACCGATTTTAAGGTTCCCCATAGATAAAAATCGAGTGGCGTCAAGTCGGGGCTTCTGGGTGGCCATGCGACAGGTCCACGGAGTCCGATCCACCTGCACCAATCGCATTGCAATAATTAAATGCATTCAAAATAGTCAAACGGAATCACGAAGATCTAGGAGGGGTTGAATGAGACTCATGTAATGTCGATCTTTGTTTTCCAGTATTTGTAAGCCGACCTGTTGGTGAACCCGTAAACCAACAACATATCTGCATACTCCTGGTTTGAAAAAGATGCCATGGTTTTCAAGCGCAGAGTAAGAAGCAACTGCCTACCTGCACGTCAACGGTTGAACGTTCCAACAATCACAAATGATATTTGTACCCTTGTTATCTACTTGTGTACTTGTTATCTATCGAAAAGAGAAACCTTTCCGGAGATGATCGGGACGATATTTTCGAGACAGCGGGCAAAAATTAGGTAGATATAAACAAATTGGGAGGAGTGCGAGTCATTAATAATCCAGACCTCCCTCAATGAAAATTTTGGTTAAAACGAACAACGAAATTGACCCCTTCGCCCAAAGGAAAGGGCTTGAAAAGCGCTATTTGTTTGTCGAGGAGATGTGAAAGTGTCACCATTCGATTCAGCGTCAAAAAATACGTAAAATTCCGTGTCAAACGAATTTGTTAAGTTGGAAAGCACTTCTGGTGGAAAACGCTGATTTTCACCCGCAAATTAACGTTTTCTGCCTTAAAAACGTCATTTTCTTACCAAAGAAGTGGTTTAAAAAAAACCAGTCATGCAGCATGACTTAATGAGCGAATTTTCAAAGAAATATTCGAATTAATGGCTATGGTTTTGAATAAAGGAAAACTTCGGTCTAAAATTTGGTTTTCTATGTACATTCTCTTCGTATTTATTTTAATTTGTACGTTTTGTCCATCCTGATTCTACCGTTTGTTTATTTTCAATCTGACCACTCTAAGGGGGTTGGGGGGGGGGGGGGGGGGGGTAAGAGTTTAAAGATTATCCTAGTTTTGGGTAATTTTTGCGCACTTTAAATGCTCTAATTTAAGAACGGATTTAGATATCTAAAATCCGATTTCACCATCGTGTTCAGCGTGCAAAAACCTTTAAAATGAGGGGTCACTTGTTAGAAAATAACATTTTGGGGATTTTTGGGTAATTTTTGCGCACTTTAAATGCTCTAATTTGAGAACGGATCAAGATATCTAAAATCCGATTCCACCATCGTGTTCAGCGTGCAAAAACCTTTAAAATGAGGGGTCACTTGTTGGAAAATAACATTTTGGGGATTTTTGGGTAATTTTTGCGCACTTTAAATGCGCCAAAACCCTCCTTAGAGTAGGCCAATTTCGCCCATCTTCGAACTTAGCCTTTCGATTGCCAAGATAGATTGTTTGTGCAAATTTGAGCTGTTTATCTCAATTCTATCGAGAGTTATCGTCTGGAGTGACACATATATATATATATATATACATATAAAAAAGTGTTGAATTTCAGGAATCGTTTTAGAATGGTCTGAAACGGATTTCTATGAAGAAAATTTCCAAAAATTTATATTAGTTAAATTTCGAAGCCATTGCAATAGCTTCATTTTCTTTGAAAATTCGCTAAAAACATTGACTACACCGTTGGAAAGCTCGGATTCAGATGCAACTTTTAGGCTTGCAGCATAAAAATTTCCGTTCAGGACGTTTCGAGAGACAAGCTTTGAAGAAAGTGAACATTTTCGAAATTTTACCAATTTTTCACTTTCGGCTTATTTTTCACCCGTTCATTTTTTTAAAAATTGTCTAAAAAGGCGTCAGGGAGATAGGAAATTTAACGCTCTTTTCAATGGTATAATCAAATTTGAATTTACTTCATCAATTAAGGGAGTTATGACAGTTTTAGCGAACAAGGTCGAAAATGCGAAAAAAATCTTAAAAGTGAAAAAAGTGGTATTTAGCGTGAATTAAAAAATATATGTTATAGGACAAAAAAAGTCGCAAGTTAGTAGTAGAATCGAACCCTGGCCGGTGGTGCGCCCGAAAGGGTGACACCCTGTATAGACTCTCTAAAAATCATTATATTTGTTGTATAAAATATTTGCTGAATAAAAAAATTGAATTGAATTGAATTGATGAGCCCCTGCGCAAGTTTTATGAACTATTGGTGCCATCCGAAGAATGAGAAAGCCGGTCGTGGCGGATTGACGCCCTCACGCCCTAGAACGTCGAACGTCCGGAGGTGGCGACTCTCGGACGCCCCGCTATACCGGATGCCCCCTTCCCAACGCTGCTGCCGCCATCTCCGCCCCTGATACGGACAATTCTCCGGTCACGAGTACGCGGGCGCGAGTGAAAACGGGACTAGAGAGCTTAGGAAAGACAAAGGTATAAGAAAGACACATTATAGTTAATTAGAATCTCTATATATTATAAAAACGAATCTCTGTGAGTGAGTGAGTGAGTCTGTCTGTCTGTCCGTCTTTCCACGGCCTAACGGCTCGACGGATATCGACCAAATTTGGCACGAATATCCAGTAGGCTCCCAAGTTGTGCAACGTCGCATTTTTAATTCCCTGACCATAGCGGAACTATGGTCGACCATGGTCAACTCCTGAATGGCTTGACGGATATCGACCAAATTTGGCACGAATATCCAGTAGGCTCCCAAGTTGTGCAACGTCGCATTTTTAATTCCCTCACCATAGCGGAACTATGGTCGACCATGGTCAACTTCGTTAATTGAAATGGTAACACCTATTTTTTATCGCGTATTCGTAATCTACGTGAAATTCTATCTACGATCGACCCTTCGGACTACCCCCGCGGTCGATCATAGCGCATCCATGGGCCCCTCCATGGTCGAATCCCGAATTGCTCAACGGTTATCGACCAAATTTGGCACGGATATCCAGTAGGCTCCCAAGTTGTGCAACGTCGCATTTTTAATTCCCTGACCATAGCGGAACTATGGTCGACCATGGTCAACTTCGAATTGAAATGGTAACACCTATTTTTTATCGCGTATTCGTAATCTACGTGAAATTCTATCTACGATCGACCCTTCGGACTACCCCCGCGGTCGACCATAGCGCATCCATGGGCCCCTCCATGGTCGAATCCCGAATTGCTCAACGGATATCGACCAAATTTGGCACCAATATCCGGTAGCCTCCCAAGTTGAACGTAGGCGCATTTTTAATTCCCTGACCATAGCGGAAATATGGTCGATCATGGTCAACTCCTGAATGGCTTGACGGATTTTGATGAAATTAGGCACAAATACCCGGTAGGCTATGGGATTTTTCCGTCGTTTGTTGGTTCCACGATACTGCGTACAGCGAATCTCGGATAGCGAGCGAAGCGAGCGGTCAGGCTAGTAAATTAATAATAGTTTAAGCATTATAATACATACACATAACATATATACAGTGCTTTCCTTTTGCTAACTCCTCGTTCCCGGCAATCATGTGGGGTATTCAGGAAACGAGTAAGACCGGCAAATGCCATCAGCCAGCCGGAAGACCGGCCCGGAATCGAATAATACCGATTCCGGGATACAAATCTCGCTACTTACAGAAAGGTAAACAGAGCTATGTAGATGTAGAAATTATCTTTATGAGCGCGAGGAAGCGCTGGTATCATGAGGAATACCGGACAGGGGCTAGATCCTCCCACCGCAAAATTAACCCTAGTTAAGGGCCTTATCGCTAATTTATTTATTCATTTATATCCGGGCAAGCCCAGTTGCAGCAGGCCCTAGTTAAGGGTCTCAACGCTAATTTATTTATTTATTGATCTACAGGCAAGCCCAGTTACAGCAGCATTATGTCACAGTGAAGTAAGAAAATAAATAATTACAGAGCGAATAGAAGAAAAATAGTAACAAATAAGAGAAAGTGAATGAAAATGAAACAACAGTATTTAGTAAATAGTCCAGATCAAGTCAGATGAAGCGTTCGCAGTAGTAGTCTTGAGGGAGGATAAGGAGTCATTGAAAAAGTTGAATTCGGAGGTTAGCCAATAGGAATTCAATCATCCACAGAAGTGGTACCTATCTATAAAGGAAATTTACAAAACGTTGGGTAAAAATTGGCAGCGTTTTGGGATTATACGTACCTTGAAACGCTAACTATAACACTTTGAGGGGAGGAGGGTTCAAAATTTATTTTTCATGCTCGATTCCAAAGATTCTTTATTGAAGGTTATAAACCAATAATATACGGACAGATATACGGTGCGACATACGTCTACAAACCCTTTCAAGCTTACGGACAGACATTTTATTCCATTTTCGAATTCTACGTATCTTGAAACGTGAAATAGCAAATTTTGAGGCTATAAACAATTTGCGTGCTCGATTCCAAAGGTTCGTTATTGAAAATTGATAAACCAACAACGCTCTTACACCCCTAGACCCTAATGACGCTGCCCAGCATGTTTAAGCAGCAAAATCTGATTAGGTGGATACCATGATCAGTACCTATGGTTTGAAGTATGAGAAGCGAATACAATAGGTAACTCTATATTATTTACTGATCAAAATTGAAAGGAACGGTATTTCTATAGGTGCAAAAACACCAGTAGAACTTTCGAATTGAGAAACGATTTGGGCTGGTCGTAACAAGGCAGAAACGTCTTAGTTCAGAGGAGGAGATCAAGAACATCCCTGCAACTACTGGTAAATTTTTCGAGTGGTATAAACAGCTCCTGATGTGATTCAGAGTGAGGGGAGAGGAATGTGATAAGGAAGCGCGCTCCTGATCGACTTCTGATTGCGGCCATGAACATTTTCTGATTGAATATATGCACATGACATTTGCGATTTTTCAAGGGAGGAAGCCGGAGCGGATCGATCGTGGCGTTTCTACTTTCTTGATTTCCTCCCTTCAAGACGGGGAACTGGTTATTATTGACTTTCACATTACTTACCCTTCACACACGATCACATTCTTTTCGCTTCTCCACCCCATCTTGGTGTACCAGGTTGGGTTATTCAAGGGAGAAAATTGGAGCTTATAATGTGAGAACCAGCTTAGTGTTCTTTCACCTACTTACGTTTTTTATTTTCCTGAGACGTAAATAATACTAACAATCATTCTGAACTCTACTCTGACGTCTCCAGGACATATTAAATTTATGCAAGCAACATAATTCCTCATCTTTCATTAAATGAATTTAGAAAAATTCCAACTTAGATACATCGAGCATATCTAGGGACGCGGGAGCCCGGCAATAAACCGAAAAACCGAAGCGACGAAGAACACTGTTTACATGACGGAACAAGTATTAGGGTTTTTCATCCCCCCCCCCCCTCCCTAATTCAGCTTCATGGGAGTTAACGTTGTTGGTTTTTCGTACCCCACTCTCGAGGGGCCGCTGAGGACGTGAACCAAATTTCAACCCTCGAGACCATCGGGGGACAGAGTTTGACAGAAAGTTTGAAATCGCCATTTTCAAAGTTCATATATTTGTTATGCTCAAACGAAGTGCACCCCCCCTCCCCCACACACTTACCATTATGCGTAAGTTAGACAGGGTTTAAGAGCTGAAATTCGGCACACTTGTTCACTGGGGCTCTTCGAGGAAGTGATTAAAATCAGAGCCCTATCGGTCCAGTGGCCCAACTATAACTGTTGAAAAAAGCTGAAAATAATATTATGATCAAAGTTAGTTATTTTTTGTGTGTTTATTTCAACGCTGTTTGGAGGGAAGCTTAGAATTTATTTCAAACTGTTTCCAATGAAACACTCGGTTCAGTGGAACAATGAAACGTTGGTTCAATGGTTCAATGAAGCACTTGGTTCAATGAAACAATGAAACGTTTGGTTCAACGAAACAAACTGTTTGAGCCAAACAACGATGAAACCAAAATGGAATCGCCCCTCAACGGTCATACCGGCCGTTGGTAGACGGGGACGATGTGGAGGCGCCTTTATAAACCGCCCGGCTAGCCCAGCTCTTCATTCGACCGATCTCACCCTTACATAAAACTTCTCACTCTCTCTCTCACACACACACTCACCTTACACCTCACCTCTCTCTCCCTCTCACCCTTCCTCGGATCTGCTGTGGTGGTAACCGCGGGATGCTCCCTTTCCTCTAATACCTGCTGTGGTGATAACCGCGGGGTAGTAGCAGCCCTATTCTCCTGCGTCTGCTGTGGCGATAACCTCCTCGCTCCTTCCTCTCCTCTAGCACTTGCTGTAGCACAAATGATCCAGATCCAGATGGTTCCAATCCTGGAAAATGGACCTAACTAATTCAGATTCTCAAGATAAAATACGCTTACCTTCTGATGAACTCAGAACTAGCCAATTATAGGAGGAAGAAAATTGGCCTAATGTCACTAGCCCCACAAAACCTCACAGTAGCAATCAACGGAATGAGTTCTAATTTAACGAGGCCAGCTTGCACTTAGACTTTCATGGGCTGTCAAAACCTTTGATACAACCCCCCCCCCCCCCACTGCTCGCCAGTGACCTTTTTTGCTCTGTTTTACGATCGCCTCTCGCTTTATTAGTCAATGCGCATTAATCTCCCACGGCTCAAGTAATGGTGGGAGGGGGAGGAGGATGAAAAGGTCGACCGAGAGCATTTATAGGATCCGGGACCGATAAAACGGAAATGGCCACCATTCGAGGGGCGAAAAATACATGATGGAAACCTCCATCGACTTTGTGACGTAAGAATTATATCGCCGACACATCTGGAGGGATAAGTCCCAAGCTTAGCTACGCTAAGCATCATCCCTTTCGTTACAAGGGGGCTCACAGAATACATTTTCATGCTTTTCCTGGTTCATGGCTTGGAGATGTTTTAGCTAAAACATACGTTATTTCTGTATCTTTTGTAGCGAGCTTAACGAAAAAGTTGAAGAGATATTCGCCATGACAACCGAGCAAGTACAGAACGCAAAAATAAATCCCAAGAAAAACTACTGCCAAGTGGTTGAGGGGTTGACGTTTATCTTCCCCGAAGAAGATGCAATGATGATTGATGTTTGTTGTTTGGTGATGTTTGCAATGACTATCTCAGGGGTGGCTACTATACCTAGAAAAAATTTCACAATGCAGCCATACACAGAGGCTACTCCGAGTTTGATCCTTATCATCCGGACAACTGACAAACAGACTCATATAAAATTAGTTCAGAAAGATCTGAGAAACAAAATGATCACAAGGGCAACACCAGCTAGGTAGACATAGAAACAATAACGAAACTTACGCGAACGAAATCTTCGACAATGTGATCCCGTAGCGACGGTCAGAAACCTCCTAAGAGACTAACTGCACATACAGCAAAACTGCTCCGAGTTTTGGGTTCATAGACATTATTCAGTTATACATAGTAGAAAAATATTGGGAATATAAAATCGGAGTCACACAAATCGAACACATTGACATGAGTATTATATTACTTCATATTCGGATGGTTCATGATGAATAAGAAGAACCCGAACTCTGAGAAGTACCCGGCCTTCCGATATCGAAATTCTGCAACCAAATTTTCCGGCTTTTCCCTGAACGGTGTAGAGATTACTTCGACAAAAACCAGACAGGGCAGGGTGGACGTGCATATCAAGTGGAGAATGAGGTTGAAGCATCGGATTATTTACTTTTTAATTTAGATTAGAAATTAAAAGCCTATTGAATTCATGAAGTAGCGTTATCCTCGTGCGAAAGAAACCTTCCTTTTCCACAAAACTCTCCCCTTTTTTAATATTCACCGACATCCCCTTGACCTTAATTATATTTGAAATGTGTTTCACATTGGGTACATACAATAAATATCATTTGCTAGAAATCTCAAAGAGCGCTCGCTGTTTGTGGGGACCGCTAACTCATATGGAATGAGCCCTATGTGAAACAGATTCTCGACGGTTAAAAATGCCTCCCTGTGCCTAAACCGTGGAATTTCTAATTCAATTCCCTCCAGTTTACTGGAACTTGATTCGGTTCAAACAAAAATTTCTCATTAAAAAAAAATTTCACTGCTGACCGTTGAAAAGTTCAGATCCAGGGAGATTCCGCGAAAAGGACTGATGTTAATTTTGCCCGCTTCGCACCTCGCTAGTGGATTGCATATAGAAATCTGTTCATTCCTCCTCTGTTGGTGTGTGCATAGAAACCTGTTCCTTCCCCCCAAATCTTGAAATTTCTTCCAACACTGTTTGGCGGGCAGCACTTCTCTGCTCTGCACAGATTGGAAAATAGCGTCAGAATAATGTTTTTATGAAAATATAAATTTTGAAAAAGGTTGATTTCATAATGAAGAAGATTAAATTTCATCAGAAAACGGGCGTATATGTACAATATTTGATGTATGAGATGAAAACCGTGTAATATTTAACTAGAAATGAAATCTAATCAAGTATAATAATTTAAGCATGTATTTTTATATCCATAATATATAATTATGTATTTTTACCAGGGGCTCAATAAAATATTAAAACATACCGCTCTCAACAATAATCTACTTGGGTTTATTTGATAGAAATGTCATCAATAATAATGCATTTGAAAGAAAAATGGAATGTTGGCAGTCAATCTTCAAAGGAGAGATACGTTTTCATCAGATGGGAAGCAGGTAAGAGGATATAAAGCAAGTTAGTTGCTTTTGCCAACCGCCAAGGAGCAGGAAAGTGTTTGCCTCTGCAGCTTCAACTGTCAAATTAACGAACGGTTCATTAAAAACCGAAGTTTAACCGAAGAACTCCAATTGTCGCAATAAATTGGAAGGATTAATGACATTGTGAATGCTGAAAATTTAATGGTATTCAGGCGTAACACCAAAGTGCCAAGACACGTGATTTCACATTACCAACCTCCTCATTGGCGCTAGTCCTCTCTCCTGTTCAATGCAAGCCCGCGATTTTTGCGTTTGTTTACATTCAAGTTTTCAGTCAGTTCGATTTGTATCGCTTAAAATTGTTTTATAATATCATGCCAAATTACTTATATATCCTCAGTTATGGTTGCCAATATTGCGCCAATTTCGCTGACCGCTTGACTATTCATTCGAGCAGTTCCGTCTCAAGTATACCGTAGCTTTCCACACTTCAAGTGAGGAAGTTAGCTCCAGGTTACTCTGAATGACTTCTTAATGCTAGTTGTTATGGGAATAATCATAGCTTGTTTATCCCGCAACCAACTGAAGTCATTTAGGTACGTTACTCCTCCCCTCCGCACAAGCCGTTCCTGTCTCACTCTTTTATTTTCCATCTGTCTACCCTGGCAATTTCACCACCTGACTACCATGGAGAACGGTTGCATTTAAAATAAAAGCCTATACCTAACTATGACTAAATGGGTCCTTTCAATGTCGCGATACAATTCTTTCTGCGACTAAAAGTGAATGACGATGGTATTCTCCGCGGAACAAGGACCGGAGAAAAATCTGATATCCGCTGCAGAGCCGTTGAATAAGGAAATCCCGTGTAAAATACGACCAGCGTTACATGAAAGTTGCGGTCGGAATGCACACCACTATCTCTATTTCAAAATCCGCGCAGACCCCAACGACTCCTAGCAGCCACCGCGGGTTTACGGGTGAGTAGGTAATCGGGATCACATAACTCGCCAAGTCATCGGTGGCCCGCCCTCCGGCACGGGATTTATGGGGCACCTATGGCCGGAGCCTCATGGTTGAAAGAGAATCTGCGGTTATGGTTCGGACCATCAACCCCGTTCGGTCTAATAGCCTTGGCACAATCGCGGATCTCTCTGCTCGTAAACCCCAACGAACCAGGCGGATCTGAGGGGGGAAAATGCAGTTTGGCCACCGCGAAAAATGAATTTGAACGACTCAAAAGAGTAAAAATAAAGCGTGTCACTGTATTTTTCATAACGTCTTTCCACGAACAAAATACTCCTGGTGTCCTGCTGTCACTCGCCAAAACTCATACAGCTAAATTTCTCTCCTCTCAAAACTGAGAACTACAGAAGTTATCTACAATCAATATTGGCAAACGATAGACTGCAGATTCGTATCTAATGGTAGGTACCTATTTGTTATGAATAATCTTTAGGCCCTACATTGTCTTCTTTTGAAATGAACGACATGCTACACCACGAATATTGAAGGGCTCTTCTTCGCCAATGATCTAACCATTTCATTAGTTCGTGGGAGGAAGCTTATTAAACTATAAGAATAACTGTAAGACTAATAGAACAGCAATTCCGTGCGAAATAAAGAAGGGTTCTGTACTAGGTCCATCCTTTTTTTAAATTATTTATTAACGACCTGTCTACCAGCCTTTGGATTCCGGTAATTTGGTTCTCTTTGCGGATGATATTTCTGCGTTGTCTGCTGGATCTAGCATTGATTCGCTCAAGCATAACGCAACTTGTACAGAGGTCTTATTAAGTAATATTGGTGTGCTGCAAGTTCCTTGATCATGAATGATGCAACAACTCAGACACTACAGTTTTAATCGATTGGTTGCCTCAATAATTCCGTAAATGTCCTGGGAATATCGGTGGACAACAGAATATCATGGCAGGCTCATGTTGATGTTTTATCGTCTACATTGTCATCCTGCATTTTTTTTATCCGTAGACTTGCTCATTCTATGTCTCCTGCAGACTTACTCATGGTATACTGCTTGTTTCTCCAGTCGAAAGTCTTACTGCGTGGTGCTGTGGGGGAATCCGTCGCATGCCAAAGACATAAATATTCAACTGCAGAAGCGAACCATCCATACTATGCGAAAGTTGGCATGGAATGAAAGTTGTAGACGGCATTTTAGAGAGCTCGGGATCCTCACACTCCCCAGTCAGTATGTTTTGAGTTGCCCGCCCCTCGTCAGATCCGATGTCGACAACATCTCAAAACACTCCATGAATCGCGAATATAATACACGGGCCCGCAAAAACTTTTGCCTCCCTCGTGCCCGACTTGCAGCTACAGCTAATACCAACCAAAACACCTCTTGTCTTGGAGACAAGAGGTGTGCCCTTCAAGTTTTTAAGTAACGAATAAAACGTGGACTGATATATCATGAACTCTAACGTGAGTGACTTTTGGTTTATTATTTTCAATAATGAACCATTGGAATCAAACATGAAAAAAAAAATTCTAACCCCCCTCAAATTTTTATGGTTTACGTTCCAAGGTACGTAGAATCCGAAAATGCAATAGAAAAACGCTGCAAATCCCTGCCTAACGGTTTATTATTTTGGACAGAATACCCTTCTGTTACAGATCACAGCTCTCTGTATAGATAACCCGTCTATATAATAAAATATGTACCTACTACTCTGTAGATATTATGTAGAACGCAGACCCTCCGTAGGTTAGTACCTAACCCCGTACTCGTTACTAGGTACCTACCTAAATCACGAGTTCAATATTGCTAAAATAATACAGCCGATGACAAACAGTAACTAATACGGCAAAAAGAAACGCAAATAATGAAGTTCTAAAGGAAAATTGTCGATGTGGAGTGAAATAGATGCCCCTTCTGCGTAGATCACCGTTTTCTGTGGTCAATACCTATATAGACCGACCCGTTGTGTAATAACTTGCCCAACTATAATACTTCAACGGTTGTTCATGTTGCAAAAGTACCGATCAACAAAATCCAGCCTCTTCATGGCACATGAACCGTTGGGTACTAATTTGCCGTTGTGTAATAATTTACCGTTGTGTAATAATTATGTGAATCGCAGACCCTCCGTAGGTTAGTCCCTAACCCCTTACTCGTTACTAGGTACGTACCTAAATCACGAGTTGAATGTTGCTAAAATAATGCAGCCGATGACAAACAGTAACTAAAACGGCAAAAAGAAACGCAAATAATGAAGTTCTAAAGGAAAATTGTTGATATGGAATGAAATAGATGCCCCTTCTGCGTAGATCACTGTTTTCTGTGGTCAATACCTATAGTGAACCGATGTGTAATAACTTTCCCATCAATAATACTTAAACGGTTGTTCAAGTTGCAATAGTAACGATCAACAAAATCATGCCCCTTTTTGGTACATGAACCGTTGTGCAATAAGTTGCCGTTGTGTAATAATTTACCGTTATGTAATGATAAGTTTTCGAGCTACGGCGTTCTGAAAATTCCAAACCCTATTTTGAACCCCTTAGAGATGACTGACAGTAACGTCGAGCTTCGAGGACCAACTAGACCCCGAACCTATAACCCGAATTTCATCAATTTTGTTTCATGGTAACTAAGAAAAGTGGCCCGTACGGCGTACGGCGGACAGACAGAAATATTTTTATTGCAGTTTTCGATTCTACATACCTTGAAACGTAAACCATCAAATTTTGAGGGGGCGTAAGAATTTTGGTTTACTATTTTCAATAATGAACCAATGGAATCGAGCATGAAAAAAAAAATCTTACCCCTGTCAAAAGTATTTGATAAACTGCTTCATAAGCCCCAGTTTTATGTGGAGTGGGGGTAATAAAACCTTTTCAGGTGGAACCAAGCTTCTATTAAGAACGTTTTTCTCGCCAGGGATCAGGGCGTTTAGAAGTTGCCAATCAGTTTTCACCCAATGGTGATCTCGGGCTCGACTGTCCCACAAGCACAAGAAGCAAGGGTACTTCGTATAGCCTGATGGCTGGTCCAGCAACATGGTCAGTATCTTAAAATCGCCACAAACCATCCAGCAATGTTCTTGATATTTGATTTTTTCAAGAATCAGGGCCAAATCCTTGTATTTTTCCTCCAAATGTACTGAATGGCCAATAGGAATTGATGCAAATTTATTTCCATTATGCAGCAGCACTGCTTTAAGGCTTGTTTTGGAAGAATCAATGAATAAGCGCCATTGAGAAGAATCATATTCTATTTCAAAGCACTCCATGATCCCTTGAACATCCGTACAATATACAAGATGCCCCTTGTCGTGAGTCCCTCCCGGGAACACTCCACTAACAACTTTAAGCTCTCACCAATATCCTGATGTAAAACTTACTTTCCGCTAATAAACATCTGAGTGGGGAGACAGGCAACAGAATCCAGGGGACACAACCTGGGCCCCCCCCAAAACTCCCAACAGGGGAGTTGGAGGGAGAGGCCTCCAGTCCCTATATAACCCTGGATCCTGGAGCTTTAGCTTCATTCGACACTTCCTCTAACCAGCTCTCTCTTATCTCTCTCTTACCTTCCTCCTCCCAGATGCTCGGTGGAATCCGCCGCCTGGGAATTTACCTCCTACCTTTTCCTCTTGTCTACATCGGTGGATATCCGCCGCCTAGACAAGCACCTCTCCTCACCTACATCGGTGGATCACCGCCGCCTAGGTGAATTCCCTTCTCTCGCCTACATCGGTGGATTACCGCCGCCTAGGCGAAATCCCTTCACTCACCTACATCGGTGGATTACCGCCGCCTAGGTGAAATTCCCTCACTCACCTCTATCTACTCCTTCATGCCACCGTGATGCAATTTTCAAATTCATCACAGTGGTGAACCCGACGTTCATCCAACCTTCTACCTTCTACCCTCCTACCACCTCATGTGTCGCCCCAGTCTAGTTCGGTGTCCCAAATTTTAAATTCAAATTTAAACAGTCAGTATATAAATTCGCAATTCTTGGCCCAACCTCACCACTCAACTCCACCTCTCAACGCACCTCCGCTCCCGCCGATTGCGAGTTTCAAATTCAAAACTACCTCAATTTTGAATTTTAGTTACAGCCATGGACCCGAACTCACCGACGCCGCCGCTCCTCCGGCCATCCCTGCTGCAGCCGCCGACCGCTGCGACAACTGACGCAGCCGAAAACCCCTTCACCACCCTCGCACCGCCCGGCTCCGCCGCATCAACCGCCGCCGCCGCCGCCGCCGCCGCTGCAGGCGCAGCACACGCCGCCGCCGACGTCATATACACCTCCTATGCCGCCGCCACCACCGCTGCGGCCGCAGCACACGCCGCCGCCGACGTCACATGCACCTCCTCCGCCTAGCCGACACGATGCACGACCTCGCCGCCGCCGCCAGCGTCGGCGAAATACGCAACCCCCGCACCACATCCCCTCCACGACAACACGCCTCGACGTCCCGCGGCGGGCCCCCCTCCTCGCCAAAACGGGGGGGACCACCTCCCTTCCCCCCCCCGCCCGCAACAACTACACCACCGCCACCAAGGCCTCCTGCACCTCCTATGCCGCCGCCACGGCCGCCAACCCTCCAACCGCGCCTAGCTGCGCCGCCAAACCCCTCACCCCACCACCGACCGTTCCCCCACCCAGGAACGGCAACCCCTCCACCTCCCCCATGCCAGCGCCTCCCTGCGCCGCCCCCACACAACTCTACCCCTCCTACGCCGCCGCCACGGCCGCCTGCCCTCCAATCGCGCCTAGCTGCGCAGCCACACCCCTTACCCCACCATCATCATTGTAATCACGCATCCACACCTATACTTATCTTACTAACTTTGTCAGCTATCTATATGTCACTCTATGTTACGTCTACTTACCTCTTACCAACTATGTCAGCTATCTATGTCTCTCTATGTTACTCCTATGTCGCTCCTATGTTACTTCTACTTACCTCTTCCTAACTATGTCAGCTATCTATATGTCAATCCTAGGTTTAAGTCACGACCTGTCACATTTCTGCCTTCAGCACTTCAATTGTTTGCATCAGCCTTCAGCTTCTGTCACCCTGCGCCTTCAGCTCCCCTCTTGTTTTCCGCAGCCCTCAGCCCCTGTCACCTTGAGCCTTCAGCTATCTCAAACATTGGTTCGAACTGGGGGGACCTCTGTCGTGAGTCCCTCCCGGGAACACTCCACTAACAACTTTAAGCTCTCACCAATATCCTGATGTAAAACTTACTTTCCGCTAATAAACATCTGAGTGGGGAGACAGGCAACAGAATCCAGGGGACACAACCTGGGCCCCCCCCAAAACTCCCAACAGGGGAGTTGGAGGGAGAGGCCTCCAGTTCCTATATAACCCTGGATCCTGGAGCTTTAGCTTCATTCGACACTTCCTCTAACCAGCTCTCTCTTCTCTCTCTCTTACCTTCCTCCTCCCAGATGCTCGGTGGAATCCGCCGCCTGGGAATTTACCTCCTACCTTTTCCTCTTGTCTACATCGGTGGATATCCGCCGCCTAGACAAGCACCTCTCCTCACCTACATCGGTGGATCACCGCCGCCTAGGTGAATTCCCTTCTCTCGCCTACATCGGTGGATTACCGCCGCCTAGGCGAAATCCCTTCACTCACCTACATCGGTGGATTACCGCCGCCTAGGTGAAATTCCCTCACTCACCTCTATCTACTCCTTCATGCCACCGTGATGCAATTTTCAAATTCATCACACCCCTCTTTGGTGTAGAACTGAGTGAACTCTCTCTCTCGATGCCTGTACCATGAAAACGAAGTTCCGGGTGACAACAGGTTTTTATTTTTGAGTCTTGACCCTAGCAATTCGGCCGCATCTTTTGAAAGGCCCAAATCTCTAACCAGATCATTGAGCTCATTCTGAGAAACAAGTTGGGGGTTCTCATCGGAAGAGAAATCTGAGCCAGATTCATCCTGGGAAGGTAATGTGTCTCCGTCCTCTAAATCATACATGATACTATCCAAATTTGAGGGAGGCTGAGGCACTGACAATTCAGGGCTGTGTAACACTGGTCGAATAGCTGAATTAAAGTTTGGATAAGAAACGTTCTTCTTGTTTTTGGAGTTGAAACCTTTCACGTCTACCGAGCAAAAATAGCAGTCGGTTGTATGGTTTTTTTGTTCACGCCACATCATCGGAATGGCAAAACGAAATGAGGGTTTTTTACCTTTAAACCACAAACGAAGATCTTCCTCACACCTTCTGCACACCTTATGCGGAGCCCAGGCTTTGTCTTGATCCCCAATTTTGAGTTTGAAATACGCGAAATATACCTTCTTCACGAAATCACTGATGTTTCTTCGTTGTGCTCTAACAGTATATTCACCACAAATGAAACAGAAATTGTCAGGAGAAATAACACAACCTCTTGGAGCCATAATGATTAAGTAGTATGAAGAGACTAGGTATTCACGTTTGAATGCAGATCACAGAATGAGCAGGACTGATAAAACCACAAAAATCTTCAACGTTTCTAGCAAGTTCAGTCATGATCAAACCTGTCTTTAAAGCTGTACTTCCCCTTTCCCCGCTCCTAATATCCACTATAACATGTTGGAACCTGTGCGTTGTATGCAGCAAGACATCCTGACTTTTCGGGGAAACAAATTGACGACGTGTTACGACATGATTTTGGGCATCTATTACTACTCTCCTTCTCCGATCCTCTCCCATCGCCTTCCCGCTACTGCCTCTCTTTCATTTTGTATCATTCCTGGGAGTGATACGATTAAATACGGACGTGAAAAGACCTATGCCATTCACAAAATAGACTACCTGGCAGCAACCACCAACTAGGTTTAACGCCGAATAACACCACAATCTATATTCAAAAAACCTGTTTTGCTAAAAAACTAGACGTGATAGAATTTTCGGAGTATTTTTTCGGTTTCAGCATGCAAAAATCCATGGGAAACACTCAGAAAATGTCATGCAGTTTATTGGACGCAGACCTGTGTTATTACACAACGGTTTAGGTAGGTACCTAGTAACGAGTACGGGGTTAGGTACTAACCTACGGAGGGTCCGTGATCTAAATAATATGTGTAGAATAGTACATAAATATGTTATTTAGAAGGGTTATCTATACGGAGACCTGTGATCTGTAACAGGAGGGTATTCTGTACAAAATAATAAACCGTTGCAGGGATTTGCAGCGTTTTTCATGCTCGATTCCAATGGTTCATTATTGAAAATAATAAACCAAAATTTCTGTCTGTCCGCCGTACGCCGTACTGGCCACTTTCCATAGTCACCATGAAACAAAATTGATGAAATTCGGGTTATGGGTTCCGTTTGGAGTCTAGTTGGTCCTCGAAGCTCGACGTTACTGTCAGTCACCTCTGAAGGGTTCAAAATTGGGGTTGAAATTTTAAGTACGCCGTAGCTCGAAAACTTTCGATAGAAGGGTATGGTTTTTATTACTTTATTAAATTTGTCTTGAGCTAAACAATTTTTGGAGACCACCCGGAGCATTGTACGTCCAGCCGTTCGTGTGCACCAAAAAGCTTCATCAACACGATCGTGAATCAAACGGTATAAGTCCGGCCCGGATATCAAGCGAGGCGGTAGCCGAGCGATGCCAAGCATGAACCCGCGCCCGGCTGCCCCAGAGCCTAATATAACTGAGCGAAGAATCGGGCCAACTTTGGCCCCCTCCCGGGCCTTCCCCGTTATTTCTATATTTTATTCGCGCGTATATATTTTGTGGGGCAAACACCCTGAGTCGCCTGACACCAAATTCGAAGCGGTAGGTGTTTCGAAAACCTGCGAAAAATAGGGCTCAAAATACGTGTTTGGTGACTTTCTTCCCATTTTTTTTTTCCACCCATTCTTTGTCACGCCACTTCAACCCTTTTACCTCGACCGATGTTTATGAAATTTGGTATGTAGATCAGGTTTGGCGTGGTGAAGTGCCTTTTGGGAGTTGTAACCGTTTTCGCGGAAGCAAAGGGTGGGTTCCGGGGGAGGGGGCTTGCTTTTTTTCCACCCATTCTTTGTCACGCCACTTCCACCGTTTCCCCTCGACCGATGTTTATGAAATTTGGTATGTAGATCAGGTTTGGCGTGGTGAAGTACCTTTTGGGAGTTGTAACCGTTTTCGCACAAGCAAAGGGGGGGTTCCGGGGTATGGGGGCTTGTTTATTCCACCCATTCTTTGTCACGCCACTTATATACCCTCTTCCCTAGACCGATCTTTATGAACTTTAGTAGTGTTAATGCGTGAAGTGATTTTGGGTGTTTCCATCAAAACGAAAATTAAAAACTATAACGCCGAAGTGTCATGGCGAATAACGGGAGGTCTACCCTTTCCAATGTGAAGTGTCAAGCATTTTTAGCATTGCTTGTGTGAGAATATCGTCGTTGCACCACATTGATTCAGGCTTCGGATCAGATTATTGTTGCACCACATTCATTCAGGCTTCGGATATTGTTGCGCCACATTGAGCCACATTGATTTCAGCTTCGAAACTTACTTGCGACCTTTCAAAATTTGTGATATCTCCTAAAAAAAAACACTCCCTGTAAAAAAAGATGCCAAGCTACTAAAGGTGTGATATCCAGGTTGTGCCAAGCACTGTGCCTAATAATCTACCGTCCACATCCGACAGTTCATTTTCGACGTTAATTTTGAGGTATAGACTAGACTTAGCTAACAGGGTGAGGAGTGAGTTAATCTTTAGGAAGTGTGCTGCTTGGCCGGTCTAGTTACTGATCTATTCAGTTCCTACACGAAGGATTCGAAGCCATCAAAATTAATGATTCAAATTCTACGTGCCTACTAATCTTCCGTCCACATCCGATAGTTCATTTTCGACGTTAATTTTGAGGTGAGGAGTGAGTTAATCTTTAGGAAGTGTGCTGCTTGTCTGTCTACGACATATCAGGCACATAGCATGTGAATCATTAATTTTGATGGCTTCGAATCCTTCGAGTAGGAACTGAATAGATCAGTAACTAGACCGGCCAAGCAGCACACTTCCTAAAGATTAACTCACTCCTCACCCTGTTAGCTAAGTCTAGTCTATACCTCAAAATTAACGTCGAAAATGAAGGAAGATTATTAGGCACAACCTGGATATCACACCTTTTGTAGCTTGGCATCTTTTTTTACAGGGAGTGTTTTTTTTTTAGGAGATTGTCACTAGGGAGCAACTGATTATAATCACGGATGGCTGTATGAAGTTGAGTTGGTTGTTCTGCGATATTATTTCATTTGATAAGTGATGGAATATTGGATTTTGTAGGTTGGTACTTGTGAAACTTGAACAAACGTTGAAGTATTTTTGAAGGGTAAATTATTACACAATGGTAAATTATCACACAACGGCAAATTGTTACACAACAGTAAATTATTACACAACGGTTCATCTACCAAGAAGGGGCTGGATTTCGTTGATCGGTACTTCTGCAACTTGAACAAACGTTGAATTATTGTTGATGGGTAAATTATTACACAATGGTAAATTATTACACAACGGCAACTTATCACATAAGGGTAAATTATTACCTATATAACGGTAAATTATTACAGAACGGTAAGTTATTACACAACGGTAAATTATTACACAACGGTTCATCTACCAAGAAGGGGCTGGATTTTGTTGATCGGTACTTTTACAACTTGAACAACCGTTGAAGTATTATTGATGGGCCACAGAAAACAGTGATCTACGCAGAAGGAGCATCTATTTTACAATGTTCCTTCAGAACTTCAGTATTTGCGTTTCTTTTTGCCGTTTTAGTTACTGTTTGTCATGGACAGAATTTTTTTAGCAAAATTTAACTCGTGATTCAGATAGGTACCTAGTAACGAGTACAGGGTTAGGTACTAACCTTCGGAGGGTCTGCGTTCTACATAATATGTATAGAATAGTACATATTATATTATATAGACGGGTTTTCTATACAGAGAGCTGTGATCTGTAACAGAAGGGTATTCCGTACAAAATGATAAACCGTTGTGCAGGGATTTGCAGCGTTTTTACAATCATGAAACGCATTGATCAGCTGATAATTTCGTTCTGTGACCCAGGTCACCTGATAATTTCTTTCTGTATGAAACACGAACAACGGTATTTAGTAATATGAAATACCAAAATCGCGATTAAGAAATGGGAGGGTCGCCTAGCGGTATGAAATATACTTTACGACCTATTCTCATACCTACCAAATATACATACATTATTTCATAAAAATCGGTTGAGCCGTATCGGAGGAGTGTGACCACAAACACTGTGACATGAGATTGTTATAGATATAGATAGTTATATTCGCGCAACTTGAATGCGTCCGTCCAACGGCTTGCCAATTTAGAAGAACCTATAATACCATCCTGGAACAACGGTTGTTTAGCAGTTTAGATAGT
Source organism: Leptopterna dolabrata (assembly GCA_954871275.1). Lineage (NCBI taxonomy): Eukaryota > Metazoa > Arthropoda > Insecta > Hemiptera > Miridae > Leptopterna > Leptopterna dolabrata. The sequence goes on from OX940975.1 coordinate 62,168,205, forward strand.
AGATAGTAGAAATGATAAGACGATATGGGATGCGGTCACGAAATAATCGGTTTTTAAAGTGAAGTTCGCACGAATTTCTGCCACCTATATTAACCCCTCCCCCGTTTTTGGACTTTCCAGGGTCTATCAGTTAATCAGCACCTAGGAGTACCATCCAAGGGCGTTATTTTGTTTGGGTATAATCACATGTTTCTCACCTTTATCGAACTGAACGTATCCGTATACTCAGCGCTTATAGCGGCCATTTACAGCCCTACCCTCCTGCACGTCACCCTAACTGTCAAACCGATCTCAAATTTCAGCCCACCTTATATTTTATGAAACTCCAATTGCCCGACCGGCTCCAGTACTCTATTTAGGGCTTTGCTGTGGGAAGTAGGAGGGTTGGTTTTGACCACAGAAAACACTGACCTACACAGAAGGGGCATTTGTACAAGTAGGGGAAAGTCGTTTACCTTGGGACGATTTTGGTTTTTTGATTCCTGTGATGTCTTGAATACAAAATTTGGAACACTGATTGCTTTTCTTGTAATAATATCTAATACTGGAGCTCCATGATGGATTTATTTCAGATTGTTTAGCTAAATATTTTTAAAATTCAATTTTCGAAAACCATTTTTTGTCCCGAGGTACACGACCAGTCATGTTCCGTGGGACACCCTGTTCTGTACCTCGGGACATGTTTGTTCGTTCGAACGGGAAGGCTAAATTATTCAAAAAAGCTTCAAAACTTTTCAAATTGTGTAATAAAATATAAATGCAATAACATTCAGCCCCATTTCTCCTCCGAAATGACGTTGGCGGCCTTCTGTATCCCCTTTTGATCAACGGGAGCACGGGTGGGCTGAACGCGGCATCTGAAAACAACAAAAGTTCCGTGAAATGAATTATTTATATTAGAATTATTCACCAAAATAATATAACAGTTTGGCGCATGTATTATGCGTGTATTATGGGACACTGTATTATGCGTGTCCCATAGTGTCCCACGGTACAAGCACCAAACTGTCCCGAGGTACAAGAAAGACAACTTTTCACCAAAATCGTTTCCATGGCATGAAAAGTGACACAATCATCCTGGAAACGTTATCAACGCTAGGGCCAACCTCAAGGAACAATATGCAATCAAAAGTAATGAAATATTCAACTTACTGTGACTGTGAACGGCGATTGATTACAGCTTCACAATTTTTTCTGACGACCCGGAAATCGAAAAACTGTTATCAGTCCAATAAGGCAGCAGATAATCGAAAAGGCGGTCTTCACCTAGTGTTGCCATTGCGAGGGCCTGCTTCTAGTGTCCGGGGGATTTTTTCCCTCTTTTCTTCATATTTATCCCGCGTCTGTCCCGAGGTACAAACGTCCCAAGGTACACGACTTCACCCTAAATAATAAACCGTTGCGTAATAATTTGCGAGGTTTTTCTAACCTATCTCCTATTTAAATGCATAAATGAATTAGCAATCGTCATTTTATAGTCTTGTAAGTTCAGTTATTTGAGTTTTTACTCATTCAAATTATTTATACAGATATTTCAACTGTAAAAAGAAATCTTCCGCCTCCGAGGCAACGCGCCCCTTTAATCACCAGTTCGCTCTCCAGTAGGATGATGCGATGGGCCCATTACTGCTCGTACTTCAGAGCCTCTAAAAAGGAGAAATCTTCTGAAAGAATTTCTTTCAAGAAGCAGCATCAAAAGTAAGATATTCTTATTTCTCGTTTGAAACGGAAGCTGGAAATTCACCAAACTTCATTACCATTTCACAACTAAAGAGCTTGGGCAGTCTCTTTGTCGGTATGAACATCGTTTATAGTTTTCGCTCGCTCTTTTCTCCCTCGGGTCTGAATGATGAGTTGAGTGGGAAGGAGCAACATTTCATGAAAATATAGGCAGTTCCCCGTTTAGTCGACGCTTACAACCGGAAGTTTACTCGGTAACAAGATTATGAGCTCAACTTCGCCCTAAATTGGATCCCCCATTATTATGATTAGATCAAATCTATCTGTTTCAGGGCATTACAACTTTGACAGAAGATTATCGTTCTAAATTTGGTTTATTGACTTGGGCATCCCACCATACTACACTTTACGACCAAATTAACTTAACTAGAAAAATCATCATTACATTCATAATTACCATATCGCCCCCTCTTCCTCACCCATTTAGCCTATTTAGAATATCATTCCAAAGATTAATAATTATTGAAAATAATAAATAAACAGAGAAAGTTCGATGGATTGCGTATTTCAATAACATTGCTGTAAAAATTTAATTAGGCCACGCCGCATGGTGAGAAATTGTTCATTCCTGTTCTTCAGTTTAAAACGAGAGCATGAAAAAAAAATTGTGAACTACCCGTCAAGGTTTGATAGTTTTCTTTCCAAGAAAATTGTCTAATGAGAATTTAAAAAATGCTGAAAACTATTGCACAATGGTTTATTATTCACCAGTATAGATGCGCCTTCTGCGCAGATCAATGTTTTCTGTGGTCAATACCAAGCCTCGTGATCCCTCCCAGGAAAGCCCTAAATCGAGTAATGGAACCGGACAGGCAATTACAGCTTCATAAACATGCGGTGGATTCAAGAATTCTACTATTAATTGTCGGGAAAGCAATCATCCATCCATCACCACGATCCTTACGTCATGCTACAACGGCAAGCCTGTCATTAGTACATAGAACATCCGCATCATGAGACCGTGTGGCGCTAGCTGCCCTCACTTCGATCTACTGCATCGACCAGAAACCTACGCGCCTTCTTTCCTCCATTCTCACACACCTCTTCTTGCTTCACCTCACCTTGCCTCTTACCACAGCCACCACAGTAAGGATTTATCCTAGTGGATTTATAAGGTTTTATTCAAGCTCATGTTGACGAAGCGTTTCGGTACAAACTTCAGGGCCTTACTGTGAACGAGCGGCTAGACTTACAATGTTCCGGGTGATCTTCAAAAATTCCCAAGATCGAGATAAATTTGAAAACGTGAAAGAATTAAGATAACGGCGTTCTAGAAATGTCAAGCCCTTATTTTTCACAATTAGAGATGATTGACAGTAACGCCGAGCTTCGCGGACCAGCTAGACCCGGAACGGGAACTAAAAACCATATTTCATTAATTCTGGTTCATGGTAAAGGAAAAACAAAATACAGCGGACGGACAGAATTTTTTAAATTCCATTTTCGGATTCTACGTAGAAACCGAAAACATCACATTTTGAGGGTGAGGGGGGGGGGGGGGGGTTAAACCTTTTCATGTTCGATTCCTAAGGTTCGTTATTGAAAATAATACACCAGTATGATGAGACGAACATTTCAAACATGAAAATAAGAATTTAACTACCTATATCTTTAATGAAAACTGCAGTCATAAGTATAACATTACATCATTAACATCATTTGCTCGGTAGCCATATCAATTATAGAAGCTAACAGAGCTTTTACCTAGGAATAGGATCGAAAAGTTCATTCATTTATAGCTGCTACTCAGAAAAGGTAATGAATGTCTGGGTGACTGTATTTTGTTTGTCCCCAACCGAAATTGGATGTATCCGCAGTCGCACGGCAGTGGTTTCTTGTGTGCGAAATAACAAGCCCTTTCAGCGCCCGCAAATGTCGTAAGACGAGTCAAAGTAAGTAGACGATGTGAGCTCACTGCACCAGCTGGGTTTTCTCCCCAACTGGTCAGCAGAATGAAAGGGGATCAACAAAAGACCTCGGGACACAGTGTATTACTCGGGAAGGTCAGCCAATTACAACTGTGGTGCCCCGGCCTTTTCCAGGGTTCCAGCTATCTTATGTGGATTAACTTGGATATGGCCGCCCTCGACGGTTTCTTCTCCTCCTCATCCGCAGTCTCTTTTGGTTAAGCTCTTGCACACTGACTTAACGGCTATGCGGACCCAGGGATTTTCTCTCGCTGTAAACCTTTTAGGGATTCCAATTACTTTATCACGATCTGGCGTCTCTACCTAATGCTTGGGATGTACAATGATAAGGTCACACGGTCTTCATGTATTTTTCGTCAGCAATCTCAGATTTTGACCTGAGTGCGATATTTTACCAAACATCACGGCTACGGACTGCAGGTAAATACCACAGCAGAAACAGAAAATTCACATCTACGGTTGCTTTACAGAGAAGTAACCTACCCGTCTGCGTAGATCACTGTTTTCTGGGGTCAATACCTACCCTCATGCTCCCCCAGGAAAACGCTAGAGAATTATAGTTTCAAAAATATGCGGTGGATTCAAGAACTGTATCATTATTTATTTGTTTTTACTCATGAAGCATAACTATATAACGTTTGTTCTAGTTAAGAAACGCTGCGAATTACAAAACGGTTCATTATTTACCTATAGATGCCCCTTTTGCGTTGACCCATATTGACAACAGAAAACAGTGAGTGATCTTCTGCGTAGATCACTGTTTTCTGAGGTCAACACCTACCCTCGTGCTCCCCCAGGGAAGTCCAGAATGGAGTATTGGAGCCGGCCGGGGAATGACAGTTACATAATTCGTTCGTTCGTTAATTCAACGAACAGTTAGCTCGTTAATTTATGCCCAGAAAACAAAACAATCATTTGCCGCACGTAACGTAACATGTATAACAAGAACTACTTCACAAACCTTAAAATCAAAACCACGCCCTTAACGATTTTTGGTTTATTATTCTCTGAAAACAAAAGCTCAGCAAAAATTTTTTATAACACTCCCTCAAATTGTTTTTCTTTTACATTTCAAGGTTCGTAGATTTCAAAGTCGCTGCAAAGTCCTTGTCACATGGGTTTACTATGCTACTGGACGTACCTACAGAAATGCTGGAAATACTTTTATTGTTTCTTTCATGTGCAATGATTGAAATAGCTATTGTTTATGGTTTCCACCAATTTTGCCCCCAAAAACAAGAATTAGGCTCCTATTTTTGACAAATTATCTTTGATCATTGATAGCTCTATTTAATTGTCTTGATTTACCTGTTGATACAACTTCTAGTGTTATACAAGTGCATGGTAATTTCAGACAATTTCCCAGGTTTTTGACTCATAAAAAAATGAATTTTGGGAGCTAAACCTTCCTTACAACCCTACTTCTTTTCACTCTTTAGTCAAAACCGACTTCATATTCGGTCTTCTCGCCCTAAAAAACATGGAAAACGATACCTCAAAAGCTCGTGTTCACTAAACCCTCCAAAACTCTCGAAAATCCCTATTTTTACTCACATTTTTCACCCGTAACACCCATGGTGTATTTCGAACGGGCTGCCGAGCTTTGGAGCATAACTAGGACGGAAATGTGTTCCCAAATGGGGACCCAAACTGCGTGCGGAAGAACGACAATTTTAAACCAAATTTTAACGAAAATTTAAGGCTGAAACTTCGTTAGAACCTCAATTTTCCACTCTGGTCGAAATCGACTTCATGTTCGGTCTCCTCGTCCTAAAAAAACATGGAAAACGATACCTCACAAGCTCGTGTTACTAAAACACCAAAAAACCCCAATTTTACAAACCTAATTTCATTAATTTTGGTTCATGGTAACTTGGGAAAGTGCGAAGTACGGCGGACTGCGTACTTACGGACAGAAATAATTTACTCCTCTTTCGGATTCCAGTGAAAACCTTACCTTACATACCTACCTCGAAACGGAAACCATCAAATTGTAAATGGTTGAAAGGTTTGAAAGGTTCTTTATCGAAAACAATAAACCACAAATTGAATTTAAATAGGTAGGTACCTACTTATAAAATGTAACCGTAAGAAAAGATTAATTTATGAAACCTGTTAAAAATTAACTGATGTGCCCATGGCACACTTATGGATAACATTTAAATTAAAATCAAATTTCTTTCATAACCCTGGATTTGACCGCACTCCCGCCCGGGGGGACTTTCTACTCGAACGTTATTTTAAACTTTAGTCCCTGTAGGATTCACATGATTAATAATAATATCAGAGGTGAAGAAGAGCTAATCGCTGGTCGGGTAAGCACATGCAAGGTTTTAAAAGCTTGGTGCCCGCCCGAGACGAGAACGAGGATATAAAGATCGGACTCTCTAGTCCCTTAGGACACCCCTGCCCCATTCCACTTATGTTCGATAAACTGCTTTGGAAGTTTGCATATTTAATTATCACACTCGTTTGTCGTTTCCAGAAGGTAATAGTTTAGACTGTTACGACATAAATTTGCGTGAAAGATCCATGATATTGTCGAAAAATTCCTCCCGGGTACTAAGTTACTCCCAGGTGTGCGGGTAGCTTAACTTCAACTCCGAAATTTGTTGATAAAACCATATTCTTATCTACTTACGTATCCCCGAGTGCGTAATGACGGCGGGGAGTGTTTCTCACTCAGGTACCCATAATGTATGACGCCTTTGGCTCATCAAACTCAATAGAAAATTGGCATGCGATCAATATAAATCACGAAGTTCATTATTTTCTACCATGGAACTTCAACGTTTCACAACATTTTTTCCCACAGATTAATTGTTTGGAATTATAGATTTTGTAGTTCGGACATTTTGAAGCACAGCGGGACAACTGGGACTATTTCAGGTTGGTTTGGCCTTATTATCTCCATCGCACGAGTTCCCTGTTCTTTTTTGTCCTGCAGTTTACTACAATATTTCCAAGCGAGACTCAATTCGGTGGAAAAACCGTGAAACCCCTCAACACCAATAAGGTTTTGTATGCTGCGGGGAAAAGAAAAGAGAAACTCCGGAGTATTCGCAAAATTAGAATTCGAATGGGCGCACCCCGCGAGCCCTGTTTATTCCAAACAGAAAAGGTTGTTCCCACGGGGTACGTAAGTAGAGGGAATAGTCTTACGGGAAAACTGTGGCGAGTATAAATGAAGTGGGTACGTAGCAGGTGGGAAATTCACGAATATTGGTTACCCAGAGCAGGAAGCTCTTACGACGGGGCGTGTGGAAGCTGGATTAACAATTCTAGAAGAAGGTTACCACGCCAAGACGTTGCCGAAGTGAGTAAGGACCGTTTAGGGAAATTAGGTAACGTACGTATTCAATAAGGCGAAAGGGGGAGTCGAATAAGAAGCACGAGGGATAAGTAGATCATAAGGAAGAGGAAAGTTCCAAGTTCTCATCCATCTTAACCCTACAATATGTCTCATCCGTTGTCATATTCTTTCCTCTTCGTCCACATTCGTCCTCCTTCTCGACCATTTCTCCACAAATTAGGATTGTAAGGGACTGGGGGCGGACGGGTGTCGCCAACTTTTCGTAGGATTTCCTGGGCTGGCTGACCTCGCAAAGTTTTTGTTTGTGGATTCTCTTGTTTGAGTTCCCCTCTCATATAATATGATGGCGCCGGTGCTGTTTCCTCTTTCCGTTCTTCCGGCCAAGTTTGGGCTCGCTCAGGTTTTTATTTCCCAATTACGACTGTCAATGTGTGTAAGGTTGGTGTCGCTACAATGATTTGTGAGGGTTCTTCTTCCGATGGGTGGAAAACAAAACAAAAGGATCTCCTCGGTAAATATACAGGATGTCTCAACTAATATACTAGAGGGATCCCTTGTTTAGGCCGTTAATTTCAAAAACATTCAAATACCAATTCCAACCCCAGATTTTTGCGTACAAAAACCGTGGATATTATGTTTCGCAGAATAAACATTTTGCGTAAAATTTGAACCCAGAGACAAAGTATGCCTGAGAGTCAGTCGAAAACTTGAGTGACACGACCAACAAAAGCTTGATGATAAATTATAATAAAAGGTATAGCCATTACTATAAACTAATTTTCCTAGTGCCTAACTAACTACTTGAACGTTGTCAGTGGTTTTGTCCGCAAATTACCACCTATTTTTGTTAATCTTACTAAATATTATATTCCGACAACTCTGATTAATTCTATTTATTTTTTTATTTTTTTATTTTTTGGATTAAAACCCCAATTTTTGACCTTTTTAGAGGAAATATATTTTTGTGGCCGTTGATTTCCGCATCGAGCCACCATCATACACCTACTTATCATTTCTGTCGAATTCGAAGTGCCTACCTAGTTTTTGATTATTAATCAACAACACAAAGTGGCCGTATATGAGAATCCCTTCCATAATAGAATAGGGCTCTTCTCGATTTTTTGTGCATGCAGTAGAAAGGATACGGTTCGTGAAAACGAAGCTTCAACTCCTGGAAGCATTGCGTTATAACCGGTGTCTTACCATGGGGAATTCACACTCCTCACCCTAACTTTATTGACTTTATTGACTTTTTGACTCTGGGAGAAACTATGCTCTATGGGCGGCTCTTTCCCTCATGACAACATTTCTGAAGATTTCAACATTTTTGACACGGAAAAACTCTAATTTGACCACTTTTGAAGGGAAGAATATTTCAGTATTATTGGAGACTTTTAATAATTTTCTATAATTTTTTTTTTAGCGATTTTTGAAATATAAAAACTGGAATTCGACCCGAAGAAAAACATGACTGACTATTGAGACTTTGCCCCGAATAACCATTCTGTAACAATTTGGATTATTTGTACAAAATTTCCATGTTGTTTCGGCGATACAAATGGAACTATTCGGGTCGAAAGCCACACCTTTCCCTCAAATTTCAGTTCATTACAACCATTCTTTTGTATAGTCATCAACGTTACAAAAATTTCACGTACTTGCGCGATTTTTTTTTTTTTTTAGCGATTTTTGAAATATAAAAACTGGAATTCGACCCGAAGAAAAACCTGACTGACTATTGAGACTTTGCCCCGAATAACCATTCTGTAACAATTTGGATTATTTGTACAAAATTTCCATGTTGTTTCGGCGATACAAATGGAACTATTTGGGTCGAAAGCCACACCTTTCCTTCAAATTTCAGTTCATTACAACCATTCTTTTGTTTAGTCATCAACGTTACAAAAATTTCACGTACTTGCGCGTACAGTCCGATTTAGATGCTGGTATAAATTAATAACTGGCCAGATTATGGAACGAGTTAATTTTTCGGGGATTCGAAGTCATGTCTTAGCCGAACCAGTCTGTACGTAATACAAACTTCAGTATCATTAGGTGAAAAAAATGATGGGCAGATTCATGGAATTATCAGTATAATTCACTCTCTAATTTCCACGTTAAGTAAGACTAATCCAGGAATTGGACGAATTCTCCCTTCATTCCAAATTCAACAACCAATTTTGGCCGGGTCACTCAACAGAGTCCCGTTCGTCCCTCGCGGTCACGATTATTTGAGTAGCCAGAGCGTGTTATCGCATGTAACTTGATCCTCTCATTTGGCCGACTGACAAATTCTCCGTCATCGCCAACTACGCTGGGTCTCTTCGGGCCATTGAAGCCTAATCGTCTGAATGCACTTCTCCAATCGAGCGGACATGAATAGCGAAGAGACGTGAAACCGCAAGACAGAGCGTTTGAACGTTGCAAATCAAAATGAGGTATAGAACCTACTGTAGGCCACCTGATCATGCATAATGATTTGTTATAATTGTAATAATATAATTATGTAATAGGTAATGGTGGAAGCGGGTCGTCATCACGTAGGTTTCTACGTAGATACGTGCCAACCAGTATGTAACTATGAAAAATATTACCTACAACCTGTTGAAAGTGTAGGTGCTGGTAAATTATTGGGAAAACGCAGATCTGTCATAAAAAGTAAGGTTATGCTATGTTATATTATTTCATATATTATGCATCTACGTTATTTTCAATCCCCGGTACTGATGACAATTATTATAACCTTCTGTCTAGTTCATAAATCATCTATGCATCTGTACAGGTATAAGTACATAATAAACAGTTGTGCAATAATTTGCAGCGTTTTTTAGTGTGAGGAAACCAGATATGAAGTTGATCTTGACCACTGAGACAAGGTGCTACATGATGAGTGGGAAATGAACAGATGGTAGTGAAACGGGGGGAGGAAAAATCACGCGACGTCGTCCGGTATCAACCTCTCCATCCCGCACATGGGTTCCAAGTGCGAGGGGGATGCATTCCAGATGACGTTATATTCTCTCTTTAGGTTATTCCCGCCTAACTAATCGGATTTCGGAGCCGAACTTCGGGATACGGAGGCTTTTGAGGGCGCAGAATCAATTGTTGACTTTTCCTCGATTTCCCCCAGCAACCTAGGAATCATGGCTGCCCCTAAGTTGAAAAGACCTTACTTGGACATGATCCCGGAATTTCATGGGGAACCGGAACTCCTCACAAACTTTCTAGAAGGATGTGAAGAAATAGTATTGCAGTTCTATGATAGGGCAAACCCGACAAATTTTCAAAATAAATATTTAATGCGATCTATATTAGCCAAAATAAAGGGTAAAGCCAGGGAATTAATTATAAGCGCTAACTGCTCAAATTGGGAAAGTGCTAGAAGTGCCCTTACGTCGGGTTATTCCGACAAGAGAGATCTATATACCTTAACTATAGAACTGTCAGAATTGAAGCAAGGGAACGAATCCCCGTTTGCAGTTTTGGAAAAAGTCAGAAAATTCTTAAATTTAGAAATCATGTACCTAAAAAATAATGCTGTCCCCAATATTGAGCAATTAACGGTATTTTTCAAAGGGTTAGCTTTAAGGGTAAATGTCCCGGGTTTAGTTCCAAGAACCGCCACCACGTTGTGCTTCAAAATGAGCCAATCCAATATTCGGTTTATCTCTTGAACGGGTCAACCGATTTTCAATCTGTAAAATGTTCTGTAATCGCTATAAACAACCACAAGTGCGGACATTCAGTTCTGAATTTTAAAATTTTTTTTTCATGGAGTTCCCGAAATTATTTTACTTAATTTCAACCTTTTTAAAGAAAGCAACTAGTACTTTTGTAGGAAAAAAATCGAAGAATTCAAATCCGCTTTCAGATTGAAGATCGGATCATTAGATCGAACGGCATCTGGGAAAATCACTATAACAATGGGGCCTATTGTTAGCCCTCTAATCCTCTACCTGAGCCCACCTTGCAACGATGCCTTCCCTTTCCTGTTGATTTGAGCTAGCAGGCGGACTGGGTTCACATCTAGGAGTGTATTTTTCCTTCTACATCTATTTCTTCAACTACAAGATTTGCTTGGCAGAAATAGTTGGCTGCTGGATCAAATAAGGATACAGCCAAATTTTGGCTGAATCCTGTCAGGGTATCAAGAAGGGCGTTTGGTTTTTAGCATCTGACTGGTATCTAGTTTTCTTACTATGATTTCATTTTCTAAATTATTTCTTTCTAAGTACCTATGTGACTGGAATTTCCATAATAAGCCATTCAGTAACTAATGATTTGCAGGGTTCTCATAGTCCACCAAACCCTATGAAGCCATGAAAAAAATCGCCGTAAAATGAAGGAAGTTCAATAAAAGGTTCAGGCAAAATTGCACTCGATAACTATATTATATTGCCACAACTATATATTATCAGTTTCGAGGTTCATAATTGACGCCTATGGAAATATCACTGACAACGACCGAAGATAACAAATATGTTGAGAATCATCAATATAATAGCAATAACAATAATTCAAATGCAATAAAAATATCAATAGAATAATAATAACAAGAATACAAGTACATGAAAAATAACTTGCTATTGGAATAACAATAACAAGAATGTAAAATAACGAGAGTGCCAAGGATTTTTCATTTGAGCTAACGAACGGGACGATTTCAATGAATTTTATCCAACCCATTTATATTATATTGGTCCAACCCGTGCCTATCCGAAAAGTCTACCACCATTTTTCGGGTACTTAAGGGCGTCATAAGGAATTGGCTACATAATTTTATTTCCATGTGTTCAACAGAATACTACCGTTAAAATTTGGTGAAACTCATATGGAACCTTCAGTGTTTCATTTTAGATCCACCCTCCAAATTTGAATTCTTTGCTACGATTATAAGGTAGTTGTGGGCTGTACAAGGATTGCACGTTCGCGCATCCGCTAACAAAGCAGTATTTTTTAAATGATTTTGAGTTGGGACTATCAGTGACCCGACCTGCACCTGCCCTCTAAATTTCAGCTCGTTACAGCCATTTGTTTTCTGCCATACATGGCCTTCATCAGGGATTGTACACAGACAGACACGGAAAAATGTTCCTTGATATGTGAAAAGCACCATGGAGCAGAATATACATAGGTATATGATAGGGGATGGGGACCCCAGTGCATTTGTCAAAATTTCTTAAAATGTTTCGTATGGACGCAATATGACAAAAATTGAATGCGCCAATCACGTGATCAAAAATTATACGAAACGGCTTTGTGGTTTGCAAAAAGATTCCCGGACTTACTCTAAAAATCGTGTAGAAGAGGCATTGACGGCATGAAGAGACATTGTAACATTAGGCAAGGCGACGAGAAATTACGTATAAATCGACCACTAACTTATTACACAACGGTTTCTTACACGACGTTTTATTACCTTATTATTTACCTTATGCTTCATAAATAACTACAAAAAATTAATTACTGAATTATTAGATCCCGCGCATTTTTTATGAAACATTTCCCGGGCCGGCTCCAGTACTCGATTTAGGGCTTTCCTGGGGGTGGTCTACGCAAAAACGGGCATCTATGCAGGTAAATAATAAACCGTTGTGTAATAATTCGCAACGTTTAATAATGCTGTCGGGAAAGTGGGGTTTCAGGGATCAAAATGGGTAAAAATCACCAAAATTGCAAAATCTGACCCGAAACCTGCAATTGTGTAGTGACTGGTGATATAAATGTAATTTCTTTTTGAAGGTGAGCGATTTCCAAAACGGCAGGTGGTTTTAGATGGGGGGAGAGGGGTTCAGAAATTAATGTAAATGACTAGAAGTTGAAAAAAACTGCAAAAAGTCGCTTATACATATAGCCACGTTGCTTGACGAATCTTTTTATAATACCGGTATTATTTCAGCTCTGTTCCCCACTGTCCCCCAATGAATGAAATTTGCTTTGTAGGTCCCGTTTGGGGTCTAGTTGGTCCGCGAAGCTCGGCGTTAGTGTCAGTCGTCCATAAGGGGTGAAGAATAGGGGTTGACATTTTCAGAACACCGGAGCACGAAAACATTCAGTAGAAGGGCATGGTTTTTTCGTTTTTAAATTGACCTTGAACTAAAGCGTTTTTTGAGACCACGCGCAGCTTTGTACTACCAGCAGTTCGTTTTCACCGAAGAGGTTCGTCAACATGATCGTGAATCAAACGGTATAAATCTGGCCCAGATATCATCACGAGGGATCACCTGATTATAATTACGGATAGGTAGCTGTATGAAATCGAGTTGGTTGTTCTGTGATATTATTCCATTTGAAAAACGCTGCAGAGTCCTTGTCACATGGGTTTATTATTCTATTGGACGTCTACAGAAATGTTGGCTGTTCATTTATTGTTTGTTTCATGTGACATAATTGAAATAGCTACTTCTGGTGGTTTCCACCAATTTTAGCCCCCAAAACATACTCATTACGTTCTCTATGGTCGCCAAAAATGAGATCTGGCCCATTAGTTAAATCTATCCTTAAATCTTCTACTAGACCGGTGGATTTCGAGGTGTGCGCGAATGCACCTCTCGCGCACGCTTTCAGCCGCTTTATAACAGAGTTGGTTAACATTTTAGAGTAAGTCCTGGCCTCTTTTTGCAAACCAAAAAGCTGTTTTGTATCATTTTTGATCACGTGATTGGCGCATTCAATTTTTGTCATATTTCGTCCATACGAAACATTTTTAGAAATTTTGACAAATGCACTGGAGTCCCCATCCCCTACCATATACCTATGTATATTCTGCTCCATGGTGCTTTTCACACATCAAGGAACATTTTTCCGTGTCTGTCTGTGTACAATCCCTGATGAAGCCCATGAATGCCAGAAAACAAATGGTTGTCACGAGCTGAAATTTAGAGGGCAGGTGCAGGTCGGGTCACTGATAGTCCCAAATCAAAATCATTTAAAAAATACTATAAGCTTTGTTAGCGGATGCACGAACGTACAATCCTTGTACAGCCCACAACTACCTTATAATCGTAGCAAAGAATTCAAATTTGGAGGGTGGATCTAGAATGAAACACTGAAGGTTCCATATGAGTTTCACCAAATTTTAACGGTAGTATTCTGTTGAACACATGGAAATATAATTATGTAGCCAATTCCTTATGACGCCCATAAGTACCCGAAAAATGGTGGCACATTTTTCGGATAGGCACGGGTTGGACCAATATAATATAAATGGGTTGGATAAAATTCATTGAAATCGTCCCGTTCGTCAGCTCAAATATGAAAAATCCTTGGCACTCTCGTTTTTTTACATTCTTGTTATTGTTATTCCAATAGCAAGTTATTTTTCATGTACTTTGTGACGGTATATGGGAATCCCGTCCATCTTGGATGCTGGCTCTTCCCGATCTTTTTGACACGGGGCTGAAGGGGCGGTTGATTCGCGGAAACGAATCATCAACTCCTGGAGGCAACGCGTAATAATCTAACCATTTGTCTCCGGGGGTAGCTGTCACACTGCCTCACTACCTTTCTAGAGGGTGGAGAGGGGGAAACTACGCTGTATGGGCGGCGTAGTTAAACCCCTCATCCATTACAACTTGTATTCCTGTTATTATTATTCTATTGATATTTTTATTGCATTTGAATTATTGTTATTGCTATTATATTGATGATTCTCAACATATGTGTTATCTTCGGTCGTTGTTCATATGTGGTGGTGGATATGTGGTTCATATGTGTAACGGGCCCGAGGAGAAATAATTTTATTTTAGAGTGGCAAGGTCTGGGAGTCAGGTTTTCGAGAACAGAGAAACTGATAACGGAGGCCCCCGGAATCGACGCCGTCTGTGGTTAACCGGCTGCCTTACTCGGTAAAATTATTAGACGGGGTTCGACACAAGTGTTGAAAAAGAATATTTCTTGGATGAAGTTGGAAGATTCGAAATAATTTAACGAAAAAATTAATAGGACAAGTAGGTAGGTAGGTAGGTAGCCAAACAGGGAAATGTTTCTTCAAAATAATCATTTTTTCGAATCCCAAACGGACACTCCGCCCAGAGACAAGGTTTTTTGAACCCGTTCACACGTTCAATACGTTCACTTACTCACTCAGTGATGCATTGCGTTCCCCAAAGCACATTATTGATTCTACGAGTAGTGGGCTCAATGAAATGGCACTCGTTTACGATTTGGACTTCATGGATGCCCTGCATTTTTTAAATTAGGGTTATTATTGCTATTTTTATACATTTTTATGTTGCTATTTATTTGTACTGCAAAAATTGTGTTGAACTACCTATGTAATTAATTACAGGGGAGTAGGTAAGCATTTAAATAATAAGACCTGTCTCTGTTGATGAATCACAAAAAAAATCTACCTATGAACATGGTAGGTAGGTAGGTACAATAAAATAGGAAAAATACAATAGGAGAATCGTGATAGGGCATTAAAAAATTTTAAATTACAACGATATTACGTAGTAATTACCTCTTCATCTTGGGAGGTACTTATCAATAAACTGAACAAGATACTTTAGGACTATACATAATAATTCAGAAAAATATAATAATAATTTGACGAATTTGGTAGCTAGGTAACCATAATATTCGCAGTGCTCCGTACCTAGATACCAAAACTGACGCCCGTGGTGTCGAGAGACAATTGACACACTGAACGTCAAACCATGGAAGAAGAGAGACTCTTCTTCCATGGTCAAACTCAGGTGAAAAGGTGAGTCAATGGCCGTTTTGGTGGAGAAGAGAACCGCGCCTACGCGAACCGTCGCAGCGCCACTGGTGGGTTGGTGAAGGCGTTCGACGGGAGTCGCAATTCATGGATTGATGAAAGTGAACTTGTTTACAGTGGTATATAAAGAAGCCGACATCCCATTCACTAATCATTATGAAAGTGAAGGCGAAACAAAGAGGACGTGGCATCATAAATCGTTTGATAGAGCTCTACCTGTAGAATTACACCTCCCAGGGGGATATCAGTATTGTGGTCCAGGAACTCGCTTTGAGGAGCGTCATAATCTCGGTCAGCGAGGAATATCTGGCTTAGATAACCTCTGTTATAAGCACGATCGTATATACCACACTACACAGGACGACAGTCAACGGTACACCACCGATAAGCAACTTGAGTGGGGTGCTTGGGATTTGGCGAGAAACAAGCAATTACCACTCTCTGAACGCGTCGCTTCTTGGTTAGTTATGAATGCGATGAAGCTAAAAACTCGCAAAAAACCATCCAAGGGATCAGCCCTCAAATCAGCGAATAAGAAGAAGAATAAGGCAGATGTTGATAGATGGAAAAATGTATCTAACAAACAACGTAAACCAAAAGTTAAAGGGGGCTTCCTACCAGCTTTGTTAGCTGCCCTCCCTTTCCTCACTGCTGTGGGAAGCCTGGTGGGGGGAGGGGCCGCAGTAGCCAAAACCGTAATTGATGCTAAACGATCTCATGAGGATTTAAATGAAACAATAAGACATAACAAGAGAATGGAAGAGGAAGAAGCTCGTAAATCTGGACAAGGACTTTACATCAGACCATATAAATTTGGTAACGGTAGTGGGAACGTGAAAGGAGAAGCTCTATATATTAGACCCTACAGGCAAACGGGAAAAGGTTTAAAGGTGAAAATGAGTTCAAAAAACTAACCATTGCGCTTACAAATCGACCACTCACAAACATAGATTTGGAGCGCATGTGCAAAAGTGCAAACATTATTGGTTTTATTGGAGCACGAATGAGAAATGATATTCCACACACCGGCCCTCAACAGATTGAATGCGCCATCATTAATATGGCTAGTAGTGATGATGGTTCGGGTGGAACTCATTGGACAGCGTATTGGCTCGATGGAAACAAGGTTTACTATTTCGATAGTTATGGTAATTTAGAACCTCCGATCGAATGGAAAGTGTATTTTGGAGTTCACAGAACTATTTTATATAACACCGATCAATTCCAGTCAATCAACGCTAGAAAAGAAACCGTAATTTGTGGTCATTTGAGTTTCTTATTTCTTTTGACGATCTCGGAGTATTATAAGAAGATATTGCACAAGTGAGGTTAACATCACTTCATCAATGGCTTCCTTCACAATAACACTCACTGAACGAGGAAAAAGTGAGTTGCATGCGGACTTTTTTCCACCAATTCAACTCGACTCATCCGACTGGGAGGCCGGCTTGATATCATTTGACTCATATTTCTCCATACCAAACTTAATTGAGGGTGTGAATTCTTCGTTATATCTGATCGATGATAATGGCATACCAATACATGACAACAGTGGGAAATTTTTCGACGCCGCCGATATACTATATACTATATATTTCCAAAATGCACTCCCGGATATGCAAGTCACGATAACGGACCATCATGCAATAATTAAAACTGCCCGAACACTTTTCAACACTAGTGATGACTCTGTATTGATACCTTTAGGGTTCAATAAGGGTAGAGTCTTACATGCTTCATCCAGCACTTCTTATACAGCAGATCTGGCGCTGAAAAGGACATGGTCTGTAAGCTTGAAGAAACATGTTGACGGAATGGAATTGCCATCGGGGAAACAGTATGCCCTATATCCTGGTGTTATATTCAAAGTTCCTACTGGGACATACGAGTTGGCAGACCTACGTCATCTGTTGAAAAGTGAACTGAAAAAACTAGATATCGATTTTGGAATGCTTGTTAACTTGAACACACAACGTTGCGGTATAAAATGCACCAAACGCATCGATTTCAATCATGAAGATTCATTTTCAGAACTACTGCGATTCAAGTCAGAAGACGACTTACCAAGCGACAAATGGAATTGATCAGAGGGTATTGTACATGTGTTCAACGTACTAAATATTGGTATATCTGCGTCTTGTTGCCAAGGTGATATTCGTAATGGATCACCAACACATGTCATCTATCAGTTCACTCCAAATGTGGCACCTGGTTATAAAATGGTAGAAAACCCGCAATCTGTAACATATCATTCTGTGCTTGGTGATAAACTTGAGGAAATTACCGTAAAAATAATCGATCAAGATGGAAACCTGATCAACATTGGAGATGAGATAATATCGATTCGACTTCATTTCAGAAGACGGACAGTATAAAAGCAGAGGTTGTAACGTTCTACCATTTATTACTTTACAGCATGTTGATCTTTCACCGTCGTCATCATCATCAACGCCTACATAAAAAGGACCTGACTGCTGAAAATAGTCTCAGTTCACCTGATACCTACAATTGGAGAGGACATCAACTAACATCAGCCAACTATTACTTTCTGAAAAGTTTGGGATATAACTTCAATCCAGCGCAGCATCAACATGTTGGACGTAGACAGAAAACTCGATTTTGATGAGAGATTGACCAAGTTGGAATATCACCCACTTGAGCCATATGCATCAGCTAGGTACAATCCTTCGGATGAGATTATAATTCCGTTTTCACAACCAGGTGAATATGCACTACCATCCAAAAGTTATTTGTATGTAGAAGGCTCATTATCAAAATATGATCGGTACACTTTGGCTCCGAACGCGATCGCTCACGCTTTTGATGAGATTAAGCTGTTTGTAAATGGTGAACTCGTGGATAAAACTAACTACCCCGGCATAACATCCAACATGAAGGCGTACGCGAGCTTCAGTAAATCGACTGTGGACGGACTTCATCAGGCTGGATGGATGATGCCATCTACCACTTCAGCAATGAACCCGTGTGTGGATTCTGACAGTGGAACATTTTCAGCATGCGTACCACTAAACACATTGATGGGTTATGCTGAAGATTATCAACAAGTCTTGGTAAATGTTCGGATGGAACTCGTACTCAACA
Source organism: Leptopterna dolabrata (assembly GCA_954871275.1). Lineage (NCBI taxonomy): Eukaryota > Metazoa > Arthropoda > Insecta > Hemiptera > Miridae > Leptopterna > Leptopterna dolabrata. The sequence goes on from OX940975.1 coordinate 62,187,010, forward strand.
GATCGGCATCGGATGCTAACATGATTATTCCACGCTTGCCAGCGGCAGCTGGCACTCCCTCAACCGGCCCACCTGAACTTTCCATCAAAAAGATAGTATGGTATATCCCGTACGTGACGCCTTCCGATAGTGAAAAACTAGAATTACTATCGATACTTGAAAAAGATGAGCCTATTACTATGGGATTCCGAAGTTGGAACTTGACCGTCTACCCAACCTTACCAACGAACAAGGCGATTTCATGGACATTGAAAAGTAGTACCGATGTTGAAAAGCCTAGATACATCATCTTTGGATTAAAAACTAATTTACTGAAAAATGCTGAAAAAAATGTAACACTTTTCAATCATTGTAAATTGACGAACTTTCGACTTCACATCGGATCCCAGATATTTCCTTACAGCATGATGAATCTTGATTTCTCCTCTAAACGTGTGCCAATACTGTATCAAATGTACGCAGATTTTCAACGATCATATTACTCCAAGGATTGGTCTGAGCCAATGTTAACTTACGATGAATTCATAAACCTTGCCCCAATCGTTGTGATCGATTGCAGTCATCAGGTTGAATCAAGTACTGGGAACAATGTAGTGGACATTCGCATAGATTTTGAAGTTAAGGAAGAAATACCGGCCAATACCACTGCCTACTGTTTGATGCTCCAAGATACAATCATTAATTATTTGCCATTATCCGGCATTGTTCGACGTGGAATGTAATTTATATTAACGTAACTAATGTATTTATATTAAACATGTAATACATATATTTACGAAATTTAATAATTGAACTGGTTCATTCTTTCTTTTACCTTCCCTATTTATGTGAGTGTTGTAAAATAATGAAATTAGTTGAGAAAATGCGGTTCTTGAAGCAACATGTAAGGCTGAAGATTAGCCATGAAGCCGAAAAGGAAAAACAAGAAATGGGTTATAGTGATGAATCTTATTTACCCCATGGTTCATTATTTGGGAAAAATCCGATAAGAGGACTTATTTGCGGGCCATCCGGCTCTGGAAAATCGTGCACCATTCTTTCTTTGTTATTGCATCCAAATGGATTGAGGTTTGAAAACGTCTACTTGTTTTCACGAACGTTGAATCAGGAAAAGTATCAATTTTTAAGAAGAGTTTTGGAGCCCCTTGCACCTGCCATTGGATATTACGCTTATGGTTCTTCAACAGAGGATGGTCAAGTAGAACTATTGAGACCAGATGCAATAAAACCTCATTCTATCGTAATATTCGATGATATTATAACGGAAGACTATAAGATTTTGAGAGAATATTTCGCCATGTCTCGTCATTTTGCACTCGACATATTTTTCTGTAAACACAGTTACGTTTTAGTGCCTAAAAATTTGATTAGGATCAACCTTACTATCATTGCGCTTTTCAAAATGGATATACTGAATTTACGTCATATTTATGACGATCATATACAGGGGGATTTAGATTTTGAACAATTTAAAACTATGTGTTCGCGGTGTTGGGCGAAAAATAGCTTTTTATTAGTAGACCTGGACAGAGCCATGAATGATGGTCGCTATCGAATGGGATTTGATGTATATATATTACCCCGGAGCAATTTAGTAGATCAGTCAAAATGAAATTAGAGGAGGTGAAACATGTCACAGCCCGTCTAGTAAAAGCGCAAAAAGCGGTAAAGGAAAAATATAAACTGCTGAAACAGGGGAAAATTGAAACGAACATGGCTTTACATCCTTTGAAAGATCTGTTTAAAGAGGTTGTTCACCCTCCTACTACGGTTAATTCACCTGCACCAACCATCGCCAGCACCAATATCCGCCCACGTTTCTTGGTGAAACGTAAGCGCATTAAACGTAAAAAGATATCTCCTCAGCCACCGATTGAGAATGCTATAGAAAATGAAGAAATGGAAACAGAAGAAGAAGATAGTTTGCCTGAAACGGAGGGGGATTATATCAAAACGGAAGAAGATGGATCTCAAATTATCTTTTCTAATCCCTCCATTCAACAAAATGTATCATCAACACCACCCCCACCTACAAGTACACCAAGAAGGGATACACTAATTAGAAATGCGTTGAAGGAAGCTAGTAAAACCCCGGAGGGGGAGAGGGAAATTGAGACACAATTTCGTCAATTTCACTCATTTGCCAGACCTTTCTTACTCGCTCTAATAACAGGAGACAAGAAGGGCTTGGATTTGCATACTATATTATATGGACCCAAAGTTAATGCAAACGGTACTCTCAGTTTAGGGAACCGGGAGCTACATCTTGATCGTGACTATATCTACTTGGATGATAAAGTGAAACACCCAATAACTGAAGGATTACTCAATTTACTTTTCCTAAAGGTGCCAGATCCAGATACATACACCGCCATTGATCGTGCAAACTACAGAGATTTGATCGTGCACAGTGATGTTGCTCGACAGGGTTATTCAAGATTGAGACCATACAATGTGAGCGGGTACAAGTATAAGTATCTACTAAAGGACTTACTCGCAATTAAAAAGACTGGAAAAGGATTTATTCGAGTAGTGAATGAACGACCACGATACGTCTACTTTGATGATCCTAACGAATTAGTCGATCGCCTACGTCTGTTGCTTGCTTCAAAACAAGCAGGAAATACTTCTCACGACCCTGAAATATTTTCCTTAATTGAAGAATTAAAAGAGTTGAACATAATCACTTGATAACCATTATCATGTCAGCGATCAGCAGATTGGGATCTCAACCCATGAAATTGTCTCCTCGCTCTACGGAGTCAAATATTTTGAACGAGTTGGTGAGCGAAATAATTGTAAAGGAACTGGATTCAGCATTAGAGGAACTAATAAAAAAAAATCATATTATATCAGCCAAGCCTAATGTAGTTGAAGACCGCGGCCGAAAAACCGTCTATGTTACATTTTTGAAATTTTACAGGAGAGCCAAAAAACGATTGAGAAACCTTTCGATCCGAGAATCGGTGGCTCTAATGTAACATAGACTTCTTTTCGCCAATTAAATTCCAATCCAACCAAAACGGTAAAATATTCTGCAAATATCACATTACAGAGCTGTTCTTGATAGTAACCACATTGGATATTATTACACAATGGCTTATGGAAATCTGTGCTGCAAATTATTACGCAACGGCTTATTATAGATACTTAGCCGTGCTGTATAAGAATAGTTTTTCATAGGTACGTACCTAACTGTATTATTTTGTTCCTAGCAATACTGAGCTAGAAAAATATCATAGAACCCAATCATTAAATTTGATGGTACGTGACTTCGATTTGTCAAGTCTATCCACATCATTGTCTGATAGTTTCAACGGGGAATCCATTTTTCACGAATCCGCGCACAGAAATCCGTAATTTCACACACAAAAAAATCCGACTACACACAGGAAAAACGACAACAACGGTGAATGATGCTGCGCTAGCTACCTGGCAACAGCGAAGGCACTGTAACATAGATTGTTTTTCTTGTTAATCGCGGACCTCGTTTCTTGCTATTTTCGTCGTCATGACGTCCACCACATGTGACAAAATTAGGGTTTTTGTTTTCCTAATTGATAGAGGAGATCCTAACGAATCGTTTGATACCAGTAACTCATTTTCGAAAAAAATGTAACATAGACGGTTTTTCGGCCGCGGTCTTCAGTTGATTTTAATGAAAAACGATTGATTAATGTGAAACCTCCAATAAATACGTCAGATGTTGTTACACTAGGCTCACTCCCCTTCGTAAGAAATGATAAAACTCGAACTCTACATTTTGGAACATATCGTCTACTTGGCACCGGGGAGGCCAATTCACCTCAAGATTATGTTACGATATCTTACGCAAATAAACACTATGAAGCTAAGAAATAAGAAAATTATTTGCTATTGACAGCAATGGGGATTATGTTACGATATCTTACGCAAATAAACACTATGAAGCTAAGAAATAAGAAAATAATTTGCTATTGTCAGCAATGGGGAGGGGATGGTTGATTATAAAAATACGGATCAGCAAGAGTAAGCCACTAGTATACAATCGCCATCGTCATCATCATGGACTCGTTAATGCTCTCCAGTACATTCAACATTGATAGCGCGAAAAATCTACAGTTGGTCGTTGGTCTGTCTGACTTGACTACAATTGTGATTGTGATAAGAAGACCTCGTGGGGCGGCATTCTACATTTGTATTGATGACTGGGAACTGTTAAGTGAGAAGCTGCAGCAAGCAGATCGTAAAATTGATGCTACGTTTTTTCATGGAACACACATGTATGCGAGTAGTACGCCGCAACAGCATTTAATACTAAGTTACCATCCAAACTGGCTGGATCGTCTCCTACATACTGAGCCTTCTACTATCACATTAAGTGCAAAGGCCACGTCCAGTTTGATCACTCTGCTTCCAACTATAAACTGTGTTATTGATAAAATGAGAGACTTGACAGCTGTGAGTGGAGTCCATGATTTCGGAGCCAACACTGCGAGTCAGCCCCCACTAGATATGATTCAGGTAGCGGGGTTTTATACGGAACCTGACCAGTAGACGTTTCCACGCGTCAAAACATTTGAAACATCATCATGGTCGGGAGAAACTCCAGCCTTGCACTTGGCACTTAGAGGATTCTTCAATCACAAAAGATGCGGGAATATAGTTCAGTGCGTTTATTGTAATGAACTACATACAGAATATTCAGCATTACACCACAGATGTTTGCCATCAAATATGTGAATAAATAGTGAAAATTGAACTGTTTTCATACTTCTTTTGCTTCACCCCATCCATTACTGACATTTTCATGCAAATAGGAAACTTTATTATTAGGAAACTTTATATTTTTCATTATTATATTTTTCGTTATTGATATTCCTCATACAATAGTTTGAAATGATTTGTTATCTTCCATCGGTTTTTTTTTCCTTAATCGATAAATGTCGTAGGAAACTTTATCACGAACCTTTAATAGGAGATAGTTTTCATTGTTCATGATTAGTGGTATACCAGCTTACAAACGCGGGTAATAATGCCTTATTAATGGGTCTTTCTTCAAGGAACGTATTTATTAGCATGTTTCTCATGCTCCGTTTATTCTTTAACCCCTGTAGAATATTTACGATCGATGGATATTTTCCAACAGTAGGTAGACAACGTTAGTCTTACATGAAAATAATTAACTTAATGGAACCTCAACAATGGTGCATGTTTTGATTAAAACGTTATTTTATCGAAACTTGCTTGACGCCTATGATGCTAAAAACCGCAAGATTGTCCACATTGCCGACTCTGTTTCAGAACAAGATGCCGTGACCTTGAAATATATGAGAGGAGAGCTGATTAAATTGAAAACAACCTTGATAGCCGAGTTGAGTGGCAGTTTGAACAAAACAACGACCTCGACCGTTACCAACAGCAATGGTGTCAACATCGGTAAAGAAAGAAGTGATTGAGGAACTGTTAAAACCATCCCGTATCAAGTATCCCAGAAGATCGATTTTACCCAGAGGCATTAATGATTTATGGCAAATAGATTTGGTTGAGATGATCCCTTACACGAAGTTTAATAATGGTTACCGATACATTTTAACGGTGATCAAAACGTTTTCTAAATTTGCTTGGGCGGTGCCCGTGAAAAGGAAAAATGCGGTCGATGTCACCAAAGCGATGGAGCAAGTACTTTTAGCGGCTAAAGGGGCACCTGTCAACATCCAATCTGATAACGGGCAAGAATTTTTCAATTCGCGTTTTCGTGATTTAATGAAAAAATGGAAAATTAACCATTACGGATCATTTTCCAAAATAAAATGTTCAATTATCAAAAGGTTTAATCGTACTTTAAAGACCAAAATCTGGGCCGAGTTTCACGGTAGAGGAAAATATAAATTCGTAGACATACTTCCTCGGTTGCTGGCCACTTACAATAACACTATTCATTCTAAAATAAAACGTAAGCCGTCGGAAGTCAACTCGACCAACGAAAAATACATTTTGAACGAGTTTTTTATGAGGACGCCTCAGACTTCTAAACCCCACTTCGCACTTGACGATCCTGTGAGAATATCTAAAGAGAAAACAACATTTTCAAAAGGATACATGGTCAACTGGTCCCCCGAAATTTTTCATATACAAGCTATTCATCGCACGGTTCCGTACACTTATACGTTGAGAGATAAAAATCTTCAAATCACCAAAGGGAGATTTTATAAAGAAGAACTACAGCCAGTCCGTCATGACGAAATATATTTAATCTTACGTAAACAGAGAGATAAAATATTCGTAAAATATCTCGGATTTGATGAAAAGGGATGGCTTCCTCGGACGTCAGTTGTCGACAATTGAGCACTTCCCTTTTCCGTAATGTGATCGAGTTTGAAGACTGCAGCCACCACGGATTTTTTTCGTCGATCAACAATTTCTTCCTTTTATCTGTTTGTAAAGTTATCGTTATCTCTGACGAATGATACAAATTGTACTGCGTCTTTTCTCGATTCATTAAATAATGTATTATAAACTTGGCCTCTTTTTTCAACACATTCCACGCCTCCTTAGTAACTAGCAACATGACGTTTTTCTCTCTAAACGCCAGAACGTTGACGTATTTTGATGAATCACCCCCCTCCCCTCCCCGCCTACCTCCCTTCGCCCTCCGTCATTTAATTAGCTTGTGATTGGTCCCCCTCTTAGCCCCCGCCCTGGCTGTAGCCCCCCTCTTAGCCCCCGCCATAGCTGTAGCCCCCTCTTCTAGCTAGGCCGAGGCCAAATCCGGCTCAACCTCCATATTACTACAACAGTCCTGAACCTAGCGTTTTCAAAAAATTTCAAGTCTCCTGAGTTCGACCAAACTAAATACAAAACTAGTCTACATGACGATAATACGAGTATTAGATGCAAAATTAGTAACATTAATCAAGTATCACTTTTTTTAATGGATGCCTAGAGGTCGATTCCATTGACTGGAGTGTGGTTTTTAGGGGTATGCATAAAAAGGCACATTATGCTGAAACGGACCACGGTTTGAGATGGGAAAAGCTGAATAACGTAAAATCTATTGGATCTAGCGAAAAATGTATTGGAGTAAAAGTTGAAGAAGATAACATGTCAAATAAAATAAGACCAATTTCAAGTCTCTAGGACAAATGGTTATTATGTTATGAGGAAAGAAATAATATTTTTATGAAAAAAAGTGAGTTTTACTAAACTTCAACCTCGATGCGGCACGGGTTAATGTTATTCGATCGACCCAAAACTTTGGGAATCTCATTTTCCGGTCAAATGGCACCTTTTAGGGGGTTGCCACGATTGAATTTCGAAAGTTGACTTTTTGTGACCACAAGGCAATAGGCAAAATTTTTTTTGAGAAAATCACTTTTGGCAACCCCCTAAAAGGTGCCATTTGACTAGAAAATGAGATTCGCAAAGTTTTAGGTCGATCGGATAACGTTAACCCGTGCCGCATTGAGGTTGAAGATCAGAAAAACTCACTTTGTTTAATAAAAATACTCTTCTTTTCCTCATAACATAGTAACCATTTGTCCTAGAGACTAGAGATTGGTCTCATTTTATTGAAAATGTTATTTTCTTCAACTTTTACTTCCATAATGTTTTCGCTACATCCTGTAGATTTTATGTTATTAAGCTTTTCCCATCTCAAAACGTGGTCCGTTTCAGCCTTTTGGTTTTTTACGCATACCCCTAAAAACCACACTCCAGTCAATGAAATCGACCTCCATGCGATTTGACACTTCTTTATCATTCTGGATTATTGGAAATGAGTATGTTTCAGGTATAAATGTAAAGGTTGAGGCTGCAATAAGGGGGGGGGGGGGGGGGATCTGGGTAACTACCAGCTACCAGATATTTTGAAAAATGAAGACGTAGAAAGAGTAGCGATCTTGATTAGTTGTGGAGATGAGGAACAGTTGATCGGAGTTCTTCAACTCGTAAAATAGTACTGGACTCTTGCAAGCCCAGGCGGTATTTGGAGCCATTCAAGAGTGAGCTGCAGCAGACAAAATTCAAGCAATGTGCTTTGACACCACAGCTGCAAATACTAGTCGGGTTAGGGGGGGCTTGTGTTTTGCTGGAGCAATTATTGCAAAAAGAACGTTTGTACTTAGCATGCATTTTGGAAATTATTTTGAAAGCCGTGTTTGATTGCAAGATAGGCTCGACCGCTGGTCCTGAACCTAGCGTTTTCAAAAAATTTCAAGTTGGGGGGCAGTATTATGCAAAATTAGTAACATTAATCTAGTTTCACTTTTTTTAATGGATGCCTAGAGGTCGATTTCATTGACTGAAGTGTGGTTTTTAGGGGTATGCATAAAAAGGAACATTTGCTGAAACGGACCACGTTTTGAGATGGGAAAAGCTGAATAACATAAAATCTACAGAATCTAGCGAAAAATGTATGCAATCAAAAGTTGAAGAAGATAACATTTTCAATAAAATGAGACCAATCTCAAGTCTCTAGGACAAATGGTTACTATGTTATGAGGAAAAGAAGAGTATTTTTATGAAACAAAGTGAGTTGTTCTGATCTTCAACCTCAATGCGGCACGGGTTAACGTTATCCGATCGACCTAAAACTTTGCGAATCTCATTTTCTAGTCAAATCGCACCTTCTAGGGGGTTGCCAGAAGTGATTTTCTCGAAAAAAATTTTGCCTATTGCCTTGTGGTCACATAAAGTCAACTTTCGAAATTCAATCGTGGCAACCCCCTAAAAGGTGCCATTTGACTAGAAAATGAGATTCCCAAAGTTTTAGGTCGATCGGATAACATTAACCCGTGCCGCATCGAGGTTGAAATTCAGAAAAACTCACTTTTTTTCATAAAAATATTATTTCTTTCCTCATAACATAGTAACCATTTGTCCTAGAGACTTGAAATTGGTCTTATTTTATTTGACATGTTATCTTCATCAACTTTTACTCTAATACTTTTTTCGCTAGATCCTATAGATTTTATGTTATTCAGCTTCTCCCATCTCAAGTCGTGGTCCGTTTCAGCAAATGTGCCTTTTTATGCATACCCCTAAAAACCACACTCCAGTCAATGAAATCGACCTGTATGCATCCATTAAAAAACGTGAAACTTGATTAATGTTACTAATTTTGCATCTTATACTCGTATTATCATCATGTAGACTAGTTTTGTATTTAGTTTGGTCGAACTTAGGCCACCCAACTTGAAATTTTTTGAAAACGCTAGGTTCGGATCCAGTGGTCGAGCCTATCTTGCTATCAAACACGGCTTTCAAAATAATTTCCAAAATATGATGACGGCATGCTAATGTACAAAAGTCCTTTTAGCGAATTTTCAAAGAAAATGAAGCTATTGCAATGGCTTCGAAATTTAAATAATATAAATTTTTGGAAATTTTCTTCATAGAAATCCGTTTCAGACCATTCTAAAACGATTCCTGAAATTTAACACTTTTTTATATGTATATATATATATATATATATTTATATATATATTTATTTATATATGTGTCACTCCAGACGATAACTCTCGATAGAATTGAGATAAACAGCTCAAATTTGCACAAAAAATCTATCTTGGCAATCGAAAGGCTAAGTTCGAAGATGGGCGAAATTGGCCTACTCTAAGGAGGGTTTTGGCGCATTTAAAGTGCGCAAAAATTACCCAAAAATCCCCAAAATGTTATTTTCCAACAAGTGACCCCTCATTTTAAAGGTTTTTGCACGCTGAACACGATGGTGGAATCGGATTTTAGATATCTTGATCCGTTCTCAAATTAGAGCATTTAAAGTGCGCAAAAATTACCTAAAAATCCCCAAAATGTTATTTTCTAACAAGTGACCCCTCATTTTAAAGGTTTTTGCACGCTGAACACGATGGTGGAATCGGATTTTAGATATCTTGATCCGTTCTCAAATTAGAGCATTTAAAGTGCGCAAAAATTACCCAAAAATCCCCAAAATGTTATTTTCCAACAAGTGACCCCTCATTTTAAAGGTTTTTGCACGCTGAACACGATGGTGGAATCGGATTTTAGATATCTTGATCCGTTCTCAAATTAGAGCATTTAAAGTGCGCAAAAATTACCCAAAAATCCCCAAAATGTTATTTTCTAACAAGTGACCCCTCATTTTAAAGGTTTTTGCACGCTGAACACGATAGTGAAATCGGATTTTAGATATCTAAATCCGTTCTTAAATTAGAGCATTTAAAGTGCGCAAAAATTACCCAAAACTAGGATAATCTTTAAACTCTTACCCCCACCCCCTTAGAGTGGTCAGATTGAAAAATGTGAGAAGTATTAATTGAAGACGAGAGTTCGAAGCAAAAAAGGGGGAGGCAAACGATTAGTACAACTCCTTGAATTTACCCACAGCGATCAAATAAATAAGCACTTAGTACAATTACGTAATAAACAAACGGTAGGATCAGGATGGACAAAACGTACAAATTAAAATAAATACGAAGAGAATATACATAGAAAACCAAATTTTAGACCGAAGTTTTCCTTTATTCAAAACCATAGCCATTAATTCGAATATTTCTTTGAAAATTCGCTCATTAAGTCATGCTGCATGACTGATTTTTTTCATGCAGGCTCAATCTTGAAATAAACTATGAAGGAAGGATGTGGTTTCTGGAAGGATCACTTGGAAGAACATGTGGGTGCTACGTTGAAATATTGTTCTATTCTAGTATTCAACATTGAGTGGACCTGAAACTGCTTGAGAATTATTGGAATCGAAAGTTGCCTGTACGGATACATCGCAACTTTCCATTCCACGTTATGGTTCACGATGTAAACAGGACCAATGGTGCAGTATAATTCGGATCGGTACCTAAGCACCTCTCATGTGATTTCCATATTGTTTTGTAGAAATACAAAAGTTGGTCATCCAACCTAAATTATAAGAGAAGTAAGACTGTGTGATGATTTTTCTGCACATTGATACTCTGGTTTCTTCATTGAACCATGGACGTATTGCTATGGGGGTCGTTTCTCATTTGTATACCGGTAGATCACCTGCCTGCTTTGAGTTGAATCAACTGAAAGCCTACCTTTGCTCATTGAGACCCCTCTACTGAGTCACCTTACTCTTTATTTAATGTAAAATATCTAAAGAGACGAGTTTTTTTAGTCCAATGGAATGGAGAATTTGAATAAAAGTTAAATAGGTATAATCGCAAAGGAAATGACGTAAGAATTTTAGGACTCAGAAGATAATCATCATTAGCAAAGGCGTAGTCATAATGACCGGTTGTTAAAATTGAGCTGAAAATTATCAGAGCCTGATTAAAAAAAAAACAAGGTAATATGAACACTTCTGATCCTGGCAGGGTCGCCAGATGTCTAAAATCAGGAACTGTCTAGGAAAGAACTGCGTTAAAATTGGTTGGGAAACCTAGGGAGATATTTTAGGCACAGTGTTTTACAGTCAAAAGCTGATATAATAATACTATAAAACGAGTCTTTTTGGGGAAAAAACCACGGCAGTCCAATCTAAAACAATTGCCCATCGGTTGGATCGAGCAGGCGGTAGCACTGTAGTGGCTGGAGATGTGCAGTACCTACTGCACCGAGTGAAGCGATTTCTGACATCCTCCCACCTTGCAATTTTCGCATTGCAATCATAAGTTCAACATTTTCGGCTTCTTCACCACTCGGCCACGCCGGGTAATAGTTGGAGCCTTCAGAGGATCATCTTGAGGTGCAGGATCACCTTGAGGTGCAGGATCATCTTGAGGAGCAGGATCATCTCTTGAGGGTACATCGAGCTCGGGCCGGCCTTCCTGGGTCCCTGGTTGGGGGTGAAGATCTTCTTTCTTCCTCACTTCCAGAGGATATAGGCGCTGAAGAGGGCGAATGAGTTCTCCAGTGGCAGTCTTCAATCTAGCCACTCTCGTGTGTCCATCTGGCCCAGGTAGTGTCTCGATGACTTTCCCGATCGGCCAGTTCACGCGTTTTACGTTGTCTGATCCTACTCTAATCCTACGCGTTTACTTGGCCTACTCTAAGGAGGGTTTTGGCGCATTTAAAGTGCGCAAAAATTACCCAAAAATCCCCAAAATGTTATTTTCCAACAAGTGACCCCTCATTTTAAAGGTTTTTGCACGCTAAACACGATGGTGGAATCGGATTTTAGATATCTTGATCCGTTCTCAAATTAGAGCATTTAAAGTGCGCAAAAATTACCCAAAAATCCCCAAAATGTTATTTTCTAACAAGTGACCCCTCATTTTAAAGTTTTTTGCACGCTGAACACGATGGTGAAATCGGATTTTAGATATCTAAATCCGTTCTTAAATTAGAGCATTTAAAGTGCGCAAAAATTACCCAAAACTAGGATAATCTTTAAACTCTTACCCCCCCCCCCCCCCCACCCCCTTAGAGTGGTCAGATTGAAAAATGTGAGAAGTATTAATTGAAGACGAGAGTTCGAAGCAAAAAAACCAGTCATGCAGCATGACTTAATGAGCCTTAAACGAGTCTTTTTGGGGAAAAAACCACGGCAGTCCAATCTAAAACAATTGCCCATCGGTTGGATCGAGCAGGCGGTACCACTGTAGTGGCTGGAGATGTGCAGTACCTACTGCACCGAGTGAAGCGATTTCTGACATCCTCCCACCTTGCAATTTTCGCATTGCAATCATAAGTTCAACATTTTCGGCTTCTTCACCACTCGGCCACGCCGGGTAATAGTTGGAGCCTTCAGAGGATCATCTTGAGGTGCAGGATCACCTTGAGGTGCAGGATCATCTTGAGGAGCAGGATCATCTCTTGAGGGTACATCGAGCTCGGGCCGGCCTTCCTGGGTCCCTGGTTGGGGGTGAAGATCTTCTTTCTTCCTCACTTCCAGAGGATATAGGCGCTGAAGAGGGCGAATGAGTTCTCCAGTGGCAGTCTTCAATCTAGAGAGCCCTACAAGAGAGCCCTAAACCAAGTACTGGAGCCGGCCCAGGAAATTACAGTTTCATAAATATGCGGTGGATTCAAGAATTCTGTCACTGATAATTTGTTGTTATTCATGAAGCATAACGTGTAGGTAGTTTTTAAAAAGTTGAACGAACTCGAAGGTGTTCCCTAGCAATATCATGGCTGGCTGTATACCGTTTCATTCACGACGAGCTTTCCGGCTCAAACCTCATAGGGCCTTACTATGAACGAACGGCTTGACGTACCTACATTGGGTGGTCTCAAGATATTCTCACGTTAGAGATCAGTTTAAAAAAGTACAAAAATGCAATGGCGCCCTGGAAATTTGAACCCCTATTTTTCAAACCTTAGAGATGACGGACAGTAACTCCGAGCTTCGCGGACGAGCTAGACCCCAAATGGGACCTACATACAGAATTTCATTCATTTTGGTTCGAAGCGAAGTACGGTGCGGTGTACTGCGGACGGGCAGAAATTTTTTTATGGCATTTTCGGATTGGTCTACGTACCTTGAAACGAAAACCCTCAAATTTTGAGGGTGGAGGGGGGGGGGATTTTCTTCCCCCTGTCCGATTCCATTATTTTCAATAACTCGTTCGTCCGTTGCCCGCACGGCTTTGTCACGTTAAAATATACGGCTTTGTCACTTTAAAATGTCCACAGAACGTTAAAGTTTGGCGTTGCCATTTTGGCCGAGTATGAATCTGAAAACTTCTCAACAGATAGGGGTAGTAAATAGGTGTTGACTTTGCCCACTGTGATTCGTAGATCCGAAGCTCCAAATAGAAAAGTAGGGCAAATATAAATTCTAAATAGAATTTGATTTTTAATTTTTTTTGGAACACCCGGATCATTGAACTATCCGCTCGTTTAACATAATAAGGGCTTTAAGCTTGAACTGAAGAAGAAGAAGAAGAAAAAAACCAGTCATGCAGCATGACTTAATGAGCGAATTTTCAAAGAAATATTCGAATTAATGGCTATGGTTTTGAATAAAAGAAAACTTCGGTCTAAAATTTGGTTTTCTATGTATATTCTCTTCGTATTTATTTTAATTTGTACGTTTTGTCCATCCTGATTCTACCGTTTGTTTATTACGTAATTGTACTAAGTGCTTATTTATTTGATCGCTGTGGGTTCATATTAGGTAGGATAGGGTAGTTAGGACTTTTGACTTACCTACTCAAGAGAGTGCATGAGGTAAAGGAGTTGTTATAGAAAATCATGAGTGCTTCAAGTGCAGGTTGTTTTTCATGCAGGCTCAATCTTGAAATAAACTATGAAGGAAGGATGTGGTTTCTGGAAGGATCACTTGGAAGAACATGTGGGTGCTACGTTGAAATATTGTTCTATTCTAGTATTCAACATTGAGTGGACCTGAAACTGCTTGAGAATTATTGGAATCGAAAGTTGCCTGTACGGATACATCGCAATTTTCCATTCCACGTTATGGTTCACGATGTAAACAGGACCAATGGTGCAGTATAATTCGGATCGGTACCTAAGCACCTCTCATGTGATTTCCATATTGTTTTGTAGAAATACAAAAGTTGGTCATCCAACCTAAATTATAAGAGAAGTAAGACTGTGTGATGATTTTTCTGCACATTGATACTCTGGTTTCTTCATTGAACCATGGACGTATTGCTATGGGGGTCGTTTCTCATTTGTATACCGGTAGATCACCTGCCTGCTTTGAGTTGAATCAACTGAAAGCCTACCTTTGCTCATTGAGACCCCTCTACTGAGTCACCTTACTCTTTATTTAATGTAAAATATCTAAAGAGACGAGTTTTTTTAGTCCAATGGAATGGAGAATTTGAATAAAAGTTAAATAGGTATAATCGCAAAGGAAATGACGTAAGAATTTTAGGACTCAGAAGATAATCATCATTAGCAAAGGCGTAGTCATAATGACCGGTTGTTAAAATTGAGCTGAAAATTATCAGAGCCTGATTAAAAAAAAAACAAGGTAATATGAACACTTCTGATCCTGGCAGGGTCGCCAGATGTCTAAAATCAGGAACTGTCTAGGAAAGAACTGCGTTAAAATTGGTTGGGAAACCTAGGGAGATATTTTAGGCACAGTGTTTTACAGTCAAAAGCTGATATAATAATACTATAAAACGAGTCTTTTTGGGGAAAAAACCACGGCAGTCCAATCTAAAACAATTGCCCATCGGTTGGATCGAGCAGGCGGTAGCACTGTAGTGGCTGGAGATGTGCAGTACCTACTGCACCGAGTGAAGCGATTTCTGACATCCTCCCACCTTGCAATTTTCGCATTGCAATCATAAGTTCAACATTTTCGGCTTCTTCACCACTCGGCCACGCCGGGTAATAGTTGGAGCCTTCAGAGGATCATCTTGAGGTGCAGGATCACCTTGAGGTGCAGGATCATCTTGAGGAGCAGGATCATCTCTTGAGGGTACATCGAGCTCGGGCCGGCCTTCCTGGGTCCCTGGTTGGGGGTGAAGATCTTCTTTCTTCCTCACTTCCAGAGGATATAGGCGCTGAAGAGGGCGAATGAGTTCTCCAGTGGCAGTCTTCAATCTAGCCACTCTCGTGTGTCCATCTGGCCCAGGTAGTGTCTCGATGACTTTCCCGATCGGCCAGTTCACGCGTTTTACGTTGTCTGATCCAATCAGAACGATGTCACCAATACCCACATCTTGGTTTTTCCGCTTTCCTTTGTGTATGAGAAGCGCCAGATACTCCTTCTTGAAGCGGGTTCTTAAATTTTCTCTCAGTTTTTGTAGGTGGGCCATTCTCTTCTTCAGGACTCCTTCGACCAAGTCGAGATCAGTGACGTCACCCGATGTAATATCACGCAAAAATGAAGCTGGGGTGAGGGGTATGAAATCGGGGTCGTCTGCCACGTAGGTTAGGGGTCGTTCGTTAACTTACTGCACTCTCTTGAGTAGGTAAGTCAAAAGTCCTAACTACCCTATCCTACCTAATATGAACCCTCAGCGATCAAATAAATAAGCACTTAGTACAATTAAGTAATAAACAAACGGTAGAATCAGGATGGACAAAACGTACAAATTAAAATAAATACGAAGAGAATATACATAGAAAACCAAATTTTAGACCGAAGTTTTCCTTTATTCAAAACCATAGCCATTAATTCGAATATTTCTTTGAAAATTCGCTCATTAAGTCATGCTGCATGACTGGTTTTTTTTCAATAAGTGCTCCCGCAAAACACAAGCCCCCCCTAACTCGACCAGTATTTTTTGCTGCCGTGGTGTCAAAGCACATTGCTTGAATTTTGTCTGCTGCACCCCACACTTGAATGGCTCCAAATACCTCCTGGGCTTGCAAGAGTCCAGTACTATTTTCCTGTTGAGGAACTCCGATCAACTGTTCCCCATCTCCACAACTAATCAAGATCGCTACTCTTTCTACGTTTGCAGCCCCCCCCCCCCCCCCCCTTATTGCAGCCTCAACCTTTACATTTATACCTGAAACATACTCATTTTCAATAAACCAGAGTGATAAAGAAGTGTCAAATCGCCTGGAGGTCGATTTCATTGACTGGAGTGTGGTTTTTAGGAGTATGCGTAAAAAACCAAAAGGCACATTTGCTGAAACGGACCACGTTTTGAGATGGGAAAAGCTGAATAACATAAAATCTACAGGATGTAGCGAAAAAATTATGCAAGTAAACGTTGAAGAAGATAACATTTTAAATAAAATGAGACCAATCTCAAGTCTCTAGGACGGATGGTTACTATGTTATGAGGAAAAGAAGAGTATTTTTATGAAACAAAGTGAGTTTTTCTGATCTTCAACCTCAATGCGGCACGGGTTAACGTTATCCGATCTACCTAAAACTTTGCGAATCTCATTTTCTAGTCAAATAGCACCTTTTAGGGGGTTGCCAGAAGTGATCTTCTCAAAAAAAATTTTGCCTATTGCCTTGTGGTCACAAAAAGTCAACTTTCGAAATTCAATCGTGGCAACCCCCTAAAAGGTGCCATTTGACTAGAAAATGAGATTCCCAAAGTTTTAGGTCGATCGGATGACATTAACCCGTGCCGCATCGAGGTTGAAGTTTAGAAAAACTCACTTTTTTTCATAAAAATATTATTTCTTTCCTCATAACATAGTAACCATCTGTCCTAGAGACTTGAAATTGGTCCTATTTTATTTGACACGTTATCTTCTTCAACTTTTACTTCAATACTTTTTTCGCTAGATCCTATAGATTTTATGTTATTCAGCTATTCCCATCTCAAAACGTGGTCCGTTTGAGCAAATGTGCCTTGTTATGCATACCCCTAAAAACCACACTCCAGTCAATGAAATCGACCTGTACGCATCCATTAAAAAAAGTGAAACTTGATTAATGATACTAATTTTGCATCTAATGCTCGTATTTATCATCATGTAGACTAGTTTTGTATTTATTTTGGTCGAACTTAGGCCACCCAACTTGAAATTTTTAGAAAACGCTAGGTTGAGGACCAGTGGCCGAGCCCATCTTGCTATCAAACACGGCTTTCAAAATAATTTCCAAAATATGATGACGGCATGCTAAGTACAAAAGTTCTTTTTGCAATAATTGCTCCAGCAAAACACAAGCCCCCCCTAACCCGACCAGTATTTGCAGCTGTGGTGTCAAAGCACATTTCTTGAATATTGTCTGCTGCACCCCACTCTTGAATGGCTCCAAATACCGCCTGGGCTTGCAAGAGTCCAGTACTATTTTCGAGTTGAGGAACTCCGATCAACTGTTCCTCATCTCCACAACTATTCAAGATCGCTACTCTTTCTACGTTTTCATTTTTCAATATATCTGGTAGCTGGTAGTAACCTAGATCCCCCCCCCCCCCCCCTTATTGCAGCCTCAACCTTTACATTTATACCTGAAACATACTCATTTTCAATAAACCAGAGTGATAAGGAAGTGTCAAATCGCCTGGAGGTAGATTTCATTGACTGGAGTGTGGTTTTTAGGGATATGCGTAAAAAGGCACATTTGCTGAAACGGACCACGTTTTGAGATGGGAAAAGCTGAATAACTTAAAATGTACAGGATGTAGCGGAAACATTATGCAAGTAAAAGTTGAAGAAGATAACATTTTCAATAAAATGAGACCAATCTCAAGTCTCTAGGACAAATGGTAACTATGTTATGAGGTAAAGAAAAGTATTTTTATGAAACAAAGTGAGTTTTTCTGATCTTCAACCTCAATGCAGCACGGGTTAACGTTATCCGATCGGCCTAAAACTTTGCGAATCTCATTTTCTGGTCAAATGGCACCTTTTAGGGGGTTGCCAGAAGTGATTTTCTCAAAAAAAATTTTGCCTATTTCCTTGTGGTCACAAAAAGTCAACTTTCGCCATTTGCCATTTGACTAGAAAATCAGATTCCCAAAGTTTTAGGTCGATCGGATGACATTAACCCGTGCCGCATCGAGGTTGAAGTTTAGAAAAACTCACTTTTTTTCATAAAAATATTATTTCATTCCTCATAACATAGTAACCATTTGTCCTAGAGACTTGAAATTGGTCTTATTATATTTTACATGTTATCTTCTTCAACTTTTACCCCAATACTTTTTTCGCTAGATCCTATAGATTTTATGTTATTCAGCTTTTCCCATCTCAAAACGTGGTCCGTTTCAGCAAATGTGCCTTTTTATGCATACCCCTAAAAACCACACTCCAGTCAATGAAATCGACCTCTAGGCATCCATTAAAAAACTTGAAACTTGATTAATGTTACTAATTTTGCAACTAATACTCGTATAATCATCATGTAGACTAGTTTTGTATTTAGTTTGGTCGAACTTAGGCCACCCAACTTGAAATTTTTTGAAAACGCTAGGTTCAGGACCAGTAGTCGAGCCCATCTTGCTATCAAACACGGCTTTCAAAATAATTTCCAAAATATGATGACGGCATGCTAAGTACAAAAGTTCTTTTTGCAATAATTGCTCCAGCAAAACACAAGCCCCCCCAACCCGACAATTATTTGCAGCTGTGGTGTCAAAGCACATTTCTTGAATTTTGACTGTTGCACCCCACTCTTCAATGGCTCCAAATACCACCTGGGCTTGCAAGAGTCGAGTACTATTTTCGAGTTGAGGAACTCCGATCATCTGGTAGCTGGTAGTTACCTAGATAGCCCCTCCCCCCCCCCCCAAAATTGCAGCCTCAACCTTTACATTTATACCTGAAACATACTCATATCCAATAAACCAGAGTGATAAAGAAGTGTCAAATCGCCTGGAGGTCGATTTCATTGACTGGAGTGTGGTTTTTAGGGGTATGCGTAAAAAGGCACATTTGCTGAAACGGACCACGTTTTGAGATGGGAAAAGTATGAATAACATAACATCTACAGGATGTAGCGAAAAAATTATGCATGTAAAAGTTGAAGAAGATAACATTTTCAATAAAATGAGACCAATCTCAAGTCTCTAGGACAAATGGTTACTATGTTATGAGGAAAAGAAGAGTATTTTTATGAAACAAAGTGAGTTTTTCTGATCTTCAACCTCAATGCGGCACGGGTTAACGTTATCCGATCGGCCTAAAACTTTGCGAATCTCATTTTCTGGTCAAATGGCACCTTTTAGGGGGTTGCCAGAAGTGATTTTCTCCAAAAAAATTTAGCCTATTGCCTTGTGGTCACAAAAAGTCAACTTTCGAAATTCAATCGTGGCAAGCCCCTAAAAGGTGCCATTTGACTAGAAAATGAGATTCCCAAAGTTTTAGGTCGATCGGATAACATTAACCCGTGCCGCATCGAGGTTGAAGTTCAGACAAACTCACTTTTTTTCATAAAAATATTATTTCTTTCCTCATAACATAGTAACCATTTGTCCTAGAGACTTGAAATTGGTCTTATTTTATTTGACACGTTATTTTCTTCAAGATTTACTTCAATACTTTTTTCGCTAGATCCTACAATTTTTTTTTTTCAGCTTTTCCCATCTCAAAACGTGGTCCGTTTCAACAAATGTGCCTTTTTATGCATACCCCTAAAAACCACACTCACGTCTCTAGGCATCCATTAAAAAACGTGAAACTTGATTAATGTTACTAATTTTGCCTCTAATACTCGTATTATCATCATGTAGACTAGTTTTGTATTTAGTTTGGTCGAACTTAGGCCACCCAACTTGAAATTTTTTGAAAACGCTAGGTTCAGGACCAGTGGTCGAGCCCATCTTGCTATCATACACGGCTTTCAAAATAATTTCCAAAATATGATGACGGCATGCTAAGTACAAAAGTTCTTTTTGCAATAATTGCTCCAGCAAAACACAAGCCCCCCTAACCCGACCAGTATTTGCAGCTGTGGTGTCAAAGCACATTTCTTGAATATTGTCTGCTGCACCCCACTCTTGAATGGCTCCAAATACCGCCTGGGCTTGCAAGAGTCCAGTACTATTTTCGAGTTGAGGAACTCCGATCATCTGGTAGCTGGTAGTTACCTAGATAGCCCCCCCCCCCCCACTAATTGCAGCCTCAACCTTTACATTTATACCTGAAACACACTCATTTTCAATAGAGCAGAGTGATAAAGAAGTGTCAAATCGCCTGGAGGTCGATTTCATTGACTGGAGTGTGGTTTTTAGGGGTATGCGTAAACAGGCACATTTGCTGAGACGGACCTCGTTTTGAGATGAGAAAAGCTGAATAACATAAAATATACAGGATGTAGCGAAAAAATTTTGCAAGTAAAAGTTGAAGAAGATAACATTTTCAATAAAATGAGACCAATCTCAAGTCTCTAGGATAAATGGTAACTATGTTACGAGGAAAAGAAGAGTATTTTTATGAAACA
Organism: Leptopterna dolabrata; assembly: GCA_954871275.1. Lineage (NCBI taxonomy): Eukaryota > Metazoa > Arthropoda > Insecta > Hemiptera > Miridae > Leptopterna > Leptopterna dolabrata. Next base: position 62,207,723 of record OX940975.1, read on the forward strand.
AAGTGAGTTGTTCTGATCTTCAACCTCAATGCGGCACGGGTTAACGTTATCCGATCGACCTAAAACTTTGCGAATCTCATTTTCTAGTCAAATGGCACCTTTTAGGGGGTTGCCAGAAGTGATCTTCTCAAAAAAAATTTTGCCTATTGCCTTGTGGTCACAAAAAGTCAACTTTCGAAATTCAATCGTGGCAACCCCCTAAAAGGTGCCATTTGACTAGAAAATGAGATTCCCAAAGTTTTAGGTCGATCGGATGACATTAACCCGTGCCGCATCGAGGTTGAAGTTTAGAAAAACTCACTTTTTTTCATAAAAATATTATTTCTTTCCTCATAACATAGTAATCATTTGTCCTAGAGACTTGAAATTGGTCTTATTTTATTTGACATGTTATCTTCTTCAACTTTTACTCCAATACTTTTTTCGCTCGATCCTATAGATTTTATGTTATTCAGCTTTTCCCATCTCAAAACGTGGTCCGTTTCAGCAAATGTGCCTTTTTATGCATACCCCTAAAAACCGCACTCCAGTCAATGAAATCGACCTCTAGGCATCCATTAAAAAACGTGAAACTTGATTAATGTTACTAATTTTGCATCTAATACTCGTATTATCATCATGTAGACTAGTTTTGTATTTAGTTTGGTCGAACATAGGCCACGCAACTTGAAATTTTTTGAAAACGCTAGGTTTAGGACCAGTGGTTGAGCCCATCTTGCTATCAAACACGGCTTTCAAAATAATTTCCAAAATATGATGACGGCATGCTAAGTACAAAAGTTCTTTTTGCAATAATTGCTCCGGCAAAACACAAGCCCCCCTAACCCGACCAGTATTTGCAGCTGTGTTGTCAAAGCACATTTCTTGATTTTTGTCTGCTGCACCCCACTCTTGAATGGCTCCAAATACCGCCTGGGCTTGCAAGAGTCCAGTACTATTTTCGAGTTGAGGAACTCCGATCAACTGTTCCTCACCTCCACAACTAATCAAGATCGCTACTCTTTCTACGTTTTCATTTTTCAATATATCTGGTAGCTGGTAGTTACCTAGATCCCCCCCCCCCCCCTTATTGCAGCCTCAACCTTTACATTTATACCTGAAACATACTCATTTTCAATAAACCAGAGTGATAAAGAAGTGTCAAATCGCCTGGAGGTCGATTTCATTGACTGGAGTGTGGTTTTTAGGAGTATGCGTAAAAAACCAAAAGGCACATTTGCTGAAACGGACCACGTTTTGAGATGGGAAAAGCTGAATAACTTAAAATGTACAGGATGTAGCGGAAACATTATGCAAGTAAAAGTTGAAGAAGATAACATTTTCAATAAAATGAGACCAATCTCAAGTCTCTAGGACAAATGGTAACTATGTTATGAGGTAAAGAAAAGTATTTTTATGAAACAAAGTGAGTTTTTCTGATCTTCAACCTCAATGCAGCACGGGTTAACGTTATCCGATCGGCCTAAAACTTTGCGAATCTCATTTTCTAGTCAAATAGCACCTTTTAGGGGGTCGCCAGAAGTGATCTTCTCAAAAAAAATTTTGCCTATTGCCATGTGGTCACAAAAAGTCAACTTTCGAAATTCAATCGTGGCAACCCCCTAAAAGGTGCCATTTGACTAGAAAATGAGATTCCCAAAGTTTTAGGTCGATCCCCCCCCCCCCCCCTTATTACAGCCTCAACCTTTACATTTATACCTGAAACATACTCATTTTCAATAAACCAGAGTGATTAAGAAGTGACAAATCGCCTGGAGGTCGATTTCATTGACTGGAGTGTGGATTTTAGGGGTATGCGTCAAAAACCAAAAGGCACATTTGCTGAAACGGACCACGTTTTGAGATGGGAAAAGCTGAATAACATAAAATCTACAGGATGTAGCGAAAACATTATAAATTAAAAGTTGAAGGAGATAACATTTTCAAGAAGATGAGACCAATCTCAAGTCTCTAGGACAAATGGTTACTATGTTATGAGGAAAAGAAGAGTATTTGTATGAAACAAAGTGAGTTTTTCTGATCTTCAACCTCAATGCGGCACGGGTTAACGTTATCCGATCGACCTAGTACTTTGCAAATCTCATTTTCTAGTCAAATGGCACCTTTTAGGGGGTTGCCAGAAGTGATTTTCTCAAAAAAAATTTTGCCTATTGCCATGTTGCCACAAAAAGTCAACATTCGAAATTCAATCGTGGCAACCCCCTAGAAGGTGCCATTTAACTAGAAAATGAGATTCCCAGAGTTTTAGGTCGATCGGATAACATTAACCCGTGCCGCATCGAGGTTGAAGTTTAGAAAAACTCACTTTTTTTCATAAAAATATTATTTCTTTCCTCATAACATAGTAACGATTTGTCCGAGAGACTTGAAATTGGTCTTATTTTATTTGACATGTTATCTTTTTCAACTTTTACTCCAATACTTTTTTCGCTAGATCCAATAGATTTTATGTTATTCAGCTTTTCCCATCTCAAAACGTGGTCCGTTTCAGCAAATGTGCCTTTTTATGCATACCCCTAAAAACCACACTCCAGTCAATGAAATCGACCTCTAGGCATCCATTAAAAAACGTGAAACTTGATTAATGTTACAAATTTTTCATCTAATACTCGTATTATCATCATGTAGACTAGTTTTGTATTTAGTTTGGTCGAACTTAGGCCACCCAACTTGAAATTTTTTGAAAACGCTAGGTTCAGGACCAGTGGTCGAGCCCATCCTGCTATCAAACACGGCTTTCAAAATAATTTCCGAAATATGATGACGGCATGCTACAACACACAACAAAAGTTCTTTTTGCAATAATTGCTCCAGCAAAACACAAGCCCCCCTAACCCGACCAGTATTTGCAGCTGTGGTGTCAAAGCACATTTCTTGAATATTGTCTGCTGCACCCCACTCTTGAATGGCTCCAAATACCGCCTGGGCTTGCAAGAGTCCAGTACTATTTTCGAGTTGAGGAACTCCGATCAACTGTTCCTCATCTCCACAACTATTCAAGATCGCTACTCTTTCTACGTTTTCATTTTTCAATATATCTGGTAACTGGTAGTTACCTAGATAGCCCCCCCCCCCCCCCACTAATTGCAGCCTCAACCTTTACATTTATACCTGAAACACACTCATTTTCAATAGACCAGAGTGATAAAGAAGTGTCAAATCGCCTGGTGGTCGATTTCATTGACTGAGCAAAAAAGGGGGAGGCAAACGATTAGTACAACTCCTTGAATTTACCCACAGCGATCAAATAAATAAGCACTTAGTACAATTACGTAATAAACAAACGGTAGGATCAGGATGGACAAAACGTACAAATTAAAATAAATACGAAGAGAATATACATAGAAAACCAAATTTTAGACCGAAGTTTTCCTTTATTCAAAACCATAGCCATTAATTCGAATATTTCTTTGAAAATTCGCTCATTAAGTCATGCTGCATGACTGATTTTTTTTCAATATATATCTGGTAGCTGGTAGTTACCTAGATCCCCCCCCCCCCTTATTGCAGCCTCAACCTTTACATTTATACCTGAAACATAGTCATTTTCAATAAACCAGAGTGATAAGGAAGTGTCAAATCGCCTGGAGGTCGATTTCATTGACTGGAGTGTGGTTTTTAGGGATATGCGTAAAAAGGCACATTTGCTGAAACGGACCACGTTTTGAGATGGGAAAAGCTGAATAACTTAAAATGTACAGGATGTAGCGGAAACATTATGCAAGTAAAAGTTGAAGAAGATAACATTTTCAATAAAATGAGACCAATCTCAAGTCTCTAGGACAAATGGTAACTATGTTATGAGGTAAAGAAAAGTATTTGTATGAAACAAAGTGAGTTTTTCTGATCTTCAACCTCAATGCAGCACGGGTTAACGTTATCCGATCGGCCTAAAACTTTGCGAATCTCATTTTCTGGTCAAATGGCACCTTTTAGGGGGTTGCCAGAAGTGATTTTCTCAAAAAAAATTTTGCCTATTGCCTTGTGGTCACAAAAAGTCAACTTTCGAAATTCAATCGTGGCAACCCCCTAAAAGGTGCCATTTGACTAGAAAATCAGATTCCCAAAGTTTTAGGTCGATCGGATGACATTAACCCGTGCCGCATCGAGGTTGAAGTTTAGAAAAACTCACTTTTTTTCATAAAAATATTATTTCATTCCTCATAACATAGTAACCATTTGTCCTAGAGACTTGAAATTGGTCTTATTATATTTTACATGTTATCTTCTTCAACTTTTACCCCAATACTTTTTTCGCTAGATCCTATAGATTTTATGTTATTCAGCTTTTCCCATCTCAAAACGTGGTCCGTTTCAGCAAATGTGCCTTTTTATGCATACCCCTAAAAACCACACTCCAGTCAATGAAATCGACCTCTAGGCATCCATTAAAAAACTTGAAACTTGATTAATGTTACTAATTTTGCAACTAATACTCGTATTATCATCATGTAGACTAGTTTTGTATTTAGTTTGGTCGAACTTAGGCCACCCAACTTGAAATTTTTTGAAAACGCTAGGTTCAGGACCAGTAGTCGAGCCCATCTTGCTATCAAACACGGCTTTCAAAATAATTTCCAAAATATGATGACGGCATGCTAAGTACAAAAGATCTTTTTGCAATAATTGCTCCAGCAAAACACAAGCCCCCCCAACCCGACAATTATTTGCAGCTGTGGTGTCAAAGCACATTTCTTGAATTTTGACTGTTGCACCCCACTCTTCAATGGCTCCAAATACCACCTGGGCTTGCAAGAGTCGAGTACTATTTTCGAGTTGAGGAACTCCGATCATCTGGTAGCTGGTAGTTACCTAGATAGCCCCTCCCCCCCCCCACCTCTAATTGCAGCCTCAACCTTTACATTTATACCTGAAACATACTCATATCCAATAAACCAGAGTGATAAAGAAGTGTCAAATCGCCTGGTGGTCGATTTCATTGACTGGAGTGTGGTTTTTAGGGGTATGCGTAAACAGGCACATTTGCTGAGACGGACCACGTTTTGAGATGGGAAAAGCTGAATAACACAAAATCTACAGGATGTAGCGAAAAAATTGTGCACGTAAAAGTTGAACAAGATAACATTTTCAATAAAATGAGACCAATCTCAAGTCTCCAGGACAAATGGTTACTATGTTATGAGGAAATGAAGAGTATTTTTATGAAACAAAGTGAGTTGTTCTGATCTTCAACCTCAATGCGGCACGGGTTAACGTTATCCGATCGACCTGAAAGTTGGCGAATCTCATTTTCTAGTCAAATGGCACCTTTTAGGGGGTTCCCAGAAGTGATTTTCTCAAAAAAAAATTTGCTTATTGCCTTGTGGTCACAAAAAGTCAACTTTCGAAATTCAATCGTGGCAACCCCCTAAAAGGTGCCATTTGACTGGAAAATGAGATTCCCAGAGTTTTAGGTCGATCGGATAACATTAACCCATGCCGCATCGAGGTTGAAGTTTAGAAAAACTCACTTTTTTTCATAAAAATATTATTTCCTTCCTCATAACATAGTAACCATTTGTCCTAGAGACTTGAAATTGGTCTTTTTTTTGGCATGTTATCTTTTTCAACTTTTACTCCAATACTTTTTTCGCTAGATCCAATAGATTTTATGTTATTCAGCTTTTCCCATCTCAAAACGTGGTCCGTTTCAGCAAATGTGCCTTTTTATGCATACCCCTAAAAACCACACTCCAGTCAATGAAATCGATGTTTTCATTTTTCAATATGTCTGGTAGCTGGTAGTTACCTAGATTCCCCCCCCCCCCCCCCCCCCCCAACTAATTGCAGCCTCAACCTTTACATTTCTACGTGAAACATACTCATTTTCAATAAACCAGAGTGATAAAGAAATGTCAGGTCTCCTGGAGGTCGATTTCATTGACTGGAGTGTGGTTTTAAGGTGTATGCGTAAAAAACCAAAAGGCACATTTGCTGAAACGGACCAGCATTTGAGATGGGAAAAGCTGAATAACATAAAATCTACAGGATGTAGCGAAAAAATTATGCAAGTAAAAGTAGAAGAAGATAACATTTTCAATAAAATGAGACCAATCTCAAGTCTCTAGGACAAATGGTTACTATGTTATGAGGAAAAGAAGAGTATTTTCATGAAACAAAGTGAGTTTTTCTGATCTTCAACCTCAATGCGGCACGGGTTAACGTTATCCGATCGACCTGAAAGTTGGCGAATCTACTTTTCTAGTCAAATGGCACCTTTTAGGGGGTTGCCAGAAGTGATTTTCTCAAAAAAAATTTTGCCTATTGCCTTGTGGTCACAAAAAGTCAACTTTCGAAATTCAATCGTGGCAACCCCCTAAAAGGTGCCATTTGACTAGAAAATGAGATTCCCAAAGTTTTAGGTCGATCGGATGACATTAACCCGTGCCGCATCGAGGTTGAAGTTTAGAAAAACTCACTTTTTTTCATAAAAATATTATTTCATTCCTCATAACATAGTAACCATTTGTCCTAGAGACTTGAAATTGGTCTTATTATATTTAACATGTTATCTTCTTCAACTTTTACTCCAGTACTTTTTTTGCTAGATCCTATAGATTTTATGTTATTCAGCTTTTCCCATCTCAAAACGTGGTCCGTTTCAGCAAATGTGCCTTTTTATGCATACCCCTAAAAACCACACTCCAGTCAATGAAATCGACCTCTAGGCATCCATTAAAAAACTTGAAACTTGGTTAATGTTACTAATTTTTTGAAAAACGCTAGGTTCAGGACCAGTAGTCGAGCCCATCTTGCTATCAAACACGGCTTTCAAAATAATTTCCAAAATATGATGACGGCATGCTAAGTACAAAAGTTCTTTTTGCAATAATTGCTCCAGCAAAACACAAGCCCCCCCACCCCGACAATTATTTGCAGCTGTGGTGTCAAAGCACATTTCTTGAATATTGTCTGCTGCACCCCACTCTTGAATGGCTCCAAATACCCCCTGGGCTTGCAAGAGTCGAGTACTATTTTCGAGTTGAGGAACTCTGATCAACTGTTCCTCATCTCCACAACTAATCAAGATCGCTACTCTTTCTACGTTTTCATTTTTCAATATATCTGGTAGCTGGTAGTTACCTAGATAGCCCCCCCTTATTGCAGCCTCAACCTTTACATTTATACCTGAAACATACTCATTTTCAATAAACCAGAGTGATAGAGAAGTGTCAAATCGCCTGGAGGTCGATTTCACTGACTGGAGTGTGGTTTTTAGGGGTATGCGTAAAAAACCAAAAGGCACATTTGCTGAAACGGACCACGTTTTGAGATGGGAAAAGCTGAATAACATAAAATCTACAGGATGTAGCGAAAAAATTATGCAAGTAAAAGTTGAAGGAGATAACATTTTAAATAAAATGAGACCAATCTCAAGTCTCTAGGACGGATGGTTACTATGTTATGAGGAAAAGAAGAGTATTTTTATGAAACAAAGTGAGTTTTTCTGATCTTCAACCTCAATGCGGCACGGGTTAACGTTATCCGATCTACCTAAAACTTTGCGAATCTCATTTTCTACTCAAATAGCACCTTTTAGGGGGTTGCCAGAAGTGACCTTCTCAAAAAAAATTTTGCCTATTGCCTTGTGGTCACAGAAAGTCAACTTTCGAAATTCAATCGTGGCAACCCCCTAAAAGGTGCCATTTGACTAGAAAATGAGATTCCCAAAGTTTTAGGTCGATCGGATGACATTAACCCGTGCCGCATCGAGGTTGAAGTTTAGAAAAACTCACTTTTTTTCATAAAAATATTATTTCATTCCTCATAACATAGCAACCATTTGTCCTAGAGACTTGAAATTGGTCTTATTATATTTTACATGTTATCTTCTTCAACTTTTACTCCAATACTTTTTTCGCTAGATCCTATAGATTTTATGTTATTCAGCTTTTCCCATCTCAAAACGTGGTCCGTTTCAGCAAATGTGCCTTTTTATGCATACCCCTAAAAACCACACTCCAGTCAATGAAATCGACCTCTAGGCATCCATTAAAAAAAGTGAACCTTGATTAATGATACTAATTTTGCATCTAATGCTCGTAATATCATCATGTACACTAGTTTTGTATTTAGTTTGGTCGAACTTAGAACACCCAACTTGAAATTTTTTGAAGACGCTAGGTTCAGGACCAGTGGTCGAGCCTATCTTTCTATCAAACACGGCTTTCAAAATAATTTCCAAAATATGATGACGGCATGCAAAGTACAAAAGTTCTTTTTGCAATAATTGCTCCAGCAAAACACAAGCCAGACCAGTATTTGCAGCTGTGGTGTCAAAGCACATTGCTTGAATTTTGTCTGCTGCACCCCACTCTTGAATGGCTCCAAATACCACCTGGGCTTGCAAGAGTCGAGTACTATTTTCGAGTTGAGGAACTCCGATCAACTGTTCCTCATCTCCACAACTAATCAAGATCGCTACTCTTTGTACGTTTTCATTTTTCAATATATCTGGTAGCTGGTAGTTACCTAGATCCCCCCTCCCTTATTGCAGCCTCAACCTTTACATTTATACCTGAAACATACTCATTTTCAATAAACCAGAGTGATAAGGAAGTGTCAAATCGCCTGGAGGTCGATTTCATTGACTGGAGTGTGGTTTTTAGGGGTATGCGTAAAAAACCAAAAGGCACATTTGCTGAAACGGACCACGTTTTGAGATGGGAAAAGCTGAATAACATAAAATCTACAGGATGTAGCGAACGAAATATGCAAGTAAACGTTGAAGAAGATAACATTTTCAATAAAATGAGACCAATCTCAAGTCTCTAGGACAAATGGTTACTATGTTATGAGGAAAAGAAGAGTATTTTTATGAAACAAAGTGAGTTTTTCTGATCTTCAACCACAATGCGGCACGGGTTAACGTTATCCGATCGACCTAAAACTTTGCGAATCTCTTTTTCCAGTCAAATGGCACCTTTTAGGGGGTTGCCAGAAGTGATTTTCTCCAATAAAATTTTGCCTATTGCCTTGTGGTCACAAAAAGTCAACTTTCGAAATTCAATCGTGGCAACCCCCTAAAAGGTGCCATTTGACTAGAAAATGAGATTCCCAAAGTTTTAGGTCGATCGGTTGACATTAACCCGTGCCGCATCGAGGTTGAAGTTTAGAAAAACTCACTTTTTTTCATAAAAATATTATTTCTTTCCTCATAACATAGTAACCATTTGTCCTAGAGACTTGAAATTAGACTTATTTTATTTGACACGTTATCTTCTTCAACTTTTACTTCAATTCTTTTTTCGCTAGATCCTATAGATTTTATGTTATTCAGCTTTTCCCATCTCAAAACGTGGTCCGTTTGAGCAAATGTGCCTTGTTATGCATACCCCTATAAACCACACTCCAGTCAATGAAATCGACCTCTAGGCATCCATTAAAAAAAGTGAAACTTGATTAATGATACTAATTTTGCATCTAATGCTCGTATTTATCATCATGTAGACTAGTTTTGTATTTATTTTGGTCGAATTTAGGCCACCCAACTTGAAATTTTTTGAAAACGCTAGGTTGAGGACCAGTGGTCGAGCCCATCTTGCTATCAAACACGGCTTTCAAAATAATTTCCAAAATATGATGACGGCATGCTAAGTACAAAAGTTCTTTTTGCAATAATTGCTCCAGCAAAACACAAGCCCCCCCTAAACCGACCAGTATTTGCAGCTGTGGTGTCAAAGCACATTTCTTGAATACTGTCTGCTGCACCCCACTCTTGAATGGCTCCAAATACCGCCTGGGCTTGCAAGAGTCCAGTACTATTTTCGAGTTGAGGAACTCCGATCATCTGGTAGCTGGTAGTTACCTAGATAGCCCCTCCCCCCCCCCCCCCCCCCCGGCAATAATTGCAGCCTCAACCTTTACATTTATACCTGAAACATACTCATATCCAATAAACCAGAGTGATAAAGAAGTGTCAAATCGCCTGGAGGTCGATTTCATTGACTGGAGTGTGGTTTTTAGGAGTATGCGTAAAAAGGCACATTTGCTGAAACGGACCACGTTTTGAGATGGGAAAAGTATGAATAACATAACATCTACAGGATGTAGCGAAAAAATTATGCATGTAAAAGTTGAAGAATATAACATTTTCAATAAAATGAGACCAATCTCAAGTCTCTAGGACAAATGGTTACTATGTTATGAGGAAAAGAAGAGTATTTTTATGGCACAAAGTGAGTTTTTCTGATCTTCAACCTCAATGCGGCACGGGTTAACGTTATCCGATCGGCCTAAAACTTTGCGAATCTCATTTTCTGGTCAAATGGCACCTTTTAGGGGGTTGCCAGAAGTGATTTTCTCCAAAAAAATTTAGCCTATTGCCTTGTGGTCACAAAAAGTCAACTTTCGAAATTCAATCGTGGCAACCTCCTAAAAGGTGCCATTTGACTAGAAAATGAGATTCCCAAAGTTTTAGGTCGATCGGATAACATTAACCCGTGCCGCATCGAGGTTGAAATTCAGAAAAACTCACTTTTTTTCATAAAAATATTATTTCTTTCCTCAGAACATAGTAACCATTTGTCCTAGAGACTTGAAATTGGTCTTATTTTGTTTGACACGTTATCTTCTTCAACTTTTACTTCAATACTTTTTTCGCTAGATCCTATAATTTTTTTTTTTTCAGCTTTTCCCATCTCAAAACGTGGTCCGTTTCAGCAAATGTGCCTTTTTCTGCATACCCCTAAAAACCACACCTAGAGGTCAATAAAATAGACCTCTAGGCATCCATTAAAAAACGTGATACTTGATTAATGTTACTAATTTTGCATCTAATACTCGTATTATCATCATGTAGACTAGTTTTGTATTTAGTTTGGTCGAACTTAGGCCACCCAACTTGAAATTTTTTGAAAACGCTAGGTTCAGGACCAGTGGTCGAGCCCATCTTGCTATCAAACTCGGCTTTCAAAATAATTTCCAAAATATGATGACGGCATGCTAAGTACAAAAGTTCTTTTTGCAATAATTGCTCCAGCAAAACACAAGCCCACCTAACCCGACCAGTATTTGCAGCTGTGGTGTCAAAGCACATTTCTTGAATATTGTCTGCTGCACCCCACTCTTGAATGGCTCCAAATACCGCCTGGGCTTGCAAGAGTCGAGTACTATTTTCGAGTTGAGGAACTCCGATCAACTGTTCCTCATCTCCACAACTAATCAAGATCGCTACTCTTTCTACGTTTTCATTTTCCAATATATCTGGTAGCTGGTAGTTACCTAGATCCCCCCCCCCCCCATTTCAGCCTCAACCTTTACATTTATACCTGAAACATACTCATTTTCAATAAACCAGAGTGATAATGAAGTGTCAAATCGCCTGGAGGTCGATTTCATTGACTGGAGTGTGGTTTTTAGGGGTATGCGTAAACAGGCACATTTGCTGAAACGGACCACGTTTTGAGATGGGAAAAGCTGAATAACTTAAAATCTACAGGATGTAGCGAAAACATTATGCAAGTAAAAGTTGAAGAAGATAACATTTTCAATAAAATGAGTCTAATCTCAAGTCTCTAGGACAAATGGTAACTATGTTATGAGGAAAAAAAGAGTATTTTTATGAAACAAAGTGAGTTTTTCTGATCTTCAACCTCAATGCGGCACGGGTTAACGTTATCCGATCGACCTACAACTTTGCGAATCTCATTTTCTAGTCAAATGGCACCTTTTAGGGGGTTGCCAGAAGTGATTTTCTCAAAAAAAATTTTGCCTATTGCCTTGTCGTCCCAAAAAGTCAACTTTCGAAATTCAATCGTGGCAACCCCCTAAAAGGTGCCATTTGACTAGAAAATGAGATTCCCAAAGTTTTAGGTCGATCGGATAACATTAACCCGTGCCGCATCGAGGTTGAAGTTCAGAAAAACTCACTTTTTTTCATAAATATATTATTTCTTTCCTCATAACATAGTAACCATTTGTCCTAGAGACTTGAAATTGGTCTTATTTTATTTGACACGTTATTTTCTTCAACTTTTACTTCCATACTTTTTTCGCTAGATCCTATAATTTTTTTTTTTCAGCTTTTCCCATCTCAAAACGTGGTCCGTTTCAGCAAATGTGCCTTTTTATGCATACCCCTAAAAACCACACTCACGTCTCTAGGCATCCATTAAAAAACGTGAAACTTGATTAATGTTACTAATTTTGCCTCTAATAATCGTATTATCATCATGTAGACTAGTTTTGTATTTAGTTTGGTCGAACTTAGGCCACCCAACTTGAAATTTTTTGAAAACGCTAGGTTCAGGACCAGTGGTCGAGCCCATCTTGCTATCAAACACGGCTTTCAAAATAATTTCCAAAATATGATGACGGCATGCTAAGTACAAAAGTTCTTTTTGCAATAATTGCTCCAGCAAAACACGAGCCCCCCTAACCCGACCAGTATTTGCAGCTGTGGTGTCAAAGCACATTTCTTGAATATTGTCTGCTGCACCCCACTCTTGAATGGCTCCAAATACCGCCTGGGCTTGCAAGAGTCGAGTACTATTTTCGAGTTGAGGAACTCCGATCAACTGTTCCTCATCTCCACAACTAATCAAGATCGCTACTCTTTCTACGTTTTCATTTTTCAATATATCTGGTAGCTGGTAGTTACCTAGATAGCCCCCCCCCCCCCCCCCCCACTAATTGCAGCCTCAACCTTTACATTTATACCTGAAACACACTCATTTTCAATAGACCAGAGTGATAAAGAAGTGTCAAATCGCCTGGAGGTCGATTTCATTGACTGGAGTGTGGTTTTTTAGGGGTATGCGTAAACAGGCACATTTGCTGAGACGGACCACGTTTTGAGATGGGAAAAGCTGAATAACATAAAATATACAGGATGTAGCGAAAAAATTTTACAAGTAAAAGTTGAAGAAGATAACATTTTCAATAAAATGAGACCAATCTCAAGTCTCTAGGACAAATGGTAACTATGTTATGAGGAAAAGAAGAGTATTTTTATGGAACAAAGTGAGTTTTCTGATCTTCAACCTCAATGCGGCACGGGTTAACGTTATCCGATCGACCTAAAACTTTGCGAATCTCATTTTCTAGTCAAATGGCACCTTTTAGGGGGTTGCCAGAAGTGATTTTCTCCAATAAAATTTTGCCTATTGCCTTGTGGTCACAAAAAGTCAACTTTCGAAATTCAATCGTGGCAACCCCCTAAAAGGTGCCATTTGACTAGAAAATGAGATTCCCAAAGTTTTAGGTCGATCGGTTGACATTAACCCGTGCCGCATCGAGGTTGAAGTTTAGAAAAACTCACTTTTTTTCATAAAAATATTATTTCTTTCCTCATAACATAGTAACCATTTGTCCTAGAGACTTGAAATTAGACTTATTTTATTTGACACGTTATCTTCTTCAACTTTTACTTCAATTCTTTTTTCGCTAGATCCTATAGATTTTATGTTATTCAGCTTTTCCCATCTCAAAACGTGGTCCGTTTGAGCAAATGTGCCTTGTTATGCATACCCCTATAAACCACACTCCAGTCAATGAAATCGACCTCTAGGCATCCATTAAAAAAAGTGAAACTTGATTAATGATACTAATTTTGCATCTAATGCTCGTATTTATCATCATGTAGACTAGTTTTGTATTTATTTTGGTCGAATTTAGGCCACCCAACTTGAAATTTTTTGAAAACGCTAGGTTGAGGACCAGTGGTCGAGCCCATCTTGCTATCAAACACGGCTTTCAAAATAATTTCCAAAATATGATGACGGCATGCTAAGTACAAAAGTTCTTTTTGCAATAATTGCTCCAGCAAAACACAAGCCCCCCCTAAACCGACCAGTATTTGCAGCTGTGGTGTCAAAGCACATTTCTTGAATACTGTCTGCTGCACCCCACTCTTGAATGGCTCCAAATACCGCCTGGGCTTGCAAGAGTCCAGTACTATTTTCGAGTTGAGGAACTCCGATCATCTGGTAGCTGGTAGTTACCTAGATAGCCCCTCCCCCCCCCCCCCCCCCCCCCGGCAATAATTGCAGCCTCAACCTTTACATTTATACCTGAAACATACTCATATCCAATAAACCAGAGTGATAAAGAAGTGTCAAATCGCCTGGAGGTCGATTTCATTGACTGGAGTGTGGTTTTTAGGAGTATGCGTAAAAAGGCACATTTGCTGAAACGGACCACGTTTTGAGATGGGAAAAGTATGAATAACATAACATCTACAGGATGTAGCGAAAAAATTATGCATGTAAAAGTTGAAGAATATAACATTTTCAATAAAATGAGACCAATCTCAAGTCTCTAGGACAAATGGTTACTATGTTATGAGGAAAAGAAGAGTATTTTTATGGCACAAAGTGAGTTTTTCTGATCTTCAACCTCAATGCGGCACGGGTTAACGTTATCCGATCGGCCTAAAACTTTGCGAATCTCATTTTCTGGTCAAATGGCACCTTTTAGGGGGTTGCCAGAAGTGATTTTCTCCAAAAAAATTTAGCCTATTGCCTTGTGGTCACAAAAAGTCAACTTTCGAAATTCAATCGTGGCAACCTCCTAAAAGGTGCCATTTGACTAGAAAATGAGATTCCCAAAGTTTTAGGTCGATCGGATAACATTAACCCGTGCCGCATCGAGGTTGAAATTCAGAAAAACTCACTTTTTTTCATAAAAATATTATTTCTTTCCTCAGAACATAGTAACCATTTGTCCTAGAGACTTGAAATTGGTCTTATTTTGTTTGACACGTTATCTTCTTCAACTTTTACTTCAATACTTTTTTCGCTAGATCCTATAATTTTTTTTTTTTCAGCTTTTCCCATCTCAAAACGTGGTCCGTTTCAGCAAATGTGCCTTTTTCTGCATACCCCTAAAAACCACACCTAGAGGTCAATAAAATAGACCTCTAGGCATCCATTAAAAAACGTGATACTTGATTAATGTTACTAATTTTGCATCTAATACTCGTATTATCATCATGTAGACTAGTTTTGTATTTAGTTTGGTCGAACTTAGGCCACCCAACTTGAAATTTTTTGAAAACGCTAGGTTCAGGACCAGTGGTCGAGCCCATCTTGCTATCAAACTCGGCTTTCAAAATAATTTCCAAAATATGATGACGGCATGCTAAGTACAAAAGTTCTTTTTGCAATAATTGCTCCAGCAAAACACAAGCCCACCTAACCCGACCAGTATTTGCAGCTGTGGTGTCAAAGCACATTTCTTGAATATTGTCTGCTGCACCCCACTCTTGAATGGCTCCAAATACCGCCTGGGCTTGCAAGAGTCGAGTACTATTTTCGAGTTGAGGAACTCCGATCAACTGTTCCTCATCTCCACAACTAATCAAGATCGCTACTCTTTCTACGTTTTCATTTTCCAATATATCTGGTAGCTGGTAGTTACCTAGATCCCCCCCCCCCCCATTTCAGCCTCAACCTTTACATTTATACCTGAAACATACTCATTTTCAATAAACCAGAGTGATAATGAAGTGTCAAATCGCCTGGAGGTCGATTTCATTGACTGGAGTGTGGTTTTTAGGGGTATGCGTAAACAGGCACATTTGCTGAAACGGACCACGTTTTGAGATGGGAAAAGCTGAATAACTTAAAATCTACAGGATGTAGCGAAAACATTATGCAAGTAAAAGTTGAAGAAGATAACATTTTCAATAAAATGAGTCTAATCTCAAGTCTCTAGGACAAATGGTAACTATGTTATGAGGAAAAAAAGAGTATTTTTATGAAACAAAGTGAGTTTTTCTGATCTTCAACCTCAATGCGGCACGGGTTAACGTTATCCGATCGACCTACAACTTTGCGAATCTCATTTTCTAGTCAAATGGCACCTTTTAGGGGGTTGCCAGAAGTGATTTTCTCAAAAAAAATTTTGCCTATTGCCTTGTCGTCCCAAAAAGTCAACTTTCGAAATTCAATCGTGGCAACCCCCTAAAAGGTGCCATTTGACTAGAAAATGAGATTCCCAAAGTTTTAGGTCGATCGGATAACATTAACCCGTGCCGCATCGAGGTTGAAGTTCAGAAAAACTCACTTTTTTTCATAAATATATTATTTCTTTCCTCATAACATAGTAACCATTTGTCCTAGAGACTTGAAATTGGTCTTATTTTATTTGACACGTTATTTTCTTCAACTTTTACTTCCATACTTTTTTCGCTAGATCCTATAATTTTTTTTTTTCAGCTTTTCCCATCTCAAAACGTGGTCCGTTTCAGCAAATGTGCCTTTTTATGCATACCCCTAAAAACCACACTCACGTCTCTAGGCATCCATTAAAAAACGTGAAACTTGATTAATGTTACTAATTTTGCCTCTAATAATCGTATTATCATCATGTAGACTAGTTTTGTATTTAGTTTGGTCGAACTTAGGCCACCCAACTTGAAATTTTTTGAAAACGCTAGGTTCAGGACCAGTGGTCGAGCCCATCTTGCTATCAAACACGGCTTTCAAAATAATTTCCAAAATATGATGACGGCATGCTAAGTACAAAAGTTCTTTTTGCAATAATTGCTCCAGCAAAACACGAGCCCCCCTAACCCGACCAGTATTTGCAGCTGTGGTGTCAAAGCACATTTCTTGAATATTGTCTGCTGCACCCCACTCTTGAATGGCTCCAAATACCGCCTGGGCTTGCAAGAGTCGAGTACTATTTTCGAGTTGAGGAACTCCGATCAACTGTTCCTCATCTCCACAACTAATCAAGATCGCTACTCTTTCTACGTTTTCATTTTTCAATATATCTGGTAGCTGGTAGTTACCTAGATAGCCCCCCCCCCCCCCCCCCCCCACTAATTGCAGCCTCAACCTTTACATTTATACCTGAAACACACTCATTTTCAATAGACCAGAGTGATAAAGAAGTGTCAAATCGCCTGGAGGTCGATTTCATTGACTGGAGTGTGGTTTTTAGGGGTATGCGTAAACAGGCACATTTGCTGAGACGGACCACGTTTTGAGATGGGAAAAGCTGAATAACATAAAATATACAGGATGTAGCGAAAAAATTTTACAAGTAAAAGTTGAAGAAGATAACATTTTCAATAAAATGAGACCAATCTCAAGTCTCTAGGACAAATGGTAACTATGTTATGAGGAAAAGAAGAGTATTTTTATGGAACAAAGTGAGTTTTCTGATCTTCAACCTCAATGCGGCACGGGTTAACGTTATCCGATCGACCTAAAACTTTGCGAATCTCATTTTCTAGTCAAATGGCACCTTTTAGGGGGTTGCCAGAAGTGATTTTCTCCAAAAAAAATTTGCCTATTGCCTTGTGGTCACAAAAAGTTAACTTTCGAAATTCAATCGTGGCAACCCCCTAAAAGGTGCCATTTGACTAGAAAATGAGATTCCCAAAGTTTTAGGTCGATCGGATAACATTAACCCGTGCTGCATCGAGGTTGAAGTTTAGAAAAACTCACTTTTTTTCATAAAAATATTATTTCTTTCCTCATAACATAGTAACCATTTGTCCTAGATACTTGAAATTGGTCATATTTTATTTGACATGTTATCTACTTCAACTTTTACTCCAATACTTTTTTCGCTCGATCCTATAGATTTTATGTTATTCAGCTTTTCCCATCTCAAAACGTGGTCCGTTTAAGCAAATGTGCCTTTTTATGCATACCCCTAAAAACCACACTCCAGTCAATGAAATCGACCTCTAGGCATCCATTAAAAAAAGTGAAACTTGATTAATGATACTAATTTTGCATCTAATGCTCGTAATATCATCATGTACACTAGTTTTGTATTTAGTTTGGTCGAACTTAGAACACCCAACTTGGAATTTTTTGAAGACGCTAGGTTCAGGACCAGTGGTCGAGCCTATCTTTCTATCAAACACGGCTTTCAAAATAATTTCCAAAATATGATGACGGCATGCAAAGTACAAAAGTTCTTTTTGCAATAATTGCTCCAGCAAAACACAAGCCCCTCCAACCCGACAATTATTTGCAGCTGTGGTGTCAAAGCACATTTCTTGAATTTTGACTGCTGCACCCCACTCTTGAATGGCTCCAAATACCACCTGGGCTTGCAAGAGTCGAGTACTATTTTCGAGTTGAGGAACTCCGATCAACTGTTCCTCATCTCCACAACTAATCAAGATCGCTACTCTTTCTACGTTTTCATTTTTCAATATATCTGGTAGCTGGTAGTTACCTAGATCCCCCCTCCCTTATTGCAGCCTCAACCTTTACATTTATACCTGAAACATACTCATTTTCAATAAACCAGAGTGATAAGGAAGTGTCAAATCGCCTGGAGGTCGATTTCATTGACTGGAGTGTGGTTTTTAGGGGTATGCGTAAACAGGCACATTTGCTGAAACGGACCACGTTTTGAGATGGGAAAAGCTGAATAACTTAAAATCTACAGGATGTAGCGAAAACATTATGCAAGTAAAAGTTGAAGAAGATAACATTTTCAATAAAATGAGTCTAATCTCAAGTCTCTAGGACA
Organism: Leptopterna dolabrata; assembly: GCA_954871275.1. Taxonomy (NCBI): domain Eukaryota; kingdom Metazoa; phylum Arthropoda; class Insecta; order Hemiptera; family Miridae; genus Leptopterna; species Leptopterna dolabrata. Next base: position 62,226,167 of record OX940975.1, read on the forward strand.
AATGGTAACTATGTTATGAGGAAAAAAAGAGTATTTTTATGAAACAAAGTGAGTTTTTCTGATCTTCAACCTCAATGCGGCACGGGTTAACGTTATCCGATCGACCTAAAACTTTGCGAATCTCATTTTCTAGTCAAATGGCACCTTTTAGGGGGTTGCCACAAGTGATTTTCTCAAAAAAAATTTTGCCTATTGCCTTGTCGTCCCAAAAAGTCAACTTTCGAAATTCAATCGTGGCAACCCCCTAAAAGGTGCCATTTGACTAGAAAATGAGATTCCCAAAGTTTTAGGTCGATCGGATAACATTAACCCGTGCCGCATCGAGGTTGAAGTTTAGAAAAACTCACTTTTTTTCATAAAGATATTATTTCTTTCCTCATAACATAGTAACCATTTGTCCTAGAGACTTGAAATTGGTCTTATTTTATTTGACATGTTATCTTCTTCAACTTTTACATCCATACTTTTTTCGCTCGATCCTATAGATTTTATGTTATTCAGCTTTTCCCATCTCAAAACGTGGTCCGTTTAAGCAAATAATGTGCCTTTTTATGCATACCCCTAAAACCACACTCCAGTCAATGAAATCGACCTCTAGGCATCCATTAAAAAAAGTGAAACTAGATTAATGATACTAATTTTGCATCTAATGCTCGTAATATCATCATGTACACTAGTTTTGTATTTAGTTTGGTCGAACTTAGAACACCCAACTTGAAATTTTTTGAAGACGCTAGGTTCAGGACCAGTGGTCGAGCCTATCTTTCTATCAAACACGGCTTTCAAAATAATTTCCAAAATATGATGACGGCATGCTAAGTACAAAAGTTCTTTTTGCAATAATTGCTCCAGCAAAACACAAGCCCCCCCAACCCGACAATTATTTGCAGCTGTGGTGTCAAAGCACATTTCTTGAATTTTGACTGCTGCACCCCACTCTTGAATGGCTCCAAATACCACCTGGGCTTGCAAGAGTCGAGTACTATTTTCGAGTTGAGGAACTCCGATCAACTGTTCCTCATCTCCACAACTAATCAAGATCGCTACTCTTTATACGTTTTCATTTTTCAATATATCTGGTAGCTGGTAGTTACCTAGATCCCCCCTCCCTTATTGCATGTATACCTGAAACATAGTCATTGTCAATAAACCAGAGTGATAAGGAAGTGTCAAATCGCCTGGAGGTCGATTTCATTGACTGGAGTGTGGTTTTTAGGGGTTCCTCATCTCTACAACTAATCAAGATCGCTACTCTTTCTACGTTTTCATTTTTCAATATATCTGGTAGCTGGTAGTTACCTGGATCCCCCCCCCCCCTCCTTATTGCAGCCTCAACCTTTACATTTCTACCTGAAACATACTCATTTTCAATAAACCAGAGTGATAAAGAAATGTCAGGTCGCCTGGAGGTCGATTTCATTGACTGGAGTGTGGTTTCAAGGTGTATGCGTAAATAACCAAAAGGCACATTTGCTGAAACGGACCACGTTTTGAGATGGGAAAAGCTGAATAACATAAAATCTACAGGATGTAGCGAAAAAATTATGGAAGTAAAAGTTGAAGAAGATAACATTTTCCAATAAAATGAGACCAATCTCAAGTCTCTAGGACGAATGGTTACTATGCTATGAGGAAAAGAAGAGTATTTTTATGAAACAAAGTGAGTTTTTCCGATCTTCAACCTCAATGCGGCACGGGTTAACTTTATCCGATCGACCTGAAAGTTGGCGAATCTCATTTTCTGGTCAAATGGCACCTTTTAGGGGGTTGCCAGAAGTGATTTTCTCAAAAAAAATTTTGCCTATTGCCTTGTGGTCACAAAAAGTCAACTTTCGAAATTCAATCGTGGCAACCCCCTAAACAGTGCCTATTGACTAGAAAATGAGATTCCCAAAGTTAGGTCGATCGGATAACATTAACCCGTGCCGCATCGAGGTTGACGTTTAGAAAAACTCACTTTTTTCATAAAATTATTATTTCTTTCCTCATAACATAGTAACCATTTGTCCTAGAGACTTAAAATTGGTCTTATTTTATTTGACATGTTATCCTTTTCAACTTTTACTCCAATACTTTTTTCGCTAGATCCAATAGATTTTATGTTATTCAGCTTTTCCCATCTCAAAACGTGGTCCGTTTCAGCAAATGTGCCTTTTTATGCATACCCCTAAAAACCACACTCCAGTCAATGAAATCGACCTCTAGGCATCCATTAAAAAAAGTGAAACTTGATTAATGTTACTAATTTAGCATCTAATACTCGTATTGTCATCATGTAGACTAGTTTTGTATTTAGTTTGGTCGAACTTAGGCCACCCAACTTGAACTTTTTTGAGAACGCTAGGTTTAGGACCAGTGGTCGAGCCCATCTAGCTATCAAACACGGCTTTCAAAATAATTTCCAAAATATGATGACGGCATGCTAAGTACAAAAGTTCTTTTTGCAATAGGTAATTGCTCCAGCAAAACACAAGCCCCCCTAACCCGACCAGTATTTGCAGCTGTGGTGTCAAAGCACATTTCTTGAATTTTGTCTGCTGCACCCCACTCTTGAATGGCTCCAAATACCGCCTGGGCTTGCAAGAGTCCAGTACTATTTTCGAGTTGAGGAACTCCTATCAACTGCTCCTCATCTCCACAACTATTCAAGATCGCTACTCTTTCTACGTTTTCATTTTTCAATATATCTGGTAGCTGGTAGTTACCTGGATCCCCCCCCCCCCCACCCTTATTGCAGCCTCAACCTTTACATTTCTACCTGAAACATACTCATTTTCAATAAACCAGAGTGATAAAGAAATGTCAGGTTGCCTGGAGGTCGATTTCATTGACTGGAGTGTGGTTATAAGGTGTATGCGTAAAAAACCAAAAGGCACATTTGCTGAAACGGACCACGTTTTGAGATGGGAAAAGCTGAATAACATAAAATCTACAGGATGTAGCGAAAAAATTATGGAAGTAAAAGTTGAAGACGATAACAGTTTCAATAAAATAAGACCAATCTCGAGTCTCTAGGACAAATGGTTACTATGTTATGAGGAAAAGAAGAGTATTTTTATGAAACAAAGTGAGTTTTTCTGATCTTCAACCTCAATGCGGCACGGGTTAACGTTATCCGATCGACCTAAAACTTTGCGAATCTCATTTTCTAGTCAAATGGCACCTTTTAGGGGGTTGCCAGAAGAGATTTCCCCAAAAAAAATTTGGCCTATTGCTTGTGGTCACAAAAAGTCAACTTTCGAAATTAAATCGTGGCAACCCCCTAAAAGGTGCCATTTGACTAGACAATGAGATTCCCAGAGTTTTAGGTCGATCGGATAACATTAACCCGTGCCGCATCGAGGTTGAAGTTTAGAAAAACTCACTTTTTTTCATAAAAATATTATTTCTTTCCTCATAACATAGTAACCATTTGTCCTAGAGACTTGAAATTGGTCCTAATTCATTTGACATGTTATCTTTTTCAACTTTTACTACAATACTTTTTTCGCTAGATCCATTAGATTTTATGTTATTCAGCTTTTCCCATCTCAAAACGTGGTCCGTTTCAGCAAATGTGCCTTTTAATGCATACCCCTAAAAACCACACTCCAGTCAATGAAACCGACCTCTAGGCATCCATTAAAAAAAGTGAAAGTTGATTAATGTTACTAATTTTGCATCTAATACTCGTATTATCATCATGTAGACTAGTTTTGTATTTAGTTTGGTCGAACTTAGGCCACCCAACTTGAAATTTTTTGAAAACGCTAGGTTCAGGACCAGTGGTCGAGCCTATCTTGCTATCAAACACAACTTTCAAAATAATTTCCAAAATATGATGACGGCACGCTAAGTACAAAAGTCCTTTTTGCAATAAGTGCTCCAGCAAAACACATGCCCCCCTTACTCGACCAGTATTTGCAGCTGTGGTGTCAAAGCACATTGCTTGGATTTTGTCTGCTGCACCCCACTCTTGAATGGCTCCAAATTCCGCCTGGGCTTGCAAGAGTCCAGTACTATTTTCGAGTTGAGGAACTCCGATCAACTGTTCCTCATCTCCACAACTAATCAAGATCGCTACTCTTTCTACGTTTTCATTTTTCAATATATCTGGTAGCTGGTATTTACCTGGATCCACCCCCCCCCCCCCCCACCCTTATTGCAGCCTCAACCTTTACATTTCTACCTGAAACATACTCATTTTCAATAAACCAGAGTGATAAAGAAATGTCAGATCGCCTGGAGGTCGATTTCATTGACTGGAGTGTGGTTATAAGGTGTATGCGTAAAAAACCAAAAGGCACATTTGCTGAAACGGACCACGTTTTGAGATGGGAAAAGCTGAATAACATAAAATCTACAGGATGTAGCGAAAAAATTATGGAAGTAAAAGTTGAAGACGATAACATTTTCAATAAAATAAGACCAATCTCGAGTCTCTAGGACAAATGGTTACTATGTTATGAGGAAAAGAAGAGTATTTTTATGAAACAAAGTGAGTTTTTCTGATCTTCAACCTCAATGCGGCACGGGTTAACGTTATCCGATCGACCTAAAACTTTGCGAATCTCATTTTCTAGTCAAATGGCACCTTTTAGGGGGTTGCCAGAAGAGATTTCCCCAAAAAAAATTTGGCCTATTGCTTGTGGTCACAAAAAGTCAAGTTTCGAAATTAAATCGTGGCAACCCCCTAAAAGGTGCCATTTGACTAGACAATGAGATTCCCAGAGTTTTAGGTCAATCGGATAACATTAACCCGTGCCGCATCGAGGTTGAAGTTTAGAAAAACTCACTTTTTTTCATAAAAATATTATTTCTTTCCTCATAACATAGTAACCATTTGTCCTAGAGACTTGAAATTGGTCCTAATTCATTTGACATGTTATCTTTTTCAACTTTTACTACAATACTTTTTTCGCTAGATCCATTAGATTTTATGTTATTCAGCTTTTCCCATCTCAAAACGTGGTCCGTTTCAGCAAATGTGCCTTTTTATGCATACCCCTAAAAACCACACTCCAGTCAATGAAACCGACCTCTAGGCATCCATTAAAAAAAGTGAAAATTGATTAATGTTACTAATTTTGCATCTAATACTCGTATTATCATCATGTAGACTAGTTTTGTATTTAGTTTGGTCGAACTTAGGCCACCCAACTTGAAATTTTTTGAAAACGCTAGGTTCAGGACCAGTGGTCGAGCCTATCTTGCTATCAAACACAACTTTCAAAATAATTTCCAAAATATGATGACGGCACGCTAAGTACAAAAGTCCTTTTTGCAATAAGTGCTCCAGCAAAACACAAGCCCCCCTTACTCGACCAGTATTTGCAGCTGTGGTGTCAAAGCACATTGCTTGGATTTTGTCTGCTGCACCCCACTCTTGAATGGCTCCAAATTCCGCCTGGGCTTGCAAGAGTCCAGTACTATTTTCGAGTTGAGGAACTCCGATCAACTGTTCCTCATCTCCACAACTAATCAAGATCGCTACTCTTTCTACGTTTTCATTTTTCAATATATCTGGTAGCTGGTAGTTACCTGGATCCACCCCCCCCCCCCACCCTTATTGCGGCCTCAACCTTTACATTTCTACCTGAAACATACTCATTTTCAATAAACCAGAGTGATAAAGAAATGTCAGGTCGCCTGGAGGTCGATTTCATTGACTGGAGTGTGGTTATAAGGTGTATGCGTAAAAAACCAAAAGGCACATTTGCTGAAACGGACCACGTTTTGAGATGGGAAAAGCTGAATAACATAAAATCTACAGGATGTAACGAAGAAATTATGGAAAGTAAACGTTGAAGAACATAACATTTTTAATAAAATGAGACCAATCTCGAGTTTCTAGGACAAATGGTAACTATGTTATGAGGAAAAGAAGATTATTTTTATGAAACAAAGTGTGTTTTTCTGATCTTCAACCTCAATGCGGCACGGGTTAACGTTATCCGATCGACCTAAAACTTTGCGAATCTCATTTTCTAGTCAAATGGCACCTTTTAAGGGGTTGCCAGAAGTGATTTTCTCAACAAAAAAAATTGTGCCTATTGCCTTGTGGTCACAAAAAGTCAACTTTCGAAATTCAATCGTGGCAACCCCCTAAAAGGTGCCATATGACTAGAAAATGAGATTCCCAAAGTGTTAGGTCGATCGGATAACATTAACCCGTGCCGCATCGTGGTTGAAGTTTAGAAAAACTCACTTTTTTTCATAAAAATATTATTTCTTGCCTCATAACATAGTAACCATTTGTCCTAGAGACTTGAAATCGGTCTAATTTTATTTGACATGTTATCTTCTTCAACTTTTACTCCAATACTTTTTTCGCTAGATCCAATAGATTTTATGTTATTCAGATTTTCCCATCTCAAAACGTGGTCCGTTTCAGCAAAAAATGTGCCTTTTTATGCATACCCCTAAAAACCACACTCCAGTCAATGAAATCGACCTCTAGGCATCCAATAAAAAAAGTGAAACTTGATTAATGTTACTAATTTTGCATCTAATACTCGTATTATCATCATGTAGACTAGTTTTGTATTTAGTTTGGTCGAACATAGGCCACCCAACTTGAAATTTTTTGAAAACGCTAGGTTCAGGACCAGTGGTCGAGCCTATCTTGCTATCAAACACGGCTTTCAAAATAATTTCCAAAATATGATGATGGCAGTCTAAGTACATAAGTTCTTTTTGCAATAATTGCTCCAGCAAAACACAAGCCCCCCTAACCCGACCAGTATTTGCAGCTGTGGTGTCAAAGCACATTGCTTGAGTTTTGTCTGCTGCACCCCACTCTTGAATGGCTCCAAATACCGCCTGGGCTTGCAAGAGTCCAGTACTATTTTCGAGTTGAGGAACTCAGATCAACTGTTCCTCAGCTCCACAACTAATCAAGATCGCTACTCATTCTACGTTTTCATTTTTCAATATATCTGGTAGCTGGTAGTTACCTAGATCCCCCCTCCCTTATTGCAGCCTCAACCTTTACATTTATACCTGAAACATACTCATTTTCAATAAACCAGAGTGATAAGGAAGTGTCAAATCGCCTGGAGGTCGATTTCATTGACTGGAGTGTGGTTTTTAGGGGTATGCGTAAAAAACCAAAATGCACATTTGCTGAAACGGACTACGTTTTGAGATGGGAAGAGCTGAATAACATAAAATCTACAGGATGTAGCGAAACAATTATGCAACTAAAAGTTGAAGAAGATAACATTTTCAATAAAATGAGACCAATCTCAAGTCTCTAGGACAAATGGTAACTATGTTATGAGGAAAAGAAGAGTATTTTTATGGAACAAAGTGAGTTTTTCTGATCTTCAACCTCAATGCGGCACGGGTTAACGTTATCCGATCGACCTAAAACTTTGCGAATCTCATATTCTAGTCAAATGGCATCTTTTGTGGGGTTGCCAGAAGTGATTTTCTCAAAAAAAATTTTGCCTATTGCCTTGTGGTCACAAAAGTCAACTTTCGAAATTCAATCGTGGCAACCCCCTAAAAGGTGCCATTTGACTAGAAAATGAGATTCCCAGAGTTTTAGGTCGATCGGATAACATTAACCCGTTCCGCATCGAGGTTGAAGTTTAGAAAAACGCACTTTTTTTCATAAACATTTTACTTCTTTCCTCATAACATAGTAACCATTTGTCCTAGAGACTTGAAATTGGTCTTATTTTATTTGACATGTTATCTTTTTCAACTTTTACTCTAATACTTTTTTCGCTAGATCCAATAGATTTTAAGTTATTCAGCTTTTCCCATCTCAAAACGTGGTCCATTTCAGCAAATGTGCCTTTTTATGCATACCCCTAAAAACCACACTCCAGTCAATGGAATCGACCTCTAGGCATCCATTAAAAAAAGTGAAACTTGATTAATGTTACTAATTTCGTATCTAATACTCGTATTATCATCATGTAGACTAGTTTTGTATTTAGTTTGGTCGAACTTAGGCCACCCAACTTGAAATTTTATGAAAACGCTAGGTTCAGGACCAGTGGTCGAGCCTATCTTGCTATCAAACACGGCCTTCAAAATAATTTCCAAAATATGATGACGGCATGCTAAGTACAAAAGTCCTTTTTGCAATAAGTGCTCCAACAAAACATAAGCCCCCCTAACCCGACCAGTATTTGCAGCCGTGGTGTCAAAGCACATTGCTTGAATTTTGTCTGCTGCACCCCACTCTTGAATAGCTCCAAATACCGCCTGGGCTTGCAAGAGTCCAGTACTATTTTCGAGTTGAGGAACTCCGATCAACTGATCCTCATCTCCACAACTAATCAAGATCGCTACTCTTTCTACGTTTTCATTTTTCAATATATCTGGTAGCTGGTAGTTACCTAGATAGCCCCCCCCCCCCCCCTAATTGCAGCCTCAACCTTTACATTTATACCTGAGACATACTCATTTTTAATAAACCAGAGTGATAAAGAAGTGTCAAATCGCCTGGAGGTCGATTTCATTGACTGGAGTGTGGTTTTTAGGGGTATGCGTAAAAAGGCACATTTTTGCTGAAACGGACCACGTTTTGAGATGGGAAAAGCTGAATAACATAAAATCTACTGGATGTAGCGAAACAATTATGGAAGTAAAAGTTGAAGAAGATAACATTTTCAATAAAATGAGACCAATCTCAAGTCTCTAGGACAAATGGTAACTATGTTATGAGGAAAAGAAGAGTATTTTTATGGCACAAAGTGAGTTTTTCTGATCTTCAACCTCAATGCGGCACGGGTTAACGTTATCCGATCGACCTAGAACTTCGCGAATCTCATTTTCTAGTCAAATGGCACCTTTTAGGGGGTTGCCAGAAGTGATTTTCTCAAAAAAAAATTTTGCCTATTGCCTTGTGGTCACAAAAAGTCAACTTTCGAAATTCAATCGTGGCAACCCCTAAAAAGGTGCTATTTGACTAGAAAATGAGATTCCCAGAGTTTTAGGTCGATCGGATAACATTAACCCGTGCCGCATCGAGGTTGAAGTTTAGAAAAACGCACTTTTTTTCATAAAAACATTACTTCTTTCCTCATAACATAGTAACCATTTGTCCTAGAGACTTGAAATTGGTCTTATTTTATTTGACATGTTATCCTTTTCAACTTTTACTCCAATACTTTTTTCGCTAGATCCAATAGATTTTATGTTATTCAGCTTTTCCCATCTCAAAACGTGGTCCGTTTCAGCAAATGTGCCTTTTTATGCATACCCCTAAAAACCACACTCCAGTCAATGAAATCGACCTCTAGGCATCCATTAAAAAAAGTGAAGCTTGATTAATGTTACTAATTTTGCATCTAATACTCGTATTATCATCATGTAGACTAGTTTTGTATTTAGTTTGGTCGAACTTAGGCCACCCAACTTGAAATTTTTTGAGAACGCTAGGTTTAGGACCAGTGGTCGAGCCCATCTTGCTATCAAACACGGCTTTCAAAATAATTTTCAAAATATGATGACGGCATGCTAAGTACAAAAGTTCTTTTTGCAATAGGTAATTGCTCCAGCAAAACACAAGCCCCCCTAACCCGACCAGTATTTGCAGCTGTGGTGTCAAGGCACATTTCTTGAATTTTGTCTGCTGCACCCCACTCTTGAATGGCTCCAAATACCGCCTGGGCTTGCAAGAGTCCAGTACTATTTTCGAGTTGAGGAACTCCTATCAACTGCTCCTCATCTCCACAACTATTCAAGATCGCTACTCTTTCTACGTTTTCATTTTTCAATATATCTGGTAGCTGGTAGTTACCTGGATCCCCCCCCCCCCCCACCCTTATTGCAGCCTCAACCTTTACATTTCTACCTGAAACATACTCATTTTCAATAAACCAGAGTGATAAGGAAATGTCAAGTCGCCTGGAGGTCGATTTCATTGACTGGAGTGTGGTTATAAGGTGTATGCGTAAAAAACCAAAAGGCACATTTGCTGAAACGGACCACGTTTTGAGATGGGAAAAGCTGAATAACGTAAAATCTACAGGATGTAGCGAAAACATTATGCAAGTAAAAGTTGAAACAGATAACATTTTCAATAAAATGAGACCAATCTCAAGTCTCTAGGACAAATGGTTACTATGTGATGAGGAAAAGAAGAGTATTTTTATGAAACAAAGTGAGTTTTTCTGATCTTCAACCTCAATGCGGCACGGGTTAACGTTATCCGATCGACCTAAAACTTTGCGAATCTCATTTTCTAGTCAAATGGCACCTTTTAGGGGGTTGCCTAAAGTGATTTTCTCAAAAAAAAATTTTGCCTATTGCCCTGTGGTCACAAAAAGTCAAATTTCGAAATTCAATCGTGGCAACCCCCTAAAAGGTGCCATTTGACTAGAAAATGAGATTCCCAAAGTTTTAGATCGATCGGATAACATTAACCCGTGCCGCATCGAGGTTGAAGTTTAGAAAAACTCACTTTTTTTCATATCAATATTATTCCTTTCATCATAACATAGTAACCATTTGTCCTAGAGACTTGAAATTGGTCTTATTTTATTTGACATGTTATCTCCTTCAACTTTTACTCGAATACTTTTTACGCTAGAACCTATAGATTTCATGTTATTCAGCTTTTCCCATCTCAAAACGTGGTCCGTTTCAGCAAAAAATGTGCCTTTTTATGCATACCCCTAAAAACCACACTCCAGTCAATGAAATTGACCTCTAGGCATCCATTAAAGAAAGTGAAACTTGATTAATGTTACTAATTTTGCATCTTATACTCGTATTATCATCATGTAGACTAGTTTTGTATTTAGTTTGGTCGAACATAGGCCACCCAACTTGAAATTTTTTGAAAACGCTAGGTTCAGGACCAGTGGTTGAGCGCATCTTGCTATCAAACACGGCTTTCAAAATAATTTCTAAAATATGATGACGGCATGCTAAGTACATAAGTTCTTTTTGCAATAATTGCTCCAGCTAAACCCGACCAGTATTTGCAGCTGTGGTGTCAAAGCACAATGCTTGAATTTTGTCTGCTGCACCCCACTCTTGAATGTCTCCAAATACCGCCTGGGCTTGCAAGAGTCCAGTACTATTTTCGAATTGATGAACTCCGATCAACTGTTCCTCATCTCCACTACTAATCAAGATCGCTGCTCTTTCTACGTTTTCATTTTTTCAATATATCTGGTAGCTGGAGGTCGAATTCATTGACTGGAGTGTGGTTTTTAGGGATATGCGTAAAGAGGCACATTTGCTGAAACGGACCACGTTTTGAGATGGGAAAAGCTGAATAACATAAAATCTACAGGATGTAGCGAAAACTCGGCGCTGCGCGCCTCTGCGGGGGCTTCGCCCCCTGCACCCCCGGATGACTTCCGCTTAAAGCCTGACGGCTAAAGTGTGGTGTACCTGACCCTTCAGCTTTGTGTCCCCCTGCTGTTTTATATAAGATCGGCTGTTTCTTACCTTACTTCACGCGCGGCTCATACCGTCCCCTTTATGCCAAAACCATGAATGTGCAATTCAGTAGTTTCGAGAAAAATCAAAAAAAAGGATTTTAAGTTTTGTTTGACTTCTACAGAATGTAGTTTGTTGTCAGAGATACTTTTCTTCCACTTTCTGGTCATAGACCTGCTAATAATTGACCAGAAAATAATTATACGACCATAGCCCCTCTCCCGTTCACTTTATAGCACATTCATGGTTTTGGCATACCAGGTTTAAGATGAATATTTCACTTTCATGGTTTTGGCAGATCCAATTTCATCATGAAAACTATGTTATTACCACAATATTCAGTTAGTGGTAAGCAAAATTCTTGCATGCTGCAGCAAAGGTATCATGACTCCTGCAGAGACTCGTAATGAGCATTTTATATGCTTCATGGAGCATTTAAAGTTCACTCGTTCCTTGCTTCGCTTGTTTCAAATCGTGATGTTGAAAATTTATATTCTCCACGAAGCATATAAAATGCTCACTACGAGTCTCTGCAGGAGACGTGGTACCTTTGCTGCAGCATGCAAGAAACTGCTGGTTTGTTTTTCGCGCCAGAATTGCTTTAGATACCTACGGTTGGGCCTCGTGGCAGTACGACACGAATCGAACGACTGTACATTAAATGCTGAAATTAAAAAAAATTAACGGTATCGAACCCCGCTGTCCTAAGGATGCTCCCTGTCAAATTTCAGTTTCATAGGACGAGGGGGAGAGAAACTAGCCTCAGGGCTCACTCAGCTGATCGGGGAGGGACCTCGTCATACGTACCCCGCAGTCCTAATGATGCTCGGTGTCAAATTTCAGCTCTATAGGATGGGGGCAGAGAAATTAGCCTCAGCTGATCGGGGAGGGATCCCAACTTGTCATTTCTACTCAACAGTCCTAAGGAGGCTCCCTGTCAAATTTCAGCTTCGTAGGATGAGGAGAGAAATCTGCACAAGGCATAACTCAGCTGATCGGTGAGGGACCCCATCGTGTCATAGGTACACCGTAGTCCTAAGGAGGCCCCCTGTCATATTTCAGCTCCGTAGAGGATGAGGGGGAGAGGAATTAGCCCCAGGGCTCACTCAGCTTGGGGGGGGGGGGGGACCTCATCTAGTCATTCGTACCCAACAGTCCTAAGGAGGCTCCCTGTCAAATTTCAACTTCCTAGGATGAGGAGAAGAGATATTAACCTAAGGCCTAACTAAACTTTTTCACCCCTTAGAGATGACTGACATTAACGCCGAGCTTCGAGGACCAACAAGACGCTAAATGGGATACAAACCAAATTTCATCAATTTTGGTTCATAGAAACTAAGAAAAGTGCGAAGTAAGGCGGACAGACCGAAATTGATTTATTGCATTTTCGGATTCTACATACCTTGGAACGGAAGCCATCAAATTTTGAGAGGGTTAGAATTTTTTTTCATACTCGATTCCAAAGGTTCATTATTGAAAATAATAAACGAAAAATCGAACTGAATAACAACGGAAAAAACGTAAAATGAAATGTACGCTCATTTTGGTACCTCATTTCTAAAGTCAGCTGGTAAAAAACAAAAAACAGACGACTGGGTTGGAGAGGCCGAAAAAACAGACGAATGGGTTGCGGAGAGGCCGAAAACACAGACGACTGGGTTGCGGAGAGGCCGAAAATACGGTGACCCATTAATGATTGACGCCAAGAAAGAGCGGTTTCGATAAGTTGGCTTCATGCTAAAATGATGAATGTGGCACATTCATTGTTATGGAAACGGATAGTTCTCCGATAAATTATGCCTAAATGATGAATGTGCAAGAAGCACCACATTCATTGTTTTGGCATACCAAGGAAACGTACTAATCACATTCATGGATCGGGTTCCATGCAGTTAAGCCCTTGAAATGAACACCTAACCATTCCAAAGGATTTTTAGCAAGTAGAGACGGTCAGTAACTATCCTAGGTGATGCGAAACTCAAAATTCGATTTTTAGCACATTCATGGTTTTGGCATAAAGGGGACGATACTAGACTTTAGCCGCGTAGTGACAACCAAGCAAGCGTCATTGTTTACTATCCATTTACAACATTCATTTATATAGTTATATTATGAAACTAGGATATAAATACCAAGAACAAATACGAAATACATTCGTGATAAATCAAGAGCTTTCCAACGAATGGAAAACGATTTTTGTCCGATGAAAATGAAAGAAGTTTCATTTCCCTAGCAACTACTCGGTTGTAAGTGAAAATCATTGTTAAAAAACGAGCTACTTAGGTCTCAGTTTTTACTGTCGCTTATCGGCGGGGGGGCCCATCGCAAAAACCTGAAGGGTGAGTTTTTCTGATCTTCAACCTCAATGCGGCACGGGTTAACGTTATCCGATCGACCTAAAACTTTGCGAATCTCATTTTCTAGTCAAATGGCACCTTTTAGGGGGTTGCCAGAAGTGATTTTCTCAAAAAAAAATTTTGTATTGCCTTGTGGTCACAAAAAGTCAACTTTCGAAATTCAATCGTGGCAACCCCCTAAAAGGGTTTCATAAAAATATTATTTCTTTCCCCATAACATAGTAACCATTTGTCCTAGAGACTTGAAATTGGTCTTATTTTATTTGACATGATATCTTCTTCAACGTTTACTAGGATACTTTTTTCGCTAGATCCAATAGATTTTAAGTTATTCAGCTTTTCCCATCTCAAAACGTGGTCCATTTCAGCAAATGTGCCTTTATATGCATACCCCTACAAACCACACTCCAGTCAATGAAATCGACCTCTAGGCATCCATTGAAAAAAGTGAAAATTGATTAATGTTACTAATTTTGCATCTAATACTCGTATTATCATCATGTAGACTAGTTTTTTATTTAGTTTGGTCGAACTTAGGCCACCCAACTTGAAATTTGTGAAAACCCTAGGTTCAGGACCAGTGGTCGAGCTTATCTTGCTATCAAACACGGCTTTCAAAATAATTTCCAAAATATGATGACGGCATGCTAAGTACAAAAGTTCTTTTTGCAATAATTGCTCCAGCAAAACACAAGCCCCCCTAACCCGACCAGTATTTGCAGCTGTGGTGTCAAAGCACATTGCTTGAATTTTGTCTGCTGCACCGGACTCTTGAATGTCTCCAAATACCACCTGGGCTTGAAAGAGTACAGTCTATTTTCGAGTTGAGGAACTCCGATCAACTGTTCCTCATCTCCACAACTAATCAAGATCGCTACTCTTTCTACGTTTTCATTTTTCAATATATCTGGAAGCTGGTAGTTACCTTGATCCCCCCCCCCCTTATTACAGCCACAACCTTTACATTTATACCTGAAACATATTCATTTTCAATAAACCAGAGTGATAAAGAAGTGTCAAATCGCCTGGAGGTCGATTTCATTGACTGGAGTGTGGTTTTTAGGGGTATGCGTAAAAAGTCACATTTGCTGAAACGGACCACGTTTTGAGATGGGAAAAGCTGAATAACATAAAATCTACAGGATGTAGCGAAAACATTATGCAAGTAAAAGTTGAAGGAGATAACATTTTCAATAAAATGAGACCAATCTCAAGTCTCTAGGACAAATGGTTACTATGTTATGAGGAAAATAAGAGTATTTTTATGAAACTAAGTGAGTTTTTCTGATCTTCAACCTCAATGCGGCACGGGTTAACGTTATCCGATCGGCCTAGTACTTTGCGAATCTCATTTTCTAGTCAAATGGCACCTTTTAGGGGGTTGCCAGAAGTGATTTTCTCAAAAAAAATTTTGCCTATTGCCTTGTGGTCACAAAAAGTCAACTTTCGAAATTCAATCGTGGCAACCCCCTAAAAGGTGCCATTTGACTAGAAAATGAGATTCCCAAAGTTTTAGGTCGATCGGATAACATTAACCCGTGCCGCATCGAGGTTGAAGTTTAGAAAAACTCACTTTTTTTCATAAAAATATTATTTCTTTCCTCATAACATAGTAACCATTTGTCCTAGAGACTTGGAATTGGTTTTATTTTATTTGACATGTTATCTTCTTCAACTTTTACTCGAATACTTTTTACGCTAGATCCTATAGATTTCATGTTATTCAGCTTTTCCCATCTCAAAACGTGGTCCGTTTCAGCAAAAAATGTGCCTTTTTATGCATACCCCTAAAAACCACACTCCAGTCAATGAAATCGACCTCTAGGCATCCATTAAAAAAAGTGAAACTTGATTAATGATACTAATTTTGCATCTAATGCTCGTAATATCATCATGTACACTAGTTTTGTATTTAGTTTGGTCGAACTTAGAACACCCAACTTGAAATTTTTTGAAAACGCTAGGTTCAGGACCAGTGGTCGAGCTTATCTTGCTATCAAACACGGCTTTCAAAATAATTGCCAAAACATGATGACGGCATGCTAAGTACAAAAGTTCTTTTTGCAATAATTGCTCCAGCAAAACACAAGCCAGACCAGTATTTGCAGCTGTGGTGTCAAAGCACATTGCTTGAATTTTGTCTGCTGCACCCCACTCTTCAATGGCTCCAAATACCGCCTGGGCTTGCAAGAGTCCAGTGCTATTTTCGAGTTGAGGAACTCCGATCAACTGTTCCTCATCTCCACAACTAATCAAGATCGCTACTCTTTCTACGTTTTCATTTTTCAATATATCTGGTAGCTGGTAGTTACCTAGATCCCCCCCCCCCCCCTTATTACAGCCACAACCTTTACATTTATACCTGAAACATACTCATTTTCAATAAACCAGAGTGATAAAGAAGTGTCAAATCGCCTGGAGGTCGATTTCATTGACTGGAGTGTGGTTTTTAGGGGTATGCGTAAAAAGGCACATTTGCTGAAACGGACCACGTTTTGAGATGGGAAAAGCTGAATAACATAAAATCTACAGGATGTAACGAAAAAATTATGCAAGTAAAAGTTGAAGAAGATAACATTTTCAATAAAATGAGACCAATCTCAAGTCTCTAGGACAAATGGTTACTATGTTATGAGGAAAATAAGAGTATTTTTATGAAACTAAGTGAGTTTTTCTGATCTTCAACCTCAATGCGGCACGGGTTAACGTTATCCGATCGGCCTAGTACTTTGCGAATCTCATTTTCTAGTCAAATGGCACCTTTTAGGGGGTTGCCAGAAGTGATTTTCTCAAAAAAAATTTTGCCTATTGCCTTGTGGTCACAAAAAGTCAACTTTCGAAATTCAATCGTAGCAACCCCCTAAAAGGTGCCATTTGACTAGAAAATGAGATTCCCAAAGTTTTAGGTCGATCGGATAACATTAACCCGTGCCGCATCGAGGTTGAAGTTTAGAAAAACTCACTTTTTTTCATAAAAATATTATTTCTTTCCTCATAACATAGTAACCATTTGTCCTAGAGACTTGGAATTGGTTTTATTTTATTTGACATGTTATCTTCTTCAACTTTTACTCGAATACTTTTTACGCTAGATTCTATAGATTTCATGTTATTCAGCTTTTCCCATCTCAAAACGTGGTCCGTTTCAGCAAAAAATGTGCCTTTTTATGCATACCCCTAAAAACCACACTCCAGTCAATGAAATCGACCTCTAGGCATCCATTAAAAAAAGTGAAACTTGATTAATGATACTAATTTTGCATCTAATGCTCGTAATATCATCATGTACACTAGTTTTGTATTTAGTTTGGTCGAACTTAGAACACCCAACTTGAAATTTTTTGAAAACGCTAGGTTCAGGACCAGTGGTCGAGCTTATCTTGCTATCAAACACGGCTTTCAAAATAATTGCCAAAACATGATGACGGCATGCTAAGTACAAAAGTTCTTTTTGCAATAATTGCTCCAGCAAAACACAAGCCAGACCAGTATTTGCAGCTGTGGTGTCAAAGCACATTGCTTGAATTTTGTCTGCTGCACCCCACTCTTCAATGGCTCCAAATACCGCCTGGGCTTGCAAGAGTCCAGTGCTATTTTCGAGTTGAGGAACTCCGATCAACTGTTCCTCATCTCCACAACTAATCAAGATCGCTACTCTTTCTACGTTTTCATTTTTCAATATATCTGGTAGCTGGTAGTTACCTAGATCCCCCCCCCCCCTTATTACAGCCACAACCTTTACATTTATACCTGAAACATACTCATTTTCAATAAACCAGAGTGATAAAGAAGTGTCAAATCGCCTGGAGGTCGATTTCATTGACTGGAGTGTGGTTTTTAGGGGTATGCGTAAAAAGGCACATTTGCTGAAACGGACCACGTTTTGAGATGGGAAAAGCTGAATAACATAAAATCTATTGGATCTAGCGAAAAAATTATGCAAGTAAAAGTTGAAGAAGATAACATTTTCAATAAAATGAGACCAATCTCAAGTCTCTAGGACAAATGGTTACTATGTTATTAGGAAAACCGGTTCCCGTGAGATCCTCCAATGGAGGATCAGAATTCGATCTGATCATTTCGCTCTTTACTTGGCTACTCATTGCCTCGCCCCCTTGAGTGGAGAGGGGTTCGCCCAACAGCTGCATGGGTCATACTTGGACGTGTCACCACGTGTCACGGCGGTCACCCATCCAAGTACTAACCACGCTCGAGGTTTCTTAAGCCCCATTTACACGAGCGGACCGGGCCGGATACTCCGATGCTCCTAGCTAGGAGCCTCCTGACTCGCTCCGTGGGGGGCGGGACTTCCTTCCCTTCGGGCAGCCGTTTACACGACCGGACCGAAGACAAGAACGTAATAAACAGTTGTATAACAATTTCCACCGTTTTGGTTTATTATCTTCAGCCATAAATTTGTATAACACCCCCCAAATTTTTTTCTTTTCCGTTTCAAGGCGCCTAGATTCAGAAAATGCAATGTCTGTCCACCATACGCCGTATCATGCATACGATACCGGCTTCAATTTCTGTCTAAAAAGTCGTTCTTTCGCTCTTATGCTCAATTTGGGCCCTAGTTGTGACCCGAAACTTTGCAGCCCAATCGGAATGTTCCCAGGGGTGTTATGAGTGAAAATGTGTATAAAAATAGGTACTTTTTGTGTACCTCCTTTAAGGCCCGTTTACACGAGCGGACCGGGCCGGATAAATCCGAGGAGTACAGTAAGTGCGTACTTCAGCCCTGCCGTCTAAACGCTCGTCCGGACCGGTTATGGGCGTTCCCACTTGCTAGGGAGGCCCGATGGAAATTCCTTCGGATCTAGGGTCCCCCCACCGGACGATCCTACTCTCCCCACCCGTTTGCCCTGTCACCCTGTGGTGTAAATGCATATCCGCTCAGGATCTTCTCCAGGACTAGGTACCTACATCCCTATAAACATGCATATGGTTTAAAAACGCTGCAAAGTCCTTGTCACATGGGTTTATTATTCTATTGAAGTTCTAGAGATTCTTGTTGGCAGTTAAATTTATTGTTTCTTACATGTGGAATGATTGAATTAGCTATTCCTGATGATTTCCACCAATTTTGGCCCCCAAAACATGAAATAGGTACACTTTTTTTCCCCCCAGATCATCTTTGATCATTGGTAGTGCGATTTAATGGTCTTGATTCAGCTGTTTACACTTTTTCTAAAGTTATTATACAAATTGATAGTGATTTCAGACATTTTTCCAGGTTTTTGACTCATTAAAAATCAATTTTCGGAAATGAACCTTTGGTAAAAACTCAATTTTCGCCTCTTTGGTAAAAATCGACTTCATATTCGGTCTCCTCGTTCCAAAAACATGGAAAACGATACCGCAAAAGCTCACGTTACTAATATGTTATTAAAACACAAAAAGTACCTATTTGTATACACATTTTCACTCATAACACCCCGGGGTACATTCCGATTGGGCTGCAAAGTTTTGGGACACAACTAGGGCCCAAATTGAGCATGTGAGCGAAAGAACGACTTTTTAGACAGAAATTGAAGCCGGTATCGTATGCATGATACGGCGTATGGTGGACAGACATTGCATTTTCTGAATCTAGGCACCTTGAAACGGAAAAGAAAAAATTTTGGGGGGTGTTATACAAATTTATGGCTGAAGATAATAAACCAAAACGGTGGAAATTGTTATACAACTGTTTATTACGTTCTTGTCTTCGGTCCGGTCGTGTAAACGGCTGCCCGAAGGGAAGGAAGCCCCGCCCCCCACGGAGCGAGTCAGGAGGCTCCTAGCTAGGAGCATCGGAGTATCCGGCCCGGTCCGCTCGTGTAAATGGGGCTAAAGAAACCTCGAGCGTGGTTAGTACTTGGATGGGTGACCGCCGTGACACGTGGTGACACGTCCAAGTATGACCCATGCAGCTGTTGGGCGAACCCCTCTCCACTCAAGGGGGCGAGGCAATGAGTAGCCAAGTAAAGAGCGAAATGATCAGATCGAATTCTGATCCTCCATCGGAGGACAGCTGATCACTTCCGCGACGCCGGCAGGGCAGTCGGACGAAAAGCCCCAGCCTGAAATGGCTGTTACTTTACTTTACTTTACTTTACTATGTTATTAGGAAAAGAAGAGTATTTATATGAAACAAAGTGAGTTTTTCTGATCTTCAACCTCAATGCGGCACGGGTTAACGTTATCCGATCGACCTAAAAATTCGCGACTCTCATTTTCTAGTCAAATGGCACCTTTTAGGGGGTTGCCAGAAGTGATTTTCTCAAAAAAAATTCTGCCTATTGCCTTGTGGTCACAAAAAGTCAACTTTCGAAATTCAATCGTGGCAACCCCCTAAAAGGTGCCATTTGACTAGAAAATGAGATTCCCAAAGTTTTAGGTCGATCGGATAACATTAACCCGTGCCGCATCGAGGTTGAAGTTTAGAAAAACTCACTTTTTTTAATAAAAATATTTTTTGTTTCCTCATAACATAGTAACCATTTGTCCTAGAGACTCGAAATTGGTCTTATTTTATTTGACTTGTTATCTTCTTCAACTTTTACTCGAATACTTTTTTCGCTAGATCCTATAGATTTTATGTTATTTAGCTTTTCCCATCTCAAAACGTGGTCCGTTTCAGCAAAAAATGTGCCTTTTTATGCATACCCCTAAAAACCACACTCCACTCAATGAAATCGACCTCTAGGCATCCATTAAAAAAAGTGAAACTTGATTAATGTTACTAATTTTGCATCTAATACTCGTATTATCATCATGTAGACTAGTTTTGTATTTAGTTTGGTCGAACTTAGGCCACCCAACTTGAAATTTTTTGAAAACGGTAGGTTCAGGGCCAGTGGTTGAGCCTATCTTGCTATCAAATACGGCTTTCAAAATAATTTCCAAAATATGATGACGGCATGCTAAGTGTCATATTATTATTACCACTGTCTGTTACTCGTTCCCCGGTTTACACGTTCATAGTTACCCCAAATTTCTGTATCTACGCTAATTCATTATCTTGCCGCCTTTTGGCTCAATAAAGCCTTATAATCTTGAAAGGTTTTATCTCAATTTATTGAGCCAAAAAAAAAAAAAGGATGGAAAAATACTTGAAGCCAGAAAGACTAGACGCAGATCCAGCAAAGTCTGACGCAGCTAAGAAATGGACGCACTGAAAGAGAACATTCGTAAGCTTCCTGAGAGATAAGGACGCGTCGGATGAGGTAAAACTGGATCTACTGATCAATTATATATCTCCTAATTTGTATCCATACATATCAAACAGCACTACTTACGCGGACGCCATACAAATTTTGGAGGGTACGTTCATCAAGCCAGTTAATGTAATTTTTGAAAGACACGCTTTAGCATCACGACGTCAGAATACAGGTGAATCTTTAGATCAGTATTTAGAAGCCTTAAAACTCATAAGTGAGGATTGTAATTTTCATCGGTTTCAGCTCAGCAGAATAAGGAGGACTGTGCAAGGGACGCCTTCATATCAGGCTTACAATCGTCTGCGATACGACAGCGACTTCTTGAGCACTGCACATTAACCCTGACAGAGGCTTTTGAGAAAGCTAGAGCGCTGGACATGGCACAACAGCAAGCACTCACTTACCAACCAGTTATACCGCCAGTGAGTGCCCTGGGCAATCAGGGCCAAGCAACAAATGACCTACTTTCAGAACCAGAGTGTGTAGGAGCAACTTCCAAGAATTCGACATGCTATTTTTGTGGTGGAAATCGACACTCACGCAGATTCTGCCCTGCCCGGGATAATGAATGCCAGAACTGCAGTAAGAAAGGACATTTCCCAAAGGTATGTCTACCTAAGAAAAATGCTCACCATAAAACCAATACGGCAGCCATGGGATCTATTGCGGTCGTGGCCCCAACACTCAAGAAATCCACGGTGCAAGTAATCATCAATGGTTACAACGCACATGCACTTATTGATACTGGGAGTTCACTCAGCTTCATTAATCAATCTTTCCTTCAAAACAAGCCTTTTCAAAAATTCCCCTTTTGCGGTCAGATCACAATGGCATCTACTACACTGACTACTGAAATTAGCGCTTACTGTTGGGGCAGTATCCAAATTAACGAAAACACGTACAGCAACGTTAAGCTGTATGTAATGAAATACCTCTGCTCTTACTTGATTTTAGGCCATGACATGTTGCGCGTTCATGAGACAGTTCAATTCTCGTTTGGAGGCAATCGGCCAACCTTGAAAATTTACGGGAGTGTAGAAGCAGCACTGGTGGAGCCGATCAAAATTTTCAGCCATTTGATTAAAAACTGCAAGCCAATCGCTGTCAGATCTCGTAGACACAGTAAAGAAGATCTTGAATTTATGAATGCAGAAGTTGACGGTTTACTAAAATCTGGTATAATCGAAATCAGTAATTCTCCTTGGAGGGCGCAGGCTTTTGTTGTCAAGGGTGCTCACAAGAGGAGAATGGTTATTGATTACTCGCAGACTATCAACAAATTTACGCTTCTTGACGCATTTCCCATTCCAAGAATTGAAGATATCGTAGAAAAGGTAGCACAATACAGGATATACAGCCAAATCGATTTAAAGAGTGCATACCATCAGGTCCCGATCGCGGCTGACAACAAAGTTTACACAGCTTTTGAGGTAGATGGGGAACTGTATCAATTCAACAGGCTTCCATTTGGTGTAACGAACGGCGTTCCGGCATTTCAAAAATTCATTACCACAATCATCAATCAGGAGAAGTTAGAAGCTACATTCGCCTATTTAGACGACGTTACGATTTGCGGACTAGATGAACAAGAACACAACAAAAATTTACAACGTTTTTTTGATATTGTCAAGAAATACAATCTAACACTAAACATGGAAAAAAGTAGATTCAATACCAAATTAATCAAGCTGTTGGGATATGAGGTTACAGGTGGTCAGTACAGGCCTGATTCAGACCGCCTCAAACCATTCCTCGAGCTCCCTCCTCCACGAAATGCAACAACCTTACAGAAAGTGTTGGGCATGTTTTCGCATTATTCAAAATGGGTCAATCGTTTCTCTGACAAAATACACCCTCTTGTTCACTCCAAGGACTTTCCACTTAGCGCCGAGGCATTGGATGCCTTCGAGGGGCTGAAGAAGGACATAGCTAACTCTGCAATCCAAGCTATAGATCCGCGGGAAATTCTGGTCATCGAAACGGATGCCTCTGACGTCGCACTGGCTGCAACGCTAAGTCAGAAAGGCCGACCAGTAGCTTTCTTTTCAAGAACGTTGAACTCTTCAGAGATGAACCATTCTATCATTGAGAAAGAAGCTTCAGCTGTGGTGGAGTCTGTTCGCAAGTGGCGACACCTCTTGATGGGCCGACATTTTCAACTCATTACAGACCAGCAAAGCGTGTCGTTTATGTTCCAAAGGAAGCACACAAGCAAAATCAAGAACGAGAAGGTTATGCGATGGAGACTCGAGCTATCAGCGTACTCATACGACATACTCTATAGACCAGGAAAGGAAAATGTAGTAGCGGATGCTTTATCTCGGGTTTGTGTAGCTATTTCATCGACCGAGGATCTTGTCAGACTTCATGAAGCTCTCTGTCATCCAGGTGTCACGCGATTTTTTCACTGGATTCGAGCTCGGAACATGCCATTTTCGATCGACGACGTTCGGAAGATCACATCAACGTGTCGAACATGTGCAGAGCTAAAACCTAGATTTTTTAACCCTACCAATCCATCAAATTTGATCAAGGCAACTAGGCCATTAGAGAGGCTCAGCATAGACTATAAAGGACCGCTACCGACTGCTTCTGGACGGCCATATCTTTTAGTGATTGTGGATGAGTTCTCCAGATTTCCTTTCGCGGTTCCATGTCCTGATTTAACGGCTGCAACGTTAATCAGTCATCTGAAGCAACTCTTTTCGGTTTTTGGCATGCCATCGTATATTCATTCAGACAGAAGTACAACATTCATGTCCAGGGAATTGAAATCCTTTTTACACTCAAATGGAATTGCAACCAGCCGAACAACTCCATACAACCCTCAGGGGAATGGGCAGTGTGAACGGTACAACGGAATTTTGTGGAAAGCTATTCAACTCGCCCTAAAAACAAACGATCTAGGCACGAGTAGATGGGAGGAAGTTCTTCAAGAGGCACTTCATTCTGTACGGTCGTTGTTATGCACTGCCACGAACCAAACACCACATGAAAGGATGTTCAATCACCCAAGGAAATCTCCCAGTGGAGAAACTCTGCCAACTTGGTTGCTCGAACCAGGAAAGGTCTTACTACGGCGACAGGTTCGTGCGAGCAAGTATGAACCGCTCGTAGACGAAGTGGACCTCCTGGAAGCCAATCCTGAGTATGCCCACATACGGTACCCCGATGGTCGGGAATCAACGGTATCTACTCGACATCTAGCACCAGTAGGTGAAGAGCCCACACCAGAACCTGAACAGTATACGCCTAGCGACGTAGACCCGCCAGAGAGAAGGGACCCACCGCAAGGTGAACCGGAGAAGAACATGATTCCCAGAAGAAGTGAGAGGGTCACACGGCCGCCAGCTTATCTGGCTGACTATGTGACAAACTGAAAGAAGTGGGGGAAAATGCCATATTATTATTACCACTGTCTGTTACTCGTTCCCCGGTTTACACGTTCATAGTTACCCCAAATTTCTGTATCTATGCTAATTCATTATCTTGCCGCCTTTTGGCTCAATAAAGCCTTATAATCTTGAAAGGTTTTACCTCACTAAGTACAAAAGTTCTTTTTGCAATAATTGCTCCAGCAAAACACAAGCCCCCCTAACCCGACCAGTATTTGCAGCTGTGGTGTCAAAGCACATTGCTTGAATATTGTCTGCTGCACCCCACTCTTGAATGGCTCCAACTACCGCCTGGGCTTGCAAGAGTCCAGTACTATTTTCGAGTTGAGGAACTCCGATAAACTGTTCCTCATCTCCACAACTAATCAAGATCGCTACTCTTTCTACGTTTTCATTTTTCAATATATCTGGTAGCTGGTAGTTACCTAGAACCCCCCCCCCCCCCACCATATTACAGCCTCAACCTTTACATTTATACCTGAAACGTGCTCATTTTCAATAAACCAGAGTGATAAAGAAGTGTCAAGACGCCTGGAGGTCGATTTCATTGACTGGAGTGTGGTTTTTAGGGGTATGCGTAAAAAGGCACATTTGCTGAAACGGACCACGTTTTGAGATGGGAAAAGCTGAATAATATAAAATCTACAGGATGTAGCGAAAAAATTATGGAAGTAAACGTTGAAGAAGATAACATTTTCAATAAAATGAGACCAATCTCAAGTCTCTAGGACAAATGGTTACTATGTTATGAAAAAAAAAGAAGAGTATTTTTATGAAACAAAGTGAGTTTTTCTGATCTTCAACCTCAATGCGGCACGGGTTAACGTTATCCGATCGAGCTAAAACTTTGCAAATCTCATTTTCTAGTCAAATGGCACCTTTTAGGGGGTTGCCAGAAGTGATTTTCTCAAAAAAAATTCAGCCTATTGCCTTGTGGTCACAAAAAGTCAACTTTCGAAATTCAATCGTGGCAACCCCCTAAAAGGTGCCATTTGACTAGAAAATGAGATTCCCAAAGTTTTAGGTCGATCGGATAACATTAACCCGTGCCGCATCGAGGTTGAAGTTTAGAAAAACTCACTTTTTTTCATAAAAATATTATTTCTTTCCTCATAACATAGTAACCATTTGTCCTAGAGACTTGAAATTGGTCTTATTTTATTTGACATGTTATCTTCCTTAACGTTTACTCGGATAATTTTTTCGCTAGATCCTATAGATTTTATGTTATTCCGCTTTTCCCATCTCAAAACGTGGTCCGTTTCAGCAAATGTGCCTTGTTATGCATACCCCTAATAACCACACTCCAGTCAATGAAATCGACCTCTAGGCATCCATTAAAAAAAGTGAAACTTGATTAATGTTACTAATTTTGCATCTAATACTCGTATTGTCGTCATGTAGACTAGTTTTGTTTTTAGTTTGGTCGAACATAGGCCACCCAACTTGAAATTTTTTGAAAACGCTAGGTTCAGGACCAGTGGTCGAGCCTATCTTGCTATCAAACACCGCTTTCAAAATAATTTCCAAAATATGATGACGGCATGCTAAGTACAATAGTTCTTTTTGCAATAATTGCTCCAGCAAAACACAAGCCCCCCTAACCCGACCAGTATTTGCAGCTGTGGTGTCAAAGCACATTGCTTGAATTTTGTCTGCTGCACCCCACTCTTGAATGGCTCCAAATACCGCGTGGGCTTGCAAGAGTCCAGCACTATTTTCGAGTTGAGGTACTCCGATCAACTGTTCCTCATCTCCACAACTAATCAAGATCTCTACTCTTTCTACATTTTCATTTTTCAATATATCTTGTAGCTGGTAGTTACCTAGAAGCCCCTCCCAATTATTACAGCCTCAACCTTTACATTTATACCTGAAACATACTCATTTTCAATAAACCAGAGTGATAAAGAAGTTAGTGTCAAATCGCCTGGAGGTCGATTTGATTGACTGGAGTGTGGTTTTTAGGGGTATCCGTAAAAAGGCACATTTGCTGAAACGGACCACGTTTTGAGATGGGAAAAGCTGAATAACATAAAATCTCCAGGATGTAGCGAAAACATTATGGAAGTAAAAGTTGAAGAAGATAACATTATCAATAAAATGAGACTAATCTCAAGTCTGTAAGACAAATGGTTACTATGTTATGAGGAAAAAAAGAGTATGTTTATGAAACAAAGTGATTTTTCTGATCTTAAACCTTAATGCGGCACAGGTTACCGTTATCCGATCGACCTAAAACATTGCGAATCTCATTTTCTAGTCAAATGGCACCTTTTAGGGGGTTGCCAGAAGTGATTTTCTCAGAAAAAATTGTGCCTATTGCCTTGTGGTCACAAAAGGCAACTTTCGAAATTCAATCGTGGCAACCCCCTAAAAGGTGCCATTTGACTAGAAAATGAGATTCCCAAAGTTTTAGGTCGATCGGATAATATTAACCCGTGCCGCATCGAGGTTGAAGTTTAGAAAAACTCACTTTTTTTCATAAAAATATTATTCCTTTCCTCATAACATAGTAACCATTTGTCCTAGAGACTTGAAATTGGTCTTATTTTATTTGACATGTTATCTTCTTCAACGTTTACTCGGATACTTTTTTCGCTAGATCCTATAGATTTTATGTTATTCAGCTTTTCCCATCTCAAAACGTGGTCCGTTTCAGCAAATGTGCCTTTTTATGCATACCCCTAAGAACCACACTCCAGTCAATGAAATCGACCTCTAGGCATCCATTAAAAAAAGTGAAACTTGATTAATGTTACTAATTTCGCATCAAATACTCGTATTATCATCATGTAGACTAGTTTTGTATTTAGTTTGGTCGAACTTAGGCCACCCAACTTGAAATTTGTGAAAACGCTAGGTTCAGGACCAGTGGTCGAGCCTATCTTGCTACCAAACACGGCTTTCAAAATAATTTCCAAAATATGATGAGGGCATGCTAAGTACAATAGTTATTTTTGCAATAATTGCTCCTGCAAAACACAAGCCCCCCTAACATGACCAGTATTTGCAGCTGTGGTGTCAAAGCATTAGCAGCCGGCTATAGCAGCTGCCAGCTACTATCTCACAGAAGTCCGAAGTAGCTTTAGGTAGTTTGGTGGCGCAGTGGTAACGACGTGTATTACATTGAAATAGATCGCTGGTTCGAGGCTTGGAAATTACAAGAAATTCTTTGCTTCCTCACTACCGAGGGTAGGGAAGCCTTGGATGCGTGCCTTGGAAAATAATTCCCAAAATATGATGACGACATGCTAAGTACAAAAGTTCTTTTTGCAATAATTGCTCCAGCAAAACACAAGCCCCCCTAACCCGACCAGTTTTTCAGCTGTGGTGTCAAAGCACATTGCTTGAATTTTGTCTGCTGCACCCCACTCTTGAATGGATCCAAATACCGCCTGGGCTTGCAAGAGTCCAGTACTATTTTCGAGTTGAGAAACTCCGATCAACTGTTCCTCATCTCCACAACTAATCAAGATCGCTACTCTTTCTACGTTTTCATTTTTCAATATATCTGGTAGCTGGTAGTTACCTAGATCCCCCCCCCCCCCTTATTACAGCCACAACCTTTACATTTATACCTGAAACATACTCATTTTCAATAAACCAGAGTGATAAAGAAGTTAGTGTCAAATCGCCTGGAGGTCGATTTGATTGACTGGAGTGTGGTTTTTAGGGGTATCCGTAAAAAGGCACATTTGCTGAAACGGACCACGTTTTGAGATGGGAAAAGCTGAATAACATAAAATCTCCAGGATGTAGCGAAAACATTATGGAAGTAAAAGTTGAAGAAGATAACATTATCAATAAAATGAGACTAATCTCAAGTCTGTAAGACAAATGGTTACTATGTTATGAGGAAAAAAAGAGTATGTTTATGAAACAAAGTGATTTTTCTGATCTTAAACCTTAATGCGGCACAGGTTTCCGTTATCCGATCGACCTAAAACATTGCGAATCTCATTTTCTAGTCAAATGGCACCTTTTAGGGGGTTGCCAGAAGTGATTTTCTCAGAAAAAATTGTGCCTATTGCCTTGTGGTCACAAAAGGCAACTTTCGAAATTCAATCATGGCAACCCCCTAAAAGGTGCCATTTGACTGGAAAATGAGATTCCCAAAGTTTTAGGTCGATCGGATAATATTAACCCGTGCCGCATCGAGGTTGAAGTTTAGAAAAACTCACTTTTTTTCATAAAAATATTATTCCTTTCCTCATAACATAGTAACCATTTGTCCTAGAGACTTGAAATTGGTCTTATTTTATTTGACATGTTATCTTCTTCAACGTTTACTCGGATACTTTTTTCGCTAGATCCTATAGATTTTATGTTATTCAGCTTTTCCCATCTCAAAACGTGGTCCGTTTCAGCAAATGTGCCTTTTTATGCATACCCCTAAGAACCACACTCCAGTCAATGAAATCGACCTCTAGGCATCCATTAAAAAAAGTGAAACTTGATTAATGTTACTAATTTCGCATCAAATACTCGTATTATCATCATGTAGACTAGTTTTGTATTTAGTTTGGTCGAACTTAGGCCACCCAACTTGAAATTTGTGAAAACGCTAGGTTCAGGACCAGTGGTCGAGCCTATCTTGCTACCAAACACGGCTTTCAAAATAATTTCCAAAATATGATGAGGGCATGCTAAGTACAATAGTTATTTTTGCAATAATTGCTCCTGCAAAACACAAGCCCCCCTAACATGACCAGTATTTGCAGCTGTGGTGTCAAAGCATTAGCAGCCGGCTATAGCAGCTGCCAGCTACTATCTCACAGAAGTCCGAAGTAGCTTTAGGTAGTTTGGTGGCGCAGTGGTAACGACGTGTATTACATTGAAATAGATCGCTGGTTCGAGGCTTGGAAATTACAAGAAATTCTTTGCTTCCTCACTACCGAGGGTAGGGAAGCCTTGGATGCGTGCCTTGGAAAATAATTCCCAAAATATGATGACGACATGCTAAGTACAAAAGTTCTTTTTGCAATAATTGCTCCAGCAAAACACAAGCCCCCCTAACCCGACCAGTTTTTCAGCTGTGGTGTCAAAGCACATTGCTTGAATTTTGTCTGCTGCACCCCACTCTTGAATGGATCCAAATACCGCCTGGGCTTGCAAGAGTCCAGTACTATTTTCGAGTTGAGAAACTCCGATCAACTGTTCCTCATCTCCACAACTAATCAAGATCGCTACTCTTTCTACGTTTTCATTTTTCAATATATCTGGTAGCTGGTAGTTACCTAGATCCCCCCCCCCCTTATTACAGCCACAACCTTTACATTTATACCTGAAACATACTCATTTTCAATAAACCAGAGTGATAAAGAAGTGTCAAACCGCCTGGAGGTCGATTTCATTGACTGGAGTGTGGTTTTTAGTGGTATGCGTAAAAAGGCACATTTGCTGAAACGTACCACGTTTTGAGATGTGAAAAGCTGAATAACATAATATCTACACGATGTAGCGAAAAAATTATGCACGTAAAAGTTGAAGAAGATAACATTTCCAATAAAATGAGACTAATCTCAAGTCTGTAAGACAAATGGTTACTATGTTATGAGGAAAAAAAGAGTATTTTTATGAAACAAAGTGAGTTTTTCTGATCTTCAACCTCAATGCGGCACGGGTTAACGTTATCCGATCGACCTAAAACGTTGCGAATCTCAATTTCTAGTCAAATGGCACCTTTTAGGGGGTTGCCAGAAATGATTTTATCCAAAAAAATTCTGCCCATTGCCTTGTGGTCACAAAAAGTCAACATTCGAAATTCAATCGTGGCAACCCCCTAAAAGGTGCCATTTGAGTAGAAAATGAGATTCCCAAAGTTTTAGGTCGATCGGATAACATTAACCCGTGCCGCATCGAGGTTGAAGTATAGAAAAACTCACTTTTTTTCATAAAAATATTATTTCTTTCCTCATACCATAGTAACCATTTGTCCTAGAGACTTGAAATTGGTCTTATTTTATTTGACATGTTATCATCTTCAACTTTTACTCAAATACTTTTTTCGCTAGATCCTATCGATTTTATGTTATTCAGCTTTTCCCATCTCAAAACGTGGTCCGTTTCAGCAAATGTGCCTTTTTATGCATACCCCTAAAAACCACACTCCAGTCAATGGAATCGACCTATAGGCATCCATTTAAAAAAGTGAAACTTGATTAATGTTACTAATTTTGCATCCAATACTCGTATTATCGTCATGTAGACTAGTTTTGTATTATGTTTGGTCGAAGTTAGGCCACCCAACTTGAAATTTTTTGAAAATGCTAGGTTCACGACCAGTGGTTGAACCTATCTTGCTATCAAACACGGCTTTCAAAATAATTTCCAAAATATGATGACGGCATGCTAAGTGCAAAAGTTCTTTTTGCAATAATTGCTCCAGCAAAACACAAGCCCCCCTAACCCGACTAGTATTTGCAGCTGTGGTGTCAAAGATTGCTTGAATTTTGTCTGCTGCACCCCACTCTTGAATGTCTCCAAATACCGCCTGGGCTTGCAAGAGTCCAGTACTATTTTCGAGTTGAGGAACTCCGATCAACTGTTCCCCATCTCCGCAACTAATCAAGATCGCTACTCTTTCTACGTTTTCATTTTTCAATATATCTGGTAGCTGGTAGTTACCTAGATCCCCCCCCCCCCCCTTATAACAGCCACAACCTTTACATTTATACCTGAAACATACTCATTTTCAATAAACCAGAGTGATAAAGAAGTGTCAATTCGCCTGGAGGTCGATTTGATTGACTGGAGTGTGGTTTGTAGGGGTTTGCGTAAAAAGGCACATTTGCTGAAACGGACCACGTTTTGAGATGGGAAAAGCTGAATAACATAAAATCTAAAGGATGTAGCGAAAAAATTATGGAAGTAAACGTTGAAGAAGATAACATTTTCAATAAAATGAGACCAATCTCAAGTCTCTAGGACAAATGGTTACTATGTTATGAAAAAAAAAGAAGAGTATTTTTATGAAACAAAGTGAGTTTTTCTGATCTTCAACCTCAATGCGGCACGGGTTAACGTTATCCGATCGAGCTAAAACTTTGCAAATCTCATTTTCTAGTCAAATGGCACCTTTTAGGGGGTTGCCAGAAGTGATTTTCTCAAAAAAAATTCAGCCTATTGCCTTGTGGTCACAAAAAGTCAACTTTCGAAATTCAATCGTGGCAACCCCCTAAAAGGTGCCATTTGACTAGAAAATGAGATTCCCAAAGTTTTAGGTCGATCGGATAACATTAACCCGTGCCGCATCGAGGTTGAAGTTTAGAAAAACTCACTTTTTTTCATAAAAATATTATTTCTTTCCTCATAACATAGTAACCATTTGTCCTAGAGACTTGAAATTGGTCTTATTTTATTTGACATGTTATCTTCCTTAACGTTTACTCGGATAATTTTTTCGCTAGATCCTATAGATTTTATGTTATTCCGCTTTTCCCATCTCAAAACGTGGTCCGTTTCAGCAAATGTGCCTTGTTATGCATACCCCTAATAACCACACTCCAGTCAATGAAATCGACCTCTAGGCATCCATTAAAAAAAGTGAAACTTGATTAATGTTACTAATTTTGCATCTAATACTCGTATTGTCGTCATGTAGACTAGTTTTGTTTTTAGTTTGGTCGAACATAGGCCACCCAACTTGAAATTTTTTGAAAACGCTAGGTTCAGGACCAGTGGTCGAGCCTATCTTGCTATCAAACACCGCTTTCAAAATAATTTCCAAAATATGATGACGGCATGCTAAGTACAATAGTTCTTTTTGCAATAATTGCTCCAGCAAAACACAAGCCCCCCTAACCCGACCAGTATTTGCAGCTGTGGTGTCAAAGCACATTGCTTGAATTTTGTCTGCTGCACCCCACTCTTGAATGGCTCCAAATACCGCGTGGGCTTGCAAGAGTCCAGCACTATTTTCGAGTTGAGGTACTCCGATCAACTGTTCCTCATCTCCACAACTAATCAAGATCTCTACTCTTTCTACATTTTCATTTTTCAATATATCTTGTAGCTGGTAGTTACCTAGAAGCCCCTCCCAATTATTACAGCCTCAACCTTTACATTTATACCTGAAACATACTCATTTTCAATAAACCAGAGTGATAAAGAAGTTAGTGTCAAATCGCCTGGAGGTCGATTTGATTGACTGGAGTGTGGTTTTTAGGGGTATCCGTAAAAAGGCACATTTGCTGAAACGGACCACGTTTTGAGATGGGAAAAGCTGAATAACATAAAATCTCCAGGATGTAGCGAAAACATTATGGAAGTAAAAGTTGAAGAAGATAACATTATCAATAAAATGAGACTAATCTCAAGTCTGTAAGACAAATGGTTACTATGTTATGAGGAAAAAAAGAGTATGTTTATGAAACAAAGTGATTTTTCTGATCTTAAACCTTAATGCGGCACAGGTTACCGTTATCCGATCGACCTAAAACATTGCGAATCTCATTTTCTAGTCAAATGGCACCTTTTAGGGGGTTGCCAGAAGTGATTTTCTCAGAAAAAATTGTGCCTATTGCCTTGTGGTCACAAAAGGCAACTTTCGAAATTCAATCGTGGCAACCCCCTAAAAGGTGCCATTTGACTAGAAAATGAGATTCCCAAAGTTTTAGGTCGATCGGATAATATTAACCCGTGCCGCATCGAGGTTGAAGTTTAGAAAAACTCACTTTTTTTCATAAAAATATTATTCCTTTCCTCATAACATAGTAACCATTTGTCCTAGAGACTTGAAATTGGTCTTATTTTATTTGACATGTTATCTTCTTCAACGTTTACTCGGATACTTTTTTCGCTAGATCCTATAGATTTTATGTTATTCAGCTTTTCCCATCTCAAAACGTGGTCCGTTTCAGCAAATGTGCCTTTTTATGCATACCCCTAAGAACCACACTCCAGTCAATGAAATCGACCTCTAGGCATCCATTAAAAAAAGTGAAACTTGATTAATGTTACTAATTTCGCATCAAATACTCGTATTATCATCATGTAGACTAGTTTTGTATTTAGTTTGGTCGAACTTAGGCCACCCAACTTGAAATTTGTGAAAACGCTAGGTTCAGGACCAGTGGTCGAGCCTATCTTGCTACCAAACACGGCTTTCAAAATAATTTCCAAAATATGATGAGGGCATGCTAAGTACAATAGTTATTTTTGCAATAATTGCTCCTGCAAAACACAAGCCCCCCTAACATGACCAGTATTTGCAGCTGTGGTGTCAAAGCATTAGCAGCCGGCTATAGCAGCTGCCAGCTACTATCTCACAGAAGTCCGAAGTAGCTTTAGGTAGTTTGGTGGCGCAGTGGTAACGACGTGTATTACATTGAAATAGATCGCTGGTTCGAGGCTTGGAAATTACAAGAAATTCTTTGCTTCCTCACTACCGAGGGTAGGGAAGCCTTGGATGCGTGCCTTGGAAAATAATTCCCAAAATATGATGACGACATGCTAAGTACAAAAGTTCTTTTTGCAATAATTGCTCCAGCAAAACACAAGCCCCCCTAACCCGACCAGTTTTTCAGCTGTGGTGTCAAAGCACATTGCTTGAATTTTGTCTGCTGCACCCCACTCTTGAATGGATCCAAATACCGCCTGGGCTTGCAAGAGTCCAGTACTATTTTCGAGTTGAGAAACTCCGATCAACTGTTCCTCATCTCCACAACTAATCAAGATCGCTACTCTTTCTACGTTTTCATTTTTCAATATATCTGGTAGCTGGTAGTTACCTAGATCCCCCCCCCCCTTATTACAGCCACAACCTTTACATTTATACCTGAAACATACTCATTTTCAATAAACCAGAGTGATAAAGAAGTTAGTGTCAAATCGCCTGGAGGTCGATTTGATTGACTGGAGTGTGGTTTTTAGGGGTATCCGTAAAAAGGCACATTTGCTGAAACGGACCACGTTTTGAGATGGGAAAAGCTGAATAACATAAAATCTCCAGGATGTAGCGAAAACATTATGGAAGTAAAAGTTGAAGAAGATAACATTATCAATAAAATGAGACTAATCTCAAGTCTGTAAGACAAATGGTTACTATGTTATGAGGAAAAAAAGAGTATGTTTATGAAACAAAGTGATTTTTCTGATCTTAAACCTTAATGCGGCACAGGTTACCGTTATCCGATCGACCTAAAACATTGCGAATCTCATTTTCTAGTCAAATGGCACCTTTTAGGGGGTTGCCAGAAGTGATTTTCTCAGAAAAAATTGTGCCTATTGCCTTGTGGTCACAAAAGGCAACTTTCGAAATTCAATCGTGGCAACCCCCTAAAAGGTGCCATTTGACTAGAAAATGAGATTCCCAAAGTTTTAGGTCGATCGGATAATATTAACCCGTGCCGCATCGAGGTTGAAGTTTAGAAAAACTCACTTTTTTTCATAAAAATATTATTCCTTTCCTCATAACATAGTAACCATTTGTCCTAGAGACTTGAAATTGGTCTTATTTTATTTGACATGTTATCTTCTTCAACGTTTACTCGGATACTTTTTTCGCTAGATCCTATAGATTTTATGTTATTCAGCTTTTCCCATCTCAAAACGTGGTCCGTTTCAGCAAATGTGCCTTTTTATGCATACCCCTAAGAACCACACTCCAGTCAATGAAATCGACCTCTAGGCATCCATTAAAAAAAGTGAAACTTGATTAATGTTACTAATTTCGCATCAAATACTCGTATTATCATCATGTAGACTAGTTTTGTATTTAGTTTGGTCGAACTTAGGCCACCCAACTTGAAATTTGTGAAAACGCTAGGTTCAGGACCAGTGGTCGAGCCTATCTTGCTACCAAACACGGCTTTCAAAATAATTTCCAAAATATGATGAGGGCATGCTAAGTACAATAGTTATTTTTGCAATAATTGCTCCTGCAAAACACAAGCCCCCCTAACATGACCAGTATTTGCAGCTGTGGTGTCAAAGCATTAGCAGCCGGCTATAGCAGCTGCCAGCTACTATCTCACAGAAGTCCGAAGTAGCTTTAGGTAGTTTGGTGGCGCAGTGGTAACGACGTGTATTACATTGAAATAGATCGCTGGTTCGAGGCTTGGAAATTACAAGAAATTCTTTGCTTCCTCACTACCGAGGGTAGGGAAGCCTTGGATGCGTGCCTTGGAAAATAATTCCCAAAATATGATGACGACATGCTAAGTACAAAAGTTCTTTTTGCAATAATTGCTCCAGCAAAACACAAGCCCCCCTAACCCGACCAGTTTTTCAGCTGTGGTGTCAAAGCACATTGCTTGAATTTTGTCTGCTGCACCCCACTCTTGAATGGATCCAAATACCGCCTGGGCTTGCAAGAGTCCAGTACTATTTTCGAGTTGAGAAACTCCGATCAACTGTTCCTCATCTCCACAACTAATCAAGATCGCTACTCTTTCTACGTTTTCATTTTTCAATATATCTGGTAGCTGGTAGTTACCTAGATCCCCCCCCCCCTTATTACAGCCACAACCTTTACATTTATACCTGAAACATACTCATTTTCAATAAACCAGAGTGATAAAGAAGTGTCAAACCGCCTGGAGGTCGATTTCATTGACTGGAGTGTGGTTTTTAGTGGTATGCGTAAAAAGGCACATTTGCTGAAACGTACCACGTTTTGAGATGTGAAAAGCTGAATAACATAATATCTACACGATGTAGCGAAAAAATTATGCACGTAAAAGTTGAAGAAGATAACATTTCCAATAAAATGAGACTAATCTCAAGTCTGTAAGACAAATGGTTACTATGTTATGAGGAAAAAAAGAGTATTTTTATGAAACAAAGTGAGTTTTTCTGATCTTCAACCTCAATGCGGCACGGGTTAACGTTATCCGATCGACCTAAAACGTTGCGAATCTCAATTTCTAGTCAAATGGCACCTTTTAGGGGGTTGCCAGAAGTGATTTTATCCAAAAAAATTCTGCCCATTGCCTTGTGGTCACAAAAAGTCAACATTCGAAATTCAATCGTGGCAACCCCCTAAAAGGTGCCATTTGAGTAGAAAATGAGATTCCCAAAGTTTTAGGTCGATCGGATAACATTAACCCGTGCCGCATCGAGGTTGAAGTATAGAAAAACTCACTTTTTTTCATAAAAATATTATTTCTTTCCTCATACCATAGTAACCATTTGTCCTAGAGACTTGAAATTGGTCTTATTTTATTTGACATGTTATCATCTTCAACTTTTACTCAAATACTTTTGTCGCTGGATCCTATCGATTTTATGTTATTCAGCTTTTCCCATCTCAAAACGTGGTCCGTTTCAGCAAATGTGCCTTTTTATGCATACCCCTAAAAACCACACTCCAGTCAATGGAATCGACCTATAGGCATCCATTTAAAAAAGTGAAACTTGATTAATGTTACTAATTTTGCATCCAATACTCGTATTATCGTCATGTAGACTAGTTTTGTATTATGTTTGGTCGAAGTTAGGCCACCCAACTTGAAATTTTTTGAAAATGCTAGGTTCACGACCAGTGGTTGAACCTATCTTGCTATCAAACACGGCTTTCAAAATAATTTCCAAAATATGATGACGGCATGCTAAGTGCAAAAGTTCTTTTTGCAATAATTGCTCCAGCAAAACACAAGCCCCCCTAACCCGACTAGTATTTGCAGCTGTGGTGTCAAAGCACATTGCTTGAATTTTGTCTGCTGCACCCCACTCTTGAATGTCTCCAAATACCGCCTGGGCTTGCAAGAGTCCAGTACTATTTTCGAGTTGAGGAACTCCGATCAACTGTTCCCCATCTCCGCAACTAATCAAGATCGCTACTCTTTCTACGTTTTCATTTTTCAATATATCTGGTAGCTGGTAGTTACCTAGATCCCCCCCCCCCTTATAACAGCCACAACCTTTACATTTATACCTGAAACATACTCATTTTCAATAAACCAGAGTGATAAAGAAGTGTCAATTCGCCTGGAGGTCGATTTGATTGACTGGAGTGTGGTTTGTAGGGGTTTGCGTAAAAAGGCACATTTGCTGAAACGGACCACGTTTTGAGATGGGAAAAGCTGAATAACATAAAATCTAAAGGATGTAGCGAAAAAATTAAGCAAGTAAAAGTTGAAGAAGATAACATTTTCAATAAAATGAGACCAATCTCACGTCTCTAGGACAAGTGGTTACTATGTTATGAGGAAAAGAAGAGTATATATATGAAACAAAGTGAGTTTTTCTGATCTTCAACCTTAATGCGGCACGGGTTAACGTTATCCGATCGGCCTAAAACTTTGCGAATCTCATTTTCTAGTCAAATGGCACCTTTTAGGGGGTTGCCAGAAGTGATTTTCTCCAAAAAAATTTTGCCTATTGCCTTGTGGTCACAAAAAGTCAACTTTCGAAATTCAATCGTGGCAACCCCCTAAACGGTGCCATTTGACTAGAAAATGAGATTCCCAAAGTTTTAGATCGATCGGATAACATCAACCCGTGCCGCATCGAGGTTGAAGTTTAGAAAAACTCACTGTTTTTCATATAAATATTATTTCTTTCCTCATAACATAGTAACCATTTGTCCTAGAGACTTGAAATTGGTCTTATTTTATTTGACCTGTTATCTTCTTCAACGTTTACTCGGATACTTTTTTCGCTAGATCCTATAGATTTTATGTTATTCAGCTTTTCCCATCTCAAAACGTGGTCCGTTTCAGCAAATGTGCCTTTTTATGCATACCCCTAAGAACCACACTCCAGTCAATGAAATCGACCTCTAGGCATCCATTAAAAAAAGTGAAACTTGATTAATGTTACTAATTTTGCATCAAATACTCGTATTATCATCATGTAGACTAGTTTTGTATTTAGTTTGGTCGAACTTAGGCCACCCAACTTGAAATTTGTGAAAACGCTAGGTTCAGGACCAGTGGTCGAGCCTATCTTGCTATCAAACACGGCTTTCAAAATAATTTCCAAAATATGATGAGGGCATGCTAAGTACAATAGTTATTTTTGCAATAATTGCTCCTGCAAAACACAAGCCCCCCTAACATGACCAGTATTTGCAGCTGTGGTGTCAAAGCA
This sequence comes from Leptopterna dolabrata, assembly GCA_954871275.1. Taxonomy (NCBI): domain Eukaryota; kingdom Metazoa; phylum Arthropoda; class Insecta; order Hemiptera; family Miridae; genus Leptopterna; species Leptopterna dolabrata. The sequence continues at coordinate 62,264,552 of OX940975.1, forward strand.
CATTGCTCGAATTTTGTCTGCTGCACACCACTCTTGAATGGCTCCAAATACCGCCTGGGCTTGCAGGAGTCCAGTACTATTTTCGAGTTAAGGAACTCCGATCAACTGTTCCTCATCTCCGCAACTAATCAAGATCGCTACTCTTTCTACGTTTTCATTTTTCAATATATCTGGTAGCTGGTAGTTACCTAGATCCCCCCCCCCCCACCATATTACAGCCTCACCCTTTACATTTATACCTGAAACATACTCATTTTCAATAAACCAGAGTGATAAAGAAGTGTCAAATCGCCTGGAGGTCGATTTGTTTGACTGGAGTGTGGTTTTTAGGGGTATGCGTAAAAAGGCACATTTGCTGATACGGACCACGTTTTGAGATGGGAAAAGCTGAATAACATAAAATCTAGAGGATGTAGCGAAAAAATTATGCACGTAAAAGTTGAAGAAGATAACATTTCCAATAAAATGAGACTAATCTCAAGTCTGTGGGACAAATGGTTACTATGTTATGAGGAAAAAAAGAGTATGTTTATGAAACAAAGTGATTTTACTGATCTTAAACCTTAATGCGGCACAGGTTACCGTTATCCGATCGACCTAAAACATTGCGAATCTCATTTTCTAGTCAAATGGCACCTTTTAGGGGGTTGCCAGAAGTGATTTTCTCAAAAAAAATTTTGCCTATTGCCTTGTGGTCACAAAAAGTCATCTCTCGAAATTCAATCGTGACAACCCCCTAAAAGGTGCCATTTGACTAGAAAATGAGAGTCCCAAAGTTTTAGGTCGATCGAATAACATTAACCCGTGCCGCATCGAGGTTGAAGTATAGAAAAACTCACTTTTTTTCATAAAAATATTATTTCTTTCCTCATACCATAGTAACCATTTGTCCTAGAGACTTGAAATTGGTCTTATTTTATTTGACATGTTATCATCTTCAACTTTTACTCAAATACTTTTTTCGCTAGATCCTATCGATTTTATGTTATTCAGCTTTTCCCATCTCAAAACGTGGTCCGTTTCAACAAATGTGCCTTTTTATGCATACCCCTAAAAACCACACTCCAGTCAATGGAATCGACCTATAGGCATCCATTTAAAAAAGTGAAACTTGATTAATGTTACTAATTTTGCATCCAATACTCGTATTATCGTCATGTAGACTAGTTTTGTATTATGTTTGGTCGAAGTTAGGCCACCCAACTTGAAATTTTTTGAAAATGCTAGGTTCACGACCAGTGGTCGAGCCTATCTTGCTATCAAACACGGCTTTCAAAATAATTTCCGAAATATGATGACGGCATGCTAGATACATAAGTTCTTTTTGCAATAATTGCTCCAGCAAAAAACAAGCCCCCCTAACCCGACCAGTATTTGCAGCTGTGGTGTCAAAGCACATTGCTTGAATTTCGTCTGCTGCACCCCACTCTTGAATGTCTCCAAATACCGCCTGGGCTTGCAAGAGTCCAGTACTATTTTCGAGTTGAGGAACTCCGATCAACTGTTCCCCATCTCCACAACTAATCAAGATCGCTACTCTTTCTACGTTTTCATTTTTCAATATATCTGGTAGCTGGTAGTTACCTAGATCCCCCCCCCCCCCCATATTACAGCCTCACCCTTTACATTTATACCTGAAACATACTCATTTTCAATAAACCAGAGTGATAAAGAAGTGTCAAATCGCCTGGAGGTCGATTTGTTTGACTGGAGTGTGGTTTTTAGGGGTATGCGTAAAAAGGCACATTTGCTGAAACGGACCACGTTTTGAGATGGGAAAAGCTGAATAACATAAAATCTACAGGATGTAGCGAAAAAATTATGCAAGTAAAAGTTGAAGAAGATAACATTTCCAATAAAATGAGACTAATCTCAAGTCTGTGGGACAAATGGTTACTATGTTATGAGGAAAAAAAGAGTATGTTTATGAAACAAAGTGATTTTACTGATCTTAAACCTTAATGCGGCACAGGTTACCGTTATCCGATCGACCTAAAACATTGCGAATCTCATTTTATAGTCAAATGGCACCTTTTAGGGGGTTGCCAGAAGTGATTTTCTCAAAAAAAATTGTGCCTATTGCCTTGTGGTCACAAAAAGTCATCTTTCGAAATTCAATCGTGACAACCCCCTAAAAGGTGCCATTTGACTAGAAAATGAGATTCCCAAAGTTTTAGGTCGATCGAATAACATTAACCCGTGCCGCATCGAGGTTAAAGTATAGAAAAACTCACTTTTTTTCATAAAAATATTATTTCTTTCCTCATACCATAGTAACCATTTGTCCTAGAGACTTGAAATTGGTCTTATTTTATTTGACATGTTATCATCTTCAACTTTTACTCAAATACTTTTTTTGCTAGATCCTATCGATTTTATGTTATTCAGCTTTTCCCATCTCAAAACGTGGTCCGTTTCAGCAAATGTGCCTTTTTATGCATACCCCTAAAAACCACACTCCAGTCAATGGAATCGACCTATAGGCATCCATTTAAAAAAGTGAAACTTGATTAATGTTACTAATTTTGCATCCAATACTCGTATTATCGTTATGTAGACTAGTTTTGTATTATGTTTGGTCGAAGTTAGGCCACCCAACTTGAAATTTTTTGAAAATGCTAGGTTCACGACCAGTGGTTGAACCTATCTTGCTATCAAACACGGCTTTCAAAATAATTTCCAAAATATGATGACGGCATGCTAAGTGCAAAAGTTCTTTTTGCAATAATTGCTCCAGCAAAACACAAGCCCCCCTAACCCGACTAGTATTTGCAGCTGTGGTGTCAAAGCAAATTTGGTTGAATTTTGTCTGTCTATTTTATTTGACATGTTATCTTCTTCAACTTTTACTCGAATACTTTTTACGCTAGATCCTATAGATTTCATGTTATTCAGCTTTTCCCATCTCAAAACGTGGTCCGTTTCAGCAAAAAATGTGCCTTTTTGTGCATACCCCTAAAAACCACACTCCAGTCAATGAAATCGACCTCTAGGCATCCATTAAAAAAAGTGAAACTTGATTAATGTTACTAATTTTGCATCCAATACTCGTATTATCATCATGTAGACTAGTTTTGTATTTAGTTTGGTCGAACATAGGCCACCCAACTTGAAATTTTTTGAAAACGCTAGGTTCAGGACCAGTGGTCGAGCCTATCTTGCTATCAAACACGGCTTTCAAAATAATTTCCGAAATATGATGACGGTATGCTAGATACATAAGTTCTTTTTGCAATAATTGCTCCAGCAAAACACAAGCCCCCCTAACCCGACCAGTATTTGCAGCTGTGGTGTCAAAGCACATTGCTTGAATTTTGTCTGCTGCACCCCACTCTTGAATGTCTCCAAATACCGCCTGGGCTTGCAAGAGTCCAGTACTATTTTCGAGTTGAGGAACTCCGATCAACTGTTCCCCATCTCCACAACTAATCAAGATCGCTACTCTTTCTACGTTTTCATTTTTCAATATATCTGGTAGCTGGTAGTTACCTAGATCCCCCCCCCCCCCCTTATAACAGCCACAACCTTTACATTTATACCTGAAACATACTCATTTTCAATAAACCACAGTGATAAAGAAGTGTCAATTCGCCTGGAGGTCGATTTGATTGACTGGAGTGTGGTTTGTAGGGGTTTGCGTAAAAAGGCACATTTGCTGAAACGGACCACGTTTTGAGATGGGAAAAGCTGAATAACATAAAATCTAAAGGATGTAGCGAAAAAATTATGCAAGTAAAAGTTGAAGAAGATAACATTTTCAATAAAATGAGACCAATCTCACGTCTCTAGGACGAGTGGTTACTATGTTATGAGGAAAAGAAGAGTATATATATGAAACAAAGTGAGTTTTTCTGATCTTCAACCTTAATGCGGCACGGGTTAACGTTATCCGATCGGCCTAAAACTTTGCGAATCTCATTTTCTAGTCAAATGGCACCTTTTAGGGGGTTGCCAGAAGTGATTTTCTCCAAAAAAATTTTGCCTATTGCCTTGTGGTCACAAAAAGTAAACTTTCGAAATTCAATCGTGGCAACCCCCTAAACGGTGCCATTTGACTAGAAAATGAGATTCCCAAAGTTTTAGATCGATCGGATAACATCAACCCGTGCCGCATCGAGGTTGAAGTTTAGAAAAACTCACTGTTTTTCATATAAATATTATTTCTTTCCTCATAACATAGTAACCATTTGTCCTAGAGACTTGAAATTGGTTTATTTTATATGACATGTTATCTTCTTCAACTTTTACTCGAATACTTTTTACGCTAGATCCTATAGATTTCATGTTATTCAGCTTTTCCCATCTCAAAACGTGGTCCGTTTCAGAAAAAAATGTGCCTTTTTATGCATACCCCTAAAAACCACACTCCAGTCAATGAAATCGACCTCTAGGCATCCATTAAAAAAAGTGAAACTTGATTACGTTACTAATTTTGCATCTAATACTCGTATTATCATCATGTAGACTAGTTTTAAATTTAGTTTGGTCGAACATAGGCCACCCAACTTGAAATTTTTTGAAAACGCTAGGTTCAGGACCAGTGGCAGAGCCTATCTTGCTATCAAACACATCTTTCAAAATAATTTCCAAAATATGATGATGGCATGCTAAGTACATAAGTTCTTTTTGCAATAATTGCTCCAGCAAAACACAAGCCCCCCCAACCCGACCAGTATTTTTGCAGCTGTGTGTGGTGTCAAAGCACATTGCTTGAATTTTGTCTGCTGCACCCCACTCTTGAATGTCTCCAAATACCGCCTGGGCTTGCAAGAGTCCAGTACTATTTTCGAGTTGAGGAACTCCGATCAACTGTTCCTCATCTCCACAACTAATCAAGAGCGCTACTCTTTCTACATTTTCATTTTTCAATATATCTGGTAGCTGGTAGTTACCTAGATCCCCCCCCCCCTATTACAGCCACAACCTTTACATTTATACCTCCAACATACTCATGTTCAATAAACCAGAGTGATAAAGATGTGTCAAAACGCCTGGAGGTCGATTTCATTGACTGGAGTGTGGTTTTTGGGGTATGCGTAAAAAGGCACATTTTTTGCTGAAACAGACCACGTTTTGAGATGGGAAAAGCTGAATAACATAAAATCTACAGGATGTAGCGAAACAATTATGCAAGTAAATGTTGAAGAAGATAACATTTTCAATAAAATGAGACCAATCTCATTTTTCAATATATCTGGTAGCTGGTAGTTACCTAGATCCCCCCTCCCCCCCCTTATTACAGCCTCAACCTTTACATTTATACCTGAAACATACTCATTTTCAATAAACCAGAGTGATAAAGAAGTGTCAAATCGCCTGGAGGTCGATTTGATTGACTGGAGTGTGGTTTTTAGGGGTATGCGTAAAAAGGCACATTTGCTGAAACGGACCACGTTTTGAGATGGGAAAAGCTGAATAATATAAAATCTACAGGATTTAGCGAAACAATTATGCGGGTAAAAGTTGAAGAAGATAACATTTTCAATAAAATGAGACCAATCTCAAGTCTCTAGGACAAATGGTTACTATGTTATGAGGAAAAGGATTGTATTTTTATGAAACAAAGTGAGTTTTTCTGATATTCAACCTCAATGCGGCACGGGTTAACGTTATCCGATCGACCTAAAACTTTGCGAATCTCATTTTCTAGTCAAATTGCACCTTTTAGGGGGTTACCAGAAGTGATTTTTTCAAAAAAAATTTTGCCTATTGCCTTGTGGTCACAAAAAGTCAACTTTCGAAATTCAATCGTGGCAACCCCCTAAAAGGTGCCATTTGACTAGAAAATGAGATTCCCAAAGTTTTAGGTCGATCGGATAACATTAACCCGTGCCGCATCGAGGTTGAAGTTTAGAAAAACTCACTCTTTTTCATAAAAATATTATTTCTTTCCTCATAACATAGTAACCATTTGTCATGTTACTAATTTTGCATCTAATACACGTATTATCATCATGTAGACTAGTTTGTATTTAGTTTGGTCGAACTTAGGCCACCCAACTTGAAATTTTTTGAAAACGCTAGGTTCAGGACCAGTGGTCGAGCCTATCTTGCTATCAAACACGGCTTTCAAAATAATTTCCAAAATAATATGATGACGGCATGCTAAGTACAAAAGTTCTTTTTGCAATAATTGCTCCAGCAAAACACAAGCCCCCCTAACCCGACCAGTATTTGCAGCTGTGGTGTCAAAGCACATTGCTTGAATTTTGTCTGCTGCACCCCACTCTTGAATGGCTCCAAGTACCGCCTGGGCTTGCAAGAGTCCAGTACTATTTTCGAGTTGAGGAACTCCGATCAACTGTTCCTCATCTCCACAACTAATCAAGATCGCTACTCTTTCTACGTTTTCATTTTTCAATATATCTGGTAGCTGGTAGTTACCTAGATCCCCCCCCCCCCCCCTTATTGCAGCCTCAAACTTTACATTTATACCTGAAACATACTCATTTTCAATAAACCACAGTGATAAAGAAGTGTCAAATCGCCTGGAGGTCGATTTCATTGACTGGAGTGTGGTTTTTAGTGGTATGCGTAAAAAGGCACATTTGCTGAAACGGACCGCGTTTTGTGATGGGAAAAGCTGAATAACATAAAATCTACAGGATGTAGCGAAAAAATTATGGAAATAAAAGTTGAAGGAGATAACATTTTCAATAAAATGAGACCAATCTCAAGTCTCTAGGACAAATGGTTACTATGTTATAAGGAAAAGAAGAGTATTTTTATGAAACAATGTGAGTTTTTCTGATCTTCAACCTCAATGCGGCACGGGTTAACGTTATCCGATTGACCTAAAACTTTGCGAATCTCATTTTCTAGTCAAATGGCACCTTTTAGGGGGTTGCCAGAAGTGATTTCCTCAAAAAAAATTTAGCCTATTGCCTTGTGGTCACAAAAAGTCAACTTTCGAAATTCAATCGTTGCAACCCCCTAAAAGGTGCCATTTGACTAGAAAATGAGATTCCCAAAGTTTTAGGTCGATCGGATAACATTAACCCGTGCCGCCTCGAGGTTGAAGTTTAGAAAAATTCACTCTTTTTCATAAAAATATTATTTATTTCCTCATAACATAGTAACCATTGTCCTAGAGACTTGAAATTGGTCTTATTTTATTTGACATGTTATCTTATTCAACTTTTACTCCAATACTTTTTTCGCTAGATCCTATAGATTTTATGTTATTCAGCTTTTCCCATCTCAAAACGTGGTCCGTTTCAGCAAATGTGCCTTTTCATGCATACCCCTAAAAACCACACTCCAGTCAATGAAATCGAACTCTAGGCATCCATTATAAAAAGTGAAACTTGATTAATGTTACTAATTTTGCATCTAATACTCGTATTATCATCATGTAGACTAGTTTTGTATTTAGTTTGGTCGAACTTAGGCCCCCAAACTTGAAATATTTTGAAGACGCTAGGTTCAGGACCAGTGGTCGAGCCTATCTTGCTATCAAACACAGCATTCAAAATAATTTCCAAAATATGATGACGGCATGCTAAGTACAAAAGTTCTTTTTGCAATAATTGCTCCTGCAAAACTCAAGCCCCCCTAACACGACCAGTATTTGCAGCTGTGGTGTCAAAGCACATTGCTCGAATTTTGTCTGCTGCACACCACTCTTGAATGGCTCCAAATACCGCCTGGGCTTGCAGGAGTCCAGTACTATTGTCGAGTTGAGGAACTCCGATCAACTGTTCCTCATCTCCGCAACTAATCAAGATCGCTACTCTTTCTACTTTTTCATTTTTCAATATATCTGGTAGCTGGTAGTTACCTAGATCCCCCCTCCCCTTATTGCAGCCTCAACCTTTACATTTATACCTGAAACATACTCATTTTCAATAAACCAGAGTGATAAAGAAGTGTCAAATCGCCTGGAGGTCGATTTCATTGACTGGGGTGTGGTTTTTAGGGGTATGCGTAAAAAGGCACATTTGCTGAAACGGACCACGTTTTGAGATGGGAAAAGCTGAATAATATAAAATCTACAGGATATAGCGAAAAAATAATGCAAGTAAACGTTGAAGAAGATAACATTTTCAATAAAATGAGACCAATCTCAAGTCTCTAGGACAAATGGTTACTATGTTATGAGGAAAAGAAGAGTATTTTTATGAAACAAAGTGAGTTTTTCTGATGTTCAAACTCAATGCGGCACGGGTTAACGTTATCCGATCGACCTATAAGTTTGCGAATCTCATTTTCCTGTCGAATGGCACCTTTTAGGGGGTTGCCAGAAGTGATTTTCTCAAAAAAAATTTTGCCTATTGCCTTGTGGTCACAAAAAGTCAACTTTCGAAATTCAATCGTGGCAACCCCCTAAAAGGTGCCATTTGACTAGAAAATGAGATTCCCAAAGTTTTAGGTCGATCGGATAACAATAACCCGTGCCGCATCGAGGTTGACGTTTAGAAAAACTCACTCTTTTTCATAAAAATATTATTTCTTTCCCCATAACATAGTAACCATTTGTCCAAGAGACTTGAAATTGGTCTTATTTTATTTGACATGTTATCTTCTTCAACGTTTACTCCAATACTTTTTACGCTAGATCCTATAGATTTTATGTTATTCAGCTTTTCCCATCTCAAAACGTGGTCCGTTTCAGCAAATGTGCCTTATTATGCATACCTCTAAAAACCACACACCTGGCAGTGAAATCGACCTCTAGGCATCCATTAAAAAAAGTGAAACTTGATTAATGTTACTAATTTTGCATCTAATACTCGTATTATCATCATGTAGACTAGTTTTGTATTTAGTTTGGTCGAACTTAGGCCACCCAACTTGAAATTTTTTGAAAACGCTAGGTTCAGGACCAGTGGTCAAGCCTATCTTGCTATCAAACACGGCTTTCAAAATAATTTCCAAAATATGATGACGGCATGCTAAGTACAAAAGTTCTTTTTGCAGTAATTGCTCCAGCAAAACACAAGCCCCCCTAACCCGACCAGTATTTGCAGCTGTGGTGTCAAAGCACATTGCTTGAATTTTGTCTGCTGCACCACACTCTTCAATGGCTCCAAATACCGCCTGGGCTTGCAAGAGTCCAGTACTATTTTCGACTTGAGGAACTCCGATCAACTGTTCCTCATCTCCACAACTAATCAAGATCGCTACTCTTTCTACGTTTTCATTTTTCAATATATCTGGTAACTGGTAGTTACCTAGATCCCCCCCCCCCTTATTGCAGCCTCAACCTTTACATTTATACCTGAAACATACTCATTTTCAATAAACCAGAGTGATAAAGAAGTATCAAATCGCCTGGAGGTCGATTTCATTGACTGGAGTGTGGTTTTTAGTGGTATGCGTAAAAAGGCACATTTGCTGAAACGGACCGCGTTTTGTGATGGGAAAAGCTGAATAACATAAAATCTACAGGATGTAGCGAAAAAATTATGGAAATAAAAGTTGAAGGAGATAACATTTTCAATAAAATGAGACCAATCTCAAGTCTCTAGGACAAATGGTTACTATGTTATAAGGAAAAGAAGAGTATTTTTATGAAACAAAGTGAGTTTTTCTGATCTTCAACCTCAATGCGGCACGGGTTAACGTTATCCGATCGACCTAAAACTTTGCGAATCTCATTTTCTAGTCAAATGGCACCTTTTAGGGGGTTGCCAGAAGTGATTTCCTCAAAAAAAATTTAGCCTATTGCCTTGTGGTCACAAAAAGTCAACTTTCGAAATTCAATCGTTGCAACCCCCTAAAAGGTGCCATTTGATTAGAAAATGAGAGTAGGAGGGGGAGGTGGGTTCTGGAACAATGGGTAGTTATCTTCGGGGTGAGAAGGAGAGCTGACATTTCTTGGACTCATGATAAATTTATCTGTAATTGTTTTCGGTCTCAGCGTGAGAATGTTTGCAAAGCTGGTTTTAATAGTTTTAAATGACCCCACACACGCTAGCCTCATATCCTTCCCAAACAGATACAATTTTGAGGGGATCAGCGAAAAAGTTGGAGCGCGCGTGTAAAGGTCACCACAAAGATATTAATTTACTATATAAACGAATGATTTCAGTCACTCGACACGGTCTTCTCTTACAGGAAGCTTTCGAGGTGAGTACCACGATTTTTAATTAAAACAAATGGAAAATTCATCCCAAAAGACTCTGCTCTATTCTGCTTTGAAAATATGTTTACAAAATTCGTTGAAAATGCGCTATATTTCCTTCAAGTCTTACATTACATCTGATAAAGTGAAAAATAAAGCCCTGATGGGATATGTACGCAATGGAGACGGTACGATTGTTAACGTACTAGATGATAAACTAATTCCTAACGAGGATATACTTTCAGAGGAGAATGCAATAATAAACCGTAACTTAATTGTCGAAATTTTGAAAAAGGTCAATTTATCGCCATCACCATCACCTTCAATAAAAAAATTTATAAAACAGAAGGTCGTTGGGATGAATTTTTTTCCGTGATTAGTTATAGGTAAAGCATGTTAGATCCCACTTTCCTGTTTAGGCTTTTTTTGACATTTTAGCATGGAACATGCTTTAGCCTTGGACTAACTAGCCAAAAAACGTTACGCGGAATGGGTGACGCGGATGGGTGACGAAATTTTCTTATGATTTTCACGTACAACCGAGTAGTTGCTAGGGAAATGAAACATCTTTCATTTTCATCGGATAAAAATCGATTTCCATTCGTTGGAAAGCTCTTGATTTATCACGCATTTATTTCGTATTTGTTCTTGGTATTTATTTCCTAGTTTCATAATATAACTATATAAAAAATGGATGTTATAAATCGATAGTAAACAATGACGCTTGTTTGGTTGTCACTTGGTTGTTTTGATGTGTATAAGCGTGGCTAAAGCATGTTCCATGTTTCTTGAATTTTAGCCGTAGGCTCTAAGCAGTAAGCAACCGGGGGTCCAGGGGGCTTGCCCCCTGGCGAGGCGCGGAGCGCCGAGTTTTCTCACTAACTTACATTTTACCTAACTGTTTATTTAGAATAATTGTAATTCATATTGTTTGTGATCTTAACAATAACTTAGACTACGACAATAACCAATGTAGCATACGTTGTTATAATTTAACTGATCATCCTCAAACACATAGAGAATTGGTAGTAATCCATTTTTATTTTGTTCAAGGAAACAAAAAGAGTAGAAAATGGACAAACTTAACGGACGTTTGAATGCCGTAGGAGCTTCTACCAGCTCAAATACAACCTACGCAACGGTGTCAGTGGGCACCCTCCCCCTAGAGGAAGAGTTCCGCATAAGAAACCTTAAAACCACCAAGACGCGGTTCGGAGATGCGATGGTCGCAACGCTAACGTCCCTCGCAACGATGAAAACGCAGGACGTTTGGATACCGAAAAGGTATTCCATCTTACTGCGGGATATAGCAGACACGTACGAAGGTGGGTTTCAGAGACTGACAATTTTACGCTTGTTGAGCGAAACATCATTGATCTCATAATATTGATATATGAATCTGTTCTTCTATTACAGACAGTTCCTTAATTACGAAATTTCTCGGAAAGAGTTTAGAAGGCAAATTCAACCTCGAATTTCGGGAGGCAACTGCCGACGATATTGATGATGACGACAGCGATGATGGTGAGAAAAAACAACAGGCTACGTCTAAACGGCGTAGGAAAGAAGACAGCGACGACAACCAACACTCCACACCAAGACGGTACAGGAAAACCGAAGTTAGTAAAACTTCAAAAAACTAATAATTTGTTCAATTTGTACTGATACGTTTAGCTCTAGGTTTTTATATTTAAGACATAGTTGTATAAGTTCCGTATTCACTCCATTGCCATCAACAAGCCCGAGTACATTAGTTCATGATGGAAACTCGCGAAACGTTCATCCTCAGAATGGGGTCCTGAGAAATCAAAAAGGTTACATGCAGTGCCATTGGAAGAGGGGAAAATTGACGTTAAAGTGGGTAACACTGCAATAGATGTATATTTTCAAAATATCAACAGGTTCATTTTACCTGAAAGTTTTTTAATTGAATCAGAATATAAACTGACTCGAATTGTAACTGACTACCTGTCAGACTGGAAAAATATTAAAGTGAATTTTGTCTTGGAATGTACATTTTCAAAAATTAAGGTTTATGATGAAGTGAGGGAAGGTGATGTAAACGAAGAAATAATTGACGCAAATTTTAAAACTAAAAATGAGGAGTTATCGCAAACATCCGACATAAAAAACTTCATGACGAGATCCTTTGAACGGATTATATCAGAAATTGATAATTTTGAAATGAAAGGTTCTGGTGGACATTGAAATCCGTTGACGGAATTTTAATTAGAATAACTAAGTATGTGCCATTAACAGCAAATTCATTCTTCCCCCTCCCCGCTCAATTAAACAAATATCACGCAGTTATAAATGTTCAAAATGATGACGAATTTTGTTTCAGATATGCAATTTTGAGCTGGCACCTAAAAACCACTACTGATACACCGAATTTACATCGCGTTAATAATTATGAGAGATTGCATCACCCATTCAATTTTGATGGGGTGGAATTCCCAGCCAGTTTTAAAGATGTCACTTGGTTTGAGAAACATAATAATTTAGGCATAAACCTTTACGCTTTAAATGAAAATTGTGAAATTTACCCCATTGCAGTTTCCAACAAAACAAATCTGGGAGTATCAACTATCGATTTACTCTATCTAGTTAATGGCACACGCTCACATTATTGTTATATAACAAACCTTCATGCTCTTGTCAACAGGCAACTATCTAAAAACCCTAGAAACGCTATTATCATGCGTAGAAGTTGTTTCAAAACATATCGCGCGTCACGTCTTACAGTAACAGGTAAAACCGCTAAACAGAGGCTTGATGAACATGAAGTATTTTGTAACAGATTCAAAGCATGCAGGTATGAATTTCCTGACAAGCCTTATGTTGAATTTGACGATTACCAGTTCATGACGAGGGTAGGGTTTGTCATTTATGCCGATCTAGAGTGTATATTAGGACCTTTAAACTCACCTGAGATGGGTAGATCGGATGTTAGTGCAGGCCCTAAAACTGTACGTGAAGAGCGCCATGAACCAATGTGTATAGGATTTCATTTAAAGTCATATTATCCCAGCTTGATGGAGGATCAAACATTTATTTTCTCTATGGAAAACTGCAGTGAGAGTTTTTTAAGCAAACTTAGAACGTTAATGCTAGAAATTGAGAAACACTATGAAACCAATATTAAATGTTTAATGACTAATGAGGAAAAACTAAAGCATGAGAAAGCAACACACTGTGAGTCATGTGGCAAGAAATTTGATGAGGAACATGTAAAATGTATTGATCATGATCATGGCACAGGACATTTTAGATTTACATGCTGCAGTTACTGCAATTTAAAAAAACTAAAGAAACCGAATTTTGTACCAATTTTTTTCATAATTTGAGCGGATACGATGCACATTTCATAATAAAGAAATTAGGACTATTTGATTTGGAAATTAGTGTCATTCCCCAGACAGAGGAGAAATACATTAGTTTCTCAATCAGGTTCCGGGGGTGTAAATTATGGTACAGGTTCCTCGATTCCTACAGATTTCTACCATACTCACTTGAAAAATTGGTTAAAATTTCCAAGCATTTCCCTGAAATGGAAAAGACTTTTCCAGATTCAAAATTACGAACTTTGTTGTTGCGAAAAGGAGTATACTGTTACCAGTATATCACAAGTTTTTCAGTTTTGAAAGAAACAAATTTACCATCTAGAGATAAATTTTATAACAAATTAAGCAATAAAGCAATCGAGGAATCGGACTATGAGCATGCTCTGAAGGTGTGGATGACATTTAACATTAAAAATATAGAAGAATATACTCACCTATATTTAAAGACCGATATAATATTACTTTGTGAAGTTTTTGAACAATTCAGGAAACACTGCTATGACCGATTTCAACTGGATAGTGCATGGTTTTTTACGTTGCCCGGTCTCAGTTTCAAAGCAGCACTGAAAGTATCGTAAATCGTAAACCTAACATCGTGTACCTAAATGTCGTATTGGTAAATAATAAACCATTCTGTAGTAATTTGCTGCGTTTTAGCGAATTTTCAAAGAAAATGAAGCTATTGCAATGGCTTCGAAATTTAAATAATATAAATTTTTGGAAATTTTCTTCATAGAAATCCGTTTCAGACCATTCTAAAACGATTCCTGAAATTTAACACTTTTAGCGAATTTTCAAAGAAAATGAAGCTATTGCAATGGCTTCGAAATTTAAATAATATTAATTTTTGGAAATTTTCTTCATATAAATCCGTTTCAGACCATTCTAAAACGATTCCTGAAATTTAACACTTTTTTATATGTATATATATATATATGTGTCACTCCAGACGATAACTCTCGATAGAATTGAGATAAACAGCTCAAATTTGCACAAAAAATCTATCTTGGCAATCGAAAGGCTAAGTTCGAAGATGGGCGAAATTGGCCTACTCTAAGGAGGGTTTTGGCGCATTTAAAGTGCGCAAAAATTACCCAAAAATCCCCAAAATGTTATTTTCCAACAAGTGACCCCTCATTTTAAAGGTTTTTGCACGCTGAACACGATGGTGGAATCGGATTTTAGATATCTTGATCCGTTCTCAAATTAGAGCATTTAAAGTGCGCAAAAATTACCCAAAAATCCCCAAAATGTTATTTTCTAACAAGTGACCCCTCATTTTAAAGGTTTTTGCACGCTGAACACGATGGTGAAATCGGATTTTAGATATCTAAATCCGTTCTTAAATTAGAGAATTTAAAGTGCGCAAAAATTACCCAAAACTAGGATAATCTTTAAACTCTTACCCCCCCCCACCACCTTAGAGTGGTCAGATTGAAAAATGTGAGAAGTATTAATTGAAGACGAGAGTTCGAAGCAAAACAAAACCATAGCCATTAATTCGAATATTTCTTTGAAAATTCGCTCATTAAGTCATGCTGCATGACTGGTTTTTTTTTTATGTATATATATATTTATATATGTGTCACTCCAGACGATAACTCTCGATAGAATTGAGATAAACAGCTCAAATTTGCACAAAAATCTATCTTGGCAATCGAAAGGCTGAGTTCGAAGATGGGCGAAATTGGCCTACTCTAAGGAGGGTTTTGGCGCATTTAAAGTGCGCAAAAATTACCCAAAAATCCCCAAAATGTTATTTTCCAACAAGTGACCCCTCATTTTAAAGGTTTTTGCACGCTGAACACGATGGTGAAATCGGATTTTAGATATCTAAATCCGTTCTTAAATTAGAGCATTTAAAGTGCGCAAAAATTACCCAAAACTAGGATAATCTTTAAACTCTTACCCCCCCCCCCCACCCCATTAGAGTGGTCAGATTGAAAAATGTGAGAAGTATTAATTGAAGACGAGAGTTCGAAGCAAAACAAAACCATAGCCATTAATTCGAATATTTCTTTGAAAATTCGCTCATTAAGTCATGCTGCATGACTGGTTTTTTAATTCTCTATCAGTCTAGCCTAACGATTTTTTTTGCGCACTCCAAGTGTTACAGATTGACACCAACTTCGTTTATTTATGGGAGCCCCTCCAATTTTGGTTTATTATTTTCAATAATGAACCTTAGGAATCGAGCATGAACAAAATTATTTTAAAATCCCCTCAAAATTTTATGGTTTCCGTTTCATGCGTAGAATCCAAAAATAGAATGAAAAAATTTCTGTTTGTCCGCCGTCCGCTTTACTTCGCACTTCCCTTAGTAGCCAGGAACCAAAATTAATTAAATTTGGTTTGTGGGTCCCATTCAGGGTTTAGTTGGTCCGCGAAGCTTGGAGTTACTGTCAGTCATCTCTAAGGGAAAAAAGAAAAGAGGGGTTGATATTTCCAGGGCGCTGTTATGTCGATTTTTGGTTTATTATTTTCAATATAGAACCGTTGGAATCGAGCATGAAAAACAATTTATAACCCCCCCCCCCCCCCCCACTCAAAATTTGATGGTTTATGTTTCAAGGTATGTAGAATCCGAAAATGCAATATAAAATGATCTGTCTGTCCGCCGTACGCCGTACTGGCCACTTTTTTTAGTTACCATGAAACAAAATTGATAAAATTCGGGTTATAGTTTCAGTTCGGGGTCTAGTTGGTCCTCGAAGCTCGGCGTTACTGTCAGTCATCACTAAGGAGTAAAAAATAGGGGGTTGAAATCTCCTGGACGCCGTTATCTCGAATTTTTTTACGGTATTAAATAGTTCTCGAACTCGGGAGTTTTTTAAGACCACCCGGAGCATTGTACATCCAGCCGTTCGTTCACAGTATGGCCCAGAATTTTACGCCGAGAGGCATTTTCAACAGTAGGGTGAATGAAAATTATTTGCGTCTCTTTTTGCCATTTTAGGTAGTGTGTCATCAACAGAATTATTTTTGCAACATTTAATTCGTGATTTAGGTGGGTACCTAGTAACGAGTACGGGGTTAGGTACTAACCTACGGAGGTTCTGTGATCTACATAATATGTTTCGAATAGTATATATACCATATTATATAGACGGGTTATCTATTCAGAGAGCTGTGATCTGTAACAGAAGGGTATTCTGTACAAAATAATAAACCGTTGTGCAGGGATTTGCAGCATTTTTTTAACGTTTTTAAATTGATCTTGAACTAAGGAATTTTTTGAGACCACCCGGAGCATGATTGTACTTCTAGCCGTTCGTTTGCACGGAAAAGCTTCGTCAACATGATCGTGAATGAAACGGCAGAATCTGGCCCATATTATTATTGCTAGGGAACATCTGATTATAATCCTGGATGGCTGTATGAAGTCGATTTGCTTGTTCTGTGGTAATATTTCATTTGAAGAATGATGGCGACTTTGGAGTTTGTTGATAGGTACTTTTGCAACTTGAATAAACGTTGAAAATATATTATATTTTATAGACGGGTTTTCTATACAGAGAGCTGTGATCTATAACAGGAGGGTATTCTGTTAACAAATAATAAACCGTTGTGCAGGGATTCGCAGCGTTTTTACAATCATGAAACGCGTTGATCAGCTGATAATTTCGTTCTGTGACCCAGGCCACCTGATAATTTTGTTCTGTATGAAATACGAACAACGGTATTTAGTAGTATGAAATACCAAAATCGCGATTAAAAAATGAGAGGGTCGCCTCGTGGTATGAAACGACCTATACTACCTATTCTCATACCTACCCAATATACATACAAAATTTCATAAAAATCGGTCGAGCCGTATCGGAGGAGTGTGACCACAAACACCGTGACATGAATGATAGTTATATTCGCGCAACTTGAATGCATCCTTCCAACGGCTTGCCGATTAAGAAGAACCTATAATATCACCCTGGAACAACGGTTGTTTAGCAGTTTAGATAGTAGATAGTAGAAATGATAAGTCAATATGGGATGCGGTCACGAAATAATCTGTTTTTAAAGTGAAGTTCGCACGAATTTCTGCCACCTATATTAACCCCTCCCTCGTTTTTGGACTTTCCGGGGTCTATAGTTAATCAGCACCTACGAGTATACCATCCAAGGGCGTTATTTTGTTTGGGTATAATCACATGTTTCTCACCTTTATCGAACTGAACGTCTCCATATACTCAGTGCTTATAGCGGCCATTTACAGCCCTTCCCTCCTGCACGTCACCCTAATTGTCAAACCGATCTCAAATTTCAGCCCACCTTATATTTTATGAAACTCCAATTGCCCGACCGGCTCCAGTACTCTTTAGTGCTTTGCTGGGGGGAGCAGGAGGGTAGGTTTTGACCACAGAAAACACTGACCTACACAGAAGGGGTATTTGTACAAGTAGGGGAAAGTCGCGTACCTTGGGACGATTTTGGTTTTTTGATTCCTGTGAAGTCTTGAATAGAAAATTTGGAACCCTGATTGCTTTTCTTATAATATTATCTAATACTGAAGCTCCATGATTTATTTCAGATTTTTCAGCTAAATATTTTTAAATGCATTTTTCGAAAACCATTTTTTGTCCCGAGGTACACGACCAGTCATGTTCCATGGGACACCCTGTTCTGTACCTCTGGACATGTTTGTACGTTCGGACGGGAAGTCTAAATTATTCAAAAAAGCTTCAAAACTTTTCAAATTGTGTAATAAAATATAAATGCAATAACATTCAGCCCCATTTCTCCTCCGAAATGACGTTGGCGGCCTTCTGTATCCCCTTTTGATCAACGGGAGCACGGGTTACTCCGTGAGCTGAACGCGGCATCTGAAAACAACAAAAGATCCGTGAAATGAATTATTTATATTAGAATTATTCACCAAAATAATATATCAGTTTGGCGCGTGTACCATGGGACTGTATTATGCGTGTCCCATAGTGTCCCACGGTAAAAGCACCAAACTGTCCCGAGGTACAAGAAAGACAACATTTCACCAAAATCGTTTCCATGGCATGAAAAGTGACACAATCATCCTGGAAACGTTATCAACGCTAGGGCCAACCTCAAGGAACAATATGCAATCAAAAGTAATGAAATATTCAACTTACTGTGACTGTGAACGGCGATTGATTACAGCTTCACAATTTTTTCTGACGACCCGGAAATCGAAAAACTGTTATCAGTCCAATAAGGCAGCAGATAATCGAAAAGGCAGTCTTCACCTAGTGTTGCCATTGCGAGGGCCTGCTTCTAGTGTCCGGGGGATTTTTTCCCTCTTTCCTTCATATTTATCCCGCGTCTGTCCCGAGGTACAAACGTCCCAAGGTACACGACTTCATCCTAAATAATAAACCGTTGCGTAATAATTTGCGAGGTTTTTCTAACCTATCTCCTATTTAAATGCATAAATTAATTAGCAATCGTCATTTTATAATCTTGTAAGTTCAGCTATTTGAGTTTTTACTCATTCAAATTATTTATACAGATATTTCAACTGTAAAAAGAAATCTTCCGCCTCCGAGGCAACGCGCCCCTTTAATCACCAGTTCGCTCTCCAGTAGGATGATGCGATGGGCCCATTACTGCTCGTACTTCAGAGCCTCTAAAAAGGAGAAATCTTCTGAAAGAATTTCTTTCAAGAAGCAGCATCAAAAGTAAGATATTCTTATTTCTCGTTTGAAACGGAAGCTGGAAATTCACCAAACTTCATTACCATTTCACAACTAAAGAGCTTGGGCAGTCTCTTTGTCGGTATGAACATCGTTTATAGTTTTCGCTCGCTCTTTTCTCCCTCGGGTCTGAATGATGAGTTGAGTGGGAAGGAGCAACATTTCATGAAAATATAGGCAGTTCCCCGTTTAGTCGACGCTTACAACCGGATGTTTACTCGGTAACAAGATTATGAGCTTAACTTCGCCCTAAATTGGATCCCCCATTATTATGATTAGATCAAATCTATCTGTTTCAGGGCATTACAACTTTGACAGAAGATTATCGTTCTAAATTTGGTTTATTGACTTGGGCATCCCACCATACTACACTTTACGACCAAATTAACTTTACTAGAAAAATCATCATTACACTAATAATTACCATATCGCCCCCTCTTCCTCACCCATTTAGCCCATTTAGAATATCATTCCAAAGATTAATAATTATTGAAAATAATAAATAAACAGAGAAAGTTCGATGGATTGCGTATTTCAATAACATTGCTGTAAAAATTTAATTAGGCCACGCCGCATGATGAGAAATTGTTCATTCCTGTTCTTCAGTTTAAAACGAGAGCATGAAAAAAAAAATTGTGAACTACCCGTCAAGGTTTGATAGTTTTCTTTCCAAGAAAATTGTCTAATGAGAATTTAAAAAATGCTGAAAACTATTGCACAATGGTTTATTATTCACCAGTATAGATGCGCCTTCTGCGCAGATCAATGTTTTCTGTGGTCAATACCTCGTGATCCCTCCCAGAAAAGCCCTAAATCGAGTAATGGAACCGGACAGGCAATTACAGCTTCATAAACATGCGGTGGATTCAAGAATTCTACTATTAATTGTCGGGAAAGCAATCATCCATCCATCACCACGATCCTTACGTCATGCTACGACGGCAAGCCTGTCATTAGTACATAGAACATCCGCATCATGAGACCGTGTGGCGCTAGCTGCCCTCACTTCGATCAACTGCATCGACCAGAAACCTACGCTCCTTGCTATCACAGTTTCATACTAAATTCACATTGTTCAGACTTGGCTACAATCCAGAGGTATGTAGACTAAATTTCATATTGAAATTGTGGAGTACAAGTTATCCTTATAGCCCGATATTAATAATAATTATAAGCTGTTATTCATGAAGAATAACGTTTGTTAAGTTACAACAGTAACAGTAAGATATCAACAATATCCAAAATCATCCTTCACATCATAATCATTCATTCTTCAGATGAAGTAATAACACGGAGCAACCAACTCGAATTCATTCAGCCATATGCGCGATTATAATCAGAAGTGTTTCCTAGCAATGATAAGTGTCCTGATCCTCCCAGACCATCATATGCTATACCATAAGATTGTCCAAGTAATAAAAGGAACGGGTGGGGTAGCCTGAGTGAGCTAAGGCGCATAGACCCACTCGCTCCCCACTAGTCCTCTGGACTAGAGTAGAGGTGGAGTGGGCACTATATAAACTCACCGGCTGCGCTTGTCACCTCATTATACGCTCTCCTTAAGTCGCCGGCTTATCTCTCTCTCTCTCCTCTCATGCCTCCCTACCTTCTATCACAAAAGAACCCAGACTGGTGGAACCAGCATTGGTGATAACCAGCATTGGTGGAACCACTGGACATATTCCCTCTAGTACCTTTAGTGGTGTTAACCTCCCTGGCAGCTATAGGTGATAACCTCCCTGGCCGCTATAGGTGTAACCTTTTAGGTGCTAGATCCAGCAGCCTTCTTTCCTCCATTCTCACACACCTCTTCTTGCTTCACCTCACCTTGCCTCTTACCACAGCCACCACAGTAAGGATTTATCCTAGTGGATTTATAAGGTTTTATTCAAGCTCATGTTGACGAAGCGTTTCGGTACAAACTTCAGGGCCTTACTGTGAACGAGCAGCTAGACGTACAATGTTCTGGGTGATCTTCAAAAATTCCCAAGATCGAGATAAATTTGAAAACGTAAAAGAATTAAGATAACGGCGTTCTGGAAATGTCAAGCCCTTATTTTTCACAATTGGAGATGATTGACAGTAACGCCGAGCTTCGCGGACCAGCTAGACCGGGAACGGGAACTAAAAACCATATTTCATTAATTCTGGTTCATGGTAAAGGAAAAACAAAATACAGCGGACGGACAGAATTTTTTAAATTCCATTTTCGGATTCTACGTAGAAACCGAAAACATCACATTTTGATGGTGAGGGGGGGGGGGGGGGGGGGTTAAACCTTATCATGTTCGATTCCTAAGGTTCGTTATTGAAAATAATACACCAGTATGATGAGACGAACATTTCAAACATGAAAATAAGAATTTAAGTAAATGAAAACTGCGGCCATAAGTATAAATCATTTGCTCGGTAGCCACATCAATTATAGAAGCTAACAGAGCTTTTGCCTAGGAATAGGATCGAAAAGTTCATTCATTTATAGCTGCTACTCAGAAAACGTAATCCATTAGTTGTTGCTCAGAAAAGGTAATGAATGTCTGGGTGACTGTATTTTGTTTGTCCCCAACCGAAATTGGAGGTATCCGCAGTCGCACGGCAGTGGTTTCTTGTGTGCGAAATAACAAGCCCTTTCAGCGCCCGCAAACGTCGTAAGACGAGCCAAAGTAAGTAGACGATGTGAGCTCACTGCACCAGCTGGGTTTTCTCCCCAACTGGTCAGCAGAATGAAAGGGGATCAACAAAAGACCTCGGGACACAGTGTATTACTCGGGAAGGTCAGCCAATTACAACTGTGGTGCCCCGGCCTTTTCCAGGGTTCCAGCTATCTTATGTGGATTAACTTGGATATGGCCGCCCTCGACGGTTTCTTCTCCTCCTCATCCGCAGTCTCTTTTGGTTAAGCTCTTGCACACTGACTTAACGGCTATGCGGACCCAGGGATTTTCTCTCGCTGTAAACCTTTTAGGGATTCCAATTACTTTATCACGATCTGGCGTCTCTACCTAATGCTTGGGATGTACAATGATAAGGTCACACGGTCTTCATGTATTTTTCGTCAGCAATCTCAGATTTTGACCTGAGTGCGATATTTTACCAAACATCACGGCTACGGACTGCAGGTAAATACCACAGCAGAAACAGAAAATTCACATCTACGGTTGCTTTACAGAGAAGTAACCTACCCGTCTGCGTAGATCACTGTTTTCTGGGGTCAATACCTACCCTCATGCTCCCCCAGGAAAACGCTAGAGAATTATAGTTTCAAAAATATGCGGTGGATTCAAGAACTGTATCATTATTTATTTGTTTTTACTCATGAAGCATAACTATATAACGTTTGTTCTAGTTAAGAAACGCTGCGAATTACAAAACGGTTCATTATTTACCTATAGATGCCCCTTTTGCGTTGACCCATATTGACAACAGAAAACAGTGAGTGATCTTCTGCGTAGATCACTGTTTTCTGAGGTCAACACCTACCCTCGTGCTCCCCCAGGGAAGTCCAGAATGGAGTATTGGAGCCGGCCGGGTAATGACAGTTACATAATTCGTTCGTTCGTTAATTCAACGAACAGTTAGCTCGTTAATTTATGCCCAGAAAACAAAACAATCATTTGCCGCACGTAACGTAACATGTATAACAAGAACTACTTCACAAACCTTAAAATCAAAACCACGCCCTTAACGATTTTTGGTTTATTATTCTCTGAAAACAAAAGCTCAGCAAAAATTTTTTATAACACTCCCTCAAATTGTTTTTCTTTTACATTTCAAGGTTCGTAGATTTCAAAGTTGCTGCAAAGTCCTTGTCACATGGGTTTACTATGCTACTGGACGTACCTACAGAAATGCTGGAAATACTTTTATTGTTTCTTGCATGTGCAATGATTGAAATAGCTATTGTTTATGGTTTCCACCAATTTTGCCCCCAAAAACAAGAATTAGGCTCCTATTTTTGACAAATTATCTTTGATCATTGATAGCTCTATTTAATTGTCTTGATTTACCTGTTGATACAACTTCTAGTGTTATACAAGTGTATGGTAATTTCAGACAATTTCCCAGGTTTTTGACTCATAAAAAAATGAATTTTGGGAGCTAAACCTTCGTTACAACCCTATAATTCTTTTCACTCTTTGGTCAAAACCGACTTCATATTAGGTCTTCTCGTCCTAAAAAACATGGAAAACGATACCTCAAAAGCTCGTGTTCACTAAACCCTCAAAAACTCTCGAAAATCCCTATTTTTACTCACATTTTTCACCCGTAACACCCATGGTGTATTTCGAACGGGCTGCCGAGCTTTGGAGCATAACTAGGACGGAAATGTGTTCCCAAATGGGGACCCAAACTGCGTGCGGAAGAACGACAATTTTAAACCAAATTTTAACGAAAATTTAAGGCTGAAACTTCGTTAGAACCTCAATTTTCCACTCTGGTCGAAATCGACTTCATATTCGGTCTCCTCGTCCTAAAAAAACATGGAAAACCATACCTCACAAGCTCGTGTTACTAAAACACCAAAAAACCCCAATTTTACAAACCTAATTTCATTAATTTTGGTTCATGGTAACTTGGGAAAGTGCGAAGTACGGCGGACTGCGTATACTTACGGACAGAAATAGTTTACTCCTTTTTCGGATTCCAGTGAAAACCTTACCTTACATACCTACCTCGAAACGGAAACCATCAAATTGTAAATGGTTGAAAGGTTTGAAAGGTTCTTTATCGAAAACAATAAACCACAAATTGAATTTAAATAGGTAGGTACTTATAAAATGTAACCATAAGAAAAGATTAATTTATGAAACCTGTTAAAAATTAACTGATGTGCCCATGGCACACTTATGGATAACTTTTAAATTAAAATCAAATCTCTTTCATAACCCTGGATTTGACCGCACTGGGTGTATCCCGGGGGACTTTCTACTCGAACGTTATTTTAAACTTTAGTCCCTGTAGGCTTCACATGATTAATAATAATATCAGAGGTGAAGAAGAGCTAATCGCTGGTCGGGTAACCACATGCAAGGTTTTAAAAGCTTGGTGCCCGCCCGAGACGAGAACGGGGATATAAAGATCGGACTCTCTAGTCCCTTAGGACACCCCTGCCTCTTTCCACTTATGTTCGATAAACTGCTTTGGAAGTTTGCATATTTAATTATCACACTCATTTGTCGTTTCCAGATCTTTCACGGCATACATTTGCGTGAAAGATCCATGATATTGTCGAAAAATTCCTCCCGGGTACTAGGTTACTCCCAGGTGTGCGGGTAGCTTAACTTCAACTCCGAAATTTGTTGATAAAACCATATATTCTTATCTACTTACGTATCCCCGTGTGCGTAATGACGGCGGGGAGTGTTTCTCACTACCTCACCATAAGGTATGACGCCTTTGGCTCATCAAACTCAATAGAAAATCGGCATGCGATCAATATAAATCACGAAATTCATTATTTTCTACCATGGAACTTCAACGTTTCACAACATTTTTTCCCACAGATTAATTTTTTGGAATTATAGATTTTGTAGTTCGGACATTTTGAAGCACAGCGGGACAACTGGGACTGTTTCAGGTTGGTTTGGCCTTATTATCTCCATCGCGCGAGTTCCCTGTTCTTTTTTGTTCTGCAGTTTACTACAATATTTCCAAGCGAGACTCAATTCGGTGGAAAAACCGTGAAACCCCTCAACACCAATAAGGTTTTGTATGCTGCGGTAAAAGAAAAAAGAAACTCCGGAGTATTCGTAAAATTAGAATTCGAATGGGCGCACCCCGCGAGCCCTGTTTATTCCAAACGGAAAAGGTTGTTCCCACGGGGTACGTAAGTAGAGGGAATAGTCTTACGGGAAAACTGTGGCGAGTATAAATGAAGTGGGTACGTAGCAGCTGGGAAATTCACGAGTATTGGTTACCCAGAGCAGGAAGCTCTTACGACGGGGCGTGTGGAAGCTGGATTAACAATTCTAGAAGAAGGTTACCACGCCACGACGTTGCCGAAGTGAGTAAGGACCGTTTAGGGAAATTAGGTAACGTACGTATTCAATAAGGCGAAAGGGGGAGTCGAATAAGAAGCACGAGGGATAAGTAGATCATAAGGAAGAGGAGGGTTCCAAGTTCCCATCAATCTTAGCCCTACAATATGTCTCATCCGTTGTCATATTCTTTCCTCTTCGTCCACATTCGTCCTCCTTCTCGACCATTTCTCCACAAATTAGGATTGTAAGGGACTGGGGGCGGACGGGTGTCGCCAACTTTTCGTAGGATTTCCTGGGCTGGCTGACCTCGCAAAGTTTTTGTTTGTGGATTCTCTTGTTTGAGTTCCCCTCTCATATAATATGATGGCGCCGGTGCTGTTTCCTCTTTCCGTTCTTCCGGCCAAGTTTGGGCTCGCTCAGGTTTTTATTTCCCAATTACGACTGTCAATGTGTGTAAGGTTGGTGTCGCTACAATGATTTGTGAGGGTTCTTCTTCCGATGGGTGGAAAAAAAAGGATCACCTCGGTAAATATACAGGATGTCTCAACTAATATACTAGAGGGATCCCTTGTTTAGGCCGTTAATTTCAAAAACATTCAAATACCAACTCCAACCTCAGATTTTTGCGTACAAAAACCGTGGATATTATGTTTCGCAGAATAAACATATTGCGTAAAATTTGAACCCAGAGACAAAGTATGCCTGAGAGTCAGTCGAAAACTTGAGTGACACGACCAACAAAAGCTTGATGATAAATTATAATAAAAGGTATAGCCATTACTATAAACTAATTTTCCTAGTGCCTAACTAACTACTTGAACGTTGTGAGTGGTTTTGTCCGCAAATTACCACCTATTTTTGTTAATCTTACTAAATATTATATTCCGACAACTCTGATTAATTCTATTTATTTTTTTATTTTTTTATTTTTTGGATTAAAACCCCAATTTTTGACCTTTTTAGAGGAAATATATTTTTGTGGCCGTTGATTTCCGCATCGAGCCACCATCATACATACACCTACTTATCATTTCTGTCGAATTCGAAGTGCCTACCTAGTTTTTGATTATTAATCAACAACACAAAGTGGCCGTATATGAGAATCCCGTCCATAATAGAACAGGGCTCTTCTCGATTTTTTGTGAATGCAGTAGAAAGGATACGGTTCGTGAAAACGTAGCTTCAACTCCTGGAAGCATTGCATTATAACCGGTGTGTTACCATGGGGAATTCACACTCCTCACCCTAACTTTATTGGCTTTATTGACTTTTTGACTCTGGGGGAAACTATGCTCTATGGGCGGCTCTTTCCCTCATGACAACATTTCTGAAGATTTCAACATTTTTGACACGGAAAAACTCTAATTTGACCACTTTTGAAGGGAAGAATATTTCAGTATTATTGGAGACTTTTAATAATTTTCTAAGATTTTTTTTAGCGATTTTTGGAATATAAAAACTGGAATTCGACCCGAAGAAAAACATGATTGACTATTGAGACTTTGCCCCGAATAACCATTCTGTAACAATTTGGATTATTTCTACAAAATGTCCATGTTGTTTCGGCGATACAAATGGAACTATTTGGGTCGAAAGCCACACCTTTCCTTCAAATTTCAGTTCATTACAACCATTCTTTTGTATAGTCATCAACGTTACAAAAATTTCACGTACTTGCGCGTACAGTCCGATTTAGATGCTGGTATAAATAACTGGCCAGATTATGGAACGAGTTAATTTTTCGGTGGTTCGAAGTCATGTCGTAGCCGAACCAGTCTGTACGTAATACAAACTTCAGTATCATTAGGTGAAAAAATGATGGGCAGATTCATGGAATTATCAGTATAATTCGCTCTCTAATTTCCACGTTAAGTAAGACTAATCCAGGAATTGGACGAATTCTCCCTTCATTCCAAATTCAACGACCAATTTTGGCCGGTTCACTCAACAGAATCCCCTTCGTCCCTCGCGGTCACGATTATTTGAGTAGCCACAGCGTGTTATCGCATGTAACTTGATCCTCTCATTTGGCCGACTGACAAATTCTCCGTCATCGCCAACTACGCGGGGTCTCGTCGGGCCATTGAAGCCTAATCGTCTGAATGCACTTCTCCAATCGAGCGGACATGAATAGCGTAGAGACGTGAAACCGCAAGACAGAGCGTTTGAACGTTGCAAATCAAAATGAGGTATAGAACCTACTGTAGGCCACCTGATCATGCATAATGATTTGTTATAATTGTAATAATATATTATGTAATAGGTAATGGTGGAAGCGGGTCGTCATCACGTAGGTTTCTACGTAGATACGTGCCAACCAGTATGTAACTATGAAAAATATTACCTACAACCTGTTGAAAGTGTAGGTGCTGGTAAATTATTGGGAAAACGCAGATCTGTCATAAAAAGTAAGGTTATGCTATGTTATATTATTTCATATATTATGCATCTACGTTATTTTCAATCCCCGGTACTGATGACAATTATAACCTTCTGTCTAGTTCATAAATCATCTATGCATCTATACAGGTATAGGTAAATAATAAACAGTTGTGTAATAATTTGCAGCGTTTTTTAGTGTGAGGAAACCAGATATGAAGTTGATCTTGACCACTGAGACAAGGTGCTATATGATGAGTGGGAAATGAACAGAAGTTAGTGAAAAGGGGGGAGGAAAAATCATGCGACGTCGTCCGGTATCAACCTCTCCATCCCGCATGTGGGATCCAAGTGCGAGGGGGATGCATTCCAGATGACGTCATATTCTCTCTTTAGGTTATTCCCGCCAAACTAATCGGATTTCAGAGCCGAACTTCGGGATACGGAGGTTTTTGAGGGCGCAGAATCAGAGGTCAAAAGCAGCGAATTCCGGCCCACGTTCATTCCTCGTTTATCCGCAATTCTCATGTGAAAACCCCAAATGAGCGCGTACATTAGCCCTCTCCGTAGTAGGGCCATTGGCGTAAAGTCGTTGATTTCATGGAACTTGACGCAATTTTTTGTGGAACTCAAAATAACCGAAAGCGGATTTGTATGGAGAAACTTTTCTCAAATTCATGCATAAACGAGCCATTAAAATAGCTTATTTGTCTTGCCTGTAGATGACAATACTCTAGGGGTCTAGACCAAAAACGTAGCCGAATACCGTCAGCCACAACTCTGCATCTCAATCCGTTCCAGAGATATGCCGTTTTATCGAGAAAACCACGTTTTTTGTCATAGAAACTTGAATTTCTCCATTTAACGCCATTTTCCGCAAAGTACGACCTCACTTTCTGGATCTGCGTTAATTTCTTGTAAGATTTGCGTTTTTTGTACAACCACCCAGCCGTCAAAAGTTAACAGTTCCTAAGACAGTAGAATTTCTAGAAATCTAGCAACAATACATTATATAATATATAAGTTAGATGTATGTTAAATTGCTGAATACCTATTATAAATAGCTGAGTACTAGGAAACCCCCGGCAGGGCGCCCTGCGGACCCTCGCAGCTTAGAAGGATTGTAAGGGCAGTCTTGAGCCGCCCTTCTACGAGTGTTGTCCTGAGTACGTTTTCCCTAATTAATTGGGAATAAATTGTAACTTGTAAAATAAAGTTTTTTAAAAAAGTAACTTTCGTGAACAACTTCCAAAATTGGCGCAGTCGGTAGGACCTTCTTGGGGATAAAATTTGCGTAAATTGGCGAGTTTGATCCGTGTGTTTCAACACTTAACCGCAGAGGACCTAGAATCTTCGTACGCAGAATTCATATTTGACGACAGAGACCGTTTTTCGAGAACCTCCGAAAAACCACTGAAGTCAATTTGGACAGATCGACAAGGAGACCGATTTCGTAAGGAATAACCAATCCAGCGAGATCCACCGCAGTCAACTCCGTCACACTCGAAGAACCGATAGAGGACACCGTTCTTCCTGGACCATCTCCATCGATTCCGCTATTGATTTGGACACCGTACTCATATTGGATTAATCCAGTGAGGACCACCAAATTGATAGTCCGCCTACTCCACCACGGCTGAACTACCATCATCGTCGGGGGAAGAAGAAGAGGTCGACCAAGCTCACAACCGCTACGCATAGAAGATACCAGCTTTTCGGCGACCCGTCCGGAAACCTTCAGATGCTAGCAGTCCTTCTAGTTTTGTAAGTTTACCATTTAACCCTCAATTATCTATTGTTGATTTTTCCTCGATTTCCCCCAGCAACCTAGGAATCATGGCTGTCCCTAAGTTGAAAAGAGCTTACTTGGACATGATCCCGGAATTTCATGGGGAACCGGAACTCCTCACAAACTTTCTAGAAGTATGTGAAGAAATAGTATTGCAGTTCTATGATAGGGCAAACCCGACCAATTTTCAAAATAAATATTTAATGCGATCTATATTAGCCAAAATAAAGGGTAAAGCCGCGGAATTAATATTATAAGCGCTAACTGCTCAAATTGGGAAAGTGTTAGAAGTGCCCTCACGTCGGGTTATTCCGACAAGAGAGATCTATATACCTTAACTATATAACTGTCAGAATTGAAGCAAGGGAACGAATCCCCGTTTGCATTTTTGGAAAAAGTCAGAAAATTCTTAAATTTAGAAATCATGTATACCTACCTAAAAAATAATGCTGTCCCCGATATTGAGCAATTAACGGTATTTTTCAAAGCGTTAGCTTTAAGAGTGTTTCTAAGAGGCCTGAAAGAACCACTTGGTGGATTGCTACAGCCAGGGAAGCCAGCAGATTTAGATGCTGCTCATAACTTGTTAACAAATGACTTCCAATTTGGTGTAGCGAAACCCTTCGGGAGAGCCGAACAGAAACCTTTCGCGAATTATAGACCTCCTCAAGGTCAATCTGGTTCTTATCCCTCTCTACACTTCTAGCGCAATATGCCAGCGGGCTCCTGAGCGCCTCACGTTCAGAGTCAGCAGAAGTACACACCAGATAAGCCTCCCTTTGTCTCGACAGCCTCACGTCCGTATCAAAATTATCTGCCTCCTAGGCAACAGTCGGACTATCGCCCCAACCCAGCGGGTCCCACTCCGATGAGCGGAGTGCAAAATATAAAAACCTCTCTCCCGCAATTCCATAATCGAAATATGGAAGGAGAGGAACAAGTAGAAGAAGAAATTGGAGGTCATTCGCAGCTAAACGAGCAAAATGAAGAATCGTATCAAGAAAATCCTTTTTTAGAAGTGGGTCAGGAAGAATACCCAGATTCAACCTGATGAATTTGGAAAATCATAAAAATGAACTACCCCATATTGAGATGCCGAATTTAGAATTAAGAATTTTAATTGATACTGCTAGCACTACATCCTTCATAAATCCAGTAATAGCTTATAAGTATTTTCCCAAAAAAATGCAAAACGATCCTTTTCAAATCACAACCGCTCGCGGGACAACCACGGGCAAATTAAGCACTATGGTACCCTGTGGAGAATTGTTCGGAGAGAGGAATCTTATTTAAAATTTTATGTTTTCCAATTTCACGACAAATTCGACCTACTACTGGGTTTAGACGGTTTAAAAAGATTAAATGCCACTATGGCGCCTCTGTGCGGTCCTAATGATTTATCAACAACCAGTCCGTATAAGATTTGGATATTGAATATATTTTTAATTGCAACACATGAAATAATAAGGTATTAACGCGATGGGAGGAAACTTGGTAACTAACCGAGACGAAACAATAATTTAAATCTTGAAGTCATGAAATAAATAAAATTGTAGCTCCGCCACAAACCACATCCCCCCTTAACCAAGGACGTAGTCCTGGAAGCGGACAGGCAATCTTCGGATTCGTCCAGAGCGTCTCAAAGCAGGAGGCTCAACATCCCCCTCCGGTCTCCTGACTCCAGGTTGTTCTGCCTGATCTTCTAGCTGTCGATCAGCTGATTCAGGTTGTGCTTCTTCCTGCTGTTCCTGACGTCTCTGCTCTAGTTCATTTCCGGTCCTTTCCATAATTATGCTTCGTCCTGCCAGGCCTTCATCCTCACTTTCTATGAATGCTGGTTTCAGCCTATCTATTGGGACTGGGGTATCTTTGCCTTTTACCTTTACTACAAATGTAGTCTCGCCTGCACGTACAACTGGAAACGGTCCTAGGTATGGCGGCTGAAGCTTATTTTTCAAAGCTTCATTGCGTACCCAGACTTGTTTACAGGATCGTAGCTCCGGGTGAATGAAAATTGCTCGGGTATCATGCCGGGATGTATGTATAGGCCTAAGCTGTTCCACATTGTGACGCAAGTGCTGTAGGAACTCGCTAGTCGTGTTGGCTGCTGGTGTGAGTGGTCTGTCCTCAATAAAATCATTGGGTAGTCTCAAGTTAGTCCCATAAACTAACTCTGCAGCGCTACAATTCAAGTCTTCCTTCAGAGCAGTTCGGACACCCAACAACACCAAGGGTAAAACGTCTACCCATCGCTCCGTGTTGTAACACCGGATGGCTGACTTCAGCTGACGATGGAATCTCTCCAAAATTCCGTTAGCCTTTGGGTTGTAAGCTGCAGTGAAACAGTGCTTTGTACCCAACAGCTGAGTAAGCTCCTTAAAAAGTGAACAACCAAACTGCCTTCCTGTATCAGAAACAATCTTTTCCGGCGTTCCAAACCTACTAATCCATCCGCTGTAAAAAGCTTTTGCAACAGTTTCCGCCTTGCAATCCTCCAAAGGTATTACTTCGGGCCATCGTGTAAAACGATCTATCATAGTCAATGCGTATGTGTAGCCCTGGGAAGGTACCAGCGGTCCCACAAGATCAATATGAACATGTGCAAATCGTTCCGCGGGTGGAGAAAAGTTGCCCCACGCGCTTTGGGTGTGACGCTGGACCTTTCCTCGCTGACAAGCTACACACAGTTTTACCCATTGAGCACTATCCTTAGCCATGCCGGGCCAGACAAATCGTTGTCTCAATAAACGCAAGGTTGCTGCCCTTCCTGGATGCGCTAAGCTATGCACACTCTCGAAAGCTTGCCGACGAAATTCAGTTGGAACAAACGGACGTATGAAACCGGTCGAGGTTTCCCAAAACAAAGGGGTTGGGATGCCTGGCATGCTAACACGTTTCCAGGAAAGTGTTGACCCGGGCTCATCCCCTGGTAAATCTTCCTCCTTCTGGGCCTTAGCAAGGTTCTCATAATCTAGCTGTTCAATGTTTACACTGTCTAACCTGGACAAAAAATCAGCTACTACATTGTCTTTCCCAGGCATATGCCTAACGTCCGTCGTAAACTGTGCAATGTAGTTTAACCGGGCTGCCTGCTTAGGTGAAGCTTTATCTAGCCGCTGATTAAAGGCAAAAGTCAGGGGCTTATGATCCGTAAAAAGAATGAAAACTCTTCCCTCAAGCATGTGCTGGAAGTGTTTAAGACTAGCAAATGCAGCAAGCAGTTCTTTGTCATAAGCACTATTATTTTGTTCAGCGGTGCTCAACTTCCGCGCGAAAAACGCAAGGGGCTGCCAATGTTCGCCTATTTTCTGCTGCACGCTACCTCCAATTGCCTTATCCGATGCATCTACCATGAGAGCCCAAGTGGCCTCAGACTTAGGATGCGCAAGGAGAGTAGCTGAACTGAGAGCTTCCTTCGATTTTTCAAATGCCTTCAACCTTTCTGGCGTCCACTCAATGTCCGCATCTTGCCTACCTACATGTCCTTTTAGCATGTCATTCAAGGCTGATAGATGTGCAGCTGCCCGTGGAATAAAACGCCTGTAGAAATTGTACATTCCTAGGTATCTACGGATGCTTAGGACAGTTTTTGGAGGTTGAAATTCAATAATAGCCTGTACTTTCTCTGGCAAAGGTTTGACGCCTTCAGCACTAACCATATGCCCTAGGAACTCGATTTCCTGCATTCCAAATTCACATTTTGCTACGTTTATAACTACTCCAAAATCTCTACACCTGTCAAAAAAGGCTTTGAGGTCTTGGAGATGTTCTTCTTCTGATGAGCTGGCTATGAGACAATCGTCTAGGTAGATTGTTGTATTTCTGAGTCCTCTAGTCAGTTCATTACCAAATCTTTGAAATGTTTGCGCAGCGTTGCAAAGTCCGAATGTCATGTGAGGAAATTCATACAGGCCGAAAGGTGTTATTATGGCGGTTTTTTCGATGTCTTCCGGTGCTACGGGTATCTGATGATATGCCTTCAATAAATCTATTTTGCTAAAAACTTGTCTACCGTTCAGGTCATAGTTCATATCCATGATGTGTGGTAGAGGATACCGGTCAGGAATTGTAACTTTATTTAGGGCTCGAAAGTCCCCACAGGGTCGCCAATCCCCTGTCTTTTTAGGGACCATGTGCAGAGGGCTGGCCCAAGGGCTTTTAGAAGGTCTGCACACGCCTTGTTCGACCATGAAATCAAATTCCTTCTTCGCAATTTTGTACTTCTCAGGATCTAGTCTTCTAGCTTTTGCACTGACCGGTGCCCCCTCTGTAAGAATGTGGTGTACCACTTTGTGCTTTACTGGCTTGTTGCCCAAATTTGGTCTTACAATGTCAGGATACGCCTTCAGCAACTCTTGGTACTTACCATTCTGCACTACAGAGGCCACTGATGTTTCATTACAATTACTTGCAAGAGTACCTTTCGACTGTAGAGACGTAAGAGAATCTCGTAAGCATCTTTCTTTCAAATCTACCAGCAGTCCGTGTTTCTCCAAAAAGTCTGCTCCGATTATTGGCCTTGAAACTGCAGCAACAAAGAATGGCCACGAAAAACCTCTGCGTAAGCCAAGATCGAGGGTGAGCAGTTTGACGCCATGCGTTTTGATCTCTGTCCCGTTGGCTGCATAAAGTGAGAATGGCCCAATTGTTGCTTCCGAGTCTGCGAAGCAGCGGAAGCCTTGTGTTCACTTTCGTGAGCCAAAAAATTTTTGTCTTCAGAAATCAAAATTTCCACTTGCATTTTGCGTTTCAAAGCCTACTGAACAAATTTGGTTCCGTGTCTGTCGGTCTGTGAGTCTGTGAGTCTGTGAGTCTGTGAGTCTGTGAGTCTGTGAATCTGTGAGTCTGTGAGTCTGTGAGTCTGTGAGTCTGTGAGTCTGTGAGTCTGTGAGTCTGTCCGCATTTCCTTGTTACAGCCATAACTTCCACGATTTTGAATTGATTCAGCTCAAATTTTGAGGGATGGTGCGGATAAGGCCCCTTGAGGTCCCATACAAATTTCAACATGATTGATCCAGCGGTACGCCCTGCGCATGCGCTAACGTTAAATTCAACAAACACGCATAACTTTCACAATTTTGATTCAATTTCGCTCAAATTTTCAAAGGGTTGTTTGGACAAGGCCTAGTGAGTTCCAGTATGAATTTCAGCATGATCGGACCCTCGGTGCGCTCTGCGCATGCGCTGGCGTGAAATAGATTCAATTTCCTTGTTACAGCCGTAGTAACCAAAGATTTCACCCAATTTCAATGTAATTCTCAGGGATTAAGCGGGTAGGGCCCATTGAGGTCCCATATAAATTTCAACATGATAGAGCCAGCGGTTCGCCCTGCGCATGCGCTCTGTCTGTCTGTCTGTCCTTCTATGCACGGCCAAACGGCTCGACGGATATCGACCAAATTTGGCACGAATATCCAGTAGGCTCCCAAGTTGTGCAACGTCGCATTTTCAATTCCCTGACCATAGCGGAACTATGGTCGACCATGGTCAACTCCTGAATGGCTTGATGGATATCGACCAAATTTGGCACAAATATCCAGTAGGCTCCCAAGTTGTGCAACGTCGCATTTTTAATTCCCTGACCATAGCGGAACTATGGTCGACCATGGTCAACTTCGTTAATTGAAATGGTAACCCCTATTTTTTATCGCGTATTCGTAATCTACGTGAAATTCTATCTACGATCGACCCTTCGGACTACCCCCGCGGTCGACCATAGCGCATCCATGGGCCCCTCCATGGTCGAATCCCGAATTGCTCAACGGATATCGACCAAATTTGGCACGAATATCCAGTAGGCTCCCAAGTTGTGCAACGTCGCATTTTTAATTCCCTGACCATAGCGGAACTATGGTCGACCATGGTCAACTCCTGAATGGCTTGACGGATATCGACCAAATTTGGCACGAATATACAGTAGGCTCCCAAGTTGTGCAACGTCGCATTTTTAATTCCCTGACCATAGCGGAACTATGGTCGACCATGGTCAACTTCGTTAATTGAAATGGTAACCCCTATTTTTTATCGCGTATTCGTAATCTACGTGAAATTCTATCTACGATCGACCCTTCGGACTACCCCCGCGGTCGACCTTAGCGCATCCATGGGCCCCTCCATGGTCGAATCCCGAATTGCTCAACGGATATCGACCAAATTTGGCACCAATATCCGGTAGCCTCCCAAGTTGAACGTAGGCGCATTTTTAATTCCCTGACCATAGCGGAAATATGGTCGACCATGGTCAACTCCTGAATGGCTTGACGGATTTTGATAAAATTGGGCACAAATACCCGGTAGGGTATGGGATTTTTCCGTCGTTTGTTGGTTCCACGATACTGCGTACAGCGAATCTCGGATAGCGAGCGAAGCGAGCGGTCAGGCTAGTTATGTATAATGGACGTAATGTATTATGGAAGTCATGTTATGTATAATATGTATATTTCATGTAATTTTATGTAATGTTATGTTATGTAATGAATTGTTATGTAATGTAATGTTATGTAATGTAATGTTATGTAATGTTATGTTATGTAATGTTATGTTATGTAATGTAATGTTATGTAATATGTATATTTAACGTTATGTAATGTTATGTAATGTAATGTAATGTAATGTAATGTAATGTAATGTAATGTAATGTAATGTAATGTAATGTTATGTTATTTTGCTTCCGAGTCTGTTCTATTTTATAATGGGTCACTCTGATTGTGACGAGGAAGCTCCTGTGCCATCACCTTGGCAGTGTATTTTTCTTTCTTCTTGCGTTGGCGGGATAACTGAAACATCTGCGCCAGTATCAATTAGGAATTGCAGCTTAGTCATCCTATCTCTAATGAAAAGTCGACAGCTATTTTGTTGGCTCGGATCGTCTGCCGTCACTAACGATCGGCCTTCGCATTTTCCGCCGTTTGGTTTTTACTTTTATTTCTCTCATAATTACATGGAGATTCGCACCTAGTTGCCTTTTCCCCAAATCTATAATGAAATCTACACTCCCATTTCCCATCCTTTTGTTTTCGTTCTCTGGACTTAGACATTCTACCATTATTGGACCTACGAACACTAGATCTCTCTGTAGTTCTACCTCTGACTGATAGGGACTCTACCTCCTTAGCTAAGGCTTCTATTCTACCCAACAAGAGGTCATGGGAAGCATCACGGCAAGTGCCTGCTGACGTCACCCGCTCGTTTGAAACCGCGCCTACACACTGCGGCTCACTAATTTCCCTGACTTTGTCGGCTAAAGCGGATAACGTACTTAGCTGATGATCTACGCTTACTGATAGTACACTCTGTATTGACGATGGTAGTTGCTGGAGCCATAGAGATTTGAGAAGTTCTTCGCTGACTTTCTTTCCTGCAAGCTCTCGCATTTCTCTGAGCAGATGGCTAGGTTTCTTGTCCCCTAGAGTCGTTCCTCTAAGGAGTTTTTGCAATTTCTTCTCTTCAGAATCGCCGAAACAGCCGATAATCCGTTCCTTCAAAGTCTTGTACCTGTTGGTAGCTGGAGGATCGGTGACCAAATCGCTCACTTGAGTGAGGACGCTCGCATCAATGGCACTGACGACGAGATCGTACATGTCTTCATCCGACGTCACGCCTTTCACTCGGAACTGTGATTCGACTTGGCGAAACCAGATCACAACGTTCGCTTTCCAAAACGGCGGTGGAATAAAATTCACGATTCGTACCGGCGGTGTCCGTCCTTCATCAACCGGCTGCACAGCAGGATCGTCTCCCTCCATTTCGACTTGCTAACAAGGGAATGCAGCAGATATCGTGATCACGTCGGGGTCACCAGAAGATATGGCGCCTCTGTGCGGTCCTAATGATTTATCAACAACCAGTCCGTATAAGATTTGGATATTGAATATATTTTTAATTGCAACACATGAAATAATAAGGTATTAACGCGATGGGAGGAAACTTGGTAACTAACCGAGACGAAACAATAATTTAAATCTTGAAGTCATGAAATAAATAAAATTGTAGCTCCGCCACACCACCATTGACTTGCTTGGAAATAAACTGCGTACCCCCATTAAGGACATCCCAGTATGTTATTACCAGTTAAATAATACATCTAGTTGCAAAATTGAGGCCCGAACCATGAAAAGAGTGAAATTAAAAATAAACAACCTAAAAGATGGAGAAGGGGTGATTCCGTACAGAAAAATTAAAACAATAGAGATTCCCCAGTGCGTGGTAAAGATTAAAAATCACGAGACCCACTGTGTCATGGTCAACCCAAGTGACCAAGATATAGAAGTCAAAATGGTCGGTAAACTCAATATAGAACAAATTGAACCTAACAGCGATAAAAATCCCAACATGCATTCTTATGAAAAGTTTGATTTGGACCTTTCGAAACTTCGGCTAGATCACTTGAACTCTGAAGAAAAATTAGAGATCGAAAAACTAGTAAAGAGTTATCCAGACATTTTCCATTCCGAAGGGACGACGTTAACATTTACAAACCAGGTGAAACACAAAATAAGGACTACTGACGAAACACCTATCTACACAAAACCATACAGGTATCCGCAAGTATACAAACAGGAAGTGCAAAAACAGATAACGGATATGTTAAATCAAAAAATAATAGGTAGAACCCTCTAACTCCCCTTGGAATTCACCAACAGTAGTAATACCCAAGAAAATAGATGCATCAGGAAAACAGAAATACCGAATTTGCAAAGACTGTAGGAAGCTAAACGAAAAAACAATAGCTGACGAGTATCCGCTTCCGAACATCACGGATCTCCTAGATAAATATTGGGCAAATGTCATTATTTCACCACGATAGACTTAGCATCCGGGTTCCATCAGGTAGAAAGGAGTCCCGAGAGTATAGAAAAAACGGCTTTCTCTACGGAACAAGGGCACTGGCAATTTTTAAGATGGCTATTCTCTATAAAGGAGCCAAACTCCAAAATTTTTAGGTGGAGGCTGAAACTGGAGGAGTATGATTACGAGATATGTTGTAAAAGTGAACTAGTAATGCGAATGCAGATGCTCTATCGAGAATCCAACTCAACGTAACTGAAACGGAAGAAGCGGACAAAATCATAGAAAACTTGATGAATGAACTAGCTAGGTCGAGAACCGCAACCCAAGACGAACAGGCAGATAAAATTTTGCGAGAGCTACTGACAGACGAAAATGCACAAGACAGATAGATAGAGGGAGACCGCCAATCAGTATCCGTTAATGTTGATGAAAAAAGCGACCACCAAACAATTCACTCTAACAGAGATAGTAATACTACCCTAGAGATCCCAATTAACGACAACCCGATCAATCACTTGAACAATAAAATAATAATCTCGATAGTAAAATTTAATCCAGGAAAACCGAAAATCACGAAACTATTCAATCAAAAGACCAGGATCAGGGTTGAGTTCTCTGAAAGCAAGTTAGAATCAGAAGTGGTAGCATTTGTAAAAGAATATGTCATCCCTAACATACACTATGAAAAACTCTACTTCGAAAAGGATGTATATATGAGAAATTTGTCAGAATAATGGTGAAAAATTTCAAAACGTAGGAAATAAAATTTACAAAATATAATAACAAACTAGTTGATGTCCTAGGAGAAGATGAAATCCAAGAGGTAATCACCTCCTATCATGTAGGGAAGCAGAATCACAGGGGTATGGAAGAAGCATATATCAGAAAATAAAAAACGGACGGTAGACCTACGGTTCTACAGTTAGATAATTTAATAAAGATTAACGTTTATTTCGCCAAAATTTCCTAAAGAGGCTACTTACCAAATTACAGCTTCATAGAGTGAATATCATAGAAATTAGCTTTAGGTGCCACTCAGCTGATCCGGGGCCTGGGCAGCGTCAAGTTAAAGTCCTAAGGAGCCTACATACCAAATTACAGCTTCGTAGAGTGAATAGCATAGAAATTAGCTGTAGGAGCAACTCAGCTGATCCGGGGCCTGGGGAGTGTCAAGTTAAAGTCCTTTGGCGCCCACATACCAAATTACAGCTTCATAGAGTGAATAGCATAGAAATTAGCTGTAGGAGCAACTCAGCTGATCCAGGGCCTGGGTAGTATCAAGTTAAAGTCGTAAGGTGCCCACATACCAAATAACACCTTCATAGAGTGAATAGCATAGAAATTAGCTTTAGGTGCACTCAGCTGATCCGTGGCCTGGGGAGTGTCAAGTTAAAGTCCTAAGGAGCCTACATACCAAATTACAGCTTCGTAGAGTGAATAGCATAGAAATTAGCTGTAGGAGCAACTCAGCTGATCCGGGGCCTGGGCAGCGTCAAGTTAAAGTCCTAAGGTGCCCACATACCAAATTACAGCTTCGTAGAGTGAATAGCATAGAAATTAGCTGTAGGAGCAACTCAGCTGATCCGGGGCCTGGGCAGCGTCAAGTTGAAGTCCTAAGGAGCCTACATACCAAATTACAGCTTCGTAGAGTGAATAGCATAGAAATTAGCTGTAGGAGCAACTCAGCTGATCCAGGGCCTGGGTAGTATCAAGTTAAAGTCGTAACGTGCCCACATACCAAATTACACCTTCATAGAGTGAATAGCATAGAAATTAGCTTTAGGTGCACTCAGCTGATCCGTGGCCTGGGGAGTGTCAAGTTAAAGTCCTAAGGAGCCTACATACCAAATTACAGCTTCGTAGAGTGAATAGCATAGAAATTAGCTGTAGGAGCAACTCAGCTGATCCGGGGCCTGGGCAGCGTCAAGTTAAAGTCCTAAGGTGCCCACATACCAAATTACAGCTTCGTAGAGTGAATAGCATAGAAATCAGCTGTAGGAGCAACTCAGCTGATCTGGGGCCTGGGCAGCGTCAAGTTGAAGTCCTAAGGAGCCTACATACCAAATTACAGCTTCGTAGAGTGAATATCATAGAAATTAGCTTTAGGAGCAACTCAGCTGATCCAGGGCCTGGGTAGTATCAAGTTAAAGTCGTAAGGTGCCCACATACCAAATTACACCTTCATAGAGTGAATAGCATAGAAATTAGCTTTAGGTGCACTCAGCTGATCCGTGGCCTGGGGAGTGTCAAGTTAAAGTCCTAAGGAGCCTACATACCAAATTACAGCTTCGTAGAGTGAATAGCATAGAAATTAGCTGTAGGAGCAACTCAGCTGATCCGGGGCCTGGGCAGCGTCAAGTTAATGTCCTAAGGTGCCCACATACCAAATTACAGCTTCGTAGAGTGAATAGCATAGAAATTAGCTGTAGGAGCAACTCAGCTGATCCGGGGCCTGGGCAGCGTCAAGTTGAAGTCCTAAGGAGCCTACATACCAAATTACAGCTTCGTAGAGTGAATAGCATAGAAATTAGCTGTAGGAGCAACTCAGCTGATCCCGGCCCTACGCTGCTTAAAGTGTAATTCCTAAGGACGCTACCTATCAAATTACAGCTTCATACAGTGAATAGCATAGAAATTAGCTCCAGGAGCCTATTGTAAGATTCCTATAATTTTCAGGGGACCACCATAGTCACATGACGCTCGCAACCAACATAGTAACATATGTTGGTTGCACATGTACATGGGAACATAACAACACCGTGACGCCCGTGACGTGACGGAAAACGTCCTGTTCGTCCTTTCAATCATTATTAAATTATAATAATAAAGATTCGTTTGTTTGGCCAAAATTTCCTAAGCAGGCTACTTACCAAATTACAGCTTCGTAGAGTGAATATCATAGAAATTAGCTGTAGGAGCAACTCAGCTGATCCGGGGCCTGGGGAGTGTCAAGTTAAAGTCGTAAGGTACCCACATACCAAATTACAGCTTCATAGAGTGAATAGCATAGAAATTAGCTTTAGGTGCCACTCACCTGATCCGGGGCCTGGGGAGTGTCAAGTTAAAGTCCTACGGTGCCCACATACCAAATTACAGCTTCATAGAGTGAATAGCATAGAAATTAGCTGTAGGAGCAACTCAGCTGATCCGGGGCCTGGGCAGCGTCAAGTTAAAGTCCTAAGGTGCCCACATACCACATTACAGCTTCATAGAGTGAATAGCATAGAAATTAGCTTTAGGAGCCACTCAGCTGATCCGGGGCCTGGGGAGTGTCAAGTTAAAGTCCTACGGTGCCCACATACCACATTACAGCTTCATAGAGTGAATAGCATAGAAATTAGCTGTAGGAGCAACTCAGCTGATCCGGGGCCTGGGCAGCGTCAAGTTAAAGTCCTAAGGTGCCCACATACCACATTACAGCTTCGTAGAGTGAATAGCATAGAAATTAGCTGTAGGAGCAACTCAGCTGATCCGGGGCCTGGGCAGTGTCTAGTTAAAGTCCTAAGGAGGCTACTTACCAAATTACACCTTCATAGAGTGAATATCATAGAAATTAGCTTTAGGAGCAACTCAGCTGATCCGTGGCCTGGGGAGTGTCAAGTTAAAGTCCTAAGGAGCCCACATACCAACTTACAGCTTCGTAGAGTGAATAGCATAGAAATTAGCTTTAGGAGCCACTCAGCTGATCCGGGGCCTGGGCAGTGTCAAGTTAAAGTCCTAAGGAGCCCACATACCAAATTACAGCTTCATAGCGTGAATAGGATAGAAATTAGCTTTAGGAGTCACTCAGCTGATCCCGGCCCTACGCATAGTAACATAACAACACCGTGACGCTCGTGACGTGACGGAAGACGTCCTGTTCGTCCTGTTAATCATTATTAAATGATAAAATATTGTATTTCGGGCCTAAACTAAGAAAGACCATCCAAGAATTCATTAACCACTGTGAAATCAGCTAGATTTGTAAATATGACAGGAATCCCCTAAAATTATAATACAATATAACGCCAACAGCTACAAAGCCTTTTGAAATAATCCATATCGAAAAAATTCACTCTAGAAAAAACCAAATTGTTAACCATAATATTGATACTTTCTCGAGATATGCACAAGCATTTCCAGTACAAACGTCGGAAACCATCGAAGTGGTGAATAATCTT
Source organism: Leptopterna dolabrata (assembly GCA_954871275.1). NCBI lineage: Eukaryota > Metazoa > Arthropoda > Insecta > Hemiptera > Miridae > Leptopterna > Leptopterna dolabrata. The sequence continues at coordinate 62,306,721 of OX940975.1, forward strand.
CTCAAATACTTTGCGCACCTCGGGCTACCCCACCAGATAGTGTCAGATAATGGAGCAGAATTGAACAGCTCATTAGTGAAGGAGTTATTATCTCTCCACAAAATTAAAATTCACTTCATCAGCTCTCAACACCCCGACTCTAACGGGCCTATAGAGAGATTTCACTCAACAATGATTGAACATATAAGGATTCTGAACAACAGGGAGGAATTCAAAAAGGAGTCAATCATAAACAACGTAAATTACGCTCTAATAGCCTACAATAGCATTCAGTGACAAAATTAACACCGTTTGAAATAATTAGCGGACACATCGACAATGAATCAGCCATAGATATCGATATTGAGCAAAAGCAAGCCTCGAACTTCATACAAAGACACAAAGAAAAGACTCAACTTCTCTATTCAGCGATTCTATAAAATAATAAAAATGTAAACGAAAAAATAATATCAAGTAGAAATCAGTCACAGGAAGAATTACCCGATATACCCGCGGAAGTATATGTAAAAAATAAACAGCTACAAGCAAAGACGAAAAACAAATATGCCAAAGAAAAATTAATAAGTACAGACACCGACAAAAACGGCACAAATCCAATCAAGACATCATAACACCAAAACTAAGGTCGACCTTTCTAACATAAAGAGACCCAAGAAACAAACTAAAACTAACAACGAGACAGTACTTGATGACCGAACTACTGACGTTGTTCCAGGGCCGTCAGGCTTACAAGCGGAGGAACCACAGATGTGAAGAACATTAGCGGCAACCCAGGCATTCTGCCTATCAGGTTAGGTACCGCTAAGATAACCTCCACTGACCATTCTTTTATACATCACTATAAGATAGATAGGTTACAATTAGAATTTAGCAAATTGAGGAAAGAATGAGCAATTATTTAGAAACCTAGGTAACGACAAAAAGATTATAGATGAACTGGATGAATACGCTAAGAGAATACGTTAGAGTTAATACAAGGAAAGTTAGATAGTATAGTTCAATAATGAACCATTGGAATGAAAAAAAAAATTCTAACCCCCCTCAAAATTTGATGGTTTACGTTTCAAGGTAATGTAGAATCCGAAAATGCAATAAAAATATTTCTGTGTGTCCGCCGTACGCCGTAATGACAATTTTCTTAGTTACCATGAATCAAAATTGATGAAATTCGGGTTATATAGGTTCAGTTAGGGGTCTAGTTGGTCCTCGAGCTCGACGTTACTGTCAGTCATCTCTAAGGGGTTCAAAATAGGGGTTGAAATTTTCAGAACGCCTATACCTTTTTTTTACGTAAATCTTTTTAAGGCTTTAAATAGTTCTTGAACTTACGAGTTTTTTAAGACCACCCGGACCATCGTACGTCCAGGCGTTCGTTCACAGTAAGGCCCCGAAGTTTGCACCGACAGGCATTTTCGACAGCAGGGTGAATGAAATTGTATGCATTTAGCCCAAATCTCGTCACCAGGGACGCGCTAACAAGCGGGAATTGGACCTAGATAAAATCATTGCTAGGGACCACCTGATTATACTGAAAGAGTATGAAGTCGAGTTGGTTGTTCTGTGATATTATTATTTCATTGGAAAAATTATGGCTCTTTTGGAGTTTGTTGAAAGGTAGTGAAACCTGAACAAACGTTGAAGTATTATTGATGGGTAAATTATTACTACACAATGGTAAATCATTACACAACGGTAAATTATTACACAACGGTTCATTATACCATCTACGTAGAAGGGGCTGGAGTTTGTTTGTAGGTACGTTTGCAACTTTTTTCACTCATCAACAATTTCTCTTCAGAACTTCATTATGAGCGTATCTTTTTGTTAGGTACTGTTTGTCATCGGCAGAATTATTTTAGCTTTATTCAACTCGTGATTTAGGTAGGTACCTAGTAACGAGTACGGGGTTAGGTACTAACCTGCGGAGGGTGTGCGATCTATATCATAATTATGTATAGAATAGTAGATAGGTATATTGTACAAAGGGTTATCTATACGGAGAGCTGTAATCTGTAACAATGGTAAATTATTACACAACGGTAAATTATTACATAACGGTAATCAATTGAAGACTCCCCCCCCCCCCCCACGGACAATATTGGATACGATATCCTTGATTATAATCGAATTGTCTAAATTGGCGTGGTGCGCATTGGCATGGTCCGCAATAGTTCAATCAATCGTTTTCTTTTGTTTTTTCAATAAATTCATTATGACTGGCCTAGGCCTTTCCAATCACATGGGATTTCGCGTTGTGGCGCCAGCTTTTGTTTCTGTCCCAACCTCATCCGCCATTTCCAGTGTATTTTCACTCCACATCAACAGTTTCCCTTCATTACTTCATTATTTGCGCATTGTGCATTGCTAATTTCATTCCTGTTTGACCTAAGAGGATGAAAATTCGAAATGGAGCCTCTGTAGAACTAGTGAGTAAGAATGACGAGGTAAGGGCCCTCCCTAATCAGCTGCGTGAGCCCTGAGGCTAATATGCTTCATGAATAACAACAAATAATTTATTAATGATTGAATGACTGAATTCCGCGCATTTTTCTGAAACTGTGATTCCCGGGCCGGCTTCGGTACTCGATTTAGGGCTTCCTTGGGAGGAGCACGAGGGTAGGTATTGACCACAGAAAACAGCGGTATACGCAGAATAGGTGTCGATACAGGCAACGTATTACACAACGGTCTATTACAGAACGGTTTATTATTTCCCTTATGCTTCATGAATAACAACAAATAACTGTGGTTTAATAATTGAATCCCGCCCATTCTTATGAACCTGTAATTCACTGGCACTGCAGTACTCGATTCAGGGCGTTCCTGAGGGGAGTACGAGGGAAGGTATTGACCACAGTAAACAGTGATGTACGAAGATGGGGCATGTATGCAGGTAAATTGTTACAGAGCAGTTTATTATTTCTTACACGACGGTTTATTATTTACCTTATGCTGCATGAATAACTACAAGTAATTAATTATTGAATTATTGAATCCCACGCGTTTGTATGAAACCTTAATTCCCGGGCCGGCTCCATTACTCTAGTTAGGGCTTTCCTGGGGGCAGCTCGAGAGTAGGTACTGACCACAGGAAACAGTGATATACGCAGAAGGAGCATCTATACATGTAAATAATAAACCGTTGTGTAATATATTGCAGCGTTTTCATCACATTTTCGGAATATACATACTTTGAAACGTACCTAAAATATCAAATTTCGAGGGGGTTAAAATTTTTGTTTTCATGCTCGATTCCAAAGGTTCATTATTGGAAAAAATAAACCAAAATTATGGTTCTTGTGGATTTTGTTGATAGGTACTTTTGCAACTTGAACAAACGCTGAAGTATTATTGGGTAAATTATTACACAACGGTAAATTATTACCCAACGGTAAATAATTACGCAGCAGTTCATTATATTATCTATGTAGAAGGGGCATCTGTACAGGTAAATTATTACGCAATGGTTTATTATCTACTGTATGCTTCGTGAATAACTACAAATAATATTAATAATTGAATCCCGCGCATTTGTATGAAACTTTAATTCCGGGGCCGGTTGCAGTACTCAATTTAGGGCTTTCCTGGGGGAGCTCGAGGGTATTGACCACGGAAAACAGTGAACTATAATACAGAAGGGGGATCTATACAGGTAAATTATTACACAACGGTTTATTATTTACTTTTTGTTTCATTTATAACAACCAATAATTAATTATTTAATTCCGCGCTTTTTGATGAAACTTTAGTTCCGGGGCCGGTTGCAGTACTCGATTTAGGGCTTTCCTGGGGGGAGCTCGAGGGTACTGACCACAGATAACAGTGATCTACGCAGGAGGGGCATCTATACAGGTAAATAATAAACCGCTGTGTAATAATTTGCAGCGTTTTGGATTTTAAGTACCTTGAAACGGAAACCATCAAATTTTGATTGGGAGGGGGGGGGGGGTCAATTTTTTTCCCATTCTCGATTCCGAAGGTTCATTTTTGAAAATATCAAACCAAAAATGTGGTTTCCTCAATAAAAATTATAACGGCTGCAAGATGCTCGGGTTATTTGTGCAAAAATGAACGTAGCCTGTCTTCCTGTAGCGGATTTGCTCAAGGTGAGTTCAAGCGGTTACTTACTTGTAATGCCACCTAACTTTTCTGGGAATCATAGCGTGAACTATAGACCGAAATGCGTGAAAAGATAAACGTGTTACTTACTATTAGCTATTTTTATTAAAGTATTATGTTTTCGATAGGTGCCGTTCGTAATGCTAATCGGTTTTCTCACTGACTATGCATACTGCCTACTGATCCCTAAGCTCTCCAGATTATAGTTTTTACCCAACTGACGAGCACACCCGATCGTTTATCGGCAAGAGGCGCAGTAGAGGATTTGCGATCGTGGTGGCGGCGAGAGGGGCGGCGTTTTCCTCAAGGCTGGCAAGTTCCTCGAATTTTACGTCGTAGAATGCAGGGCCGTCACTTCCCTGCAAGCGGCCACGGTGAGGATGATCCTGGGATGGCAGCTTATGATCCAAAAATTCACTGGACACAGTGTGCTGATGCTTATCTCAGGAGGTCAAACTTCTCCGATGATTGTTGAAGAAAAGTGTTTCGATGGCTTTCAAGGTCCGAGCCGGGTGTTCTTGATTATCCTGGCAACTTCCGTCAGCGGGAAATGTTTCTTGTGGATTTTCTCACGCTGGGTTCGTTTGTTCACTTGAAATGGATAGACTGTGAAAAATATTGCTGAGATGTGGGAATGGGCCATTTCCATTCGCACAATAGCATATCTCTGGGAGGATTGAGATAGATATGTGCAGTTGACGGCGTTCAACTACATTTTTGGTCTAGTTCCACCCCCTTGAGAACTATTATCTACTCGCAAGACACCCTACATATTGTTGAAATTTGCTAATAAGGGTAGACTTGGTTCAAGGGAACTAGTTTATCAATTTTGTAAGAGAAAGTATAAGAGACAATAGAGAAGTAAAAATGTTGTGGTACCGCGTCCGCTATTCCATTCCGGAGATATGAGAGGTGAGTATTAAGGCCGAGATAACTTTACTTATCACAAACTCACTCGATTCAGGATGGCCCCAGTGGAACCATACATTATGATTATACCGCATTAATTGAGATGTACTCGTTGGGATCTGCCTGTAAGATATAACCTAGGGCCCCTACCTCAACCACACTACGTGCAGGTGCGATACACGAGAAGGCATTTTGTTTTGCTTAGGTATAATAATAATCGGTAGAGCAGGTATATAAAGTTACACTCTGTATTACGGGCTGGTAGGGACAACGGATGTAGGAGCGGTAGGTAAAACTTCGTGTAACATATAACATTGTGTTCAAAGGGGGAAATAAATTGTGGAGCGAAACCAATTCTAATACATTTTGAATCCACATTAAGAAACAAACCGCTAACTTACAGGCTTGTTATGAATCGATGGCCCTATTATTTTAAGCAGTTACTGGGTATAGAGTTATAATTTTTTTTAGGTAAGCATGTTGTACAACGCCTTGTAAGTGTATTGTACGCTTAATTATAATGATGTATTATTTGACTCCTAATAAACACTTTCTCATTCATTCATTCAGACTGGATATAGGAGTGGGGGCTCAGTGGGAGGGGATCGTTGTCTTCTATCTGTCCCCAGCTCAACTATTGCTATCGAGGCTAACTATCTGTGTGTGATCACTACCTACTTAGGTAAGTCATTGAATTTGCAATTTTTCACCTAAAAAAAATCATAATCGTTTTACATTCGTTGGAAAGCTCTTGATTTATCACGAATTTATTTCGTATTTGTTCTTGGTATTTATTTCCTAGTTTCATACTATAACTATATAAATGAATGTTATAAATGGATAGTAAACAACGACGCTTGTTTGGTAGTCACTTGGTTGTAGATACGTAGTGTAACTCGGAAACGGCTATTGCAACTCGCGGCTAAAGCATGTTCCATGTTTCTTGAATTTTAGCCGTAGGCTCTAAGCAGTAAGCATCCGGGGGTCCAGGAGAGGCGCGCAGCGCCGAGTTTTTTTTACAGATTATCTTTGAACATTGATAGTGTCACTTAATTTTCTTGATTCACTTGGTAATACTACTTCTATTATACAAATTTATAGTAATTTCAGACAATTTCCCAGGTTTTTGAGTCATAAAAAATGAATTTAGGGAGCTTAACCTGCGTTACAACCTCAATTCTTCACTCATTCGTCAAAATCAACTTCTTATTCGGTCTTCTCGCCCTACAAATACATGGAAAACGATACATCACAAGCTGGTGTTCACTAAAACATCAACAAAAAAAACTCGAAAGCCCGTATTTTTACACTTTGGAATAAACAAAAATTGAATAAACATTTAGCTTACCACTAACTTATACACCCATATCGTATTTTTCCACCCATTTTTCTCCCATAACACCCCAGGGTGTATTCCGAACGGGCTGCCGAGATTTGGAGCAAAACAAGGACTCAAATGTGTTCCCAAATGACGACCCAAACTGTGTTGGAAGAACGACAATATTAGACCAAATTTTAAAGTAAATTTGAGGCTGAAGCTTCGTTAGAACCTCGATTTTCCACTCTTTGGTCAAAATCGACTTCATATTCGGTCTTCACGTCCTCAAAAACAGGGAAAACGATACCTCAAAAGCTCATGTTAGTAAAACACAAAAATAACTATTTGTTTACCCATTTTTCGTCCATAATACCCTGCAGTGGATTCCAATCGGGCTGCAAAGTTTCGGGACACAACTAGGGCCCAAATGGAGCATCTGTTGGAAAGAACGAATTTTTTAGACCGAAAATGAAGCCGGTATGCATGATACGGCGTACGGAGGACGAACATTGCATTTTGGTTTATTATTCTGTGAATAATACACCTATGTAATCGCTAAGCAAAAAATTTTTATAACACCCCCTCAAAATTTTTTCTTTTCCGTTTCAAGGTACGTAGATTCCAAAAATGCAATGTCCGTCCGCCGTACGCCGTCCGCCGTATCACGTGTACAGGCTTCATTTTCGGTCTAAAAAAATCGTTCTTTCGCACACATGCTCCATTTGGGCCCTAGTTGTGTCCCGAAACTTTTCAGCCCGATCGGAATATACCCAGGGGTGTTATGAGTGAAAACGTGTATAAAAATAGGTACTTTTTGCGTTTTAGCAACATGTTGGTAACATGAGCTTTTAAGGTATCGTTTTTCGTGTTTTTGGGGACGAGAAGACCGAATATGAAGTCTATTTTGACCAAAGAATAGAAAATTTAGGTTCAACCAGATGTTCAGCTCCCGAAATTGATTTTTTATGAGTCAAAAACCTGGGAAATCGTTTGAAATCACCATCAATTTGTATAATAACACCGGAAAAAGTGTCAACAGGTGGATCAAGACGATTAAATGGTACTATCAATGATCAGAGATAATTTATTTAAAAAAAAAAAGAGCGTACTTTATTCGAGTTTTGGGGGCCAAAATTGGTGGAAACCACCAGAGATAGCTATTTCAATTATTTTATATGAAAGAAACAATAAATAAACAGCCAACATCTCTGTAGGTAGGTATGTCCAATGGAATAATAAACCCATGTGACAAGGACTTTGCAGCGTTCTTGAAATCTACACACCTTGAAATGTAAAAGAAAAAACGCTGCAAATCCCTGCACAACGGTTTATTATTTTGTACAGAATACCCTTCTGCTACAGATCACCGGTATCCGTATAGATAATCCTTCTATATAATATATGTGATATTCCATACATATTGTGTAGATCGCAGCCCCTCCGTAGGTTATAGTACCTAACCCCGTACTCGTTACTAGGTACCTATATCTAAATCAAGGGTTAAATGTTTCTAAAATAATTCTGTGGATGACAAACAGTACCTCATATGGCAAAAAGAAACGCACATAATGAAGTTCTGAAGGCAAATTGTTGATGTGCAGTGAAAAAAGTTGCAAACGTACCTACCAACAAATTCCAGCCCCTTCTACGCAGATGATATACTGAACTGTTGTGTAATAATTTACCGTTGTGCAATAATTTACCATTGTCTAATAATTAACCCAACAATAATACATCAACGTTTATTCAAGTGTCACTACCTATCAACAAACTCCAAAAGACTGACCATCATTTTGGTTTATTATTTTCAATAATGAACCATTGGAATGAAGCATGAAAAAAAAAGTTGCAAATCCCTGCACAACGGTTTATTATTTTGTACAGAATACCCTACTTTTACAGATCACAGCACTCTGTATAGATAACCCGTCTATATAATATGTACTAGTCTATACATATTATGTAGATCGCAGACCCTCCGTAGGTTAGTACCTAACCCCGTACTCGTTACTAGGTACCTACCTAAACCACGAGTTAAATGTTGCAAAATAATCCTGTCAGTGACAAACAGTAACCAAAAAGGGCGAAAAGAAACGGAAATAATGAAGTTCTGAAGAAAAATTGTTGATGTGGAGTGAAATAGATGCCCCTTCTACGTAGATCCCTGTTTTCTGTGGTCAGTAGGTACCTACCCTCTGGTCAAGTATAATGAACGGTTGTGTAATAACTGGCCCTTCAATAATACTTCAACGGTTGGTCAAGTTGCAAAAGTACCGATCAACAAAATCCAGCCCCTTCTTGGAAGGTGAACCGTTGTGTAATAATTTGCCGTGGTGTGATAATTTGCCTTTGTGGAATAATTTACCGTTATGTTATAATTTACCGTTATGTAATAATTTACCGTTGTGTAATAATTTGCCGTTGTATTTACCAATGTGTAGTAATTTACCAATCAATAATACATCAAAGTTTGTTCAAGTTTCACAAGTACTTACCAACAAAATCCAATAGTCCATCACTTATCAAATGAAATAATATCGCACAACAACCAACTCGACTTCATACAGCCATCCTTGATTTTAGTCAGGTGCTCCTTCGTGATTGTATCCCGGCCGGATTTATACCTTGACGCAGCTTCTTGGTGCTCACGAACGGCTGGTCGTACAATGCTCCGGGTAGTCTCAAAAAATTGTTTAGCTCAAGACAAATATAATATCGTAAAAAAACCATACCCTTCAATCGAAAGTATTCGAGCTACGGCGTTCTGAAAATTTCAACCCCTATTTTGAACCCCTTAGAGATGACTGACAGTAACGTCGAGCTTCGAGGACCAACTAGACCCCGAACGGAACATGTAACCGAAATTTCATCAATTTTATTCATGGTAACTAAGAAAAGTGGCCCGTACGGCGTACCTTGAAACGTAAACCATCAAATTTTGAGGGGGGGGGGGGGTTAAGAATTTTGTTGTTCATGCTCGATTCCAATGGTTCATTACTGAAAATAATAATAATACTGTCTGTCCGCCGTACGGGCCACTTTTCTTAGTTACCATGAATAAAAATTGATGAAATTCGGATTAAAGGTTCCTTTCGGGGTCTAGCTGGTCCTCGAAGCTCGGCGTTACTGTCAGTCATCTCTAAGGGCCTTAAAATAGGGGTTGAAATTTTCAGAACGCCGTAGCTCGAAAACTTTCGTTTGAAGGGTATGGTTTTTTTTATGACATTAAATTTGTCTTGAGCTAAAAGATTTTTTGAGATCACCCGGAGCACTGTACGTCCAGCCGTTCGTGTGCACCAAAAAGCTTCGTCAACACGATCGTGAATCAAACGGTATAAATCCGGCCGGTATTATCATACCTAAGGAGCACCTGATTATAATCAAGGAAGGCTGTATGAAGTCGAGTTGGTTGGTGTGCGATATTATTTCATTTGATAAGTGATGGACTGGATTTTGTTGGTAGGTACTTGTGAAACTTGAACAAACTTTGATGCATTATTGATGGGTAAATTATTACACAGCATTAAATTATTACACAACGGCCAATTATTATACAATGGTAAATTATTACATATCGATAAATTATTACACAACGGTTCATCTACCAAGAAGGGGCTGGAACCGTCGAAGTATTATTGATGGGCAAGTTATTACACAACGGTTCATTATACTTGACCACGAAGGTAGTTATTGACCACAGAAAACAGTGATCTACGCAGAAGGGGCATCTATTTCACTCCACATCAACAATTTTCCTTCAAAAATTCATTATATGCGTTTCTTTTCGCCATTTTAGTTACTGTTTCTCATCGAAAGAATTATTTAAGCAACATGTAACTAGTGATTTAGGTAGGTACCTAGTAATGGGTATGGCTCTTTTGGAGTTTGTTGGTAGGTAGTGAAACTTGAACAAACGTTGAAGTATTATTGATGGGTAAATTATTACTACGGTAAATTATTACTCAACGGTAAATTATTACACAACGGTTCATTATACCATCTACGTAGAAGGGGCTGGAGTTTGTTGGTAGGTACTTTTGCAACTTTTTTCACTCCTCATCAACAATTTCTTTTCAGAACTTCATTATGTGTGTTTCTTTTTGTTAGGTACTGTTTGTCATCGGCAGAATTATTTTAGCAACATTTAACTCGTGATTTAGGTAGGTACCTAGTAACGAGTACGGGGTTAGGTACTAAACTACGGAGGGTCTGCGGTCTACATAATTATGTATAGACTAGTACTCATATTATATAGACGGGTTATCTATACAGAGAGCTGTGATCTGTAAAAGAAGGGTATTCTGTACTAAATAATAAACCGTTGTGCAGAGATTTGCAGCGTTTTTCAAAGGAAATAATATCACAGAACAACCAACTCGACTTCATACTCCGCGATTATAATCAGGTGATCCCTAGCAATGATTTTACCTCGGGCCAATTCCCGATTGTTACCGCGTCCCTGGTAACGAGATTTGGGCTAAATGTATACAATTTCATTCACCCTGTTGTTCAAAAAGCCTATCGGTGGAAACTTCTGGGCCTTACTTGAAGGAACGGAGGGACGTACAATGCTTCGGGTGGTCTCAAAAAACTCGTAAGTTCAAGAGCTATTTAAAACTGTAAAAATATTCACGTAAAACAGAGGTATAGGCGTTCTGAAAAGTCAACCCCTATTTTGAACTCCTCAGAGATGACTGCCTGTAACGCCGAGCTTCGAGGGCCAAGTAGACCCTAAATGGGACCCATAACCCGAATTTCATCAATTTCTTTTCATGGTAACTAAGAAAAGTAGCCTGTACGGCGTAGGCGTACGGCATATGGCGGACATACAGAAATATTTTTATTGCAGTTCCGGATTCTACATACCTTGAAACGTAAACCATCAAATTTTGAGAGGGGGGCTAGAATTTTTTGTTTTCATGCTCGATTCCAATGGTTCATTATTGGAAATAATGAACCAAAACGCAGCAAAGTCCTTGTCACATGGGTTTGTTATTCTACTGGACATACCTACAGAAATGTTGGTTGTTAATTTATTGTTTTTCATGCGTAATAATCGTAATAATGCGAAATCACGATTTAGGTACACCTATTTTTCAAATTATCTTTGATCATTGGTGGTGCCATTTAATCGTCTTGATCCACGTGTTGACACTTTTTCCAGTGTTGCTATACAAATTCCACAACTAGGGCTCAAATGGAGCTTGTGTGCGAAATAACGACTTTTTTATACCTAAAATGAAGCCGGTACACGTGATACGGCGGACGGCGTACGGCGGACGGACATTGCATTTCTGGAATCTACGCACCTTGAAACGGAAAAGAAAAAATTTTGAGGGTTGTGTTATAAAATTTGTTTGCTGAGCGAATACATAGTATTATTTATAGAATAATAAACCAAAAACCGAGCTTAATTTGTGTTTTTGGGGGCCAAAATTGGTGGAATCCATCAGGAAAGCCATATCAATAATTGCACATGAAAGAAACAAACGCTGTAAATCCTTGTCACATGGGTTTATTATTCTTTCGGACATACCTACCTACAGAAATTTTGGCTGTTTATTCATTGTTTCTCTCATGTAAAATAATTGAAATAGTTATTTCTCGTGGTTTCCACCAATTTTGGCCCCCAAAACTTGAATTAGAAACGCTCCTTTTAGCGAATTTTCGAAGAAAAGGAAGCTATTGTTCTCGGTCCAAAATTTTTAAAACTCGAATTTCCGAATGATTTTTATACCAAAATCCGTTTCAGACCATCCTGAATTCCCTGCCGAAAGACACCAAAAATTATATGTATATATATATATATATATATATATATATATGTGTCATTCCAGACGATAACTCTCGAAAGAATTGAGATAAAAAGTTCAAATTTGCACGAAAAATCTGTCTTGGCAATCGACAGGCTAAGTTCGAAGATGGGCAGAATCGGGTCACCCTAAGGGGGAGTTTTGGGGAGTTTTAGGGGGGGGGGGGAAATTACCCATAAATTCCCAAAATGAAAAAGTCTGACAAGTGACACCTCATTTTAAAGGTTTTTGTACGCTGAACACGATGGTGAAATCAGAATTGCGATATCTCATTCCATTCTCAAACTGGAGCACTTTGAAGATGAAGGAACGTGGTTATTTCTTGAGATGTTCTTCCTGGTTCGTCTGCTCTAATCTGATAACGGAATGGGATATCGCAATTCTGACTTCACCATCGTGTTCAGCGTTGGAAAATCGACAAACCGAGGTGTTACTCGGCAAAAAATGGAACAAAAAATTTGTTACGTACCCAATACCTACTCTTCTGGTATTCAAAACATTTTTGATTTCCCCCTCCCCCTCCTACCACCCCAAATTTTACTTTGCGTAAAACTACTCCTGTTTTAATTTTGTATGGTATCAAGTTGGGAAAACATTGGCCGAAAATTAATTTTCAGAAAATTTTAGGCGGAGGAGGAAGATGCCTGTCGTGAGTCCCTCCCGGGAACACTCCACTACAACCTTAAAGCTCTCACCAATATTCCTATGTAAAAATTACCTTCCGCTAATAAACATCTGAGTGGGGAGACAGGCGACAGAATCCGGGGGACACAACCTGGTGCCCCACTACCAGCTCCCAACAGGGAGCTGGAGGGAGAGGACTCCAAGTCCTATATAACCCCGGATCCTGGAGCTTTAGCTTCATTCGACACTTCCTCTAACCAGCTCTCTCTTCTCTCTCTACCTTCCTCCTCCCAGATGCCTGGTGGTATCCGCCGCTCTGGGAATTCACCTCCTACCTTCTCCTCTTGTCTACATCGGTGGATATCCGCCGCCTAGACAAGCACCTTCCTTCCTTCACCTACATCGGTGGATTACCGCCGCCTAGGTGAATTTCCTTCCTCTCGCCTACATCGGTGGATTACCGCCGCCTAGACGAGATCCCTTCCACTCACCTACATCGGTGGATTACCGCCGCCTAGGTGAATTTCCTTCCTCTCACCTACATCGGTGGATTACCGCCGCCTAGGTGAAATTCCCTCGCTCTCATCTATTCATTCCTTCACGCCACCGTGATGATAAATTTAAATTCATCACAGTGGTGAACCCGACGTTCATCCAACCTTCTACCCTTCCTCCCTTCTTACCACCTCATGTGTCGCCCCCAGTCTAGTTCGGTGTCCCGCATTTTAAATTCACATTTAAAAAAACTGTCAGTATAAATTCGCAATTTTTGGCCCACCCGCAACCGCTCACACAGCTCTCAACTCTCCGCCGCATACAAACCCGCCGCCGCTCATTGCGAATTTTCAAATTCAACCGCTCAAATTGAATTTTGTTCACAGACACCTCCACCATGGACCCGAACTCGCCATCGCCGCCGCTCCTCCGGCCGTCCCTGCTGCAGCCGCCGACCGCTGCGACTTCTGACGCAACCGACAACCCCTTCACGAGCCTCTCACCACCCGGCTCCACCGCATCCGCCGCCGCCGCTGCCGCCGCCGCTGCAGCTGCCGCACACGCCGCCGCCGACGTCACGACGGCTTCGGCGTCATTCCCGCTGTCGCTACCCCCCTTCTACACGCACGACCCCGCACTCTGGTTCTTCCAGGTCGACGCTGCGTTTTCTGCCGCCAACATCCGCAGCCAGCGTACCCGCTACTCCCGCATCATCTCTCTGTTACCATATGAGATCCTCCTGCAGACGTCGGACATCTCCCCCGACGCCACGGCCGCCTACGACGACCTCCGCACCCGCCTCATCAGCTTGTACCAACCCTCCAAGATCGCACGTGTCGCAGCGCTATCCCAACCCCAGCATCTCGGCGATTTGAAGCCCTCCCACCTGTACCGTCGCCTACGTCATCAGCTTCACGACATCGTGACGGCCGACATCGCTCGAACGTTCTGGCTGCGAGCCCTCCCCCACCCCATCCAGATGGCGCTCGCCAGCCACCTCGACGGACCGGACGAGCCGCTACTCCGTCTAGCCGACACGGTTTACGACCTCGCCGCGGCCGCCAGCGTCACGGAAGTCGCCGCACCCCGCACCCCCGCCCCGCGCAGGGACCGATCGCCGTCTCAAGAGCGCCGCCGGCCCCCCTCCCTCCACCGGCGCCGCTCCCTCTCCGTCGATCGCCGGACAACCCCCTCCTCCGACCACCGACGCCAGCGCTCGGCCGACCGCCGCACCATCTCCCCCACCCAGCAACGAAGAGGGAGGTCCCCAAACACGACAGCCCCCTCCAACTCCGCGCGCCCCACCAGGACCTACCTCCCGGCGGACCCCCCCCACCGATGTTTCTACCATGTGAACTTCGGTGGGGAGGCCCGCAAATGCCAGCCCCCCTGCTCCTACTCCTCCAAGCAGGGAAACGCGGACGCCCGCCGGTTAATCCGGCGGGCCCCCCTCCTCGCCTACACGGGGGGGACCACCTCCAACCCCTCCCCGCCCGCATTCACACCACCTCTACCAAGCCTCGCTACCCCTCCTACGCCGCCGCCACGGCTGCCAACCTCCCGACCGCATCTGACGTCGCCACCTCTCCATCGCCTGACACCCCACCCCGAGTCAGCCCCTCCAAGCCCGCCTCCAGGGCAGCCAACCTTCCGGCCGCCACTAGCGCCGCCGCTACCGTTCCCCCACCCCGGAACGGCCCCTCCAAGCCCGCCTCCAGGGCAGCCAACCCTCCGGCCGCCACTAGCGCCGCCGCTACCGTTCCCCCACCCCGGAACGGCCCCTCCAAGCCCGCCTCCAGGGCAGCCACCCTCCCGGCCGCCACTAGCGCCGCCGCTACCGTTCCCCCACCACGGAACGGACCCTCCAACCCCGCCCCAGTGACAACCACCCCTCCGGCCGCCACTCGCGCCGCCGCTACCGTTCCCCCTCCCCGGAACGGCAAAAAAACACCCCGCGTCTCCTTCGCGGAGGGCCAACCACCGCCATCGCACCCGCCCATCACCTCGGACGAACCGAGCCCCCCCCCTCCGACAGACCCCGAAACCTCAGCAATTTTACCGCACTCCGCCCCAGCCCACCAACGCCTGTTCCTAAAATGCTCAAAAACGCACGTCCCGTTCCTCGTCGACACAGGGGCGGCGCTCTCCATATTCCCCAATAATATTCTCCGGCGACAGGCGCGTTGTTACCGGCAACTCCTCTACGCCGCCAACGGTACCACCATCCCCTCGTACGGGACGTACCGCTCATCAATTCATATGAGCGGGCTCGCGTACGAGTGGGAATTTACCGTGGCGGACGTAGAGAAAGCTATCCTGGGGGCCGACTTCCTCGCATATTTCGGCCTCCAGGTAGACGTCCGTAACGCGCGCCTGCTCGACCCCTCCACCCAGAAACCCATCCCCGGGTTCATTCATGCGGTGGATCGGCCCCCGTCCCAGTTTGAACAACTCCTCCTCCACTACAAACCCCAGCGCCGCCCCTCAGCTCACATCTCACAGACCCAGCACTACATAGAAACCTCTGGCCCCCCAATATCCGCAAAAGCACGACGCCTCCACCCCCTCCAACTCTCACAGGCCCGCAAACACTTTGATCTTCTCATCAAGGAAGGCATTATCCGTCCCTCCAAATCCCCGTGGGCTTCTCCACTACATATTGTGCAGAAGCCCAACGGGGATATCCGCCCCTGCGGCGACTACCGCCGCCTCAATGCCCGAACAACCCCAGACCTTTACAACGTCCCACATCTTCGGGACTTCTCTTCCCACCTCCACAACACAACCATCTTTTCTACACTCGACATCTCTCGTGCCTTCCATCACATTCACATCTACCCCCCTGACGTTCCTAAAACAGCTATCATCACCCCTTTCGGCCTGTTCGAGTATATCAAAATGGGTTTCGGCCTCCGTAACGCTGCCCAAACATGGCAGCGTTACATGGACAACATACTACGAGGCCTACCCTTCGTCTTCTGTTTTTTGGACGACGTACTGATCGCTTCCCGGGACCCAAAGGAACACCTCGCACACCTGAAACAGGTTCTTGACATCTTCGCCGCCGAGGGCCTCACCATAAACACTCCGAAATGCGTCCTCGCCCAACCCTCCGTCCGCTGCCTCGGCCACCAGGTTTCGTCCGAAGGAATAAAACCCCTACCGGACAAAGTGCACACCCTCACCGATTTCCCACAACCCAACACTGTCTCAGAACTCCGCCGTTTCCTGGGTATGTTGAACTTTTACCGTAGACACATCAAACACGCAGCACAACACCAACAACCACTCATACACGCTATCCCACAACCGGCAAAGAAAAACGATAAACGCCCCATTTCCTGGACCCCCGCCCTCACAACCGCCTTCCAACAATGCAAACAGGACCTAGTTGACGCCGCTCTATTGGCCCATCCCGATCCCCATGCCCCCCTCTCCATCACCACAGATGCGTCCGACTGGGCCATCGGGGCAGTACTCCACCAACACACCGGCGCCACCCCCCAACCTCTCGGCTTTTTCTCTAAAACTCTGTCCCCCACACAAAAAAATTACTCCACCTTTGACAGAGAACTCCTCGCCATCCACGAAGCCATCAAACACTTCCGTGACTTCGTGGAGGGCAGGCAGTTCTCTGTCATAACCGACCACAAGCCCCTCACCCACGCCCTCCTCCAAAACCGAAAATCAGCCTCCCCCCGTCGCCTCCGGCAACTCGAATTTATCGGACAATTCACGTCCGATATTCGTTATTTGCCGGGGGCCGACAACTGCGTCGCCGACGCGCTCTCCCGCCCCACCCCTGCGCCGGTGGCGGAGTTACTGCCCTTCCCTTCCCCGCAAACCCTCAAAAACCACCAAACTCCTACTTCCGATCCCGCACTTTCCAATCTCATCTCCGCCTCAAAATTGGAGCAGCTGCCTCCCCTCGATCTCTGGTGCGACGTATCGGCCGATACACCGCGCCCGTACGTCCCACCGGAGCTGAGGAGGCAGTTGTTCCTACATTACCACTCCCTCCATCATCCCGGCATTCGGGCGAGCCGGGACCTCATCAAAACGCGGTACTTCTGGCCCCATATGAACACGGATATACGTACCTGGGTTCTTGGGTGCCAGAAGTGCCAGCAATTCAAGGTCTCGGCTCGCCCCCATGTACCTCCTCAACCTATCCCCGATTCTCTCCCGTGGGAACACGTCCACTTGGATCTGGTCGGCCCTCTTCCCCCCTCCGAGGGGAAGAGGTATTGCCTCACCATGATCGACCGTGCGACAAATTGGGTAGAGTGTATCCCACTCGCCCACATTACCGCGGACGCCGTCGCCGCGGCCTTCCTCAATCAATGGATCAGCCGCTACGGTTGTCCGCGGACACTCACGGTCGATCAGGGGAGGCAATTTGAATCAGCCCACTTTGCCGACCTGCTCCGTTCCCTCGGGATTCAGAAAATCCGCACCACTCCTTATCACCCCCAATCCAACGGGAAAATAGAGCGGTGGCACTCGGTCCTCAAGCAAGCCATCTCCACATCAGCCACTTCCCCTTCATGGACCAAAACCCTCCCCTACGTTCTACTTAGCCTCCGCACTTCCGCCCGTCCTTCAGACAACACAAGTCCCGCACAACACGCATTCAGAGACCCCATTCGTTTACCGGCCGACATTTTCCCTCCACACAACACCCCGTCCATTAACAGGGAACCGTTACACACCTCAACACCGACAAACGACACCACTTACCCAAAACGCTTTTACACTTCCACGCATATGTACTTGAAAGAGCCCGGCATGCATAAAACCTTTCAGCCCCTTTATGCCGGGCCCTTTCAAGTCATCCGCACAACACCGACCACCGCGACCCTGTTAATGGACGGGAAACCCCACACCGTCCCTTTCGCCCGCTGCAAGCCCGCCCCTGTTCTCCCTCAACCAACGTCCACCATCAGTCTCCCGCCGTCTGTTTGCAATGCAACACCTCTCTCCACCGAATCAGTCTCCCCCGTCGCCGTTTCCGGATTTCGATTCGGATCCGGAAATGGCGGCGATACTCCGGGACGTGTACGTCCCGGACCCGCTCTCCCCCCTACCCCCTTCGCCCGGACCTACTACATCGCTTCCTTTTCTTCCGCAACGGATTTCCGGACTCCCTCCCCGGCCCCGGCGGTGGAAGTACCCCCAGTGGCGCATACTGCGCGAATTTCGCGCAGCGCAAGCCACCGGGGTACACCCCCCTTACGTCCCGATAGATCCCCTTATGGACCCGCTCCTCCACCAATTTCGTCTCACCCTACTCATGCCACCCCCACCACCCCTTCCAAACATCACTCCCCCCGTCTTCAACGGACCCCCGCCCCCCAAATTTCAACCCCCTCTTGCTCCTCCCCCTTTTTCAATTTTCGACCCCCCCATTTTAAATTCTACCCCACCAACACCCCAACCCACCGAGCCCACAACACCCCCTCTTCCCCCATCCCCGCCGGGGATATCCACAATAGTTCCCGCCGGGACGAAAAGGTCCGGGCGCCGCAACAGACGACGGGAGCGTCCCTCGCCCCGCGTCCCGGCGGCCAAGTCCCCCGCCCCGCTCTGAGAAATCACGGCGGGGCCCTGAGATTTCGGGACAGTGTTTGTGTTCCATTATCCCACAGACACTGTACCGAACCTCACAGCCCCGCCGTGGCCACTTCGTCGCAGCGGGCATCATCCACACCCAACCACACACTACACCCACCTTTTCACTACACCCACACATTCAATACGCTTCACCACACACAACCCACACCCAGGGAACGGCGGATCTCGCAACCCCGCTCAATTCTGTCTCCCCTGAAACCGTACCTAAAAATTGTACATACCTGTAAATACCTGTACATACCTGTAAATACTACCTGTAAATACCTTGCACCTGTAAATATCTAGCTATCTAACATACTATCTAACTATCACTCCTCTTATCATCATCATCGAACTCATCACCTTTGTAAATATTGTCACTTCATCAAATTTTTCATCACACCCTCCTTGTACATATGTTTCCCATCATCAAATTTCGTCTGCTTACATCTACTTACATCTACTTACGTCTACTTATATCTACTTATGTCTACTTATGTCTCCTTATGTCTACTTTTTGTCTACTTAGCCCTACTTACGTCTACCTATGTCTACTTATGTCTACTTATCCTACCTCTTGTATATCACCCTAGATTTAAGACACCTCCGGTCACTCTTCTGCCTTCAGCACTGCAATTGTTTGTTTCAGCCTTCAGCTCCTGTATCCTTGCGCCTTCAGCTCCCCTTTTTGTTTCCGCAGCCCTCAGCCACTGTCAACTTGAGCCTTCAGCTACCTCAAACATTGGTTCGAACTGGGGGGACCTCTGTCGTGAGTCCCTCCCGGGAACACTCCACTACAACCTTAAAGCTCTCACCAATATTCCTATGTAAAAATTACCTTCCGCTAATAAACATCTGAGTGGGGAGACAGGCGACAGAATCCGGGGGACACAACCTGGTGCCCCACTACCAGCTCCCAACAGGGAGCTGGAGGGAGAGGACTCCAAGTCCTATATAACCCCGGATCCTGGAGCTTTAGCTTCATTCGACACTTCCTCTAACCAGCTCTCTCTTCTCTCTCTACCTTCCTCCTCCCAGATGCCTGGTGGTATCCGCCGCTCTGGGAATTCACCTCCTACCTTCTCCTCTTGTCTACATCGGTGGATATCCGCCGCCTAGACAAGCACCTTCCTTCCTTCACCTACATCGGTGGATTACCGCCGCCTAGGTGAATTTCCTTCCTCTCGCCTACATCGGTGGATTACCGCCGCCTAGACGAGATCCCTTCCACTCACCTACATCGGTGGATTACCGCCGCCTAGGTGAATTTCCTTCCTCTCACCTACATCGGTGGATTACCGCCGCCTAGGTGAAATTCCCTCGCTCTCATCTATTCATTCCTTCACGCCACCGTGATGATAAATTTAAATTCATCACAATGCCGAAAACTTCGAAAATTCGCTCTTATAGCCATGCTGCATGACTGTGGTTTTTTTTTTCAAATTATCTTTGATCATTGATAGTACCATTTAATCGTCTTGATCCACGTGTTCACATTTTGGTTTATTATTTTCAATAATGAACCATTGGAATCGAGCATGAAAAAAAAAATTCTTACCCCCCCTCAAAATTTGATGGTTTACGTTTCAAGGTATGTAGAATCCAAAACTGCAATAAAAATATTTCTGTCTGTCCGCCGTACGCCGTACGCCGTACGGGCCACTTTTCTTAGTTACCATGAAAAAAAATTGATGAAATTCGGGTTATAGGTTCCGTTCGGCGTCTAGTTGGTCCTCGAAGCTCGACGTTACTGTGAGTCATCTCTAAGGGGTTCAAAATAGGGGTTGAAATTTTCAAAACGCCTATACCATTTTTTTTACGTAAATATTTTTACGGTTTTAAATAGTTCTTGAACTTGCGAGTTTTTTAAGACCATCCGGAGCATCGTACGTCCAGCCGTTCGTTCACAGTAAGGCCCCGAAGTTTGCACCGACAGGCATTTTCGACTCCAGCGTGAATGAAGTTGTATACAATCCAAACCAAATCTCGTAACCAGAGACGCGCCCACAATAGGAATTTGTGAATACGGCCAATCATTGGTAGGGATCACCTGATTATATGTATTGGCGGAGTATGAAGTCGAGTTGGTTGTTCTGTGATATTATTTAATTTGAAAAATGATGGCTCTATTGGAGTTTGTTGGTAGGTAGTGAAACTTGAACAAACGTTGAAGTATTATTGATGGGTAAATTATTACTACGGTAAATCATTACTCAACGGTAAATTATTACACAACGGTTCATTATTATAATCTACGTAGAAGGGGCTGGAGTTTGTTGGTAGGTACCTACTTTTGCAACTTTTTTCACTCCTCATCAACAATTTCTTTTCAGAACTTCATTATGTGTGTTTCTTTTTGTTAGGTACTGTTTGTCATCGGCAGAATTATTTTAGCAACATTTAACTCGTGATTTAGGTAGGTACCTAGTAACGAGTACGGGGTTAGGTACTAACCTACGGAGGGTCTGCGATCTACATAATATGCATAGAATAGTACATATTATATTATATAGACGGGTTATCTATACATAGAGCTGTGATCTGTAACAGAAGGGTATTCTATACAAAATAATAAACCGTTGTGCAGGGATTTGCAGCGTTTTTTCTAGTGTTATTATACTAGTTAATGGTGATTTCAGACGATTTCCAAGGTTTTTGACTGATGAAAAATCAATTTTGTGAGCTGAACATTTGGTAGAACCTCAATTTTCCACTCTTTGGTTAAAATCGACTTCATATTCGGTCTTCTCGTCCACAAAAACATGGAAAACGATACCTCAAAAGCTCAGGTTACTAACATGTTACTAAAACACAAAAAGTAAGTACCTATTTGTATACACATTTTCACTAATAACACCCCTGGGCACATTCCGATCGGGCTGCAAAGTTTCGGGACACAACTAGGGCCCAAATGGAGCATGTCTGCGAAAGAAAGAATTTTTTAGACCTACAATGAAGCCGTTACACGTGATACGGCGGACGGACATTGCATTTTTGGAATCTACGCACATTGAAACGGAAAAGAAAAAAATTTGAGGGGGTGTTATAGAAATGTTTTGCTGAGCGAATACATAGGTGCATTATTCACAGAATAATAAACCGAAATGCAATGTCCGTCCGCCGTCCGCCGTACCTCCATTTCTACTTCATGTTCGGTGTAAAAACTCGATCTTTCTTACCCGCGCTCTACTTGGGCCCTAGTTGTGTCCCGAAAGTTTGCAGCCCGATCGGAATATACCCCAGGGTGTTATGGGTGAAAAACGGGTGTAAAACAGGGTTTTTCGAGGTTTTTTTGGGTTTCAGTGAACATGAGCTTGTGATGTATCGTTTTCCGTGTTTTTAGGGCCAGCCGACCGAACATGAAGTTGATTTTGACTAAAGAGTGAAGAACTGAGGTTGTAACGAAGGCTCAGCACCCAAAATTCATTTTTCATGGGTCTAAAACCTGGTAAATTGCCTGCAATCACCATAAATTTGTATAATAACACTAGATGTAGTATCAACAGGTGAATCAAGACAGTGAAATGACACTATCAGTGATCAGAGATAATTTGTGCAAAAAAAAAAATAAAGAAAAATGAGAATAACTCGTGTTTTTGAGAAAAAATAAATGAACAGCCAATATTTATGTAGGAAAGTTCAATAGAATAGTAAACCCATGTGATAAGGATTTCGCAGCGTTTTTCTTTTAAGAAAATGGCTCATCCTTTCATTCGCAATTTCCTAACATGTTGGCGAAATTTGAAATTTACTGTCTCTTAGCCAAAGTCCGATAGTGGAATGCACTGAAACGGTAAAGAATCGAAAAGTTTTCAAAACTTCATGATCTTGGTAAATTATTTGGAAAATTAGGGCCCCACTGCAATAGCTTGATGTCTTCAAAAATTCGCTCAAATTGAGAATTAAATAAAAATTATGTTTCTAAAGGGGGATGGCAAAAACTCCACAGAACCTTATTACGTACCAGATTATAAAAATTCTTTACATGAAAGGAAAGAACGCAACCGAGCAAAAACTCATTTTGTAATTCAGTCGCCCCTAATAGTAGCGCGGATACATTGCAGCGTATAAAGTGAGAAAAGTCCACTTCCTACTAGTTCGTTCGCAAATGAAACTCTGGACTTGTAAATTTATCAGTGAAATAAGGCTCAAACTACCTCTGTTCTGAATATTTTATACCGTTTAGGTAATTCATCAGTCCCGTTTTTATGAGACACTTGATTATAATTTATTCAAAGGAAAGCAGTGAAAACGGGGCCTTATTAGCAAATGAAAATGCTAATTTAATTCAGAGAGAGGCACATGTGGCTCTGAAGTGCTTTGGAGAACCTCTTGAGCTCCATTTACATATAAATCAAGAATCTGTTTTATAGTGGCACTTATCTAGATGTATATTCACAAGTTGGGAAAAGCGTCAATAGAGTTCTCGGAAAACGCAGTTTCATTTCCCTCGGGAAACGTGCAAGTGGGTGTAGATTTCAAAGATCGGCTAAGAGAATGCGATGGGCACTAGAGTGAATTACATCCGCAGGAATATATATCGAGGTGGAGAAATCTAAATGGATGTGAGCATGTGATGAATGGTGACTGGTGTGAACTGTTCTACTGTAGTGAAATTTTCATATCCCTTTCAAAGGCCTGAGTTTATAAATGCATTATCAAGGTATTAGATAAATATAATTGTTTTAATTTTTTAACGACCCTGCGGTACAACACTAGACGTATATACTACAATTAATTTCGATTTCTACTTCTGTACGTAATGGGGTCGCCTAAGGCTCACTACCCTGCCGTGGCAACACCGGATACCTGATGTCTTCTGTCTGTCTAATGTGTTCTTTCACAGCTGTGTGGAAAATAGGACCAGCCGCAAGGAACGTCTAAATTTCCGTCGGTAGAGTCCCATCGTTGTCGTATTTGGTTTATACCTGCTCCAAATTACTAATTGGCGTAACCTGATTTGAAATTCAGGCCATTATCAGGTAACTAACTATTGAGCTCTAAGTATAGGCAGATGTGGCCCATGGCATCCCTTATTATCTCCATCCGTCTGTCCATGGCCTGCATCCTCGACATTCCCCTATGAGTAATAAATTCACGACCGTCTAACCGTCGATTCCTTTTCTCCTTCGTACCTATGTTCTCCCTTCAAGCATGCATTTAGGCCTTTCATCCATTCCCATGCGTTCTACGTGCAGAAGCCAGCGGATTGTGCTGGATATGGTTATTCGTGAACTTTTGTCGGGCGCGGTCAATCTTGATCGCCCCTCGCCCGCCCCATGGCTTTAGGCATTTGAACATTTTTCTTTCACACCTTCATAGGCTTAGGTAGAATTTGGGGTAGTACCCCGGGTGTTAAACCTGAGTCGTAGGTTTTCCTCAGTAAAACTGGAACAGCCGGCTAATCGACATTTCCAACTTCCAGTAAATATTTATTATCAGGAATACACCCCCCTCCCCACATGGGAGTCCTCCCCCCCCCCCCCCCTTGGTGGTGGTCCTGCACCCCACTGTAAAACTCTGTTAGCAATTCCAAGTTGAAATGACAGAAATCGAGCAAGCCCGAGTGGGGGTGGATAACGGAAAAGTATCCGTTGCACATCCTCGTATAACGACCTACCTGTACATTAAACCAAGTATCGAACGGCGGGATAGAGAAAGACCCGAGAAATAATGGGAAGTTATACTTCTGTATTCAAACCTCTTATATATTCTCTCTACAATACAACATCAACACCATCAATGAACCACTGGTAACAACAGCGTAAACAGTCGAATTTAGTCAAGCTGCACGGCAGTGAGCGCAGAAGGTACACCTCTGATAAACCTTATAATATAAACTTCCCATAGTATGGGAAGTTTAGAGCCACTGCGGAAAAATTATTGATAAACCTAATCCACTTTCATAAGTGATTCGATAATTACTTTTACCGTGAGACTATTCAATACAGCTCATGATAATAGGTAATTATGTTTTGACATGTGTTGACTGGCAATACATTTTCTTTGGTGTCTTAGATAACTCGAGGTTCAAAGATCAACGTTTAATTAATGCAAACTGGAGTTTTTCCGTAGGCTAACCAATTAGTGGAGAGTAATGGCGAATTCCTTCGCGTGCTCACCGAAAAGTAACAAATGAGCTCAGCCAACCCGTACAGGAGCGTTTAATGGAAGGCCTGGAGAAAAGTAATTCGCTAATTGTCAATAAATTATTGTCAAGCAGGGTACACCCAGCCGGAATGCATTGCCGTAATGCTGTAACAAGCAATGCAACCGATAATTGAAATAATCAAGTATCGTAGTATCAACAAAATACCTACCATTAAACGATCTGATTTGATGAGTGGAGGTACTGATTAACAATAACCAATAATTTAAAAAAACCAATAGCCAAAATTTGATGTTTTACCTGTCAAGGAACTCAGGAGTGAACAACGCTGCAAATTATTACGCAACGGTTTTTTTCATGTATATATACTTCCTTTAGCGTAGATAATTGTGATGATTTTATCGGAGAAAAAACGAATGCCAGAATAACAGAACGAACACACGGGTTTATTTTATGAAAAGTTGGATACAGAACAACAACAATAAGAAGAAAATGAACCAACACTGCTACTCACATATAGGTACAAGGCCCGCAATACGGTCGAAGTTTTGGTCCACAAAAATAATAGCTACAAGCAGCTTACTATGGATGTCGAGTTTCGAGTTTGATTACCTCAACACCCCCTCCTCCAACCAAACATCTGAATAAATCAATTAAGTCTACAATATTTACTTCGATATTATTTCTTAACCAAAACAATAAGATAATATATGCAAGTGTTGGTATGTTTTGAAATAGATCAGAATGGCACATTTTAATAAACAAATTTTGTTAAATGCATGACATCAAAATCTCGAATAAAATATTTAATAGAATAATAGCATTCAAATTTGTACGTAGTAAGTACGTTGATTAATATTCAAAACTATAAGCCTATAAGCATATAGCATAATATAAGTATTCAATATTTTTATACTGTACATATTCATTCAAAATGTATCTAAATATCTCACTTGAGTACATTTTTCAGCACTTGCATGGTTCAGTGAGTTTTAATGTTTTACTTTAATGGCAATGAGGCCATCTGCCACCATATCATCAGTAAGTAAATATTTATTTTTGCAAGATAAGAAACGATATTTCATGTCAATATGTTACATTCTATTGTTGACAATTTCATTATTAGCCAAATCAATCGCTCCCTGATTATCGAAATGAAACAATTATTATTGTTGGATCTTTAATGACAATAGGTTCAAATTCGGATTCTGTGACGTGTCCAAGGCAGTCTTGGCTTATTATTTTCAATAATGAGCTTTGAGAATCGGGCATGAAAAAAAAAATTTTAACCCCCTCTCAAAACTTGAAGTACCATGTAGAATCCGAAAATGCAATTAAAAAATGTTCTGTCTGTCCGCCGTACACCAACTACTGTCAGCCATCTCTAAGGGGTGAAAAATAGGGGTTGAAATTTAGAACGCCGTAGCTCGAAAACTTTCAATAGAAGGGTATGGTTTTTTTACGTCTTTAAATTGGTCTTGAACTAAAGAATGTTTTGGTACGACCTACGACCAGCCGTTCGTTTGCACCGAAAAGCTACGTCAACATGATCGTGAATCAAACGGTATAAATCCTGCCCAGATATCATCGCTAGGGAGCACCTGATTATAATCACGGATGGCTGTGTGAAGTCGAGTTGGTTGTTCTGTGATATTATTCCATTTGAAAAATGATGGATCTTTTGGATTTTGTAAATAGGTCCTTCTGCAACGTGAACAAACTTTGAAGTATTATTGGCTAAATTACTGCACAACGGTAAGTCATTACACAACGGTTTATTATACTATATACGCAGGAGGGGCATCTATACAGGTAAATTATATCTCAACGGTTTATTATTTACCTTATGCTTAATTAATAACTACAAATAATTAATTATTGAATTATTGAATCCTACGCATTTGTATGAAACTTTAATTCCCGTTTAGGGCTTTCCTGGAGGGAGCTCGAGGGTATTGACCGCAGGAAACAGTGACCTATGCAGAAGGGGCTTATAAATATAGGTAAATAATGTACCGTTGTGTAATAATTTGCAGCATTTTTTATTTCGCCGAGGTACCGATTTCGTACTCCTATTCGAGTGTCTTCTGAATTTTTCGCTTGAGTCTTCAGTGGTGAGAATAATGACGTCATCAACGAATATGACTAGAATGTTGGTTTCCGAGCCGTTGACATATTGGTAAATACAAGGATCCGCGTCTGATGGTTTGAAGTTGATTTTTTTCAGCACATTGTCAACTTTTGTGTGCCAACAGCAACCAGATTGACGTAAACCTTACACGCTTTTAAGAGAACGCCATACTTTCCCCTTTTTGCTTGGGTTTAGAAGTTCAAGGGGTGGCTTGTCATACACATCTTCCTCAACATAATCAAACAAGTATGGGGTTTTGAAGCCCCAATGAGAAACCAAGAGGTTTTGCTGAACGACACCTAGTGAGAGAGGTATCGGATTGAAGCATATTTGACGACAGGTGTATATGTCTCGACAAAATCTTCCCACTCCACTTGGGAACATCCGATAACGACATTTTCGTCGACAATTTTGAGACCACCCGGAGCATTGTACGTCCAGCCGTTCGTGTGCACCAAAAAGCTTCGTCAACACGATCGTGAATCAAACGGTATAAATCCGGCCGGGATATCCATCACTAGGGCGCACTTGATTATAATCAAGGATGGCTGTATGTATTCATGTCTGTATTCACAGAGTATGAAGTCGAGTTGGTTGTTCTACGATATTATTTCATTTGATAAGTGATGGGTGGTGGTGGTGGTTCATTTGATTCATGGGTAATTTATTACACAATGGTAAATTATTACACAACGGCAAATTATTACACAACGGTAAATTATTACATAACGGTAAATTATAACATAACGGTAAATTATTACACAACGGGAAATTATTACGCAACGGTTCACCTACCAAGAAGGGGCTGGATTTTGTTGATCGGTACTTTTGCAACTTGACCAACCGTTACTCGACAAATGCAAATTCGCAGGACATCGGCCTCCACAACGTGATAACGCTCAACTGCCCAGCAACATGTCGTCGTGATGCTCAGATGTAGCTCGGCAGCATGTAGCTATCCACTGCCCGGCGAAAGATCATCAATGCATCGCTAGGATAATTTCCGGGTACTTGCTCACCAATCGATGCCGTGCAATATTCACAGCTATGTTGCTGCTCCTTTATAGCGCACCAAATCGTTCGGAACCGGAATTTCCCCCGATTTTTCATAGTCTCTGTTCATCCCCTTTTGGGCTCTTCGGCCCTCCCCTTCTCTACAGGGGTCGGCTTGGGTGAGGAGCCAAACGTATTATAATACATGTAGATGGCCTGGACGATGGCCAAAGTCGGTCGGTTCAATGTGACCCCGCGGCCCCATCAAGCATTTTAAAACGCGCCGGGCTCCGTGAGTGTCATGGAATTTTCCGACCCGCCTTTTTCCATATGGTCGCTCAAAATTATTACAGCAGTGTGAGTCATTTTTGTGATTCGTCCTACTTGTCCATACTGTCGGATAACACATAACATCCCACAACATTTTTGCTGATTTAACATAGCAATTTTCACACACTAACTTTTAAACACATGTAAGCAATTTGTACCCCACCAAAACTCAAATTTGAGCCAGTATAGGTCAATTTTGGTTTATTATTTTCAATAATGAACCTTTGGAATCGAGCATGAAAAAAAATTGACACCCCCCCCCACCATCACAAAATTTGATGGTTAACGTTTCAAGGTATCTAGAATCCAAAAATGTAATTTAAAAAAAGCGTTGCCGTAGGGGGCGTCCAGCCGCCAGTGGTTCGTGTTCATGACGGTACGTTTATTGTCGAATGAAATCTGGGGGACACCCCCACACCCCCGGATTATAACAGTTTAGATCAAGGATCAAAGCAAGGAAACATGGAGCATGTTTTTCGAATAGGTAAATGATAACAGAGGATATGGGAATTTGTAGAAAAACGTCTGCCAATTCGAGTAGGCACTATAGCATCCGCACTTGAATCACATGAATGTATAGACTAGTTGGGTAGGTTCGTTATGATACGGGACCATCTGCGATCCAACCCGCGTGTACCCTCAAAATTGCATCTCTCTACGACTATTTTTCGCGTAGTTAGAAGCGTTATAAGGAAACGGTCAACATTTCATGTTTGCGCATGCGCAGAGGGAAATAACAGTAAGATTCCAATGAAGTTCATAATGGAACCATCAAAGTATTATACTGATCGACCCTCCAAATGTGAACTTATTTCAGCGATAATTAAGGTAGTTATGGGGACTCCAAGTATTTCACGTTTGCGCATGCGCAGACTAAACGATTTTCATGATTTTGAAACGGGACCATCTGCGATCCAACCCGCGTATACCCTCAGAATTTCAGCTCTCTGAAAGAAAGGATACAAGGAAATGGTCAACATTTCATGTTCGCGCATGCGTAGATCAAAGTTACAATTCCAATGAAATTAATTTGGAACTACCGCAGTATTATTCTTGACCGACCCTCTAAGTTCGAACTCATTTCAACGATATTTAGAGTACTTATGGGTGTTCCAATTATTTCACGTTTGCGCATGCGCAGACGAAAGTTACGGTACTTTTTCGATGATTTTGGTACGGGACCATCTGTGAGTCAACCTGCACCTACTCTCAAAATTTCAGCCCACTTCGATCTTTATTTCGGGTAGTTATGGGTGTTGGAAGGAATTACCACAGACATACAGACAGACACGGAACCAAATAATTATGTTCCTCGATGTCTGAAACGGAAAATGGTAGTGGACATTTTCATTTTGGAGGACATGAACTTTTTTTTTACTCAATCACGAATCCAATACTTCCCTGCCGTCGTCAGCTGCTTTCGGCGTTTTTCGGGTAGGTAGAACCCCCTCGGCAGATATTGGTGGAGTAGGGGTGTGGCCCTGCTGTCATCCGCGAAGGTGTGGTAGGAGCGGTGGTGAGGTGGGTGGTAGGAGAGGGGTAGAGGGAGAACTGTGGGGGTGACGGGGAGGGGAGCCGAGTTTACAGGACAGGACGCGGACGCTTTCCAGCCCGGTTTACTCCTGTAAAAACATATTCCATGTTAAAATGTCTGTCCGTCCGCCGTACACCGTACGCTGTACTTCGCACTTTTCTTAGTTATCATGAGCCAAATATTGACGAAAATCGGGTTATAGGTCCCATTTGGGATCTAGTTTTTCCTCAAAGTTCGGCGTTAATGTCAGTCATCCCTAAGGGATGAAAATTAGAGGTTGAAGTCTCCAGAACGCCGTTTTCTCGAATTTTTTTACGGTTTTGAATAGTTCTCGAACTTGGGAGTTTTTTAAGACCACCCGAGCATTGTACGTCTAGCCGTTCGTTCACAGTAAGGCCCAGAAGTTTGCACCGATAGGCTTTTTCAACAGCAGGGTGAATGATATTGTATACATTTAGCCCAAATATCATCACTAGGGATGCGATAACAATCCGGAATTGGCCAGAGATAAAATCATTGCTAGGGATCACCTGATTATAATCACGGAGTATGAAGTCGAGTTGGTTGTTCTGTGATATTATTTCATTTGAAAAATGATGGCTCTTTTGGAGTTTGTTGAGAGGTAGTGAAACTTGAACAAAAACGTTGAAGTAATATTGATGGGTAAATTATTACACAATGGTAAATTATTACACAACTGTAAATTATTGGACAACTGTTCACTATACCACCTACGTAGATGGGGCAGGAGTTTGTTGGCAGGTACGTTTGCAACTTTTTTCACTCCACATCAACAATTTCCCTTCAGAACTCCATTATTCGCGTTTCTTTTTGCCATTTTAGTTACTGCTTATCATCCACAGAATTATTTTAGCAACATTTAACTCGTTATTTAGGTAGGTACTTAGTAACGAGTACGGGGTTAGGTACTAACCTACGGAGGGTCTGCGAACTACATAATATGTATAGAATAGTATATTTATATATTATATAGAAGGATTATCTATACGGAGAGCTTTGATCGGTAACAGAAGAGTATTCTGTACAAAATAATAAACCATTGTGCAGGGATTTGCAGCGCTTTTCATTGCATTTTCGGAATCTACATACCTTGACATGTAAACCATCAAATTCATGCTCGATTCCAAAGGTTCATTATTGAAAATAATAAACAAAAATCAGGTAGCACGAGATTGGAAGTAAAATTCTTCTAGTTCCATGCTGTAGAAGATGTTGGTTGCATTGATGTGTTGCAAGGATGCTTTAGGTATAAGTTTCTAGGTAGGTACCTAGGTCGAAATGATTTTTTTCGACGTTTTTTGCTGTGGTATAGTAAATAAAATGTATTTAGCCCATACTTTCGGAATTTTTGAAGTATAAAGTACAGTAACCAAAAACGGAGTACAATACTTTGAAAAAAAAGTACGCCTGGCAACCTTCCACTACCAAAACTCGGATTTCAAGTCGCTAGGGGAACACCTGGGCTATTCGTTATCTTGAGAGGGCGAAGTGAAGGGGACCACTTCGGAGGTCGTCTTTTCATTCCTCGGGCTTGAAGGGAACATTGAGGCCGTCCTTTCATCCCTTTGAGTATACTTAGGGTTACCAGACATAATCTTTTTGTAACACCTATTACTTATAATCTTTTGGTCCCGTAATTTCATATACTATTATTTTTTCATCTCATAGCCGAATCTATTCTTCTTCATAGTCTATGAGGTTAACTACGATCATGAAAGTAGGATCATACTCCCATTAGGATCCACTTCTATAGCCAGTAATGGCTAGAAGGGAAGTTGAAAAAAAAGTTCCAACGTTCTAGTTCTTTTTTATAGAAGCAGTAGGGACCAAATTTTCATCAAAATCAGACCTTAACAAAAATCATCTTGCATGCGCTAACAAGAAATTCTGACACTCCAGAAACTTCGGTTCTATTCAACCAATGATGAAATTTTCATCCATCACGCAGACCGGGTCACTGAAACGATGAATTTCATTACGGTCGGAATTACAGTGGTACCTACCTGCGCATGCACGTACAACGAAACTTATTTATTACTAAGCTTATTTATTTTGATATTACAGGCAAGCCAAATAATTACACAATGAAATTCAGCATATATAAGAGAAAAAAAGATATTACTACAGATGTAAGAAAAGATGTAGTATATAAGACTATACAATAATTACACCACAGAGAGTGTAGAGAAACGATACATACTAAATTGGTTATGTGAAAATGATTGGGGATGAGGCTGTTTATGTATTAAGTTTCCTAGTACAATGATTTTTCTTTGATTTTTCCCAGGCGAGGGGTGCAATGACGCAGGAAGTGCTGGACTCCTCAAAAATCATAGAAAAAGAGCTACTAATCATTCGACAGTGCGTTTGGTGTAAGGCTGGTTGTGTGTAATTTTTAGAATGGAACCTCCATTCATCTCAACAACAAAATTAAATAAATACGTGCGCATACCCATTTGTTGAATCAAGTCAAAGTACATACTTAGGAGCATTACGATAAGTAAAATTTTCAGCATTATGATAGCACAATTTTCCCATCGATTAGCAGCATTTTCTAATGTCATTTCAGAAAGAAAACCAATGTTAAGAAACATAAGAAGGGTCCTACAAAACCCACACCATCACCCCCTTACACCGAGGAACAGATGAGAACAGCTGTACAACAGGTGTTGGAGGGAAAGCCTGTGGCTGCTGCTGCTCGCGATAACCATGTCCCTCGAACTTCGCTGCTTTATAAAGCTAAAGGGCTCCGACCCTTGGAAAGGAAGATGGGACCCAAAACCATTTTAACATTTCAAGAGGAAAAGTTTATTGAAAACTGGATCGTTTCAATCTCAAAAGCAGGATTTCCCATCACGAAAGTGGAACTATTGGATAGTGTTCAACGTCTTTTAGGCGAACTCCAGAGAGAGAATCCTTTTATACAGAACCGGCCGGGTAGAAAATGGCTGGAGTGTTTCTGAAAACGTCATCCATCAGTTACACTGAGAACTCCGCAAAACCTTACTAATTCTAGAGCTTCAATTAAGCCTGAACAAATCCTCGAGTGGTCAAGTGCTGTTTACAATTACCTAGTAGAGAATGATTACGCGCATCATCAAGATTAGATACTTACCTACCTAGCATTATAGAAATTTTCCTTAAATCAGTTGTTTTTAAGTGCTATTTTACCTATGTGCTTACATGTATGTACCTACTTATTGTCTTTATTTAGGCAACAAGCGAAGGAAGGTTCATTCATAATAGCAGTAATGAAGAAGAAGAAAATGGTGTGTCAAATGTTAAGCTTTGAAAAGGACTGTACAACCGTGCAAACATTTATTCCTGCATCAAGGATAGGAAATGTTTTCAAAATAACAAAAAATATTAATGCAATTGCTAAGGACCAAATAGTAGATATCCTACACTGGTTGTACGAACCAAATTCAATTTCTAGATGCCCCTTTACTTTCATAATTTTGAGATAGGTCTTTTTAGCGAATTTTCAAAGAAAATGAAGCTATTGCCAATGGCTTCGAAATTTAAATAATATAAATTTTTGGAAATTTTCTTCATAGAAATCCGTTTCAGACCATTCTAAAACGATTCCTGAAATTTAACACTTTTTTATATGTATATATATATATATATTTATTTATATATGTGTCACTCCAGACGATAACTCTCGATAGAATTGAGATAAACAGCTCAAATTTGCACAAAAAATCTATCTTGGCAATCGAAAGGCTAAGTTCGAAGATGGGCGAAATTGGCCTACTCTAAGGAGGGTTTTGGCGCATTTAAAGTGCGCAAAAATTACCCAAAAATCCCCAAAATGTTATTTTCCAACAAGTGACCCCTCATTTTAAAGGTTTTTGCACGCTGAACACGATGGTGGAATCGGATTTTAGATATCTTGATCCGTTCTCAAATTAGAGCATTTAAAGTGCGCAAAAATTACCTAAAAATCCCCAAAATGTTATTTTCTAACAAGTGACCCCTCATTTTAAAGGTTTTTGCACGCTGAACACGATGGTGGAATCGGATTTTAGATATCTTGATCCGTTCTCAAATTAGAGCATTTAAAGTGCGCAAAAATTACCCAAAAATCCCCAAAATGTTATTTTCCAACAAGTGACCCCTCATTTTAAAGGTTTTTGCACGCTGAACACGATGGTGGAATCGGATTTTAGATATCTTGATCCGTTCTCAAATTAGAGCATTTAAAGTGCGCAAAAATTACCCAAAAATCCCCAAAATGTTATTTTCTAACAAGTGACCCCTCATTTTAAAGGTTTTTGCACGCTGAACACGATAGTGAAATCGGATTTTAGATATCTAAATCCGTTCTTAAATTAGAGCATTTAAAGTGCGCAAAAATTACCCAAAACTAGGATAATCTTTAAACTCTTACCCCCACCCCCTTAGAGTGGTCAGATTGAAAAATGTGAGAAGTATTAATTGAAGACGAGAGTTCGAAGCAAAAAAGGGGGAGGCAAACGATTAGTACAACTCCTTGAATTTACCCACAGCGATCAAATAAATAAGCACTTTGTACAATTACGTAATAAACAAACGGTAGAATCAGGATGGACAAAACGTACAAATTAAAATAAATACGAAGAGAATATACATAGAAAACCAAATTTTAGACCGAAGTTTTCCTTTATTCAAAACCATAGCCATTAATTCGAATATTTCTTTGAAAATTCGCTCATTAAGTCATGCTGCATGACTGATTTTTTATATTATTAATCTTTATGACGAATGTGCTTTAATAAATACAAGTTTTAACTAATTCCCAGTTGATTTAAATTTAGGTATGTATCCATACTTATTCATTTATATTACAAACATTTTGAACTAAGCTGTGATATGAAATCTCGCAAAATTGTGAAATATGACATGGAATGAATGAAATTTGATCAATAAATTATTATTTTTGTTACTAAAATGTGAGTACCTACTTGAAATACCCATCAGCCTCTTGTAAAGTGCTTATTTTCATTCTTCTAGAAGTGAAATAAGTATTAGTTAAGTAATACTTGCACCTGTCCGCCTTAGGATTTCAAACGTCCGCATTAGGAGCTCAATGATTTTTGTCATGTCCGCCATTGATGCATATATCTCTTATCGAAAATTCTCAATAATTCGATATTTTAATAATGTTTAATCAATTTCCAGCAATTAAGGGGGAAAGATAAATAATTTGTGGTCCCAATCACGCCCTCAGAATTTGATAATGGAACAAACATAATAATATACGGAAGAACGAAGTTGGAATTTAGGCTTAGCGTGTCCGCCATTGGGGGTTTTACCTTAATCTTGCGTTGGGACCAGAAATTTCCTGGTCGATTATCAAAGGTTTTATTTAATGGCAAAGCAAAACAGATGGGGACCACTGTTTCATTAAATTTGTAAACTGGTCGGAAAATAGAGATTTTGGAAATATTGTATAACTGCAGATATCTTCTACAGTTTAGTAAACACGATAAACTTTGGTTCTCATCCATTAACGGTACGAATTTGTGAAATTCGATCGCGGTTTGAGTGAAGATACAATACATGTACATGTACGTGCTGTACATTGAGGAGTAGGGCTTGAATAGGCCCATCTGGAGAAATAAATAACCCACTTTATATTCAAACTGAGCCAACTCGTCGATGGGTATTGGCAGCTCGTCGCGAAGGGTTCCACCTGCTCAGCAATGAGAGCACTTTTTACTCCGCTACGTTTCGTGTGAAATGGTGTTATATGAGTACCTGTGTATATTGCCCTTCTTACCCATGAAACATATCTCAAACGTTGGGATTTTCAATAATCAAACTTTGGAATCAAGCATGAAAAAAAAGAAAAAAGCCCCCGGTCCGGCCCGGTTGGTTTCCGTTCCAAAGTACCAAGAATTTCCTTAGTTACCACGTACAAAAATTAATGAAATTTGGTTTGCAGGTCCCACTTGGGGTCTAGTTGGTCCGCGAAGCTCGGCGTTACTGACACTCAACCTGATGATGCTCAGAAGTTGAGTGAAAAGCTTTGTGTACTTAATAAATTAGTGGCAAGCTAAAGGTGTATTTATTTTGTGTTCATCCCACATTACAAGATGGCTTACCACATAAGGTATATAATGAAATTCGATGAATAGATGAAGTATAGAAGATGCCGTTTTACTGTACAGTTAATTTGAAAATTAGCGGCGGAGGCGTAACTTGAAGCGGGAGTGCGGAACTGCTACTAAACGAAGAAACGAATAGGTTTGGAACGGTTACTGAAACAATGGTATGAAACGGTGCTCCTTGCGAGGACCACCGCGGTCCCGACCCTTTCGTGTTGGTATACCATCTAGCCCAGATTTCATTTCCAGGAAACAGCTGATCATGTTGACGAAGCTTTTCGGTGCAAATGAACGGCTGGTCGTCCAATGCTCCGGGTGGCCTCAAAAAAATCTTTAGTTCAAGATCAATATAAAAACGTAAAAACCATACCCTTCTATTGAGTTTTCGAGAGCTACGGCGTTCTGAAAATTTCAACCCCATTTTTCACCCCTTAGATATGACTGACAGTGACGCCGAGCTTCGAGGACCAACTAAACCCCAAACAGGACCTACAAACCAAATTTCATTAACATTGGTTCATGGTAACTAATAAAACTGCTAAGTACGGCGTAAGGCTATTATTTGCAATACCTAATAAACCTTTGGAATCGAGCATGAAAAAAAAAAAAAATTTAACCCCCTCAAAATTTGATGGTTCCTTTTTCAAGCCTATGTAGAATCCAATAATGCAATAAAAAAAATTCTGTCTGTCCGCCGTAGGCCGTACTCCGCACTTCTCTTAGTTACCATGAAAATAAATTGATGAAATTCGGGTTATAGGTTCCGTTCGTAGGTCCCATTTGGGGTCTAGGGAAGCTCGGCGTTAATGTCAGTCATCTCTAAGGGGTGAACAATAGGGGTTGAAATCTCTAGAACGCCGTTACATCGATTTGTCTACGTTTTTAAATAGTTCTTGAACCTGGGAGCATTGTACGTCCAGCCGTTCGTTCACAGTAAGGCCCCGAAGTTTGTACCGACAGGCTTCTTCATCAGGAGGGCGAATCAACTTGTAAACATTCAGCCCATATATCATTCCTAGGGGTCACCTGATTATAATAACGGATGGCTGTATGAAGTCGAGTTGGTTGGTCAGTGATATTATTCCATTTGAAGAATGATGGTTTTTTGGATTTTGTTTATAGATACTTTTGTAACTTGAGCAAACGTTATTCTTCATGAATAACAACAAATAAATAATTAACGATAGGATTCTTGAATCCACCTCATATTTATGAAACTTTAATTGCCCGGCTGGCTTAGGGCTTTCCTGGGAGAAGCACGAGGGTTACTGACCACAGAAAACAGTGATCTACGCAGAAGGGGCATCTGTACAGGTAGGTAAATAATAAACCGCAGTGCAATAGTTTGTAGTTTTGGTTTATTATTCAGTGAATAATACACCTATGTATTCGCTCAGCAAAAATTTCTATAACACCCCCTCAAACTTTTTTCTTTTCCGTTTCAAGGTGCGTAGATTCCAAAAATACAATGTCCGTCCGCGTACGCCGTCCGCCGTATCACGTGTACAGGCTTCATTTTCGGTCTAAAAAATTCGTTCTTTCGCACACATGCTCCATTTGGGCCCTAGTTGTGTCCCAAAACTTTTCAGCCCGATCGGAATATACCCAGGGGTGTTATATGAGTGAAAATGTGCGTAGAAATAGGTACTTTTTGCGTTTTAGCAATTATCCATACTGCAAATGAAATAGCAAATTAAGATGCTATTCTGAGGGCATTTCAATTCAACGCGACGATACCTCATCAAAAATCCATCTGAAAAGAGTTTGAAGTCCCAGCTTCAACAAAGAATCGAGCACACTGGTACAATTAGATGTATCTCTGGTAAAAATTGGAGTTGACAAGAGAGTGGTGGAAAGATAATCGCGATAATGGCAGTGAACATCATCAATTAAAGGACAGAAACATTCCAACATCAATCATTCTCGGTAGCAGCTCCCTTAACCTGGTGTAAAATGTGAGTAAGATCGTTTTCATTTTACTCAGGGTGGTTCCGTTGAATGGAAACTGAGGTGAACAATAATGAATAAAAAATGAACCGGCACGCGCCAACACTAATATTTCAAAGTTGAAAGAGACAGCACTCAACTTGATAGGGCAGGCCATTTCATTAGTATCTACTGACTTGGGGACCGCCTCGCCCTCACTAATGATGACCACAAAACGTGTCTATTTGGCACACTTCATAGCCCTTCGGATACTCTCCATCATGCTTCCTGTGCCATGCATGCGGGAGCTTCATCCCTCGTCGACCTCTTGAATATTTTGAAATTTGCCTGTTTCTTATAACGAAGGCGCGGTGTAATTAAACTTCTACAGTGTTCTCAAGTGGGTTTCAGGCGCAATGAGGCTGTTGGATGGCACTTCGGGCTTCAGGTAACTTCCGACCATCTCTATAGAGAATAGCGTGGCTTCTTTGAAGCTCGAAAGAACCAAAACCTTCTTGATGTTGTCGGAATAAATTATGGTGGAATGGAGAAAAGGAGTTTCTGAATATGATATACAGCCCTATAATAGTTATATTTTAAGCAATTATTCTTGAGCCTAGAAACTGGAATTTTACCCGATTTTTTTAAAAACACAATGGGTATCAAAAAGGCCAGTGTGTGTGTGTGTGCGCGCCCGCGCGTGAGTGCGTGTATCTACCGCAAAAAACGACCCTACTGAATCAGGGTCTTATACTATTATTGAATTCAGTGGTCTAGGGGCCGTGGTGTCCGAGCGGGCTTGAGCGTCCGATGCCTGTATCCGTCTCTGGCTCTCGTCTCGAGCTGTGCTTACCTGACCAGCGATTAGCTCTTCGATTAGCTCTTCACCTCTGATAATAATCATGTGAAGCCTACAGGTACTAAAGATTGAAATAACCAGTTGTCATAACCGTCCGAGAAAAATCCCCCCCCCCCCCCCGCCAGAACCACCACAACCGATATACCCAAGAAGTCAAATCCAGGGATATAATTATAAGAAGAAGAAAAGAAGTGATCTACGCAGAACGAGGTGGTATCTATTATAAAGGAAAAGGATAAACCGTTGTGTAACAAGGTGCCGCGTTTCTCTACACACCTGGGAAAGCGTTTAGTCCAAGATTCGTATTCTACATTATATAAACTTAGTTGTCATATATATATATATATATATATATATATATATATATATATATATATATATATATAT
Organism: Leptopterna dolabrata; assembly: GCA_954871275.1. Lineage (NCBI taxonomy): Eukaryota > Metazoa > Arthropoda > Insecta > Hemiptera > Miridae > Leptopterna > Leptopterna dolabrata. Next base: position 62,345,994 of record OX940975.1, read on the forward strand.
ATATATATATATATATATATATATATATATATATAACTCGGCGCTCCGCGCCTCGCCAGGGGGCAGGCCCCCTGGACCCCCAATCTCTTATCTTCTATACTTTGTATAGAACGAGGAATTTGCAACGCAATTCGAGTCCGAAATACCAAATTACAGCTTCATAACGTGAATAGCATAGAAATTAGCTTCAGGGGCCACTCAGCTGATTCGGGGCCTGGGCAATGTCAAGTTAAAGTCCTAAGGAGGCTAAATACCAAATTACAGCTTCATAGCGTGAATAGCAGAGAAATTAGCTTCAGGGGCCACTCAGCTGATTCGGGGCCTGGGCAATGTCAAGTTAAAGTCCTAAGGAGGCTAAATACCAAATTACAGCTTCATAGCGTGAATATCATAGAAATTAGCTTCAGGGGCCACTCAGCTGATTCGGGGCCTTGGCTACGTCAAGTTAAAGTCCTAAGGAGGCTAAATACCTCCTTAGGACTTTAATGTAATGAATGTAATGTAATGAATAGCATAGAAATTAGCTTCCCTAGCAACGGTATCGCGGGACAAAAAAGTGTGACATGTGACAAAAAAAAACCAGTCATGCAGCATGACTTAATGAGCGAATTTTCAAAGAAATATTCGAATTAATGGCTATGGTTTTGAATAAAGGAAAACTTCGGTCTAAAATTTGGTTTTCTATGTATATTCTCTTCGTATTTATTTTAATTTGTACGTTTTGTCCATCCTGATTCTACCGTTTGTTATGAGTAGATTCCTTGTTCCTTCTGAATGGCCTTTCCTCTTGACTACGATTTCAGGCCTGGTATCTAAAACCAGTTCAAGATTTGCTCTACTAGGTAGGTAGATCCTTCCTTCTTCATTTTTATCATGTTAAGTACCTACCTACCTTTGAATATCAAATATTCGTATGATACTGATAATAAATTGATAAGATACCTACCTAACCTTCTTCCTCCTACTGTTAGTACCTAAATTGAATAATTTGAAATAGATTTTTTCTTTCGTCTTCCTTCTAGTAATACGTGGGCCGGTACTTGTCTATCTACGAAGGTATCATAACAATTATATGTCAAATGGGAAATTCAAGGAGTTGTACTAATCGTTTGCCTCCCCCTTTTTCGCTTCGAACCCTCGTCTTCAATTAATACTTCTCACATTTTTCAATCTGACCACTCTAAGGGGGTGGGGGGGGGGGGGGGTAAGAGTTTAAAGATTATCCTAGTTTTGGGTAATTTTTGCGCACTTTAAATGCTCTAATTTAAGAACGGAAAAAAATCCGATTTCACCATCGTGTTCAGCGTGCAAAAACCTTTAAAATGAGGGGTCACTTGTTAGAAAATAACATTTTGGGGATTTTTGGGTAATTTTTGCGCACTTTAAATGCTCTAATTTGAGAACGGATCAAGATATCTAAAATCCGATTCCACCATCGTGTTCAGCGTGCAAAAACCTTTAAAATGAGGGGTCACTTGTTGGAAAATAACATTTTGGGGATTTTTGGGTAATTTTTGCGCACTTTAAATGCGCCAAAACCCTCCTTAGAGTAGGCCAATTTCGCCCATCTTCGAACTTAGCCTTTCGATTGCCAAGATAGATTTTTTGTGCAAATTTGAGCTGTTTATCTCAATTCTATCGAGAGTTATCGTCTGGAGTGACACATATATATATAAATATATATATACATATAAAAAAGTGTTAAATTTCAGGAATCGTTTTAGAATGGTCTGAAACGGATTTCTATGAAGAAAATTTCCAAAAATTTATATTATTTAAATTTCGAAGCCATTGCAATAGCTTCATTTTCTTTGAAAATTCGCTAAAACTAGTTGGGGGTCGGGCTAAGAATTGCGTTGCAATTAATATATATATATACTCGGCGCTCCGCGCCTCGCCAGGGGGCAAGCCCCCTGGACCCCCAATCTCTTATCTTCTATACTTTGTATAGAACGAGGAATTTGCAACGCAATTCGAGTCCGAAATACCAAATTACAGCTTCATAACGTGAATAGCATAGAAATTAGCTTCAGGGGCCACTCAGCTGATTCGGGGCCTGGGCAATGTCAAGTTAAAGTCCTAAGGAGGCTAAATACCAAATTACAGCTTCATAGCGTGAATAGCAGAGAAATTAGCTTCAGGGGCCACTCAGCTGATTCGGGGCCTGGGCAATGTCAAGTTAAAGTCCTAAGGAGGCTAAATACCAAATTACAGCTTCATAGCGTGAATATCATAGAAATTAGCTTCAGGGGCCACTCAGCTGATTCGGGGCCTTGGCTACGTCAAGTTAAAGTCCTAAGGAGGCTAAATACCTCCTTAGGACTTTAATGTAATGAATGTAATGTAATGAATAGCATAGAAATTAGCTTCCCTAGCAACGGTATCGCGGTACAAAAAAGTGTGACATGTGACAAAAAAACTAGTTGGGGGTCGGGCTAAGAATTGCGTTATCATGGAAGGTCATTGCTTCACGTCAGTCTTTATATACAATTGTATACCTAGTAATGTAAAAACTATGCGAATTATTACTCAAAGGTTTATTATTCACCTGTATAGATGCCCCTTCTCCGTAGATCACGGTTTTCTGTGGTCAATACCCTCGAGCTCCCCCCAGGAAAGCCCTAAATCGAGTACTGGAGCCGGCTCCGGAATTAAAGTTTTCTACAAATGCGCATGATTCAATAATTCAATCATTATTTATATGTAGTTATTCATGAAGCATAAGGCAAATAATAAACCGTTGTGTAATAATTTACCTTTATAGGTGCCCCTTCTACGTAGATAGTATAATGAACCGTTGTGTAATAATTTCCGTTTTGTAACAATTTGCCCATCAATACTACTTCAGCGGGTGTTCAAGTTACAAAAGTACCTATCAAAAAATCCAGCCCCTTCTAGGTAGATGAAACGTTGTGTAATAATTTACCGTTGTATAATAATTTGCTGTTGTGTAATAATTTACCATTGCGTAATCATTTACCCATCCATAATACTTCAACATTTTTTCAGGTTTCAAAATTACCTACCAAAAACTCCAATAGATCCATCATTTTCGAAATGAAAATGCTGCAAACCCCTGCACAACGGTTTATTATTTTGTACAGAATACCCTTCTGTTACAGATCAAAGCTCCCGTATAGATAATCCTTCTATATAATATATATAAATATACTATTCTATCTATACATATTATGTACTCGTAGTTCGCAGACCCTCCGTAGGTTAGTACCTAACCCCGTACTCGTTACTAGCTACCTACCTAAATCACGAGTCAAATGTTGCTAAAATAATTCTGTCGATGACAAACAGTGACTAAAATCGCAAAAAGAAACGAAAATAATGAATTTCTGAAGGAAAATTGTTGATGTGGAGTGAAATGGATGCCCCTTCTGCGTAGATCACTGTTTTCTGTGGTCAGTACCTACCCTCGTGGTCATTTATAATGAACCATTGTGTAATAACTTGCCCATCAATAATACTTCAACGGTTGCTCAAGTTGCAAAAGTACCGATCAACAAAATCCAGCCCCTTCTTGGTAGATGAACCGTTGTGTAATAATTTACCGTTGTGTAATAATTTACCGTTGAGTAATAATTTATCTTTGTGTAATAATTGGCCGTTATGTAATAATTTACCATTGTGTAATAATTTACCCATCAATAATACTTCAACGTTTGTTCAAGTTTCAGAAGTACCTACCAACAAAATCCAATAGGTAGTACATCACTTGTCAAATGAAGTAATATCGCAGAACAACCAACTCGACTTCATACAGCCATCCTTGGTTATAGTCAGGTGCTCCCTAGTGATGATATCCCGGCCGGACTTATACCGTTTGATTCACGATCGTATTGACGAAGCTTTTTGGTGCACACGAACGGCTGGACGTACAATGCTCCGGGTGGTCTCAAAACATTGTTTAGCTCAAGACAAATTTAATATAAAAAAACCATACCCTTCAATCGAAAGTTTTCGAGCTACGGCATTCTGAAAACTTCAACCCCTATTGTTAACCCTTAGAGATGACTGACAGTAACTTCGAGCTGCGATAACCAACTAGACCCCGAACAGAACCTATAACCCGAATTTCATCAATTTGTTTTCATGGTAACTAAGAAAAGTGCTCGGTTCGGTGTACGGCGGACAGACAGAAATTTTTTTATTGCATTTTCGGATTCTACATGCCTTGAAACGTAAACCAAAAAATTTAAGGGGGGGGGGTTAGAATTTTTTTTTTCATGCTCGATTCCAAAGGTTCATTATTGAAAATAATAAACGAAAAATAAACCAATGATAACATTATTTAATCTACTATAGCTTCTATAATTTGCTCTTAATACCTTACCTAACATTCTTCCTAACGGAAATAGGGCGGGGAGGAGATTTCTGAAAGACCCTCCATTATCTCTTTATTATCACCACCTGATCCTAAAAACCATGATAATGACCGATTTCATAAATTATGTAATGTAGTGTAGGAGCTTGGAGGAACTTCACATCGTCGTGACGAGGGTTCATTATTCGAGATGAACTGAGGAATATCCTTTTCAGTCAACTCAAATAGAGGCGCTCACCTCTCGGCTCATTCCCCGTTTTCAGCTCTTCCTTTTCACATCACCCATTTCACCAACCCTTAACCACCGTTACAGAGCCGGCATTTGATTTCCTTACCCGTGTCACTCCCATTTACCTGCTTGTTTCCCAAGGCTTAGGCTACGTTCCATCCGATTGCGGGGTCCAGGGCTTTCCTCCTCACTAATTAACTGTCTATCTTCCCTACCCTACCATTCCCACCAATCCCCATCTCTTTCTGCGCAGAGGCCTCAGAGGGGGATCTACGTGTTCGAAAATAACCTGTAGCAGTCACTCGGAAGAATTCGCTGAACGTGATTCGGAAATGCTCGAGGATACTCGACCAAGCTCGCCAATAATTTATTGTGGGCTGAATGGGGCTCTGGAACAACTAGTTTTTCCGCTGGGACTAGGAGATCCACGCTACTTGCATGAGAGGCTACTGGGATGGGTCCCTGTTATCTCATAATAACATTCGAACCCGTGATCTGAGTATCCCCGGTTTGTGTTCAAGGATGCAACTGCCGTCCGGACTATTGAGAAGAGTAAGGAAAACGCTGCAAATCCCTGCACAACGGTTTATTATTTTGTATAGAATACCCTTCTTTTACAGATCACAGCACTATGTATAGATAACCCGTCTATATAATATGATATGTACTATTCTATGCATAATTATTTAGATCGCAGACCCTCCGTAGGTTAGTACCTAACCCCGTACTCGTTACTAGGTACCTACCTAAATCAAGAGTTAAATGTTGCTAAAATAATTCTGCCGATGACAAACAGTACCTAACAAAAAGAAACACACATAATGAAGTTCTGAAAAGAAATTGTTGATGAGGAGTGAAAAAAGTTGCAAAAGTACCTACCAACAAACTCCAGCCCCTTCTACGTAGATGGTATAATGAACCGTTGTGTAATAATTTACCGTTGAGTAATGATTTACCGTAGTAATAATTTACCCATCAATAATACTTCAACGTTTGTTCAAGTTTCACTACCTACCAACAAACTCCAAAAGAGCCATCATTTTTCAAATTAAATAATATCACAGAACATCCAACTCGACTTCATACTCCGCCAATATAACCAGGTGATCCCTACCAATGATTGGCCGTATTCACAAATTCCTATTGTGGGCGCGTCTCTGGTTACGAGATTTGGTTTGAATTGTATACAATTTCATTCACACTGGAGTCGAAAATGCCTGTCGGTGCAAACTTCGGGGCCTTACTGTGAACGAACGGCTGGACGTACGATGCTCCGGATGGTCTTAAAAAACTCGCAAGTTCAAGAACTATTTAAAACCGTAAAAATATTTACGTAAAAAAATGGTATAGGCGTTTTGAAAATTTCAACCCCTATTTTGAACCCCTTAGAGATGACTCACAGTAACGTCGAGATTCGAGGACCAACTAGACGCCGAACGGAACGTATAACCCGAATTTCATCAATTTTTTTTCATGGTAACTAAGAAAAGTGGCCCGTACGGCGTACGGCGTACGGCGGACAGACAGAAATATTTTTATTGCAATTTTGGATTCTACATACCTTGAAACGTAAACCATCAAATTTTGAGGGGGGGTAAGAATTTTTTTTTTCATGCTCGATTCCAATGGTTCATTATTGAAAATAATAAACCAAAAGAGAAGTACAGAGAAGGGAGAAGTGGGTCAGAACGGTGAGCGGAGCCCCTACCACCTTGATGATCTTATTCTAGATGGACAGATGGTTGAATTGCTACCCTACCCTATTCGAAAAAGTCGGAGAAATGTTTTGAAAAACGCTACAAATTATTACACGAAGGTTTATTATTTATCTGTATAGATGCCCCTTCTGCGTAGATCACTGTTTTCTGTGGTTAATACCTACCCTCGTGCTCCCCCCAGGAGAGCCCTAATAATTCATTATTATTAAGTCGAGTACTGGAGCCTGCTCCGGAATTAAACTTTCCTACAAATGCGCGGGATTCAATAATTCAATCAATAATTATTTTGTAGTTATTCATGAGGCATAATGCAAATTATTAACCGTTGTGTAATAATTTACCTGTATAGGTGCAATCTACGTAGATACTATAATTAACCGCTGTGCCACAATTTAGCTTTGAGTGATAATTTGCCGTTGTGTATTAATTTTCCCATCAATAATACTTCAACGGTTGTTCAAGTTGCAAAAGTACCTACCAACAAACTCCAGCCCCTTCTACGTAGATGGTATAATGAAACGTTGTGTAATAATTTACCATTGTGTTGTAATTTAGCCATCAATAATACTCCAACATTTGTTCAAGTTTCACTACCTATCAACAAACTCCAATAGAGACATCATTTTTCAAATGAAATGATCACAGAACAACCAACTCGACTTCATACTCCGTGAATATAATCAGATGCTCGCTAGCAACGATGATCTCAGGCCAATTCCCGATTGTTACCGCGTCCCTAGTGATGATGTTTGGGCTGAATGTATACAATTTCATTCACCATCTTGTTGAAAATGCCTGTCGTTGCAAACTTCTGGGCATTACTGTGAACGAACGGCTGGACGTTCAATGCTCTGGGAGGTCTTAAAAAACTCCCAAGTTCGAGAACTATTTAAAACCGTAAAAAAGTGCGAGAAGACGGCGTCCTGGAGACTCCAACCCCTATTTTTCACCCCTTAGGATTGACTGACATTAACGCCGAGCTTCGACGACCAACTAGACCCCAAATGGGAAAGTGCTCAGTACAGCGTACGGCGTACGGCATAAGGTGTACGGCGGACGGACAGAAATTTTTTTATTTCATTTTCGGAATCTAAATACCTTGAAACGGAAACCATCAAATTTTAAGGTGGGGGGGTGGAGGGGTTAAAAAAATGTTCATGCTCGATTCCAAAGGTTCATCATTGAAATAATAAACCAAGATATAGAAGCCTAATTCGTGTTTTTGGGGGCCAAAATTGGTGGAATCCATCGAAAATAGCTATTTCAATATTACACATGAATAACAGCCAATATTTCTGTAGGTATTTCAAACAGAATAATAAACCCATGTGACAAGGACTTTGCAGCGTTTTTTTCATTTTTTTTTAATTTGTCAGTGATTTAGCGGTAACAAGAAAACAACCATTACCTACAGTGTTCGGGTACCAATTTCGAGCGGCAGTGAATAATATTATTTCCATGCCTGTCGAAACGATAAAATACACACATAAAACGTTTTCGCCCGCTCTCCGCCGAGCATCTCAAATGGGGAGCCATATCCTAGAGGTATCCTGGAGGGAAAGGTGGTAAGTGTCCTGTTCCGACTGAGTACACGGCTAACTTTCTGGACAATTGGCCAGCTATTTTGCAGTTGAAGTTACATACTACGCAGGTACTTCAGGTTAGGACCGAGATTTCCCAGTGGGCTTCCGCACAGTTTCATCAAGAGATTAATTCCCATAGTATTCGTAAGGACATGGAAGGATATGAAGCTTCTGCCAACTGATTCGTCAGTACATTTTCCTCACATTGCTACATGAATTCGTAATTTATTAGGGTACTTACATATCCTTGAATCGCTCTGTTGTAAAGTACCTACCTCCCCATCAAGAAATCATAACCCAATCAATCATTCACCTATCAAACTTGGATCCCCGAGCTGAATGGAAGGAGAAGATCAAGTCTGCGCATCGCTTAATCGCCCTTAGGTACTGCAAAAGCGAATTCATTAATTTTAGAATGATCTGCCTAAATATCAAACTGAACGGCTATTAAAATGTTCATCAAAACCGGCCGAAAACAACCGGGGAATTTGGGCACTTACATGGATTCCATGTTGTCGCATGCACAAACGCTACCGATCACCTACCATGGTACTACAATACTGCAGTAGGAAGGTGTCTAAAGCAGGCCTAGTACTTGAATACAAACAACAAAAAATGCTTACATATACACCCTCACCTCATATTCCTATTTTGGTTTATTATTTTCACTAATGAACCTTTGGAATCGAGCATGAAACCCCCCTCCCCCCACCCGGCAAAAAAATTGTGTGGTTTCCGTTTCGAGGTACGTAGAATCCGAAAATCGAATTAAAAAATGTCTGTCCGTCCGCCGTACGCCGTACTTCGCACTTTTCTTAGTTACCACGAACCGAAATTAATGAAATTTGGTTTACATGTCCTGTTTGGGGTCTTGTTGGACCTCAAGCGTTACTGTCAGTCATCTCTAAGGGGTGAAAAATATGAGTTGAAATTTTCAGAACGCCGTAGCTCGAACACTTTCAATAGAAGGGTATGGTTTTTATTAGATTTTTAAATTGAGCTCGAACTAAAGAACTTGTTGAGACCACCAGAAGCTTTGTACGACCAGCCGTTCGTTTGCACAGAAAAGCTTCGTCAACATGATCGTGAATCAAACGGTATAAATCCGGCACGGATATCACCGCTATGGAACACCTGATTATAATCAGGGATGGCTGCATGAAGTAGAGTAGGTTATTCTGTGATATTATTCTATTTGAAAAATGATGGCTCTTTTGGATTTTGTTGATAGGTCGTGAAACTTGAACAAATGTTGAAGTACTATTGATGGGTAAATTATTACACAACGGTAAATTATTACACAAAGGTACATTATTACACAACGGTTCATTATACAATCTGCGTAGAAGGGGCACCTAGACAGGTAAATTATCAAACAACGGTTTATAATTTGCATTATGCCTCATGAATAACTACAAAATAATTAATGATTGAATTATTGAATCCCGCGCATTTGTAGGAAAGTTTAATTCCGGAGCAGGCTCCAGTACTCGACTTAGGGCTCTCCTGGGGGGGAGCACGAGGGTAGGTATTAACCACAGAAAACAGTGATCTACGCAGAAGGGGCATCTACACAGGTAAATAATAAACCTTCGTGTAATAATTTGCAGCTTTTTTTATGTACGCATAATTATGCATTTATTTCCCACATTTTACTGGTTAACCGGACCTGACAACGTGAGTAACGGATCCCTTCGGGGAAGGGAGAAAGATAATATTATCCACTTGAATACATTCAACGGTACCACACAAAGTTTATTTAGTGTGAACAGCCCTAATTCTGCAAAAGTATGGGAAGGAAAATTGGTGGAGATACTGTGATTCGTGAGAGGCTACATGATAGAAACTCTCTAGGGATTGGAAATTCCTGGATCCAAACAAGACAGCGTTCCTCCATTCAATCTCAAGTAGTTATACGGTCAGGTACTGAATTATATAGGTAATGCGCAATCTAACTTTGGGGGGTTCACGGTGATGCAGGCTGAACCAACACATTGGACCAGGCTCAAAGGGTTGAGTATCAATGGCTTCTTAATTGAGAGCCGAGATTACTCGCAGAAGAGAAGTGAAGGGGAAGCTTCGTACAAGGGGCCGCCTTCAAGTGGAGTAGTTTGAGTGGCGCCGCACTCCACGAGATCGGTTTAATCTCCTGTATGCCACGCACAACCCTCTTCATTTTCACACCTATTCATCTCTCATCTCATCAGTTGAGTAATTATGCGTCAGCAATCTTTTCATTCACGGAAATTCAGTTACTGAAAATGCTGATGTAATGTAATTAAATACATACCTACTGATCATTCATGTTCTTCATCTTGTCGAGTGTAATTCATAAATATATCAACTCGATAAATAACCTTTAATAAGTGGTATTTTATCCGAGGACTGACATTCATGTCGCGAATCTAACGTTGTTTTGGGTCGGAAACATGATACCTTTTTTTTCATATTTCCGTAGGAACGGAGAAATCAGTGACAATTATTAAGAGATAAGTGTTGCTCTACATTGGTAAAGTAGGGTAGGTGACGAAAACCGTTTTTGAATATGCAGAAAACGGAATAAACGAGATACGAAGGAGTACGGATGAGAGAGTTCATCTTTTAACGACTCTCAAAGGAATTGGATGTGGCTAGATATTTGGAAATCCGCGGGAAAACGACAGTTCTTTCTTCCAAACGATTCGAATTTTTTCTGGTCAGAGGTGATTCACAGGTCCATAGATATTCATTTACTAAGTACTACTGCGTTCCAAAATATGCATCGACTAGACGCCTTTCGGGGTATATAATAACATTTACCTATAATACAATATTCTTTCAATTCCACCAGATCTATGGTGAGATATCACAGTTAATCACGTTTACCCATAGCGCGTGGGCTTGTTCGAATTTTTGTTTTGGCACACCTGAGTCAGTGGGAGCCACATGTCCAACAAGTACCTACCTATATTCACTTCGGTCCACCCAACGCCGTTGAGCGAAGAGTCCCTTTGGTTTACTGCTATTTTAAGTAACCATCTCATGTCAGGTGTTTCTGACTTTCTGGGTAAACGGTTACTTGAAAATATAGGAACACTAAAAAAAAACAATTATGAGATACTGTTTTTTCCATGAAAATTATGAGTGAAAAAGCTAAGGCTTTATTGACGAAAATTTTTGAAGTCCCCAGTACAGCACTAGACACTACAAATTACTTGCAACATTCAGACTTCGAACCACATCGGCCCAATATCACAGTTTGAGGTACCTCGGTACAAAACTGTATAATTCACTTCCAGCTACATGTCTCTCGATTGATGACGCCAAGAAATTTCTAAGGCGCAGGCTTGATCAGGAATCAACATTAGCAGGAATATGAACGTGCCGTTCCAAGGATTTATGACATTTTTCTTGACTAACCTACTTAGTTTATAAAAATGTTATTCCTATCATGCCCCACACTTTGTATTACCCAAACAGGGTTTCATACAATAAAAATTACTGTCTATACATAGTGTCGTGAGTCCCTCCCGGGAACACTCCTCTAGTAAACTTAAGTCTTCACCAATATTCTAACGCAAAACTTAGTTCCGTAAATAAACGTAACGAGTGGGGAGACAAGCCACAGAACCCAGGGTACACAACCTGGGGCCCCACCACCAACCCATAACAGGGGGTTGGAGGGAGAGGCCTCACTTCTCTATAAAACCCTGGATCCTGCAGCTTTAGCTTCATTCGACACTTCCTCTAACCAGCTCTCTCTTCTCTCCTCTACCTTGCTCTCTCTCTCCTCCTCTCTTAAACGATCCTAGATGTCGGTGGTGGTCAGCCCATAACCGCCTAGGCAAAACCTCCTCCTCCAAAAGATTCCAGATGTCGGTGGTGATTCGCTCATAACCGCCTGGACACCTCTCCTCTAAAAGATCCTAGATGTCGGTGGTGATTCGCTCATAACCGCCTAGGCAAACTCTACCACTCACCTCTCATCTCTCTCCCAAAAGATCCTAGATGTCGGTGGTGATTCGCTCATAACCGCCTAGGCAAATTCTATCACTCACCTCCACTTTTTCACTCTCCCAAAAGATCGTAGATGTCGGTGGTGATCCGCTCATAACCGCCTGCGCACTTCCTCACGCCACCGTGATGAACCAATTTTAAATTCATCACAGTGGTGAACCC